>CM046063.1:12600158-13800158 GCA_025215515.1 Schistosoma japonicum | reverse complement strand
TTACACAGACAATCCATATTATAATAAACCGGTACTTTTTCTCTCTCATGCATTAAAAAGTTGTCTTATTAAACTGTGTGTAAGGTTGTTTATCTAAAGTAGTATGATCGCCAACTTAAAGACATCATACAATAAACATTGTTTACTATTCTGACATACAAAGGGATAGAGATTCACAGTTGTGATACCGGTTAGTAGTGTATCGATCAGCCTTAGGCGAATGACGCATTTTTAGACACGTCTGTTTGTTATTTAATAGAACAGGCCTGTCTATAATTATAGGTCTATGTAACTGACCTGCGTATGTACCTGTTCATCACACTTAAATTTTGTTTAGATGAGTCGTCTTTTTCGCATCGAAATGAAATTCCTATTGGGGACTGAGTATATATATATATATATATATATATATATATATATATATATATATATAGATGTATATATATATATATATGAGAATCGCATCTCCAATATACATATATCCTCATCATTTCTCTATCCTAAAACTCATCTAAGCAGTCTGTTATTATTATTATTGTTATTGTTATTATTATTGTCGTGATATCACAGCATAAACATGTTCACATTTTAGACTAAACAACTATTACTACAGGGAATAGTTCTTATAGTAATATGCTACTTACGACAACTACATAAGCTCAAATATTAGTTTTCGTAGTTAGATCTGTTTAACATAGTGATATAATTATTGATAAATTTGTATGAAGCATAGAATCACAGGAAAGTATCGTTTTTTGCAAGAATCATATATTCGTCAACTCATTGAAGTTACCGTAAATATGACAGGATAGGATAATTCTGAATTTTAGACACTTTGCAGATGTTACGCCGAAGATAATACATGGTAGAATGCTATGATAATTAAAAAGAACAGTAGATTCGAACGTAAGGATATAAGTCTTTTAAGTTGGTTATCTACCTTCGCTGTTCTGTGATATGGCTGTAACGCTTGACAGAACATCTCCAGCTAGCAATGTTTGTTAAAAAATAACAAGGTCAGTATTATTATCAAATGCTTACGAAACTGTTTTATTATCAAATGGTATAAATCATCTGGAACTAAACATGTGATGTGTTTCATGTTTTAATAAATTTCTTAAAGTTGTTGGTTTTCTGTAAAAACCCATGTCAGTCAGATAACGATAACGTGATTTTCATATGTCGCTTAGTCCGACTTCATAAGGAACACTGAGTTCAATTGACTTACAGAATTTCGCTAGGTGCTAAATAATAGGTTACATGTATGATAACCTTGTGCAAATGTGCATAATGTCCTTAGTTCATCATGTATCACTGACGTTTGAAATTGTGAAATAACTAGAGTCATCCGTAATTGTCTGTTACGGACATGACCAGTTCAATGTAGCCTGGCATGGTAGATAGAAAATACAAACGTAATGGCAAATTTTTCTTGGGACGTAATCCTTATTAAACATAACACTGCGTTATTCAATATTCACTAAGTAAACGGAAATACGACCGGAGGCACTAGGTACGACATGTATAGTGAACATTGAAGACGTTTCGAAGAATTTCAGCTCAACTAATTATGGTGTAACGAATGACTGCCCAATGATTAATATTCTTGCGCCTTTCAATCTTTGGGCGTACATGCACTTAGTATTACTTTCCTGTTCGTAGCTTTCTCGCTTTGGTCTGTTGTCGCTGAAGTGAGATACATTTGAGCAAATTCGAACTGAAGGGCGTCCAAATCTATGGTAGCCTACTAAAAGAATTCACTTATATAAGCATCACCTTCTAGGTAATTAGATCTCGACCTAAAGGTTTACTTATTTTTTAAAGTTTCTTTATTATTTAATATTTTTGTTGATGATTAAGTCAATTTATAGATTTCAGAGCAAGGATATTTAACATATTAATCTTCAAGTGTTAAAAATCATCAGTTGTTAAGTTTTATTAGTAAAGTTTTCACTCGAGCTGAAAAACGACACATTACTGGATACCTAAATAGTGCTTAAAGGATTTAGACAGATTTAACATAACTAATGTGGAATATATGGCTCGTAGTAAAGAAATCTAGATCGCCCTTTTTGTCTCATTTTGAAGCTTTTCAGCTGGAAATACATGCATCTTAATACTGTTGTTCACAGTGAGGCTGGAACCCAGTTATCCACTATACCACTGAGTTCAAGTATCTACTAACTATTACACAACCAATTTATCCAAAAACTCGTTACAAAAAAATGTTTTCATCTGGGAAATTTGCTTAAAATTTATCGAATTCTGTCCTGAATATTAACAATGCGATAATTCAACCCTTCCTAATATAGTCATTTATCGTACATATTTGTTCTCACTTTTAGCGTCAGCGTATTTCTGCTGCGGATGCATTAAATCATCCTTTTCTAGAAGAAGCACGCTTACGTTATCATTCATGTATGTGTTCTTGTTGTCATGATATCTCATCAACTTCCGGTAACGATGGTGTTCAGACAAGTGGATTCTGCTGCGCACCCTCACCATCAGCTTCATCGTCATGTGCTTCATCTTCGACACCTTCATCAGATTCAATGCAAAGTGGTAATGGTAAATGTTTAATAAGCAGATATGAAGCAAAGACTGCTGCTAATGCTGTACCATCGTCTGGAAGTAGTAATAATCATTCAACATTTTGTTCTACTGGTGGTACGGCTAGACGACGCTATTTTCATGATCTTGATCCGATTTGTTCGGTTTTACTCCCATTTGATTTGGATTCAGGATTTCGTCGTCTATCAGATGCTAAACGTAGGTTCTATTTTTAAGTTAGAAAAAAATGGCTTAACTAAATGTCACTACTAAATGATTATTTTATGCTAGATGGTTTTAGTTTACTGCTTCGTCTTAATTTGTGGTCACTCAGCTATACGCGTCATATACCACTTTACACACGAGATCGAATTTATGCACTAAAGGTTTCACTTTAGATACTGAAAGCCCCAACATTGATTTCTCAGTACGATTTCAAGAGACCTAAAATAGTATTTTGCGAAGTCATACTTCTAGTACTGGTTATACTTGTGGAAGGAGTCGAAGACAGAAAATGACGATTGTAAATCGGAATATATGAACTATTAGGAAGTGAAAAGTGGGTTGATTATTTACAGAGCGATCTAAAGTCGTTTTAGGGAGTTATTATTTGTCACCCTTCAATTGTTCAATTCTCTGATGAATAACCGATCCTGAAGAACCTAAAAACTTAATTGGGAGGTGGGGTGGTCTTGATAACCACGGCCGTCGCAAGTCTAAAAGCAACTACTTTAGGTTGGTGATAACATTTTGTAAGTAATTATTGATCTTCTAATTCAGTATTTTTTAGACCTTGCTGATGGATTGGTATTTTTATGGTCAACCTTAGCTAACCATTTCTTTTCATTGTGAGAAAACAGTTTCCCATACCGCGAATGCGTACTTCCTTTCCGAGTGCTTGAAAATGAAACTGGAACAGTGATGTTTTAGGCAATATAGGTTGATATAGCTGTCACATTATGCCACCCAGACTGCCCATTCAAGGTAGCCTCTACTGTCGAATATACGCTTATTAACAAACACAGTACGTTCAGGTTATTAAGTCCGAATCAAGTGGTCTGTGTCACTGCGCAACATCATCTAACACCATCAGTAAGTTATTGAGTCATTCTCGACATTCGCGTTGTGCGCTACCAGTCATTGCCCACTAGGACTTCAGGTTTTTTTTTGGAACGAGTCACTGGTGAGTATGTGGTTTATATGATTATGAAGGCAGGGAGTTTACTAGTAATGTGTATTAACAAAACCATGTAGTTTTATATATTTTATTTCATAACTCATCTAAATTGTTTATCAAATTTTAAAAATACCATAACAGTAAGATTCTGTGTCGCTTCAACGTTTACAGAAGCCTGATATTAAGCGTTAGAATAAATTCAAAACAATTGATATGACGAAAGTCTAATTTCAGACGTTATTCTCACTCCGTCTGTTTGAATACAGAGAGCACATTTCAGCTAAGGAAAATATAGGTATCTCTAAAAAGTGGTTAGCAGAATGAGTTTTTTCTACTTATCAAATTGAAGAGCACTCATGTTATGTACGAAATCATATTCTTTGTCCGGAACCAATATTTTCT
This sequence comes from Schistosoma japonicum, assembly GCA_025215515.1. NCBI lineage: Eukaryota > Metazoa > Platyhelminthes > Trematoda > Strigeidida > Schistosomatidae > Schistosoma > Schistosoma japonicum. The sequence goes on along the minus strand of CM046063.1, from coordinate 13,796,029 downwards.
GAGTCATTGGTTCTTCTGGCACTCGAATCAGGGAGGCAATTTCAGTGATTAAAGCATTTAGCTTTCAAGCAACAGGGGAAAAGTCCGAAACCCTATCCATCATCTTGGCGCCTAGGTATCACTAGCATTCATGTATAAACATATGGTATGACCCATAGGAGATTTCACGAATCTGTGCTTAGTAGTTAACAGGTTGCAGTTCCTATATATCTAGACGGATTTGAGTGAATTACTTCTCATTAGAACATTGGTTTAGAACCATAACATGTATGAATGAGAGAGAATATGGCTCACTTACCAATATAGATCCATGTATTCAGTTTTGAGTTGCACATTATTTGTGAGTGCCAGTAATACTACTTGATTTCTCAACACGAATTGGATGGAGTTTGTCTAAAACCTGTCACCTAATAGTTAAAAGTCGAACGCTTTAACCGCGAAGATTCTTCTAAGCAATTGTACTAACCACTGACTATCTAATTTTTCTAATGAAATCAAATTTTTATTTATCTACATGAATAATGGCAATGGCTATTCAGATTGTTGCTAAGTTATTCGAATGTATTGAGTCGAGTATGTCTGAATTCTAGTTCTTGTGATGATTTCCGTTACATGAGAATATCCTGGATAACCCATGTCATGAATAATTTTGATTGTCTGTTTTAACTTTTTTTTGAACTAATGTGAACAGGTGTATTGTGGGATAGTATACAAGAATATTATCGTCGGGATGATCGTTTAACAAGAGTTGTACTCAATAGAAACGCTGCAAACTATAGCAACTTTATTAAGTAAGTTTTTCCACTGTTTTTGCACTGTTGGACAATATGTATTTCAATATTGATGTTTCATGTAATTATTCAGCTTGAGAAAACTTTCCTTGTTATCAGATCAGAAGTAATACGTTTGGAAACTGTCAATTAATGTCACAAGTCGATTTAAGTTACCCCGTTAGCCATCAAGATGCATACCAAACTAGTGGTAATATAATCCGTAGTAAAGAGATTAGGTTTAAAAAATATGACTGAAGAAGCAAGAATAAATTCTTAGGAGGGAAAGTATAAAACAGAATAAACGAAAACAATGAGTGAATACATATGTGTCATTGTGATTGAGTTTGAACTATATCACCTTAGGACTCCAACAACTAGTTTCTGTAATTGTGTCGTCATCAACCATATACTTCGCATTTACAAACATCGTGCACACTAATAGTCAGTAACTGTATGGACTGATGCCACATTTTAGTATATATATATATATATATATATATATATATATATATATATATATATATATATAGAGAGAGAGAGAGAGAGAGAGAGAGATTAGACATGTCTGGTAATTAATAGACAGTCACCTTTTGCAATAACATATGCACACGAACGACAGACATCTTTGTCTAATATGTTTCTGAAGAAGAGAAATACGAATTTTGAAATTCCTACCGTTATTTTACATTGCATGGTGTGACGGAAACTTGTCATCGGTGCACACAATTATGCGTGATATCTGTGTGCGTTTTTTTGTTTATGTTCTGGAAATAATTTGACTAATTGTAACTATGTATAAGCTGCAGGTGAACTATTTATTCAAAACTTGTTGTTATAGTGTACTTAATGCAAGGTGCGTACATGTTGTACAAACTAGTGTATCAAGTAATATTAACAATCTTGATCTTAGGTGTAGTGATTGTACAAATAACGCTCCCAGGGGATGAACTTTATTGCAAGTGACATACTGATACAAACTAAGCGTCAAGTTCTTGCGTTGACTGAGTATCAGGGTAGGTACTATTTAGGGGACGAAGTTAGCTACCTTCCAACCATTTTAAACCTTTTTCTTCAAACGTCTCATTCTGTCACCTGAATCCAAGGCAACTGGGTCTTCCAAAATTTACTTGTTTTCTCAAAAAGCTTAATGATTAAACTTGTAGCTTTCATGACATTATTATAACAAACTTTACTAGGAGGATCTCATATATTTTGATTCCTATTTGACAAAAGAAAAGCAATCTGTTATCCATCTTTAAAGGCTAGACGGAGAACACAATCAATGATGTACTGAATAAGATTCTATGAGTACTTATAGAGAAGGGTTTTTTTCACCTAGGTTCATCAAGAGTAATCTGAAACCGCAACTGACAAAATTTTTGTTTCATGAACAAAAGGGAAATAGCAACAGAAATACTCAAAAAACAGATGATCATTATCTCTAAGATGGAAGTTTTAATCAAAAGAGTCCTGAATTCTTTTCTGTAGTAGAGAATCCTCCTAGAAATAGTCAAAGATAAATTAAGTCTGAAGGCGCCATGGTGTGCATTTACCAGTTCATTTATTCCTATGGAGCAGGTTATGTTGGCTACATAAGGCGCCCACTTTCTGAGTGAAAATTCGGACAACACTACAGTGACTGTCTAAAAGTGGTTACAAATCAGCCAACCTTAAACACATAATCAACATTAGTCGTGTATCGCTACCGAAATCACTTTTCAAGCTCATCTACAAAATTAAAAAGACTGGCACTTAAAGAGTTCGAATTAGAAATGTGAGTAGTCCTTAGGATTTAGTATTCCTCAATTCGCTCTCGATCTTTACGTTCAAACGCAGCATGTCAGGTCGTGTTTCTGCTATGTTCTTAGCACCCCTTTCAACTTATCAATTATTATTACTACTTATCATATTGGTGTATGCATTCGTTATAGATTGATCTCAGTTGTGTACTATGGAACACCAGGGAGCATTGAATAGCGGGTTCACCCTTCGATAAGATTACTCAGTATTGCACTTTTATGAATCTTAGAGCCTCAGGTATCACAGCGAATATATGATAACCACTACCACTTGTGTCAAGTTTGAAACTAATATTCTCTTGAGGATGTGGAGCCTGTAGATTGTCTGCCTGTATGGATCGGGTAGAAAAGGAACGAGAGAAAAAACGAACTGACGAATCAGTAAGCAATTACGTTTAGTAATAAAAGTAGTTGACAACAATAAGTCACAATGCATAAATGTGATATGATAACAATCTAACAATGTAAACTAGAAATTAATGGAATAAAAATTTCAAACGTGTTACAAATAAGCTTTACAAAATACACTAATGAAACATTGATGTTTTTGTGCATGAAATGTTATGTTAAAATGTTTGATATTTTATGGCTTAACCTCAAGAATATTTTAACGAACAATAATTTCCGAAATTTTCATCATTGTACTCATCACCGCGTTACATTGGACAAACCATCAAAATATGAAAATAAACATAGTTGAACTAATCAAGTGATATGGATTCAAAATAGTGGGTTTCACTTAGATTATGAGTAAATAGCTTAGACATTGTTATATTGTCACAAATTTTGAGTAAATCTGAGAGGTGCTTAACACAAAAAGAAACTGAGACACGCGTTTTATCATTATTAAAATTCGTCGACTCACTGTCCCTGCATCCCAGTTTTGATAGTCGTATTTATATTGGTAGATGCCTATCTAAACTCAACATATGGCGAATAAGGCGTTGAAATTTTTATGCAAAAGTTATTAGTTTTAATTCTCAATGAGAGGACATTAACACTTGAATGTTGGCACATTTAGCTTAGGAATTTCAGATATAACAAAATATGGGTGAATTTCACTATCACTATTATTTAAATTTCACTTAGGAAGTTTATACACTCTTACCCTGATATTATTCTGCGTACTGTAACACGGTGTTCATGAATTTATTTCTCCAGTACCTTATAAAGTTATGGAATACAGTAGTTCATTAAAATGTTCTTTTTTCAAGTGTATGAGGCAATGCTACTAATATACTACCTAATTTGTATCTAACTTTATACCCCCACTTCCTTTACAGTTCGTCAGTTGCACAAGCCAAAGAAATTCCCGCTAGTCATCGTTGGCATTAATTAATGAAACAGGCTATTTGAAGTTTGTTAACACATTCGTATCGTAGCAATATGTAGCCATTTCTAATGTGTTTAATGGTTCAGACATTGTCTTCCAAGCGTTTAAAGAAAATAAGCCTATCTATAACAAAATAATTCTTTTGTCTGCTGCCACTTATCTCTGATCTTCAGTTTTTATATCGATTGTCAATGAATGTAATACCAATACAAAATCCAGAATATTCTGGAAAATATTTCGTTTTACTAACTGGCATAAACATCTATGTATATGAATATGCGATCGTATGTGTAATTAATCACTTTTGTTGTTTGTTATACAACGTCATTATTGTAGTTAACATTGTTACTTTAAAATTTGTCGTATTTGTCTTATTACTTTCTTACATAAATAACAGTGTTATTGTACTATTATTGTTTAATGTATTTTGTCCTCGTTGTTTTTATCATTTTAATTGTATGAGGGTGTCTTTGTGCAATTTTATTCTTTCTTGCAATTCTGTGTAATAGGGTTAATTGTGTGTATGAGAACGCACGTGTGTCAAGCAGTTTTTTTTGTGCTTTCTTATAACTCCTTATTCCACCACCCTCTGTCATGTCATCGGTATCTTCGCCATAATCGCTATTTGTTCTTTGTATTTTTTTTATCTTTATCAACAAAGTCATGTGATTTCACTCATGTTTTCAAGTAATTCTAAATGTTACATCCACAAACTGACGCACTCTCTCATTGTAATTGCTTACTTGTATTTTCTATGGTTGAATTTTTGTTGTAGGCTTTATTACAGTTTATCATTTAGCGATGCCTAAAGGGCTTTCGTTACTTGCTCCCCCCCCCCTACGATCCATAATATCACCAATACAAATGAGTGTCTGTGTGGCCCCATTCTTCTGATGTTAAACTAGTCTAGTAGTTATTTATACATTATTGCCTTTCTTTATCTGTGTGGGATACGTGTGGGTGTAGAATTATTTAAATCTAATCTCAAATCTACATTTGTACTGTCTTCTGTATTAGTATTGTTATTTCATGAAGATTTCGGAATTTATGTTGCTTACCATCTCTGTCTCTGAGTGTAAATATTGTTTTAGGCAAGAATCTCTGTGTGCCTCATGCGGATATTTCATAGCTCAGGTTGATTTAAAAAAACGTGTATGAATAGGAAGTTTTTCACAATTATTATTATTACAACTGCTTTATTTTGTAATCACAATTTAATATTCAATTAATATGCATCATGTCCAGGAATATGGAACTAGTATTGTGAATGAGTACAACAAGATCGAAGAAACAGGTACATTCTCTTGAATTTTTTTTAATGATTTTTATTTTCAAATTTTCACTGTTTTTCAATCTTCTTTTTAAACAACACACGTAATTTATTATGTAACTATTTATTTATGCAATTATTTATTCAAAGTATGCAACAATCTCAATTATATTGTATTATTTACCAGAAATCGACAATATATACTATGTCCTAGCACATTCAATACATACTCCCTCGTTCTTTCAACCAATCCTTTTTTTATTTGATCTGCCTTTTTCATTTTTACTAAAAATTTTACTCATATACATATAAAATGGAATTATAGGCGCCCAAGTAGACTTCAATCTTTTTTCTGCATTCGAATTTCTACTATTATCAATACAAATGATACAATTACTCTGTGTGCTACACAATTCATCACTATCTCAAACTCAATATCCTCGCTTTCATGTTCTTTTATAATGAAAATGTTGGTAATGTACTGTTAATATTGTTAGTAATTCTTAAGTACTTGGTAATCCATTCATTCTTGTGTTATTATCCTTTGATTTTCTAATTAAAAAAATAATTTAGTCTAAAAAATGGTCATTATTAAACAGTGTGAAATTGACTTCAACATGTAAACAGTGTTTTCCTTTGGTCTTTCGGTTTCTATGCGTTTTCATTTATCTTTCTCGGTTGACTTCAGTGATATTATTATTATTACTGTTCTTCATACATGAATAATAGACAATGTAGCATAGTGAATAATATTCAAGGGGAGTGAGAAATGGTATGAAATAGCGATCTTTCTTGTTTGTCTATTTCTCAGATTGATCCGTCAATCATGATTGTGCTGCAGGTCTTGCATTTTGTTTTATTTTCTAGTTTGATTTGTTTGATTTTTTATACAAATAGGTTTTTTTCCTTTCTATTTGCTGATCATGTAGACGTGTACACTTCCCCCCTACGTTTCTTTCTATATTCGTTTCCCACGTACTGTGTGTGCGTCTGTACATCAGTGTTTGTGCGTACATGCGCTTTTCTCTCCTTGACCATATTTGCTTGTTTTTTTATTTGCATATATATCTTTATTAGTTTCTGGATTGTGTTGTTTGTTAAGTGAAGGTCAACTACATACAAGTGTTTTTTCACGTCATTACACTACTACCATGTATACACTAACTGTGGTAACAGCATATTAATGCACGGATTAATTATCAGTTATCATTGTTATTATCATTCTACTACTACCATGTATACACTAACTGTGGTAACAGCATATTAATGCACGGATTAATTATCAGTTATCATTGTTATTATCATTCTTAGGCATACATTGTGCGTTGTGTGAGTATGATTCGTTTTCTTTCCACTTCTACTTAGTACATCTTTTTTCCATGTTTTATTTACACAAAAATACAAATAAAAATGTATGTGGAGTACTGTTTTTTACTTAAAAAAATCATTTCCCTTCAAAAATATGTGTATTGGAGAATGTGACGGTACATTTCTTCACCTTCACTCTCACTTCCCATCATCCTACATATAAACTCATCCAATAGTAGTTACCTAATACATATGTCATATGGCCATTATCAGAATCGTAATGTGTACAGCCCAATTCTTTACAACTACTACCACTACCTATGCAACAATCTAGTTCAGAGGAGGAGAAAACCATCGAATTTCTTTCACATTTAATGTCTTTTTTTCAATGTGGTGATGATGATTACATGTAGCGGTATCGACTTCAAACTGTATGGTGGTTTACTCATTATTCTTACTGCTTACTATTGTTATTAACATTGTTGTTGTCCTTGTCGTAATCACTTTTTAAAAAAAAACTTGTGGGATTCCTTGTACAGTTATCAATAATATCACTAATGATAAAATCTAATTTCGCTGCTAACTTCTATTGTCTTCTAATTTCACTATATTTTAAATAAGAAATCCATGATAGAATGAAACGACCACAACATAAATGTGAAGGGATAACTTAGCATTCACTTTTTTGTGCTAGTAGGTGGTGTTACGGACATCCCGCTGTTTTTATATGCTATATCTATATCCCTGCTTACATATAATAATGATTATTTAACAATAATATTAAAATAACAATCAATAAATAAATATTTTCTTCATTCTCACTTCATATTCATAAATCTCATCATTATATAATAATTTATACTCCAAATTGTTTAATTTCAAGTCAAATAATTAGCCTGAGGTTATACACATCGTTTCCAATACTGAATAAGTATACCCTCAGTTTTTCGCTTGTTCTTTTAGTCACTGAAGTGTGCATACTTAGAATGTATTATTCGTTAATGGAGCTTGGATCTACATCTACAACTGCTTGCTTTTAAGACATACAGTGCAGCCATGCCCTAAGTACCAACTGAACAATACAAACATAAAGTGAAATTCTGAACCTAAAATGAAACCATTTAATGGAGAATATCGTCCAGTGAAGCTGAAATGACCTAAAGCTTTGAGTATGATATTGATAAATGGATGTGAATATTCTTGATTGAAATATGTTCTCCATAACTGGATTACCGTTATATTTCCATTTAATCATAATGTTTTCAACTTTCTAACCGTTTAGTTTTGATGTTATTATGGTTAGTCCCGACCGTAGCTGCTACCTTGTCGTGGTGGTCGGGCTTGCCTATCGTGATGACCCAACCGAGCTATACTGGCTGGAACATATGTTCCTGTAGGTTCTACCATGCTAGGTAGGTCGATTGGAGAACGATGAGACTAAAAGCAGCTACTCAAGGTCTGAGGGCGAAGTCGTACTGCTGACTGCAGAGGGGTGTGACAGCAGTAAGGTGTTTCCCTCGGACAACCAGCATCTTCAGCGATGCTGCCTTCTCACAAGAAAGGAAGGGTTAGAAAAGGTCGGCCCTAAAAATGTCACACCTCACCCTACCTCACGGATTTCCGTCTCCGGCGGTATGGGTGCCCACTAAGGGCTTTTAAGTGCGGAGCTAATACTCAAGAAACTTCTCATAAAAAGGCCGTGCGTGACAAGCCTCAAGCAGTTGTCCCTTGGGCTCTGCGGTCACGCTCTCAGGTCTCTGAGACCGACACTAATCTGCCTTCTTTTTCAAGTTCCTCAAGAAACACCCTTCCACGGTGTGGGCAGCCGGGAAGTGACAACCGCCCTCATACCCGCAAAAGCACGAGAGTCCAAATTGGTCAAAATCAAATCCTTTCTACACCTCATAATATCTCTCTTATCTCTACGACTAACTCTACTTACATTCCTTCATCTCACTGCACTGCTAATGCAAACGATGCGAGCTCACGAAAAGTCATTCCTGGTCTCTTGAAACCCCGTTCTAGACTATATGTTGGAGCTTTTAATGTACGGACATTAAGTCAAATAGGGCAACAGGCTTCCTTAGCTATGACTTTAGAATCTCACTCAATCGATGTATGCTGCGTCTCGGAAACGCGCATACAGGATCCTAGTAAAATCATTAACCTGATTTCACCGTATCAAAACAAAGAAGCAGCCCGATTTACTCTTCGTGTATCCGGTAGCCCAGATGCTGCTTCCCGGGGTCTCGCTGGTGTAGGTATAGCATTGAGTCGTAGGGCAGAACTAGCTCTCCTAGACTGGATCCCTGTAGATAGTCGCTTGTGCGCTGTCCGACTGAAAGGGACAGTTAGGACTCGGAAAGATAGGGACACTCGTCGTTGCCTCTTTGTCGTATCTGCCTATGCCCCCACTGACTGCAGTTCAGACGAGGTGAAAGATGAGTTTTACAGCAAGCTTTCGGACCTCCTCCAAAAAGCTAGGCGCTCTGATATAGTTATAATGGCTGGTGACCTTAATGCTCAAGTAGGTAGACTAAGTGAAAATGAGAGACACTTGGGTGGATGTTATGGTGTCACGGCTCAAAGAACAGATAATAGCGATCGTCTGTTGCAACTATGCTCAGATAACCGCCTGTTTCTAGCGAATACTAACTTTAGGCATAAGGAAAAGCATCTTTTGACCTGGCGACCCCCAAAATCGTCTCAACGTTGGACCCAACTAGATCACATCGCCATCAGCCACCGATGGAGGGGTTCGATAGAGGACTGTCGCTCGTTCTGGGGCACATGTTTAGATTCAGATCATGCTTTAGTGCGAGCGCGTATTTGTTTGAGGCTTACTGGACGTAGGAAAGACATAGCAATGAAGCCTCTTAGGGTTTTACTTAATGATAATGAAGCTAAGAATATATTTCAGGAACAACTAGAAAAACAGTTAGGCGACCGTGTAAGCGATTGCCATCCGGAAGCAGGTTGGAATGATATCAAAAATGCTGTGGAAACAGCAATGATATCTGCTAGTAAGGTAAATCATAAGGCTAGGATGAAGCCGTGGATTTCAGTAGCATCCACCGAACTGATGGATGCTCGTAAACTCATCCCACCTGGCTTTGAACATGATGAAGAGCGAAGTGAGCTTAAGCGCAGGCTGATAAAAAGCCTACGCAACGACCGTGAACAGTGGTGGGTGGCGAAAGCAAAAACGATGGAAAAGGCAGCGGCGATAGGCAACAGTAGGCAACTTTTTCGACTCATCAAGGAAACTGGTATTAGGGATCCGAATGTAAGTGAGACTATCTCGGAAAAGGATGGGATTATAATTCATTCTCAGTCCAGGAGATTGGACCGATGGGCAGAACACTTTAGGGATCAGTTCACCTGGCCTTCAGCCACACTTCGGTTGCTCACGATCCCCAGTCATCCTGAATGGCAAATCGACTTAACTCCTCCTAGTCTTTATGAAGTTGAGAAGGCTATAGGAAATCTGAAGCGAGGTAGAGCAGCAGGTCCTGATAGGCTTACCCCTGAAATGTTTAAGGATGGTGGTCCAGTTTTAGCAGCTAGATTGACTGAAATCTTAGGTAGAATCTGGGAACTGGGCGTAATACCATCTGACTGGTCTCAATCGCTGATTGTCCCAATTTATAAGAAAGGACAAAAGTCTTCTTGTGACAATCACAGGGGAATCAGTCTGACTAATATAGTTTCTAAGCTGTTAGCATCGATTATACTTAGACGCCTAACTAGAGCTCGTGAAGAGCAGACTAGAGAAGACCAGGCTGGATTCAGACCTGGACGTGGCTGTATAGACCACATCTTCACACTGCGACAGGTCCTGGAACACAGACACACGTTTAGGCGTCCTACAATAGTTGTCTTCCTGGACCTAAAGGCGGCATTCGACTCTGTTGATCGTGAGGTTCTGTGGCAGTGTCTGTCATTGAAAGGTGTACCAAAGAAGTACATTAACCTTGTACAAGCTCTCTACTCTAAAACTACAGGTCGAGTGAGAGCTTATGGCGAACTGTCATCGGAATTCCTCACTTCAAGTGGTGTCCGTCAAGGATGTCCACTGTCCCCATTCTTGTTTAATTTTGTCATAGACATGCTCCTAGATATAACCATGTCTTCGTCTGACTTTTCAGGAGTTGACTTACTACCAGGAGCCTCGCTTACTGACTTAGAGTATGCTGATGACATAGTCCTATTTGGTGAAGACGCTGACAAAATGCAGAGTCTTCTGACTACCCTGAGCAACAATGCAAGCATGTTCGGGATGCGGTTTTCCCCCTCGAAATGCAAAATGTTGCTTCAGGATTGGGTTGCATCGGCACCTGAACTAGTGATAGGGAGTGAAGTAGTCGAGCGTGTAGACCGCTTCACGTATCTGGGGAGTCTCATCAGTGCTGATGGCCTGGTGACTGACGAAATCTCAGCACGGATACAGAAAGCTCGATTGGCTTTTGCCAAGTTGCGTCACTTATGGCGCAGGCGAGATATCCGCTTGCTAACCAAAGGACGAGTGTACCGTGCAGCAGTTCGCTCTGTCCTACTATACGGTAGCGAAACATGGCCGTTAAGAGTAGAGGACATTCGTAGGTTACTGGTCTTTCGATCATAGGTGTCTCCGAAGCATTGCTCGAGTATCGTGGGACAACCGAGTGAGCAATGCTGTCGTTAGGAAACGGGTTCTAGGAAAGGAGGGCAAATCAATAGATGAAGTATTGAAACTTCATCAGTTGAGGTGGTTGGGACATGTGTTACGCATGTCTAACTACCGTCTGCCTCGACGAGCTATGTTTTAGCGGCGTAGGAATAGGTTGGAAGAAAGCTAGGGGCGGCCAAACCAAAACATGGCAGAAATCGATGAAGTCACTGACAAGTGGACTAAGTCATGTTGGTAGATGTAGGCTGCGTGGTTGGGATCCGCGAGACGAAAGTCACCAATGGTTAGAGACCTTGAACGACATGGCTCAGAATCGTTTGCAATGGCGCAGGTGCATCCACTCTTTGTGTTCTCTCAAAATCTAACCTTCTGAATTCTCTATCTTTCTCCTTTCAAATTTATCTCACTGAATTATACTTTTCGAATCATATCTTCGCTCCCTAATTTTCTGCATTACTGCTAATACTTCTACTATCGCTATCACTCTTGGATTTGAACTGACAGTTGCGTCTCTGTGCTGATGTGGTATGGCAACCTGAACTGATGTACGTATGTACGAAGTTCTGCGTTGTATCTGTCTGTCTATTATGGTTAGTACTTTGTCGACTGTGTCAAAAAAGACAAGCATACGTTGGTTTCAATAAAATCAACAACCATTTAGTTTGGATATCATGTGATGGTAAACGACGTAACTTATCGTATTTAATTCTAGTTATACCGCAAAGTAAATTAAGGACAATCAGAAGAACCGAAACAAAAAATAATTCAAGCCTACAGAAATCTTCAGTCGGCGATCTCATTCACAATAAAAATTTGTTGGTATTCCTACAGATCACTGATTTGAGTTTTACTGAGATCCGAATTTCTACCCCTCTTAATCACAGTATTGTTGTTACAAGAAGAATTTGATGAGTAACGGAGTCTTGTAGTTGTCAAAATTAATGAATTAGACTCCGTTCGATAGATGACAATGTGACCGAATGATGGTTACTTTCGAAATCGGATTTCTGATTCAATCAATACCATCAATCAAAGAAATGTTTGGTGAATCAAGTAGTTACAGCCTAGTTCCTTAACGTATTTATATATAGCCTGAGATATTGTCTAGGCACCCAAACTTAACGAGGGAGTTTTCTTAGGATGCCACTCCCAAAGCCTTTGACCTAATCCACAATGTAATTGCTCAACGTCAGAAGACAAGTTCCTGGGTTAGGTGGTGATTAAACCAGATTTGTACTCTAACCCAAAGAACCTAGTTATCCGATTGGTGTAAAAACAAGATTTTCTTTATCCATCAGATGAACTCTCCATATCCATTAACTCGGTGTAAGTTCTAGGCCTGCGCACTTTGTCTTACTTTTATCATAACGCCTATCACGTTAAGGCGGTAAGTACTACTTCCACGTCAGAGGGTATGAACGCTTGACCATGTGAGTGGATTTCTAGATGGAGATCATACCGAATTATTTGGAAGCTTATTCCCATCAGGTTTCTTGGAATATGCATGATTACTTCACCAGAATGTGCTACACTGTTCATGTTATAACAACCTGAATAGTGATGATTAATTTTCCTGAAAACAAATATTTATGACAATAATTTATAAATTATCATAGCTTATGAACAATATTAGATTCTTGTCACTACGTTAACTATGTAAGTGATAGTCAATTTTGACTGCACACTGTGTACATTGTATATTTTATTATCTTTAAAACCGATTAATGCATTTTTCTGTTGTTAACCAGCTGACAAGAATCAACAATTTCGATTCTTATTTCACCTCAGCCATTACGTTCCTACATGCTTCCCTCTCACAAACAGATCAAATAATTTTTTTCTGACTGTTTATTGAACATCAGAAAAGTAAAACAACCTATCAGCATCAAACAAACTTCAATATACCTGTTAAAAATGACAAAGAGGATGTTTCTAGAAGGAAAAATAAATAGTGTGTAAATAATAATAATAATAGTGTATGGCGCAGTCATAACAAACTGAATGCATATTGTATAGGTGTGCATTTATATGCATGAAAATATTAGAATCCGAGAAACCAACGAATTGTTAAGGGAAAAAAACTCACTCGAAGTTATCTGCAACGTTTTCAGTGCTCAATAAGTTCTGTATACATCATTTTTAGTCATAACAAATTCATATAGGGAGTGAGTGCATTAAGGATTTTTCGCTAAGTAAATTATTCTAAACTCCGACTTTTACTATATTGGTGTCTTTCTTTTGTTATGTTGAACTGACCTATTCTGGACATGCTTTTATGGAAAATAGTTGAGGATGACTCTAAATACATGAAGTGATAACTTATGAAAATCACACTTCAATACACTTCACTAACTCTTTAGATGAGTGGGAAATGGAACATTCGAAATTTTTGGGGCAACTTCAATCAAGATTTTTATAAATGCAGACCAAGATTCAGTAATGAATAAACTCTGAAATTATTCCACTGCGAAATTTTAAAGATCAGCTCGAGTGGTCTGATGAAAAAATAACATCACATCACAATTAGTGAAAATGTCGTTTTAAGAAATACTTCGTGCAATTAATTTGCCCGATAAATGGGTAATCACAGATTCCTTACATAGGATAACCTTAGTGATACATTATTATCCTGACTCCCCTTTCAGTCTTTGGTGATTTCACTATATTTTTCACTTCATATAATAGTCAGGGAAATTTAAACCAGTCTAGTAACACTGGTGATTGTATGAAAATTATCCTTTTCGATAAATTCACTTGAGATTCTATAATTATGATCGTTCTAAGTTAATTTATAATGTAAAATTATCTTGAATAATACTTTGCAATCATTTATTTGAGATTTTGAAAGTGTCTTGAAAAATAAAAATAAGGCTTTATTTTCCAAATGAATTCATTTTGTGACGAAAACTTATTTATGAAGAAAATTAATCATAATTTCTTACCGTATATACTGTTACATTAGGTATTAACTACATGGCTTCATGTACTTCTAACTGATGCTGCACCTGAAGGTTCAGATTTCGATTTTGTACGGGGTCATGTGTTTTTATTAGTAAAGAGTCAAACGACAGAACGAAAAAAATCTGTCCAATTTTCAATGAACTTCATTAGTTCTGTAGATGAAGTTCCCTTATCATTTATTTACTTTACATACTGATGAAGCCCTTCTGATATATCTAAAAATATGCAAACAGTTTTCAATTAAAGTTAAATGTTATTGGAATTCATTCCTATTACTTAGATAGAATCCTTGTGGATCTGTAGGTCGACGGTTAAGGTCATATGTTCACTCCACCTACATAGGTTTCAACTGTTGGTTAGCATCTCTGTCCGTCACATAGAATGTGACCTTAAGGCGAGTATTACAGAGATTTATTAATGATAAATGCTTTACCTCATCATTTAAAATACATCTATGTTGTACTGAACTAAACCAAAACCATCAAAATATCTAACTAACTACGACATTGATTATTTTCTCCGTTATAAGCTAAAAACTCGATAAAATAGAGTTAATGTTTTCTAATATTTTGTGCACAATGGACATGAAATATATTAGGACGGAGCACTAAAATAATGACCGATTTAGAACTCCAGATAATGTGCACCCTACCTTTATCGGAACTGTATCATTCTTTATTCTTGATGTAAAACTAAATGTGCTAATAGTACTATCAGTGAAAATAAAAATAATATTTTTGACCTACATAGTAGCAATGTTTGTCCAATCGCATTCATCAGAAAAAAAAGCTGGTTGCGGCCACCCGCTCCAAAAAGTCCCTTTCCTTGACACCACAGTTCAAGAATAACGCTGGATGTGAGAATCTGTCACAACGACTCAAGAAGATATCATAGAAATTGTTTAATGTAGACAGGCGGAATGTGTTATTTTACAGTCATCCAATAATCTCAACAATAAACAAAGGGAGACTTCTAGAATTTCTCATATATTTATGTGCTCATCAACTCAACTATCCCTTGTTGTGCTAGTTATATGGAATGTGCAGTTCATCGAATTTGTCGTCGTATCTTTAAACATCATACTACTTGGCTGAAAAACGAACAAAGAGAATGATTTAAACTCGATTCTTGCTCATCTGATTGACACGGGAAGTTAAATGGACTTGAATAAAGCTTTCTGAATTATTAACCATGTTTTATTGAAAGTATTACATGTTTAATGTGATATACTGTATACTGTCGAAACAATTAGCATTCATTTGGACAAATGTGATGTTTAGGTGGCACTAAACTTTGCTGGCGAATTTGGGCAGCGAAAGATGACCGATGAGAACATAGTTGAGATGTAAGTGATTATATCATAAAAAATCGACAGAAAACTAGAAAAAAATTAAAGAGGATACAGTATTTTAACATGCTCAATGACCTTAGTAAGGTTAGAAAAATATTCACTCATTTTAATCGAAAGGCCCTAAAGAAATTTCCCGTTCGAAATGACTCCTTATGCAACACCCATCCCAAAGTATAATAAATTCATCACGAGTGTCTCCTAATTGTGTTACAGGCATATGCAGTCTGTAAACGCAGGTAAGAGTTGTACAAATTAATCTAAAGGCTTTTAGATTACTAACATTATTAAAAATTGTAACCAACTGATCCATAGTAAACATTCTTAATTATATTCTACATGCGACTTTGGTTTGATTACCGTGATTTTGATTGGTTCTCTCAAGTTCGCCATCAAAGTCTTAGTTCCACTCCATTTTCTTTATAAGAACTATCGCAAACCTTATTTAGGTTAGACATATGAATAGAATATATTTGTGAATTATCTGAGTGAATGAAATTAAAGAAAATTCCGTTTAGCTCGGCAAGGTGGTCCTAGCTTTTTCAGGGAAATAACCAAAATAAAGAAATATTGAACATAAGTGTAAGCAATAGGTCAAATTTCAATCACCAATATCCAATCGTTTATAGAGTATGAAAAAGATCACAAGAGTCATTGTAAGTGAACTAATGTTTAATTGTTGTAGCTGAACAAAGGTGTGGTTTGCGTGTTAGGTTAATTTAGCATTTTGTATTCTTGTATCATCTAACTATGCCAGTATTCATCTTTTTACTCTTACGTAACATGGACTGACACGCTATCAAAACGCCTTACATATCCTCATATTGGATAATACATAATCTATCAACTGTCAAAGCATTCTTAGCTATGTTTAAAGCTTTATTTATTATAATTACACTGTCCTCCATTTTTAATCACTTCCTTTAACAATGGGTATTGCATCCCTAACTAAATGTGAAAATGTAATGTGCTGGGATGGCTTTCAGAAAACTCAACGAAGCCTCCAGATCCCTTGAAGGAGCCGAAGACATTCCATCCAATCACTGATCGGTAGAACCTTTCAGTATCTTGACGTGGCACGTTCTGATTGGGTAACAGTTGAGACTTCTTAATTCGAATTGGATGGATTATAATACTGATTTTTGTTGTTCAAAAAACTATAAATACACGAATATTTTGTACATAACTTACTCTCCATCTTACTGGAATAAAGTTCGTGTCTACTCGTCTTCTGTCTCTTAATTTTGCGACCAGGAGGGTTCAAACGTTCGAGTGCTTAGGTAATCTGCGGCTAGTCAAGTATTAAGTACGAGATATAACATAATGTAATTGTGTAACTATTTTATGGATGAGGGAAATGTTGAATGAAATTACTAGTTACGTGAAGAGTGATTGATTGCTTGAACTAACTGTGATACAGATTTGACTAATTGATGCAGGTCCATCCCCTCCCTTACAGTGAACAAATATCAGAATCCAGGAAATGAGCCATTATTCAAACCGAAATAATAATGCGCTTTGTGTACAAAATACAGACTGTCATAGTCCGTACAAGTCACCACTGCTTATCAGGTATCGATCGCGTAGATCACTAGAGAACCAGTTAAATTAAGACATGACCACTAGGCCTGCTTATCACTCACTATATTACCTCCTTCACAGAATGATGCTGGATCTTTTTGGCGTAAAACTAATAATATATAAGCATTTCGTAAGTTCCCCCCCCCTCCCCGGAAAATTTCATATTCTCCCAATTTAGTGGGTTTTTCCATTTGCAGGTAATAGCGGCAGTGATAAGGATTTTTTGTGACTAAGATTAATTCACCGCACTAATTGGCCTCCTTTCTTGATCTGATTTCATGCAGAATTTTGAAGTGCTTCAGCGTGGACATTTAGTGAGTTTTAACTGGCATTTAAATGGCGTTTCATATTAGCTAACTGGACCATTATTTTTCTGAAGCCTTATGAACTCACTACATAAGTTTTCTGTCTTTTTTGGTACGGCACTGCAACAGCAGGATGTGTATTCAAGTTGGGGTTCGTTTCTGAATTATGTTCTCTTGGATCGGTAGAGATATCAGAATTAACGACTACATTTTGCATTTATTACTATTTGGCGCTGTTCCGCTTAAAATTTGTCTGATAACTTTGTTCACCATGCATCCGTTCTTCATTTCAGGATGCCGTTAGTCAGTTGCATAATTCATTGTAAGTAAAATCTGGAATTTGATTACTGTAACATATTTTCCTACAATATTTCAAAGAATTTTAACTGAGATTCGATAAACTGATTTTTTCTTAAATTACAAGATTGATTTGAGTTCATCAACTACAACTGATGTGTTACTCAACTGCAACGCTGATGGCTACGGTTATAATTGTGGGAAAGATTGTTATTAATATATCGACTGTAATATAGGTGATTATTGACATGAACAAGTGGTAGACGCGTATTCACTTCTAAATTCACAAATGTAAAACTTCCAAAGTTGCAAATCAGAAATGGAGAAGTATGTAATCCAGTTAGGATTGAATGATTGTAATAAATGATATTTATTCATAGTTTGCGTAAACCATACATAATCATTATAGTTTACTGCTATGACGCGAGAAATTTCTGGTTGCTTACCCAAATGCCAGATAGGTGTGTGTGCCTAATCGATAATTGCGCATCTGCCCTATGCCCACTGAGTCCCGAACCGGGGATAAGGAAAATACAAGCCGACTGACCAACCAGACGGAATCTAATTATATTTCAAACATTCCTTTATATTTACATAAAACCAGATCACACAGTGAACCAATTAGGAAATTAACATTAATACAGAACAAAGGAGATAGTGGCAGTGAATAGGGACAACTTGCACACAATCAATTAACTGTAGTACACAGTAAGAAAAAATATACTAAGAGTAAATAAACTAATCGGGGGAATAGGGTAAGAGGAACGTGAAAATCATAGAAACGAAATATTTACATTACCCACAGTTAGAATAATTGAAATAGTGTTCTCAAACACAGTTTTGAGAGTTCGTTACTCTTCTTTAATCTCCCAACATAACATTTACCTAATTAGGGGTAGGTGGTCGACCGATAAGAGAAAGCCGTGTTAAAGCTTCAAGAAGTGGTACTGTCGTTTGTTTAGTATCACATTACTATTGCAAAACATACATATGAATGTAGAGCATGTAGAAAAACTAACTGAAATAGAAGTATTTCATGGTTCTATTTTGTTTTGCATTAGATATTTTAACTTGTTTTGAATTGGAAAGTTATTGAATAAAAGGAATTGTTTTTAAGTATACCTCAGTTCTTTTGTTATTATTTTACTATTGGAAAAAAAGCAACAATAATAACTGACCGACATCTTCCTTGTTGTTCAATATGATATTTTTGCGAAATCAAATTTGTTTTGCTCTTTTCCTACATTGACTATTCTAGGGTTAAATGAATTGCATCATAACAATATACGAGTTGTTGTTGTAGAAATTTCTCTCTATCTACTTATGCTTTGTCTTTTTTTGTAGTGTTCTAATGAGATTAATGTGTGTTGATATTAGGCAGTTAAAGTAAGTCTGTAAGAGATTCTGTTTAATCGGGTTTTCATCTTCGTTGGTACTCGCCACCAAGGCGTACCTAAATGCATAGTGAGTTATTCGATTCGTGACCGACTTGTAAGGTTGTGGTATTTACATCGAATGATCACTGTCATGTTTGTTTAGTCTTTAGTGATAATTTGATTCAATCGATCATATTCGTGTCAGCAATACGTGAATATGGATGACTGAATAACATTTGATATGTAGCAGCCCAACTGATTGATAGAATCACTGAAGTCAACAAACTGACTTGGATCAATAATTTGATGACGAAACCGGTTCCTAAACGAATAGCTTTCTGAAGATGGAAAACAATGATAACATGTTAAAATTACGCGAAATTCGAATGTTCAGTGATGTTATCTTCTCGTCAGCTGAATTATAACAACTCTCAAACATTGTGTGTAAAGAAACAAGAAGTAAGCCTTTTAGTCATAACTATCTTTAAAGTATTCATAATAATTGCAGCATTTTTCAGTTATTTCCTCCTATAAATTGACATCAAATGTAGAACTATTGATAACCAGAATACACCGTTTAAGATAGTTGTTTCTTCTAAAATTTGAGATTCTTTAAATCAATGATTATTGTTTGGATTCATTAAATGTTACTGAGTTGAAATTCAATGATCACATTCTCAACTTCTTGGTACTAGGCAAAAGTAGTGAGTCAGTTGTGAATCTTCATCGATCGAGACATTCGTTACGCATGCTGAACTATCGTCTACATCAATAGGAATAAAGCCAGGAGAAGTTGCACCAAAACTTGACATCAGTTCATGAAATTGTTGACTGTCAGTTTGATTCATGTTGATAGATAGAAATTACTTGGTTAATGTTCGTACCAATAGCTAAAGATACTGTGTGATATGAGTGAGAATCAAACTCAATTGCCTGTGTCTTCATTTTTTGTCTTTCCTTGGAACCTGAACATGTGAATTATTTTATGCCACGAATTGCTTCAGTTTTCTTGAATCATATTTTATCTGCTTAATCTTTCTGTCACATCTATGTCACTATTGCTTTAGTATACATTTTGATTTACAGATGTTATTTGGCAACTTGAACAGATGCACACTTGTCAGATTCTACATTTCTCCTGATTGATTTCCAACTAAATAACTGGATTCTAATGTTACTTCAATTAATTGACGGCATGCTGGCATTCACTGCCAGTATGACGCATCGAATTTAATTAACTAGTAAATATGATTTTAAAATGAATAATGAATCGTCTAATAATGTTGTATTCAAAATTACAATTTTAACGAATTTTCATTTGTTTAAATTAAATGAGTCATTGTTTTCATTCATTTTTGTGATATACTACTCTTAACCATTTTCCTAGTATGACTCATCAGAAATTCTGGACAACCATTCATGTCGTTGTCGTTAGTGTCTAAAGACAATTCTTATTATGGAGAAAGCAATAACTGAATCACTTTTAAGGTTAATATGATAAATAACGGTTGCTTGTGTATGAAGGAGAAGCTTTAAGTTATTAAATAGTTCCAAATTACCTAACAGTGCCAAAAGAAGGTACGTTATAAATACAGGTCACTCAGTAAATCCGAATGTTGCCCTCCAGTTAATAATAAGCGGGGAAAATAACACCAAACTTCTAGGTTATGAAGATGCGACTACTTTTCATCATATTAACTCAAATTTATGCACTCAAAAGGAATTTGTGGTTCACTTGACACTACTATAGTAAGTAATTTCTAGATATAGTCACTTTTTTCAATCCCTTTTCATTTTAGTGTGCTTGTTTTTCCTCTTCAGTTATGTCAAGAACTTTTGTATTTTGTCTTGTTTGTTCTTCTATTTTTGATTACAACTCCTATATATTCATAAAAGAACCTTCAATGTTCATTTTAGCTCTATTATGTAGCTACACTCACTAAATCATTTGAACCTCCTATCAATTTACTACCTTAAACTATTACTATCATCATTATTATGATTGGTAACTTTGGTAATGAATACCGATTCCCACCATTTCATCTACTGTTAACAGAACAACTAGTACATGTTTCTCACACTCGATTACGTCATGACACTCCTGTCTCACTTACCCTATTCATCTATAAATCGAACTTGTCATTATGATTGTTATTCACTAATGAAATTAAATGAGACCATTATATACTTGTTACATTCAACATTACACTTGTACATGTCTTACCTATTTATACAAATTTGTGCGTATTTGGAAGAATTAGGGCACACGAAATGAAGTGATCTTCTGCATCCCCCTGTTTACTGTTCATGTTCTGCAAAAATTTACCAGAGGAGCGAATTGCATAAAATTCCTGGGATAACGCCTCCCTGATGTAACTTTCAGTGCTCTAGATTGTTTTTGTCGATTCGATATAGGACAACTGTTGAAAGGTTCTTTTCCAAGTTCACACTAAATATTTCATAATACAACCTTCCCAAGACAATATTTCAAATAATTACGAAGCTAAAATCCATGTCACAATTATGGAAACTTGCATCACTTTATTCGGTCGTTTATAGATATTCACAATGATTCATTATTTCAATTATTTAAAAATCTGAAGCCATTCACTCCTATTTTATATAACCTAAAACTATTTTGTAACATAAGATTTTTGAACTTTTCTTGTGAATCCCATGCTTGTTTGCAGACGCAGCAGGAATTGTCTGTCAACTGAAACTACTTTTTCAGGTGGGCCCAAAAAAATCTCATTTCCCAGTAATAAATTAAACTGAATTGATTCCTAGGTCAGTTTTAAGATTTGTATAATCTGAAGTGAAGCCTACCTTGAAAGATAAGGAAGGGTGATCCAATGCTAGACTTATAGTTCTAGCAAACCAGAATGCTATCATACCAGCTACCCTATTATGTTTTTTACAAAGGGCGGAAATGCCATAATTCAGTTATTGAATCCTAATAAGACCTGATAATAGTTCTGGCGTAGTGATTTTAAACAAACATGAATATTTATCAGAGATGCATAAATTATTGATTGGTGATATGCATTTCATCATAGATAAACAATGTAAGGACATGACACAGAGAACTGAGACAAGAATTAATCAGCTTTCGAATCAATGATTGAAAGGGAAAACAATCGATAAAACAACTAGTAAGTAGTTCGAAACCTAAAGGCACCTACTTATCTATCTAAGATTTACAAAACAAATAATTCTCTACGGCCCATCTTAGCGATGAGTAACTCACTGTGCCATACGGTTGCTCGATGGCTTTTTTAATTGATTGACCCAATAGGAAAAAAGCTAGCCTTACACAGTTTTAATGGTAATTTTAACTTGGTCAAAGAAATATATAGCATCAACTTAAATAGAAAATATGTAGTGTTATTTGGTGTAGTAGAAGAAACCATTGATATCATATTTAGCTACGCTAGTATAATCAGATTTCCGAAGAATAGAATAAAGAATCACTGTTGTTATGCATAAAAAAACGTGCGTCTCCAATTTTAATGGGAAGTACTTTGGTCATGGGTAGTCCACTAATCTCGATATTTTCTGACACTTAGAAAATACTAAGATCATAGATACAATAACAGACTTCAATATATTTGAGATACATTGATGATACATTTGTCATACGTGACAACAACGACCATGTTTAATTGTTTCGGTTGAGCTCATCAGAAGTTTGAATTCATGTGGGATCATGAATTACAAAATGGTATACATATCTTGAACGAAAGGATAACGTAGAATAAAGATGGATCAGTTTCGTGATTTATTTACCACTTCCTGGTCAGGTTAATATTTGCATTTCATGCCTACTGTCCAATCTTAGTAAGAATGTTGTTCCTAACAGTAACCAGATTGTTCTTAAAAATAATTAGACAATGAAGTAGAAATCATTCGTGGGAATTTGGTAGATGTTGGCTATCCTATAGAGTTTATGCAAAACCACTTCAAACCACGAAATGTGTTTCTATAATAAATCAGTTCCTAAGAAGAATGTGCTTGTCAATCTTCCATTTAAAGAGGATGATTTCAGTGCGCATAGTAGTTGCTAGCATAAGGTTGACTTTCCCTTTCACAAATTTGATTATTACTCATTCTACATAAGAATTGTTCAAAGCCGAACTTCGGTAATAGGCCTCACTTAGTTACCTTCAGTTGTATTTACTGGTTTTTATGTACATGAGGTAGCATTTACTTTGGAGGAACGCGTTATTAATTAAAAGCAAACTCAGAACTTATACCCGACATTAAACAGATCCAAACTATCCAGTAGTCTCTTAGGAAGACGTATCATGGACTCAGGTCATACAATCAGACTGTATGTTAGCACGATAAAGTCCTGATTAAGGCATGCTCAAAACACGCTTGCGAAGCTGTACAATACTTGTTCCATTCTCAGCCAATCAGCTCTAACAAGCAATTGAGAAAACAATAAGACATTACATAAACACCTATGTAATTATTTATTTGTCACTCACCTGTTCCTACTGTCGAATATACTTTGCTACTAGCTAAAGTCTTGTACTACTTTGGGATCAAGTCAAAGTTGTTGTATCGTAGAATAATACTAGACAGGAGTAGAACGCAATATTATCGTCATAATTGTAGTGATTTCGAAAAATTTGTCATTCTAGTATTGTGTTGTGATGGCTGACAAGTGATGTCTTTAAATAACCTGTTTATTGAATAATATCTGATAGCTCACGAAGTAACATGAGAAAAGAATTTACCCCACACATTCTAAAATACTTATTCAATGTGTATATTGGAGAATATTATGTGGAGAGTAGCAGGCGTACAATCAGTTGACCGATTTTTAACTCGTCCATTTACTATTTCAAAATAGTTAATATTATTGTAATGAAATAATAATAGATTCAGCCAGGTCGATGTTATCCACAAAATTTTCAGTGCTAAATAAATTTATCGTAAACAATATTTTTGATAACTTTTCTTCTATTCACTGGTTGAATCCTCCAGATTACAGTGGAATATTTATCAAAGCCATCATTTGAAGCTCAAACTTTTACTAAAATCGTTTTTCAATCAGTATTTCGGGCTACTCAACACTGAATAAACTAACAAAAATTATCTAAAATGTGTCATCCAACCAGTTAAGCTGGCTGCGTCGTTGCACACAAATGAATATTTCACTTCTATAACATAGATTCGCAGTTTCGGATACATATACTATTGCGCATTTAGTTAATTGGTTAGTGGTCATGTTATATGAAGTTGAGTCCCTTTGGAATTTGTTAATTGAATGTGGGCACAACGAGATCTCTGTAATAAACTGTCAACTTTTTTCCTAAACTCATTTAGAAGCGAATTTTCTAGAAAAACTGTAGGAATAGTGTCTGATTGGAACTATTCCAGATTTTCTCTTATCTATTGTACTAAGATGAACATTTGAAGTACAGAAAACTTCCGGGAACTGGGAGAAGATTCGGCAATCTATGATTAGGTGTTCAAAAACAAGAAATACCAAAGGCAGAAGCATGAGGATTAAAGCATGATTCTCTTGTTTCTCATGAAGCTGGGTACTATAAGCAACAAAGATAAGAACGAAACGATGTTTTAAGATTTATCTTCAGAAAATATTATATCCACAGCACGTTAAAATTCCACTTTATTTGATAGTCAGTAGGAGGAACCATGGCTTATATACATATCTCATGTAAGATTAATCAAGGAAATTAGAATTCATGTTCATACAAGTGGGTACTTAGGAATAGATACATACGTAAGGACGGGAAAACCACCTGTACGTTATTTACTTAGAGAAGTGAGTCATCATACTACCGCATTTTATGCATATATGTAAGATGTGACGTATGAACGTAAAAGTACACACATATTTAAGCAACAATGTTGTTTTGCTCTTAAGTGATTTTTTCTGACTCATCTCTGTCGAAAAAAAATGTTAATGCAAATTTCAATGTTCAAACATAGACTGATGACCATGAATTCTCAGCTTTAACAACAAATAAACCAGGGCATAACTAACTAAGGTTACTTGGAACTAGGATTATTCACTGTACCATACCCAGGACTTTCAGTCATGTTTTCGTTCATATGATGAACGATCTTAACTGCATAACCTGTTGAATGAAGGCTTATTAATCAGTTAAGAACTAATGGTTTAAAATACTATGAAGAATTTCATAAACATGAAAAAGACTGAATAGTTGTAAAAATAGATTGTTGACATTTTGGAAACTTTCAAAATCTGGAAACATCTCTTTTAATTACTTAACCTTAGTTTTTAAGTAAAATTCCACTCATACTTTCAGTTTTGTGTTTCTTGTTTAGCAGCATAACTGAAGATTTACGGGTAGTAGGAAGCGGCTAAAAAGTCGATAATCTAAACATTCAACTAATAACTAAATTATATTTGTCATTTTACTTTAATGACTTTCATGGTTATTCAGTGCTTCCTCAACTGGTGTCAGTGAGACTAAGCTCGAAATTAAGTAAATGCGTAAAGACATCAACGTCTATCTAAATTAGTTTATCAGTAAGTAAGATACTGACACGAAAAATAAGCGGTAACTAGTGGAGTTCAACTATGCTAGGAGTGGGACAAATATTACCAGTGTCAACCAATCAGTGATCGTCGCAAAATACCAACAATTAACAGCAGTTACACATATAAAATACTGGATGATGACTCAGTAGCTAAAAGCTTGCCCACGAGACCTCAAGGTCCCTGACTCACTTCCTGGTGAAGTTAGTGGAAGCGACTTGCCACTGAAGAGTTTCACAATACGACAAAACAACTAACCATTGGTTTCTGATTTTCAATTATTTCCTAGTTAGTCAGTAAGTGATGTAAACAACAGTCTCCACAACCCACCGATACTAATATTTGGCAATGAAGGTAGGAATAGTACATGGTGTCATATAATCGGGTGAATTTTTACAATATATTTTGATTGATTACTAGGCATCATATGTTTAGTGACAATAACGATGATAATAATAATAATAAAATAATACAATTAAGTGTAAAATAAATTCTTCTAAAAAAAGAATGTACAGATAGTGGAAAATGGAAAACACGTTGATACATATTGAATGTTTAATGAGATAGTAACGAGAAAATACCACATTTACACACCTAGAAAAGTGATTACGAAAAATTGAGTGAAATAAAAGAGGAGGAAAGACATTTATTCCTCCACCCACAGCTGCCGTCAACAACGAACATGAAACAAAGGAATTATGAGTAGAATAAAAACTAGCAACAAAATGAAAAAGTTTGATGATTCATTTTCAATACGGTTGTATGCCTCCGTTCCAAATGGATTAACGATTAACTACTCGGTGTAACTTGATACGGACCATACGCTTCCCATTGACCGGACTGGTCACAGGCGAAAATCCATTCTGGCCGAATAAATATCATATTGCTATTAGTTGACAGTGCCTAGTTATTTTTTTATAATTCACGAAAAAGTAAAGAAAAAAATTATTGTATTTTTCGAAAGTGTAATTTCGTAAGTCAAGTTAACTAATGTTTTATTTCACATCGATAATAATAAAATCCTTAAATTCAACAATGTTTCGCAGTAAAAGTGAAGTACAGAGAAGAAGTAATCAAAATCAAGAGGACAAATTTTGGGGAATTTTCGGCATGAAATTCGAACTGAGGATATCTGACAATTCTCTGTGCTTAATCATTATTGTATCTGAAGGACTGGTTACATCCAGTGGCAACATCATTTTAGTAATACTGAGGTTCGGCAATGAGCTCAGACAGTGGTGACAATTCAATTGGTGTCACTATCTTGAAATACTGACCATGATGGGATGGTAATGATTTACAAGCAGTACCCCAGTAACTCGCATATTGCGCCTGATTGCCGATGATAGAACTAGATGGAAAACGCTGAAAGGTGACTGGTTTATGATACTGACGTCGTGAGTTAAAAGAAAGCTGTATGGCCTCTCTCGTTCCATTACAATTTCTTGGTTGGAGGTTCAGAGTTGGCACAACTTAGTGTCCTGAGACATTGCCAGATATAGTCTAGAATAAAAGCCAAAGGGAAACATAGTGTAGTCTTCTTCTACGTTCTTCATGAAATAAGAGAAATTCTTGACCGGAAGAAATCCTTCTTGATTGTATTTTATACTGAAGTGTATTTAATAAAAAATTTTCTTGTTCCCTTGTAAACTTTTACGCTTATGATTACGATTGATCCCCTACATATACTTCTTCATAATTTTATATTTCAAATCGTATTGTATACAATGTTTTTGGTGCCCATTTGTACCAAGATTTATTGTGGTTATATAAGGATGATAATATAATAAATAAATAAAAACTATATTAGAGTGCGAAATTTTTAAAGATATCACTTCAAACTCAAACTTATACTATATCCAAATCTCTACTCCATGTTAGGTTGGGCTACAATTGGGAGTAACTCCACTTACTTAAAACGAAATCTTTGATAAAAATCGCATTCCAACGTAGAAGACTTACTACCAATTTAATCGTAATGCGACGTAAGATCTCAGATAAAATACGCTTGTTGGAAATTGAAAATGATAAAGATAACCACAGACTTTGTCTTTCATCACAAAAGATTCACAACAGAAATAGTGCTCGATTAAAATTATTAGAAGGAATTTCATTTTTGCCACAATACAGTAAAAATGAAATTAGAAATATAAGTTGTGCGAAGAAATACTTCTTTTTGATCAATTCTTCGTTGAGGCTTCTTTAGAACTTTACAACAGAGTGAAAAATCATAACCAATTAAATGAAAATTAGTCAATAAGCCAAACATCTTAAAATTTTCCCAGATTACAAATAATAAATAACAACTCAACGGAATGAAAAATATAGACAAAACTACTTAATCGGTTAATTATTACAAACACCTATACAAAAATAAAACAGGGATTGACTAATTAACGAGCTGAAAATTGTAAATTATGATGAGATTGGTGCAAAGAAAACCTAGATAAGGAAAAAAAGAGAAACAAGACTGGATAAATTTGGATTCCAAACGAATTTTGTGGAGATTAGTGAATTTGAATTTGTCATCACGAATCGACAACCGTATCAGAAAGTCCTTAGGAATCATAAAGTATTGGATAGTTATTTTTTCCTAGTATGTGGTTCATCAGTAGAGTAGACTCATGACCCTACCGGGGATCGAGCCTAGTCCCTTCGTAATTGGTGGCGAATGCTTAACTAGTAACTAGCATTAGAAGGGAATTCCGAAGCTTCAAATAAGAAGAAATGAGGAGTAGAATTCAATGAGGTTTGGTGTGTGGCAGTTATCTACAATTATCAATAGATGAGGTGAGGTAATACATCATGAACTAACGGAAGTTAAACATTTCAATCACCAGATGTCGGCTCTGTGGTTTAAGGGTCAAGAGTTCTCTATGAACGCTGAACGTCCTGGGTTTGATCCCTGGTGTGGATATGCGTGCTACTTAGGAGTCTCATGGTGGGCAAATCATCCTTCCAATAATTAAGGATTGTCTAACCCATTTTAATTCATACCATCAAATTCCAATTCAAGATTACATAAGAATAAAGTCTCAGAGTTATCAAAAGGATTCCATTTTTATTCTTAATGTTTTGATGGAATTACATTAAAAAAAAGATGTAATAAGCATGTCTAGTGCTTGAATCGTTCTACACATAATGTGATGCGATAGGTTTTCGTTTCAATGTAATCTGTTTGTAATAAACCTATAAAGAAGTCGTTTTCCGAAATGGTACACTGAATAGCAAACGAGGTTGTAATGTTAAAATTTCAAGATGGATTTATTATTACTTCATTCATTTAATTTAATTAAGAATTTATTAATAGTGATTTTGTAAGCTGGTGATGAATCTAGTACAAAACTCAAAGAAAAATTTAGAAAGAAACCTCTAATGTAAACATATTTGGAACTCAGATTAAGGGGGTTACTTAGCAATATTTTCACAATATTGAAATTCCTAAAAATTGATAATAAACTTTTAAAATTTAATAAACTCCTTAAAATCACTACAATTTAATAAGTTTCATTACTTTTGTCGCAGAATTTATACAGACTATCTGTTGGTTGATTGATAGGTATTTTCAATATTAAGCGGTCACTTTTAATATCTCCCAAGGTCATACTTAAACTTTACCCTTACTAATCTTACTACGATTAACAATTATAAACTCTTCAGAATAATTGACAGGGAAATGTTGTCATATTAGTTCATTTATGATATAGTTTTCTTCAGAGACTTATTGTACTCACGTATCAAAATATTAACAAAAAACAGACCCAGAAGTTTATGTATCACGTACTCTAAGTCATTTTATCCACTGTTTAAAAAATAAATACATTATCTGTCGTTCTGTCAATCATAAAAACATGTCGGAAAATGTATATGAGAAATCGAAACCCATTTTTAGCCATATCACGTGGGATCGCCAATTACATATGGAGATTTTTTTGATAAGTCAAAACTTAGGTTACTAAACTTCTTTATACTACTTAAGAGCAATCACTGTCGTCAAAGTCTCAAGTGGTCTTACTATACAACCTAGCACAATATAACAGCGAGGGTTTATATTCCTAATCAACTAATTTTGCATCTACTACTATGCTAACTTGATATTCGAAAGTACACGTTTTCAGGTATTACGACGTTTTTAGTTGAATTTTATATCATTTTGTAAGGAAAAATGTTGTAAACCCTTTATATAAGCTCAAAAGTGGTGTGGTTATTTAAACAAACATAATTCACGACATAACTTCATCTGAGTTATTGGAACACTATGACAACCATAACTCGACATTATCTTCTTCAAATTCGAGTACATGGTAAACATCTAATTAGCGTATAGATTACAAATTGTAGATAAATTGATAAACAGACAAGAAATCCATACAATCCATTCAATGGTCTCTTGTCTCCTATCAATCAGTCGTTAACAGTCAAAGTAGAGTACGATACATATTATCATACCACATAAGTATGATCAAACGATATTGACAAGATGCATACCAGATAAGTTGAAGCAATCATAGTACCGATAATAATGAGATTATCTAAACATAAAGAATATGCAAATGGAATGTGCTTATATGTTCCAGCTAGTGATGATAGGGACTGAAATTGATCATCGGTTGTCATATTTGCATTCTGAAAGAGTTGCCTAGATGTCGCGTTACCTCATAAGTAAGATTAAAGTTAGACTGTGGTTGATAAATGGAATCTAGAACATGCGTTTTGTCCAGCTGAGGACTCATTAGTTGGATGTGATTGTAGTGGTAATGCCCAAGCAGGGACTCGGGCTAAATTCATTTGCGTCACATGTTACTCCGTCTCTAACAACGTCAACCGGAGACATGAACACATTTGAATTGGATACATATACGTACTGCACGAGTGTAGCTACCTGGATTTAGTAGCTCAATAGATAACTGTAGTGACGTTTAACACAAACTGAGTAAGTTCAGTCTGCAAGTGAACATCAACACTGGGCTGCGGCATCTGCATTCAGCTGATCAGCATCAAATAGGATGAAACGAAGTGTCCAATATTCCACATATCGGCCGCAATCCGACTTTAATCATACATTGTACCAAAGCAATTGGTTAAAGATTAACATAAAGCAACAAACGCTGGCCGATTTCAGTCTATAATAACATCAACAGAAGAATACAAACACATTCAAATTACACATTCTTAATGTGTTGTATTATAATTATGGTGATAATAGTTAAGTGTTGATCTTAAGACCTGAAAGTTCTGAGTGCGCCCTGCTGTTAATCTCTCCTTAGTTGTCAGTATTACCCAACCGAGATTAATCCAAGATGAATACAAAAAATAAACGAAAACCAATTTTTACAAGGTCACTTCAACTTAAAACGGAGAACAATTCATATTTCCTTTCTCTTGATTTTCGTCAAGCAAAGATTGTATTGTAATTATTATTAATAACTAGACTCCTACTATCTATTTCTTCAGACGTTATTACGTAAGTCAACTGCAAAGAGAGGGGAAGTAGCGAAACCCAACTGATACGACACAATCATAGATGAAATCCGAAACAATTATTTAGATGGACAACAGATCTGATCGTGTCTGTTAACTGGTATGCTCACAAAAATGCTGCTTTAGAATAAAAGCTATCATTATTAGTATTACTATTATTAATGATGACGACGGTCTCATTATACAAGATGGATACGTAAGTATATGATTTCACTTGCATGATGGCACAGTAAAGTATGCGAAAAGTAGTAAGGACAGGAACAAGTAGCGTAGAAAATTATTTTAATCAACCAATTATAATAAAGATTCAATAGACAAAGAATGTTATTCTTTTCATATGAATAGGCCATAGTTGTTAAGTCTTTATACGGGACAATGACAGATAGTCATCATATAAATGTAGTTGTAAGGAATTAATAATAATAATTAGATAGATTTGACCCTAAGCTTGTCTGACATGTTCTAATCAATACACGTGTACCTCAAGTATATCCCTACGCACGTACAAATATAGCTAACCAAAAAAATATGATAGAATGAGGAGTCAGGATGATAATGAGGGGAGGGATAGAACGAAAAGTAAAAATAAACGGAAATATGAAATGGAAATAATTTGTTTGTTTATTGTTTGCTTATGGCCAAGAACTGGATTGGTGGATATTTCGAACAAAGTGTGTGTGTAAGTGATTATCAATGAGGCATCACATTCGACACATGGGTCATTTAGGAGTAAATGACGAAACGATAAATTATTAATACTAAGATAAAGATGATGAGGGAAATGAAAAAAGAGGATTTCTATGATTTCGGGGGGGGGGAGGGAATGGATATTCTAGGTGAATATATGGATGAGTCATCAGATGCAAAACACGGCTTGAGACCAAGTGAAACACACCGCTTTATTTATGCATACCAGTTTTGGAAGCGTGGAAAAAATTTGCCCCAATTATAGGAAGGCAAAAATTTGTGTTAATTTTAAACACTAGAACATTCAAAGTTAGACTAAATGTGTATGACTTAGTAAAAATAAGTGTCACTTTTTAGATGAGCTGAATTTAAACAAGCTTAAACAAGTCAATAAGATTGTTGAATAGCCATGAGTACATATAACTGGTAACTATGACAATAGAACACTGAAGGTTTAAATTGTTTATAAATTGAAGGCAAATAAAGACGTTAGACTATGAGTATCCAGTATTTTGCCAAGTAATCGAAATACTGTTAGGATTTAATTGAAGTGGAATTCAGATACTCTTGACTCAGTACATTCGAAGATCTCAAAAACATGCCGCATAACCAGGGCCAGGTTTCGAATTCAGTGCTTACTGATTACACCAAACGGCGGCGCATTATCAACTAAGCTATTGGTAACCACTAACTTAATAAACAGGTATGAGGTAAGAGTTTGAAATTTCTAGTTGAGGAGCCAACACTAAGATGGAGCAGGTACATTCAAGTGACGATTTGCAAATACGGCGAAATGTGCGTCCTCGACTCCACTGCTGGTTATACACAAATATACTATTCTGTGTTGGTATTTACTGCCTCGTGACAGGTAAGAAAGCGAAATATCAAGAGGAGTTATATATAAACGACGAAATCTCAAAAAGGAAATGAAGCATCGTAGTCGCGTTTTCCGCAATTTCATAAACAGGCATATAACTAATATTCGTTTAATTTTCACCGTAAAAAAATTTATGACAGCTGGGTAAATATATACTAATAACTCAAAATTATAACCACTTTCCCAGTTGTTTTTGTCCCGTATTCATTAACACATAAATCTTTCTTTCTTGGTCGATATTTACAATCTTTTAAATTGAAGGTGAGGTAGATGGTGCTATATTGATTATCATCACACTAATGATACCACTACTATTACTACTACAAATACTACTACTACTACTGCTAATAATAATAATAATAATAATAATAATAATAATAATAATAATAATAATAATAATAATAATATCAGCAAACATTGTGAACTAAGGAACTGGTTATTAGGTTATGTTTCTGATTTATTTCGATATAAAATGGATAGAATAAATGAAACAAAGAGAAAAGCATAAAAATTACTGAGGAATAATAGGATCGAACCACTGGATTATGGTTATCTGCAACATTTTTAATGTTATAATTTTCCTCATATTTAAATTTGAATGAAGAAAGAACAATGAATGTAGTAAAATAAAATGGATACATTTATTCCGTACAAAATTCCTTCAACTATTGTTTACACGGAAGGTAGGACAGTTATTTTAAAAAGAACGCTGTACATACTTGTTATGTTGGGCGACTCAAGAAAAATAACTAACTTTCAGAACTATATTTTAGAAAACTTTCAGTTGCTTTAGTTGTGTCTAAAGTAAACATTTTAATTCCTATCATTAATATGTCCCGCGTTCCCTGTCCTCCTGTTTTGTACAATAAATGTTAGTGTACCATTTGCCATTTATGAATTACAGTTAATTGATTATGTATACGCTAGCTCAATTCACTACCACTGTCTCCCACTTTTTGGATTAACGTAAATTCCTTAGTTGGTTGGTTGTATGGTCTGGTTCATGTATACATAAAGGAATGATTGAAATATAATACGATTCAGTCTGATTGATTTATAGCTTTCTGTTCTTCCTATTTCCGGTTTGGGACTAAGTGTGACAAATGTGCAGGACCGATTAGGTACTTCATTGGCTCTTGCTAAAGTAACGTTGTGCGCACAAGGTTATATCGATTAAATGGTCATACACGTCAGCCACAACAGCTTTCTTTGACGTCATAGCAATACTTTACATCGTGTTGATAAAGAACTCGAAAAAATAACAATTATGTAGGAATTGTCAGTCAGTCAGAGTAGAGTTTGTACGTGTGAGCATCAAGTGGAATCTTGGACACTCTGTTTCATCCTATTCGATGCTCATCAGCTGAATGCAAATGGCACAGCCCAGTGTTGATGTTCACATGCAAACTGAACTCAATCAATTTATGTTGAACGTCACTACGTTATCTATTGAGCTACTGAATCCAGGTAGTTACACTCATGCAGTGGATATGTGCATATAATTTGAATATTATTGTTGATGCGTATCCTGGATTCCACTTGCCAGCAACGAGTGAAACTAATTATTACGCATTTAAACACTTAAAAATAAGGTCGCCAGGGTAGTCTTGAGGTGACAATTGCATCTTCCTGAATGCATAAATTTAGTATCAGTGTAGATCAATTCAGTAGAACGTAGTGAATTAAGTATTATTTAGTGCATTGATTATTTTGTAGAAATTCCAGATGCCGATATCGCATCTATTATCAAGAAAATGCTGGTAAATGGTAGTGTTGAGAACCTATTGGTCTTTCATTTTCAGTCGGTTTAATAGATGTTAAAATAATGTGGATATTAACCCCACTTTATGTTCTCCTAATACAAGAGCTTTGGAATGTATATGTAGACTGGTATACATAATCTGAGGCAACTTAAAGTGGTAACTTGTCCACATTTATCTATCTCAATCAGCAAATCGTTTGATCCAAGTAAGTTAGTCATGTTGCCGAGTATATTATTCTGAACGAATTATCCTAGTCTAGAATTAATCCTGTCGGATATTTCATCACCTTCAAAGTTAACTCTTATGAAGATTATCTTCACCTCGATAGTAACAGAGTCCATTTTATGTGCCTACTTTTCTTCCCTTACTAATAAACTTTTAGGAAAAATTATTATCTCAGAAACTTTCAATTATGGATAACTCCTCTTCAGTGTTCTTCCTCTAGGCAAACATTTTGTTTACGATTTGTGGTCTACTGGCCAAGAACTAGCGAAATCCAAAATCAGACTACTCCAAGTGTTTTTTTGAAAAATAAATCTTTGAGTTTATTTACTGGCTTAGCGTTGAATACTAACATATAGTAAAGAATACATGTTATCATGTTCATATCTCATTGTAAACCGTATATCAGGATAGATTTTGTTGAGAATAAATTTGAAGTATATATGTATTAATCACAGGTAAGGAATATACCATCAATATACATGACATTTAATTCCGTATTATTAGTGATTGGCTTGGTACATGCGTACATCAGTTCAGGTCGCCATGCCCCAATCAGCAGATAGAGATTAAATTGTCGAACCAAATCCCAGAGTAGGGGAGGTAGTAACAGAGTAAAAAACATCAAATAAAGTGTACACCATCAACATTACGTAATAATCGATAGCAGTAACGGTAGAGTAGCAATGATAACAATAAAAGTATGCGCACAAAAAGCATTGTGGTTATGATATCGTTGTTTTAATATAGAAGTTTATATACTTATTTCATCTGATTAGTTAATGCATTTATAATAATAATAATAATAATAATAATAATAATAATAATAATAATAATAATAATAATAAACTATCCAAACGCACATAAAAATCCGTTGAATTACATATGATGACCTTAGATCAGACTTCATAATAAATAACAGACTACAAAATACCATGAATATATATTAAGGCTGAAGACGATGTTTAAAGTTATTTATTTACTCTTATTGGTATCTACTTTTTATTCAATATATAAAAATATACTTGGCATCTAGTTCTTCTGAAAACTATAGAAAATAAAGAAGCCACTTTATTATAAACAACTGTTTTGTTTTGGTATATGATTCTTCAACAGTGCATATATATACAGATATATCGCGAATCAAACTACAGCACATTCGTAGGTTGCTAGCATTTAACTATAGATGTCTTTGCTTCCGTATGTTGGGATCAGTGAACAATGTTGAGATAAGGGGCGAAATACTTGACGAAAACAGTAAATCAGTGGATGAGATTGTGAATCTTAACTAAATGATATGGATTAAAACTGTACTTCGCAAGCCCAACCATCGCTCGACCCGTTGTAGTGACTGAAATAGAAATAGGTTGAATGGTAGGGACAAATGAGTCAAGATATCACACCATTCCGTGAAACTATTGACTGTTAGTTTAAGCTATGTTAGTAGACGCAGACTAACAGTGGTTAGAAGATGTAAGGTAGTATGACTAAGAATTGGCTACGTTGACGTACATCAGCATTTAGGTTTCAAAATTATTTCACAAGTTTTATTTTTCGAATTTATTCTTTCTATTCAGCCAGTCACCAGAAAAGTAGTACCTAGCACATACGACTTTGCATTACTGATTTTCCTTCATTTTTAAAAAATAGGAAAAAAGAGAGTGATAAATAACAAGAGTGAGGTAAACTTACAGAGTCAAATTCAGCGTCCCAACAAGACCTTGTAAGAACGTATTGAACTTCGTTGTTCATATACTGGTGCAATGTTCTGTGACCGTAAAAGGTGAACAGGAAAGCAGAGGAAAAAAAGGAATCATTAATTTATAAAGAAAATTACAGAATTCAGTAACTTCAGCCTCCAAACTTTTACTACCAAGTCATGTACACATTAGCGAATAGCTTCCAAAGGCAGTTCTTAGAGTTCTGATGGGAAGCCATAACAAGTCGATTTTTAAAATATTGAGCATCAAACAAATATTACGAACAGCGTCGGAGGATAATCGTACAAGATGGACAATTGCCTGAAGTAAGAAATGTAAAGTCATTGGATGTCAATTCAATTATATGAAGAATACGCACTCATTGAAAGACCTAAAGACCATGAATAGAGCTTGGGATGAATACTGATGTTTTGGAGTCCTAAAATAGGACGAAACGTCTGTTCAGTGATTTCTGCTTTCTGTTGGTCTAATAGGCGAAGTCAATCCGTGATAATGAAATTTTTAAAAAATCTCCATGACCTGCTATACAAACAAACTGTTAATAATACATTTATGGAATTTTTTAATGCAATAAATATACACATATGAACTAGAGATGAGTAAGTTATAGGATTAAAGTCAACGACATTTTAATTGTTAAATAAAGCGAACTTGTATAGTTTGTTTTGTTTTGAGAGTTCCCTAAGGACCGTAGTGTTTCACCTAAAACTGGATTAATACTACGAGGAAGTTGGAAACAATTGTCAGAAAGATTTAAGCATAGATGTTCTACTGACAACTGCGCCATACAGAATGAGACATAGAAACATAATGAGTTCCATTAACAATTCCTACTACTGTCCGAAAAAATATAATGACGTAAAACTTGGTAGTTAAGACAGGCAACACAATGAAAAGAATATCTAGTCGGTTGTTCAAATAACAAAATCGACACTGTGATACATTTGTTATAGGTAGTAAATCAGGATTAATATCACAATATTTGGGGTATCATCCAAAACTGTATCTCGATAAACGAAATATGTGTAAAAAAAGTGGTCAAAAGTATTTAAGAAACTTCAATAAACATTCCAATAATAACATAGGTAAATTAAAAAAATACAACGTACAATCATTATTTATAACTCTGAAAGGAGGTGACTTTAAAGTTTCACATCGATAAAACGGTTTTGATGTGAAGCATAGCAATATTTGTAGTCAATTGATCGCCATAACTAAGTTCAACTACATCTGGTTTAGGTCCCTCAGAAATGCTCGTAAACAATAATTAGGTATACGTATTACACATCCGAATCGCTTCAATCGAAAAGGTTTACACGTTCATAAAGAAAACTTGTCGTCTACACGTAGAAACTCTGTCTAACATCGAATATAACTTGTCCAAGAGCCTCCTCATGAACAGAAAATATCTCGAAGACGCCTGTTGGCCAAATGTTTAAAATTAGCTGTCTTTCGATTTCGTAAGCTACGTTATACAGACATATAGAAGACTACTGAGTAGACTGCTCACTAGTTTGTTGATATACAGGCAACTAGTTTGATAGAACAAAGGTGGCGTAGGTCGATAAAAGTCATATAAACGTATGTTTCCATGCAGAATAAAGTAATTTGATATTATTTTTATTATTGATTTTTTAGTGTAATTCGACTGTAGTGCAATCGCCCAGTTAGCATGGAACTTATTAGTAAAATTCAGCTTGAACTAGTAGTGGGTACGACCAAGTTATAATCACTAATTTCAGAGAAATTAGGAGAAAAACCTGAAGACAAAAAATATCAAAAAGGACCACAGGTGAAAGATGGAGGAGTAGAGAAATATATAAAGGTTCAACATATGGTGTGCACTAAAATGAATGTATCACAAAATCGATTTTGTGTCATTTCACATACATAATTTTTCAATGTCATCAGAAAGAATGAAGTTATTTGTATACATGACTGTAAAATGGGCTGTCACAGACTTTGTAAATCGGGGTTTTATCTTTACATGGGATGGAAACTTGAGGCTTTTCAATAGCTAATCGGTCAGTAAAGAATAACATAAAGTTTGGTACAACTGTGTGGTGATCCATACCACCATATTGGTCAGCAAGGGATGAACTGAACAAGGCTCATACCAACGGAATTTAAGTTGCTTTAATAGCAATGATAGTAAAAAGACTAAACATTGAGAATGTGATCCAAGAAGACGGAATAAACAGAAGGTAACCGTGATAGCATATTTGAACTGAAGATGTAGGGGAAGATAATATTTGGTCACATTAGACTGTAATTCGAGTCATTAAGCCATCGTTATGTACAACTGTTATTTTATTAAATTTAAATCTGACTAAATAACAGAATATAGTGTCCAATTCATGAAATCAAAGTATAGGAACGAAGCTAATGAGGATTCATCAGAATCTCAGTTCCGCGATAGATAGTTTAAATAAGCATATCGATTACTATGCATAAACTTGGTCGTTTCGATGAAAATGTAGTGATAACGTACTTAATAAGTAGATGCTATTCAGTCAAGTATAATGCACAACTTGGCACATATATCCACCAGTCCAGTTAGCCACACCTTATTAGCTCAGTAAAATGAAAACCAAAGTTGCAACAGTAGTATTTACAATTGTGGTATTAGAGAAGAGAATGAAGAGGAATAATGTGCTTCTGAAAGAATTAGTTTCATTGGGAAAAATCATTTAGTAAACACATGATGTAGGAATGTTATTCGCATTTTAATAATTTGTAGTTAGCTTACGCATTAAAAAATAATCACCTTCATAAGCTACGGTTGATTGGCCAACCTTGTTTCTCAAGGTCATTCTGGGTGCCACTAAAATCCATCCTCATACTACGGTTTGTGGACCATATTGAACCTAAAGGTATTAGGTTACTACGACGTTGCAAAATACGACTAAATAGCTTTTAAAAAAAATAATGCATTCTAATTTTTTTTTTTACATTAAATACTCAGTTGAAAACTCCGATTTGTGAAACAGTTGTCTATAACATTGTAAATTCGCATTTCCAGTATATTTAATCAATGAGTACTGCTATATTAAAATAAAAATTTATATCAAAGATTTAATTTAAACTCAAAATTTGAAAAACTCAGTGTATTTTTTTATCCAGTATGTCAGATGATTCTACTCTGTACATTTTCACATTTGGGAATAATTTTAGAAATGAAGATTACACTATATTATTCAGCATTCATTCATCAAATGAACAGAAAAAATAACCAGGAATATTGAACATAACTTATTTATGAAACATTGAAAAGTTTCAAGAAATTTCATTTCTTGTAATTGAAATAGTCTATAATTCACCATCTCTTCACAATTCGAATAGAGCAGGAACAACAATTAAAATTCATAAAGGAGATTGACTGTATGAAATTTTACCCCCCACCTCACCAATTAACAAATTAGTCCATTCAAAAAGTCTAACATATTTGGTGATCAAGTACAAATTATTTAGTGATCTATTGTAATGAGTAAATATGATAATGAATGTAAATGTACACTAAGGTCTATCAATCCAGTACAACAGATAGGACATATTGTCCCAAATTTAGTTTGGTCTACATATTTTTCATCGACTAGACACGTGATCAAAGTTTGGACTATATAATGGACATTCTTACTTAGGTGTAATTGTCTTTGATTGTTTGTTGGAAGAATGAGGAGAGGTTGTAACGGTTATTTTTCAACCAGACACAATAGTCAAGCTAGGGGTATGACAGTAATATAGAGTAACAAAACAGTAAACGAATGAGAAAGTGTAAGGCAAAACATGATTAACATGTTATGCGTACTGCTGAAATACTTTAATCATACAGTTGATTTTAACGGAAGAATTACGTAATGATACACAGTTAATGATGCCAATACTGTTTTTTTTTCAACTAGTCATAAACAAATTAGTATAAATCCTGGTTTAAATAAATATCGGCACCTGGCAAGGGTGGAGAAAAATATTATATTTTTCATAAAAAACGACCAGTGGACAATATCACATAATGTCTAACCTTGCAACAAAGAGATGAGCAAACAAAGTAACACGAGAACACTAACACAGTAAAGTAACAGACATAATAAACAGCAACAACATGAGCTGAAGAGATTAGTTAAATAGCGTGATGTTTTTAAAGAGAAGTGTAGAGTCGACAGAATTTATGGGGTTGGTAGGACGATTACTACAGATCATCAAAAACAAGCAGAAAAGTGTCCATTGTAGCAACAGCTTTGATCAGCCTACCTTGCTCTTTGTAAGCAACGAACCACTTAAAAAAACATCAAAGGAAATGCAAATACTAACAAACTTTGGTTATCCGGTATATTGACAAGCTATCCAAATGCATTGAGTATAAATTCTAGCTAAAATGAATTCTCATGATGCTTGGATTACTTGATAACGTGATGGATAAGTAAAACCACACCAAAACGCTACGAGACATTTGGCAAAGAACAACTATCCACCGTAAATTTTAGGGATAGAAGAGATATTCTGGCCAAGTGGTTATAACGTTCAAATTTCAGCCAAGTCGTAATTTCAAACCGCAGATTGCCGACTTAAGTTTGGGGAATCGGGTAGTATCACCAGATGGAAACCGAAGACACGAATCTAATGTTGGAAAATGAGGTATACCAGAAGAATAAGCAAGATTATTTAAGAAGTATGAATAATTGGAAGCATACATTGTGAATAGAAGAGGTTATCGTAACCATTCACAAAAAGGACATCTATAACGAATATAACAATAAAATGGGCACAAACTGTGTCTGAAGTTGTATTCAAATTGTTAGCTCGTGCCAATTTATGGAAAATATAAAACAAAAATTATATTCTAGTACTCCGCTAACCCGCCCTAAGTGGACGGAATGAAAAAAGATAAGAATGAAATTGTAGATAACCCTGCCCCACTTAAACTTATACTTGAACTATATATATAGAGTCTAAGCTATTCTTATATTCATTGTAGCTTGTTCATATTTCACACAATTTGACAGTTTAATACTTCCGGGAAAATCTCTTGTTACAATGACGATAGCTGAATAATAGTTTTTTTCTTTATGTTGCCCTTGATGTTATATCAACTATAGGGTATTGAGACACCAAGTACTGAATACTATTATCAGTTGTTTTCAACATAGTTAGATGTTAAGTCACATATTGACAGTCTGTTATATAATAATCAGAAATATTGATGAAACCTGTTATTATGACGTGAATTTTTTTATCTTCTGTTGATCAGAAAACATGATGAAATCATGAAGTGGAAATATATTTAAGTATGCATTTTGTCTTCTAAACTGTTATACTGATATCAAAAAAATTAATCTAAATTTATATTTAATATGTTCACGCCCGTAGGTTCATACACCAATCAAGAGGAATCAATTCAGTCTGCGAAACATAAAAGTAGGAACAATAATAGACTAGTTTTTAATAAGAATTATATCATTTCTACTTATATAACTATAGCAACTCATTGATTTCGCACTAATCGAGGCTTTTACTAATCGTTCTTAAATTTATATAATGTAATGTCTGTTCAACACAAATCTTAAACATTAATCTAACACATGTTTTATTAGAATCTTTAGTTGGTGACTTGCATTTACTTTATGACTTCCTCAGTGTATCACCTCTATTTTCCCATCACAACCATCAGTTGCTACTGGTTCCATGATACATCTGATAAGTGGGGTCGGAGATTACATTGATCTAAGTAAGTAGTTTTCAATGATGTTCTAGGAGGATAAGAACGCTGGTTACGGTTCGATAAATGGTTCTGTAAGAAATGGATGAGACTTCTCACAAATACTATCACCTACAAAATACTTGGTGTGATCTTAAGCATTTTTCGCTTTACAGTAGTTTGAGAATATATCAGCATTTTTGGAACAAGCATTGTAATGAACAAGCAATACAGGATGTTTAGAATGTTGTCAAGTAATTTAAATATAATTGAAATTCACTAGGATTAAAATTCAGACATTCTCAACTCATAACACTCGATTATGTAGGTAACATGTTGGATAACCAGAACTGAACGAACTATTATCTCGCACGTTTATATCATGTCGCAAAAATTGCTCTTGTTTAAAACAGTTAACATTATCATTAGTCCTTCTATTTCACTATTCAGATTGCGTGATGAAAACTTAAGGTATAAGTGTATCAAACCACGCTTTTACCACAATAACATTTTTACGAGCACCAAAATATTGATCTAAATTATTACTGAATATACTCCCACTCATAAGCTTCCACTACAAATGAAGACCAATCGTAACTAGTAATAATAATTTCATCTAATATCATCCTATCTCTCTGATACATCTGACACTTGAATATTTTATACCGATATTTTAACTCCCATTATATTTCAAAGAAATGAGTTTCAGATAAAGGACGACGAAAAGCATGAAACGAAGCTTCAGTTCTATGGTTAGTTTAGTTACAAAAGCAAGGATATATATATAGTTTATATGACCTCAGGCTTTGAAAACGTACTACAATTAGTAAAAAAAAAATCGGCAATTGTAGTTGTTTGTTTTCGTTACCAATTGATACCAGTCGAGTACCACAAAACCAGGGAGCACTGGACAGATGTTTCGTTCTAGTATGGGACTTTACAACAGTGCGCACTCTCGAAACCTTGGCACGTTGATTGGACGAAGTATTTTTAGCCTCGTGAGAGGTTCAACTACTTTCCCCAAATATCATTGTTGTGGTAACAAAATTGTCTTGCAGCAATCACTTTTTAATTTGACTGAAATTAGAGGGGCTACAATTCGTGTTGAGTTACCACAAACTAAGACTAAACAAATAATGCCACATGGTCCTCCAGCTGTCACAACTCGTGACGAAACACATCATTCGATTTACCCTAATTTATACTGATTTTATACCAAGGATAATACTTATTACTTTCCTTAACGTCGAGAAAACATGACCTTAATAAAGGTAAACAAAAGACGAAAACTATTACTAATAATAAAATTCACTCATAAAAACAAATTGCATAAATAAGAATGAAGATGATAAAAAATAGGATGGAAACGAAACAATATGATTTAGAACATTATGCAATAAGAAATCAGATGGTGTCCAGTAAACTAAACAAAAAACTGCCAAATAACGCAATTTTACATAAATGGTACACTGATGATAGAAAAATGGGAAATTGAGAAACACCTATTTCGCAAACAAACAAATTTGTTTCGACCTAGTGGCTAAATCATAATTGATATGTTATAATACTTAGTGTTATATCGATACTTGTCAGAGGGTAGTGGTGTGCATAGTAGGACTACAAGTGTGGCTAACTAAACTTGTACGCACCAGTGACAAGTTCCAAGAGATAAATAGCGGAGTTCTAGTGGGAAGAAGCAACCACGCCGGAGCCATCTCACAACTACGGCAGTTAACCGCCTATGGTATTGGATGATAATTGTACAACATTTCTGATTGACTGAGATTGAAACTATAAGCATCGGGTTTCAACCTAGCGGTCTGAAAATTCAGTGCTTATTGCTCCCTAGTGACGAAGTAGATGTATGATCCTGATGAATCCCATAATAGGTCATATATATATATATATATATATATATATATATATATATATATATATATATATATATAACATGGGTTATCCGAAGTGTATTCAGTGTTCACTATACGTGTTTTACCTAGCACTTTCGGTTTCTTGAGTGGATGAGTTCTGGATATAAGAGTATAATTTTTATTGAAGATTTCATTTCAAAAGTAAGTTCTCCAAAACTATCAGTTTTGATAAACATATAGTGAAAGTTAAGATTTGGGGAGAAATCTTCAGTAAAAATTTCACCTCAATATGAAGCTAAATCTAACCAAATGAACGGGAACATGATCGAAAATACTGGATGCAACATAGTAAACACTAAAAATGTTGTGGGCGACCTCGGTCAAAAACTTACTTGCAGTAATAAAGACAAGTAAGTGTGGTGTGAACATCGAGGATAAACAGAGAAAAGGGATAAGATTACAAAATACTAGTGATTAACCTAAAAGAAACTGGACACAAACGTGATAAATATGTGATGGTATAGATTACGCAACCTTAAAAAAAGTAAACTATTCATGGCACGCATACTATTGACTATCGCATAGGCGATAATAGAAAAG
The DNA here is from genome assembly GCA_025215515.1 of Schistosoma japonicum. Classification (NCBI taxonomy): domain Eukaryota; kingdom Metazoa; phylum Platyhelminthes; class Trematoda; order Strigeidida; family Schistosomatidae; genus Schistosoma; species Schistosoma japonicum. The sequence goes on along the minus strand of CM046063.1, from coordinate 13,751,554 downwards.
TGAAATTTTCACAGTAGTTATAAAAGACTAAACAAAGTTTATACAGTAACTATGGTTATGCATAAAAATGTATTTCTAGTGGGATCGGTGCGCAACAATCAATTCATGATCGAGTGCGTAGATTAGATATTAGTAACCATTTGGATCATTATCTTTGCAACGTCGATAACCTAAAGACTTCCACAAAAAGTTAATATAATAAGCTTGCTGGAGAAGACTCCGATCGAATCCTATTAATCAAGTTGTAGTGCAACCACTAGTCTAAACGACTCGACATCAAGCGCACTATTGGATTGTGGCGTGGTCAAATGAATGGTAGACGTTGCAGAATATGAAACTGAATGATACAGAACCGAATTCACTTAGAAGCACCAGCTCTCTTAAGATTGTAGGTATGCCCGGCTGACGAGGGAAAAGTGGCAGTAGGTCTAAGTTCAGAATTCTTTGTCAGCTATCTCTTCCTTTAAATCGTGAGTTTAAAATTATTTTGTCTTTTTTTCCACGAACCAATTCTTTCTCAATGAATCATATTACTTATGTTCACATTTTTTTCATACTACCACTGATGTAACTACTTTTATTAAAATGATGCTAATCTTACTGTGCTAATAAGGTGTGGCAACTTGGATCAATAAATATATATGTGCCTAGTTATGCGTTCCACATTACAGAAACATCTAACATGTCCAAGTATGCAAAACTGATAACGATATGATTCACACCACCAATCAGTGACTTTGTGGATTGATATTATATCTTCATTTAGTGAACCTAGTATTCTTTGAACCTACTTCTAGTTGGCATTGATAGCAAATTTTCCAGCCATCTAAATTAGCCGCCTCCCAAAATGATTTCTAATCTTATATATATATATAAAGTAGCAGTATTTTATACTTTATTTATCGACTCATAACCAATACCTTATTATTTTAATTTGTAGAAAACTATTAGTGGCAGTAATAATAATAATAATAATAATAATAATAATAATAATAATAATAGTAATAATAATAATAATAATAATAATAATAATAATAATAATAATAAGAGCAATACGTATGAGTATTTAACAATAAAATTATAAAATATGAACTACAAAAAATTAAGAAAATGGGGCCAAATAATTTAGGAAAACATGATTTATCAAAGTTTAATGATAGCGAAAGTCCTGAATTTAAAGCTAGGTACTTTATTCTAAAAAATAATTTTTTCTCTGTTCCTTTTGCCTTTATTTCTTTAGTAGAAAGATTATACATTATTTCTCTTTGTTTGATTGTCTACAGTATATTTTTGCACATTAAGGTACGAGTAATAACAACATAGTTACAAACAGATGTATTATGCAGTAAATGATTCATTTTATTTAACGATGCTCTCTGGAATGTTTATAGTTTCATGTGAACAACTGTTGTTATATTTATCAGTAACACTGAGCACAAGGATAGATCAAAAAATATTCATATAACAGCGTATGGATATGTAGGCGCATTACTATATGAATGCCCACATACATAGATTCTAGGTACACTCTAAGCTCGAAAGATGAAGTGGAGTTTGAGCTATGAATAAACAAAAGGACTGCATTAGCATGAATTTAGACATATTTTAAGATGAATTTAATACATATTACGGTTGACAAAACCGAGATTTTATTATAACTTATTGGTTTTGTCCCAACAACAGTAACATTCCACAGATCGACATTATACTTGTGACCTTTGTGTGATAATGTCGCATAAACCCTAGCTATTCTTATTGGTTGTTACAGTGTGATCAGTACTAAGATATAAGCAATGATGTTTATTTCTCTAAGAATTAATAGGCTCCATTGAAAGTTCGATCTTAGAACACATGAACAAAAACTAGCATTTAGGTGATGGTTTATCTCAATTATCAAGTTCAGATGTACTTAGCTTTAAGCCATACTTTATACGTGAAGTCAGTGCTACTATTTGACGGCCAAAATCGAGGTAGGTGAAGACAGTAACGAGTGCGAAACGTAATAGTTTAAAGTCTAACGCCTTGAACACTAAACTACCACTCTGAAGAAGGCATGATAAACTATCACTTATAACAATGCATGCACACAATTACAGATACTAATTTGCTAATATTGACATTCTGGAACAGAAATTTCTAAAAGTATCAAAGGATGCATTGGCATATATCCAATCTATCGATCCACATGAGAGAGATCAATAATTCGCATGATCAAAGGTTGACTAATCAAAACCATAGGAGACAAAATAGGCTATAGATAATATCATCGAGAAGGCTGGTATAATAATTGTCCATTAATTAAAATGCTTACTTTAACATGAAGTACGGGTTAATAATAATGTTCATGAAGAGAAATAAAGCTTCGCTCCTAAACTATCCTGCTCAGAAAATTCAAATTACCAAAAAACATCCATCTCACCTAAAAATCTTCTTTATACTTCCATTAATCCAAGTTGATTTAATTTTAAAGAGGATCATACAGTTACTACTAGTGTGGCATATATATGAATGCACAACATGAAATTAATAGCCTGAAACCTGGTGAGGTGATTAATAAACAGCAAAGCTCTAATAATCTGAAGTTTGCGAGAACTATTGCTTTCAGGTAACAGTTATCAATCCTTCTAAGCTATGTTAAGAAAAATTTCATTTCAAATCTTTTGCACATTTGACTATTTGGCCAGGTTATTTTTTGACACCCTTCTTGTTGAACATTACTGATGCTAAATGACTAAACTTTACTCTTGTTACTTTATACCTACATATTACCATTATTCCAATACACAATTATTTATTTCTAGTTTTTTGATCTTTTGTCGCTAATACTATCTCAGAATAGTCTTCTACATATGATACATATTTGCGATATTTCTACATAGCCTCTAACATTATTTAGATATATCTTACACTATGCCGATATGCGTTCCTAACTTTCCACTCAATTCAGTTATGTGAACCTTTTCAACCCACTTTGTAATTATAAATAAACATTTACGGGTTATCGGAAGGTGATGAGAACATGGTAAAAAAAATTTATCCTATTACGCTCAAATCTTTGTTTGTTCAAATAAATAGAGAAAACTATGTGTATGAAACTAGAATAGTGTTATGGATGACTCAAATCAATATTATTATGGTCTTTTTTAATACTCATAATAAATACAATTATAATCTTTTTAAACTTCGATGACCTTTTAGTGTGACAACATCACATAATCCACATCGTTTACGATTAGTTGGTTTGTCTTACATAGTTTGGTCACATATTGTGATGTTTACTGTCTTTAATAGAGAGATAAAGAAGACTAGAAAGTTCATTATTTCGTCTCATGTTTGGGTGTAGTTATTATTGTTAGACTATCACTGTGCACTAAGTGTTCAATTTATTTACTAGCGTAAATCTATTTTCGCACTACAGGTATATAAATTCGTTTTTAGTAGGAAAATTATACAAAATATAACAAATATTACACAAAATGTTCCGGCTAAACAATAACTGTACAAACATTGAAATCAACATGAGGTATAAGAGTAAGTGCTACTCTACACAGCTGCTTAAACTAAAATGGATTAAGGTTAGAATAGTGAAGAGTGATTGCTTCGTTAATGGTTACATTATGTTATATACTTATTTTAACAATATGAATACTAAGAGTCGAACTAGTCGTAATACTAGTAAGAATGACAAATATACTTTGAAAAAACAGAATGAAATGGTGTGTGAAACTAAGTATCTTAAAAAAATAACGAATGAATGCATCTGCGTCACCGTACGGATTCTGGTATGAGATACCCAGAATCTAAAAGGATTGATTCTTGTTATTGTGCAGGACTCAGATCAACAGTTGGTATTATACTCTGTTTGGCAACAGATAACATACACTTACTAAAGACATTGTTGTATATTGAGGCAAGTTATGTTTAGATAAACGCAACACAAATGAAACCCATCAGTGTAGATCAAGAATGAAAGTCCTATCAAATGATTTGCTACCTCTTATGACCTGGTACTGTCCAAAAAGCACATGAGTGAATTTGAGTTAATGCCTATATGTTATACCTAATATTACTATCACGAAGTAAGTAGATGAGCATTTACTGTTTAATAGTACATAAAATCGAACCGATATACGTTATCGCACTGGATAACACATTTATCTGGTCAGCAAAATAAATAGAGTATGTTTCAAGATCTAGCTAATTTTAGAGAACCACTGAGGAGTGAAGAAGTAATGTATCCTAGACAAGGATTCTGCAACGGTAACTTGCATCTTAGATCTCACAGATGACCTAGAATCATCTGAAAAATAGAGAATTACGCGATACTCACTATAAACACCAGTATTCAAAATGTTAATAAACAATAAAAACTTTATGAACTTTCCTTTAAAAGCAGTCAGTCATAAATAGTGCAGAACCTGGCATATATGCTCGTGCAATAGTTCAGCTTCACAACATCAGTACAACGAGACAAAATTACCAAGATAGGTTGCAAATTAAAATGAGTTCTAAATTACTATAAATGGTAGTCAAAATGATTACACATGGAGACGAATAGAAAACACAGAACATCCCTACAATTAGATATAACGATAGCGACAGTAGTAATATAGAAGAGTATAATTTTCCACTTACAACTAGCCCAACATATGCATTTAAATATAAACATCATAAGGTCAAGGTCTTTTGAATATTAAGAAGTGCGAATATATTATATGTAGTGAATAAATTCATAGTACATTCTGAATTGATACACTACATAAAACATTGAAATAGAGTACCACACCCTATCACCTACCAACTAAAAAAATGATTCATGTCGATACTAAATTCATAATTTATGTGACACAGATAACCAATCGCCACCTAATTGGCACTAGTGACAAAAGTCACCTCAAATCAGCTGTACGGTTAGTTTATAAAAGTTTTGGAAACATCTCTATGGAAACTAGTACTATGGTATTGTTTTTTCTGTACAATTATAGGTAAATGTCAATAACCGCATATATATATATATATATATATATATATATATATATATATATATATATATATATATATATAGAACATCAAACATTGTTTAGGGTAAGTTATTTGAGGAATGATAAACTGTATTACGAAATATACCTGTATGCAAATATTAACGCCTACAGACACATACATAAACAAAGAATGCATCAATATGATGAATGTGTACAATATAATAATTAATCAATTCAAAAATGACAAGAAACGTAATAGAAATTTATCAACAGGAAAGATACTACTGGCTAATAACATAAGTAAGCTTATCATGGATGTACATATCACAGAAAAGATTAGGGTGAACAGTTGAAACTAAGACTAACATTGTAGAAGAAAAAATAATATATTGAGGATTTGAAGTCCATATGAATGTGTATCAGTTGAATGCCTTGGTATATAACATGAATAAATAATGACTGTATTCACTTAACAGGCGACAGTGGAAAGCAACAAAATACTGAACGATAATTATCGAATTAAACGATGAATATAGTAAGTTGGTGAAAAAAGGGTTAAAAATTTAACAGCTTATAAGTCGGCTGTCATAGGTTCCACTAAACAAAATTTTTGCCTAATGCACATGATACTTGACTGAAGACTAAGTCAGTCACAATCAACCTATGTCCTGATACAAATGTGGAATGGTGCAAGTTGCTATGACAAAAGCATAGCAAAATGAATAGTAGAGTTAAAATAATTTGGTAGTAGCGATAATGAGAGAGACTAAACATTTAATCAATTAATTAGTATCTGTTACCTCTCTTAGAGCATAGGCTACTGACCAGCATTCTCCAACTAACTCTGTCCTTGGTTCTCCTATCCAGTTCTTCCCAAGTGTCATTAGTTTCTTTCATGTTTGCATTTAATTACCAGCAGGACCATTCTTTGGTCTTCTTCTTTTACTTTAGCCTTGAGGATGCCATAGATGTATGTTGTCTCCGAAACACGCATACAAGATCCTAGCTTGGTTATACACTTGACCTCACCAAACCAATACAGAGAACCTACAAGATATACTTTTCATTTATCTGGCGATTCTATAGCCACTTTTCGGAGTCTAGCCGGTGTATGTATAGCGTTAAGTATAAAAACAGAAAAATCACTTCTTATATAAATCCATATCGACAATCGCCAATGTGCCTTTCGATTAGGTAGTTCAGTAAGAACCCGAAAGGGTACGGACATACACCATTGTATTTTCGCCATTTCTTCCGAAGCTGTCACTGATTGTAGCCAGGGGAAATGAGGCTATGTACTAAGATTTAGTGCCCATAGTAAGTGATTTTAGTGATCAAGCAGGTAGCTTAAATCAGATTAAAATACATCTAGGTAGGTGTTAGTGTCCTAGCTCGGAAAACAGATAATGATGATCATCTGCTTCAACTGTTCTCAGATAATCGTTTATTTCTAGCAAGCATTATCTTTATGCATAAGGAAACATCGTACAACATGGCGACCCCCCCCTGCACCTACCCAATGATGGACTACAATAAACCATATCACCCATCAGTGGTCGTTGGAGGTTCAGAAAAGTTGAACCACGAAGATCCATTAGAATTGAGTTCAGCAATGAGAAAGCTAAGAGTAAATTCCATGAACAACTGAAGGTTTATTTAGGTTATTATAAAAACGAAACTAACCTAGATGTTACTTGGAAAGATATCCAAAAGCTATAAAAAAAGGCACTGACACCCATCAGAGACATGAATCACCAGGTCAGGAAAAATTAGTGGATCTCGGCGAAATCTGTTGATTCACGTAAACTTATTCTGTCAGGCTCCGTATACTATGAAAAGCGAAGACAGATCATATGCAGACTGGAAAAAGTGTGAAGAACGATCGTGAGCAATGGTGGGTAAGAAGAGTAAAAATATGCAATTCAGCAGGGATGAGTAACACTAGACGACTCTTCAGATTAAAAAGTCAAGTGTTAATGAGGTAATCTCCGAAAAAAATATAACGTTTTTCTGCATTCAGTTTAGACGTTTAGAATGATGGACACTTCAAAGATCAATTCAGTTAGCCTTCAGATACTTTACGACTATCCACTATTTTTAAACAGTCTGAATGGAAAATCGATACAGCCCCCCCCCTCGACTATTACAGGAATTAAAAAAAGCCATAGCTAATCTGAAGCGAGGAAGAGTAGCAGGTCCGGAAGGATTAATTCCAAAGATCTTCAGGGATACTGGTGCAACTTTAGCAATTACGGTTGACTGGAATTTTAGTTAAAGTCTGGGAGTTGGACGTGATCCCATTTGATTGGTCTCCATCGTTGATAATTCCAGCATATGAGAATCAAAGTCATCATTCAATAGACAGAAGAGTTAGTTTGACTAATATGTTGTCTAAAATACAAGGTTTAATAATCATCAGACGCTTAAGTAACACCGAGGAACAGCAAACGCCTGAAAACCTAGTTGGCTTCAGACATGGGTCGTGATTGTATCGACCAAATACTTACAATTTGTAAAGTTTTATAACATAGACATTTTTCAGTGGCCGACAATGGTAGATTTTCTTGACTTGAAAGCAGCATTTGACTCAATAGATCAAGAGGTTCTACGGCAGTGTCTGTTAATGAAAGGAATACCACAGAAGTAAATAATCTAGTAAAGGCTATTTACTCGAACACTACTAATCGAGTCAGAGAGTACAGCAAATTGTGATCTGAAATTGCAACTTCAAGTGGTTTTCATTAAAACTGCACACTACCTTCATTTTTGTTTATTTTCATAATGGATTTACTGTTAGAAATAACGCTCATGTCGTCTGAACTTCTAAGAATTGACCTCCTACCAGGGGGTCCACTGATTAACTTAGAATACCCATATAGCATAATCATGTTTGGTAGAGACGCTGATGAAATGCGGAGTACTTTGATAGCACTAAACAACAATACAAGCATATTCTGAATGCGTTTCTTCCCTTTCCTCTAAATAAAAATTGTTGCTTTAGAAGTGGTTTATGTCAACATCTGAACTAAAGATAAGGAGTTAAGTAATTAAGCGTACCACCCATTTTACTTATCTCGGGAGTCTGGTCAACCCTGATGGATTGGTGTCTGATAAAATCTCTGCATAGATTCAGATGGCTCGATAAACTTAAACAAACTTACTTCACCTGTGGCGTAGGCAGGATATCCTTATCTCAATTAAAGGACGAGTATACTGTGCAGCAGTCCGCTCTCTCTTAATGAACGGATATGAAACGTGACTGCTAAGAGTAGGTTTCTGATATTTTTGATCACCGATGTCTTTAAAGCATAGCTAGTATTTTCTGGGATCACTGGAAAGTTAGACTGCAGGTATTAGGGAAACATACTAAATCAGTGAATCTCTATCTATTGAGGTGATAGGGACATGCCCAACCTCAACGAGCGATGGTGATGGATATTGAGTAGGATGAAAGAAACCCCAAGACGGTCAAGCCAAAACATAGCATCAGTTTATGAAGTCGCTGACTGCTGGTATCAGTGGTGTAGGTAGATAACTAACTGGGGTCCGCGTGAAAGTTGAAACCAATGGTTGGAAACTCTGAGTGACATAATTCGGAATCGGTCACAATGGCGCAGGTGTGTTCATTCATCGTCCTCACTTAAGTCGTGAGCTAATAATTATTTTAGATCTTTTGAACACAAACTTATTCCCTCTCCGCATGTCATATTCTATATGTCTACACTTCGTTCTTACTACTACTGAAGCAGCTATTATTTTTACTAATTTGGTGCTCAACTTGTTGCGTCGTTGAAATATGAAAACACTGACCGATGGATATATTTGCCAGATTCTATGCTGTACATATAAATATAGATAATATCATGAACTGTAATTGAACAGTTTCTATTGATATATATATGCAACCTGGGTGAACAGCTGACACAGTGAAACTTAATTGTAAGTTTTTAGTAAGGTTAAAATGTAGTTAACAGAAAAATTCAAGATGCGCGTTCTGCCCTAATCAGGATGAGACATATTTGGTATTCCGCAGCTAGGCAATATAACAACTTTACTAAAATGACTGATAAGAGACACAACCTATATTTATCAGTTACTACTGTTAGTTAAATTAATTATTTTTATTTAATCTACCTTATAGAAAAAATGCAGTAGGTTTTATCTACCTAAACATAAACATTGTCATAAACAAATGCGTAAATGGATGACAAAAATGGTAAGTAAAAATGAAATGATATTAAGTAGTACATTTAAAAATTAAATCTTACACTTTTTGCTAGTTGTACATAAAATAATTTAGTGTAAGCAGATATAGTGAAGAAATAAGTGAATAAAATTTATCTACTAGAAAATTGGAATGTTATTATTTGTCTGACTTATCTTCTTTTTAAACTTGTAGGTTAACATAAATGATAGATGAATAGTTTGCTTTTGTTAATTTTTAGCATTTCTAGGTAATCCAATATAAACTAACGTTTAAAATTGCAATTTTATAATTTTAGTTCAACTCTTCTTTTAGGTGAGATTGTATGAGATGTAAAATGGGTGCCAAAGTAATACAATTAGTAGAACAAATATTAAGTATGCAGAATATGAGTAAAAATGAATACATACAATAGGAAGTACAAAAGAATTTTGGGATTCAAAGCCTAGATACAAACAAAAAAAGTAAGTACATTTGCACTATATCACCCAATGTTTCCAATCAATGATAACGATTAATGTGAAGACGCCAACTAAATAATTGATAGTTAATTAATAGTAATAAATATGTGAGAAGCGACCGGTGTCATAATATTATCGCTAACAAAAAACGACATCAATTTAATGGTAAAAGCACAAGAAAATTAGGGGCGTGCTTGTTAAATTTAAAAAAATACTTATCACGAAGGATTTGGAAAGTCAAAGTTTGCAAGATTACATTTGTATTGTTTTGATTCTGGAATTAGCCCTAGCCATCTGCATCTGGTGATACGTACTATAGAACTGATCCCTAGAAGTACGATGAACAGCAACTGGAAACAGCTGGGAAGGATTGTTGATGACAGAGTTTAATGGAGAATATCGGTGAGTGACCTATGCTCCTCTGTGAGGGGTAACAGGCGAACGTAACGTTAAGTAAGTAATCAGCATCTACAAACATCTGATCAGCGTTCCATTTTCTGGAGAGGGGTTAATAGACTGAAGACGAACAAAATCTTTAATGGATGGTGATTTAGTTCTCGTGACGACTTACAGGAGATTACGTCATATGTATATATATATATATATATATATATATATATATATATATATATATAATGCATGTAAACAAACACATTCCGAACTCATATATTCATCACTAAAAAGCAGTATAAAGTACTGCGGAAAACAGCGTTTATTTTATTATAAAGTTCCGTAATTTCTTCAAAATAAGTATCTTGAGAAAAAATCATTTTAATCATTGTTAAGCATAATCCTTTCATTCAACTAAAAGTCAACGATAATTTGGACCGAGCTTATCCAAGTTTCAAAAGTTAGCTAAGTGTATCTTTCACATCACTTTCGATCGCTTTACCCTTCAATTAGTAAGTGTAGCACATTGGATGGTAATTTTCACTAAACGTTTTAAGTGCTAAGCGATATTCGTAACTGCCTCCTATAAACATATCACATAAAAACACAGTAAAAGTTAAAAGCTTCAAAGTGTAATTTCGTGAAAATTAGTCTTGTATTCATTCAGAAAATGAACGGAGGAATAACTAAAAGTGCTGAATATAATACATTTAGTAAGCACTATAAATGATGACGACTTAGAACTCGATTAAGGACAAAATAACTTCACAAACGTAAATGAGCTTAGTTTACCGAAATCCTACGATGAATCCTGTAGTATTTTTCAAGTAGTTTTTAGGGACTATAAAGCAATGTTTATTATTCTTTAATTTTAAAGATTATTAATTTGTTTGCTTCAATATAAAGTGCAAAATAAGCAAGGAATTCGTATTGTATGTTATCACCTATTTTACACATAAACATTAATACGTAATTTTAAATTCTGGCAGATTTCTCGTATCTTGTTGTTAAATCAAATGAACAACATCCAATGAAAAGTTGATACAATATGAAAGGATTAACAACCTTAAAAATGACAAAAATAGGATAGAGAATCGCCCACAAAAAGGTAAACAAAAAACGACTATAATCAACTAACATAAACATAGAATTAACATCAAAAAAGACGTGTCTGATATAATAATATATTGATCAAAGCGAATAGTGAATAATGAATCATAGTTTGCACTTACAAGTTAATGTAGTATCTTGGATACAAAGGACAATAGATGTAGTGAGATAAGAGTTAAGAGGCGGTTGAAAATAATAATAATAATAGTTATCAATTATTATTATAAAAGGAGGAATGTAATTGTCACACGAGAAATATAAAAATAATTGTGTAAATTATTCATCAACGATAGGAAATAATAATACAAACCAACGAAAGGCGTGGTTCACTTTTTATTTTTAGAAAGATAAACCAATTTACAGAAGATTTAATACAAGGAAAATTCAACTGACATATTGATTGCGATAAAACGATACACCATAAAAATTCATGTTTTTAAAAATATAGTAAGATGATGTTAGGCGATTAGAAGTGGTTGATAAAAAAATATTTTACTTAATAGAAATTTCGCGTTAGCAGTCATCACGAAAGCTTACGAGTAATCCTGAGGAAATCGTTGTTTCTTGCAAGATTCGAAACCAAGTTACCAACTTTAATAGTCTGAGAAATTAATTGATTAGGCTGCAGCTTATCATCATCAGCGATATTTATAGTGCATAACCACCGAGTATATATATATATATATATATATATATATATATATATATATATATTGTTGACAAACAACAACTATTAAGAAACGTATATCAAACATTTTATAAGGACTGGATTTAACAGTCTCACATTAAAGTACTGAGAATGAAATAAGAAGTAGCATAAACTAAAGTTAGGAAAAACAATTAGGTCTTATACTATCAGATAACAAATGAACTACACAAATAATATCCTACAATTGTTTATGGCAGTTAAAAAGAATATCCCACTATTTAAACAGATTTATAAAACCGATGTTATAAGTTCTATGATATTTAAACTCAAATAGGAAATGCAATACATAATTAAATGAATATCAAGAACAAGAAATTCTGCTGCCACTATCTACTAGATATTATACACTTTCAGAGATATGTATACTATTATAAGAAAAATAATATACGACAGTGAAAACAGGAATCTTTTATTAACCTGATTAGGACATTCAAAAATCTAATCTACTGGTTTCATAGTATGTCCTAATTTCAACTGAATGATAGGAGGAAAATATTTAATTGAGAGGGAAATGATAGATTAGGCGAATTTAAACTTATTGTGTTGCTACAAAAATCAGACTATCTTAAGGTCATGACCTAGTATACATGTCTGAATATATATATATATATATAAGCATTAGATCTGCAAATTTAAGCTTCCTGCTTATTTAATGTTCACACTTGCGAAGTGGGTCATATCAGTCACCAGGATAGCATACTGTACCCGGATGAAACAACAATTTGATCATGTTTGCATCGCACCATAAATTGAATTAAGTGATAATCCCACCACTTAATGTCAGGTCAATGATGCTGATGCTTAAGGATTTGCCATAAGACCAAATAGTCCTAGGTTCGATCCCTGCCAGCTGATGGACTGTACACGAAAAGTGGGGTGAGATGTTGCATTTTAAAATTCTTTATCCCATTAATTTTGCTCATCTGGTTGGTCTGGTGCTTGTTTTTCAAGTGTAGATTACTCTGATAACTGAACCAATCAGACTGATATATCTTTAGTGAAATTCAGAAAATTTACGTACACACTTAAGTAACTTTGTTTAGTGAAATTTGTACTGTAGTGCTAGTTTTCTAAGTGCAGCACTGAAGTCAGTAGTATGTTATGAATTAATTGTAGTGAATAAGTTTTAGCATTTTAATATTTTAACTATAAAATGTATACATATATACAAAATGTTGTCATTATATAATGGAATGTAAGATATACAGCGAAATATTTAGTGATTTATTATTTTGTATAAAGAGCTGAATTTTATTCATAATCAAGGGTGCTGTAAAGTTGTCACGGAACTGTAATTACAGTTAACAATTTCCTACAATCTGGTGTTTACAGTCAGAATAATAGGCTTCTTTCCGTTTATTTTCCAGAATCTTTACAATGTTAGCGTATAAATACGCAATAGCTCTGATCACTTGTTTATAATGTCTCCATAATTATTCGTTACTTTTGATTCTTCATGTTTGCATGATATAAAGTATGTAAGGTAACTTTAAATAGTGCTTATATTTATTGCTACTTAGGTTGTAAAGCAGCTGAAGAGAAACTGCGAAATAAATGAACTTATCTTATTCTTCTACATTCGTTATTCTTTTTTTGTTCAAATTTATAAATAGGGAAAATTGTAACAAATTGGGTTAGTGGATATCACTTCAAGATACAAGTTCAGATGACGGCTTACCACAAGCCTTGACACGACTAATTGCAATCGAACAAAGAGCATTCACAAGGTTCACGTACGACTGAGGTACGCCTTTAGATGATAGACACCACAATAGGATCTCAATGTGGTGAGTTGAATGATGCTTAAAGTTTAAGGACACTATTACGTAAATAAGTACGTATATATTTTAGAACTTGATGAGGGGTGAGTATTTGATTAGGCCATTCACATCCAGCCTAGTCTTGTCGAGTTTCTTGTTCCTTAGCTTCAGTCAAGCATTAAATGATTGTCTAATATTTTAGACAATTTATTAGTTAGACAAACTTATTTTTGGTTATCACAACGGGATTCCTATCTTTTCTTATAAATTAGGGTGGTCAGAGACAGCTGGAGGCAACTTGGACCGTTTCTAAAAGTATCCCGACTATCAACCTAATGGGATGAACTTCGAGAGTGAATCGTTAGTTCCTCCCTTTCCGAAATAGTCTGACTAACAGCCAACTTTCTAATATCGGTTTCTTTGATGAGTTGAAAAAATTGTCTAGTATTACTTATCGCTGAAGCTGTCTTCATCGCATTCGCCTTTGTTGACTATCACTGCCTACAATGTGTAAACATTTATTAATCTGTTCGAGTTAAGTCGCTGAGTTTGAGTCTGTAAAGATGAGTTTTGAAAAGCTGTCATTTTCGTAAGTTTCGAAAAACAACTGGTTTTTCCTAATCATCAAAGTTGAAGGCAGATAACGCTGTTGCGTACCTAAATCTTTGTCTATGAGATCAAATGTAACGAACGTAATGCTATATACGTAGGAGAAACATCATGACAGTTGAATGTAAGGGTGAAGAAACATATACTTTGTTGAAAGCGAATTCCTAGATCCTCAGAAGATCTAAGAAAACTCGATAATAAGTTGGCAATAGCATTACATTCAATAGAAACAGGGCATAGAATACATTCTGATGAAAATGAAATCCTTTAAGCAGGCTTTGATTCTTAAAAAGAAAAATTAACAGCCGAAGACCTGCATATATGAGTAAATCCCAGTAATATAAACCGATGAAGTGGAGAGCTGTTAGCTGCATCATGGTAACTAATGATTAAAAAATGAATTCAGATATTATCTACTAGTCCAACATCCTTGTTCTATTTCATAATCTAAACTACGAAGAATAATTTTATAATTAGATATGATGCTGATGATTTGCTACGTTAACACTCCGTCACATGTATTCATTTATTCAAACATAATTTAATAATTCGAATCCTGTTCAGACTTATCTAGTCGAATCACACAGTTCTACGCATTGGATCCCATCATTATAATCACATCCATTTACTCTTATTCAAATTTCATGGTTGAATGCGTCAGTCTATTCCTTTTCGTGAACATAGCTAAGGACAATATGTGTGCACAAATATATACATTATGTAACTACACACAAAAGGCACACCTTCCTTCATTCACAATATTTCAAACAATAGTTCACTTATAATGACTCATGCAATGTATTCATACTCTGTATACGATTCGACAATTGAAGTGACATTTGACCTCTTGTTTACATATACGTTCGATAATTCTGATTTTTGATTATTTCCCTAAAGAATCCTCGACTAGCTTGTCGAGCGAAACGTCGGAATTTTCTTTAATTTTATTCGCTTAGATTATTTGCAAGTATATTCTGTTCATATGTTTTGCATTCACTTGGTACCTAAGTTTAGTGAATCTATTCGTTCTTATTTGGACGAAAATTCCTATAGAAGAATGAAGTAATTCCAGTTAAAATTTCTTGAATAGTATCGCAAACGTCCTGGAAAAACCAATGGTGGGAACAGTCTGGTTTGACTATCTAAATGGCATTATATGGTTTCATGTTTATAACTTCTTACACAAAAGTCCTACCCACTATCTTCAAATAGCAGGCGTGTTTACATAACATTGTGAGAGTGGGAGTAAATACCACGGTATATGGAAGTTCAACTACAGAAGTCGGGAAAGCCTGATTTAAAACTAACAGTGCATGTTCGAAATACACATTATTACACTCAGAAGGTGTGACCTTAGTAAATAATTTGTCAAATGGAGAGGGGGAGCTGAACCGGAAAATTAATTACTACTGAGTGGTCATGTTTTGCTAATAGAAATTATATTGCAAACAGTGAATACAAATACTTATATCACGTGATTTGATTGAAATAAGATGAAAATAAGCAAAACACCTTTGAAGTAATATATACATTTCCAAATCAGAAGTAATTCGAAAAAAGTGTGCCAGTTAAAAACCTTGGTGGGGACATGAATATACACTATTGATAAGTTCTGTATGGAAACAAAACAACTTTCCAGTACTTTCTAGCTTTTAATGATGATCTAACCAAAACCAATTCAAGATACAAAATTTGAAATAAATGCGAAACTTGTCAATCATTAGGACACTGGATTACTAGTTGATGAAGCAGAGGTTAAGTGTTTAAGGTGTTCGACTTTCAATTATTAATTTCAGGTTTCGAACTCTGCTCCATCCACTTAAGTTTCGAACAATGAATGGTATCACTAGCCCCACATTTAGAGGGCCAAACAGATAAATATACACCTAATGAGTTACTATTCGGTTATTTACACATGAGTAGGCAAAATAGTATTCAAAAGCACAGTTCTTAGTGGTTAGAAGTAGAATACTACAGTTCTGTACAGTTACTACGTTACAAATATCAACATTCTAGCTGAGATGAAAAGTATGATTACATTCTAAGAAAATAAATTGGTATTTTTCACGTGATGCTCATACTTCTCAAACTTAGGGCACGCAATAAAAACAGATTCGTGTATTCGGTTGAGTTATACGGTGAGAGGACTAGCGAGACTACCTGATCTATCAGATTAAAGTAGGTGGGGTAAAATTTATGACTTAGTAGATGAAAGTCACACACCTTAATCACAGAGCCGCTGGTTTATCACAATTTTAAGGAAGGTGAGAAATAAATCATTGATGTAAATAATTCCACACATATGAAGACACAAATAAGAACATACCCAGCAAATGCAATTATTAACCGCTTAATTAAGCGCTCCTCATCACTGGGGATTGATTTGGTATGAATAAAGAAATGTTTATTCAGAAATATATCTGGAAGACTATTCATGAGTGATTCCTTAATAGTCTCTTCATAGTCCTCTCCTTCAGTATTAGATAACTGATGATTAGATATCATGGCTCTGAAATAAATATCGATGAAAATAAGGAAACAAATAATTATTTCAGTGTAGCGAAAAATACTGGTATGGGAGCTGATGTTTATTCAATACACAAAAATTAAATATTTAATTATAAACAAAATATAACAGTAAGAACATTCAGTAATGGAATGTTTTCGGACAAGCTTAAAGTTTATAATTGTTTTATACGATATTGTCATTACAGAAGTCAGCGATATTATAAAATTAGAATAATCTATCTATCGTGACACGGCATCGATTACAAGCAGCGAACAGTTTGTTCACTAGATTTATGTAAAGCAGAGTTGGTCTCGCTCCGGACGACTCACACCCTATATATCAATATAAAAATAAGTTTATATTGATAAGTAAATGAGCAGAAGTGATCAATGGCATATTTAGTCCATCCTCAGCGCTAGTTGAATTCCATCGATCAAATTGTGATGTGACCTTTAGTTCAAATAATTAGAGGTGAGCGGTAAGAAAGTATGGATTTAAGTATCGTGATAGTATGTTCTTGGATTGGGTTGAGCATGGGGCTAGCATTCCCATCCCGGAAAACACAGACTTGCTAAAAAAAAAACGCTAATCAGATTAAAGAAACTAAATCATTTAAACCCTGACCTGGGAGTGAAAAGAATGACAATGCCGCCTCATGGTGAAAGCCGAGATTCTTCGGAAGTCACGAGGCCGATGCCCTTTCTAACAACCAGGGCGAAAAATTTTATAGGTACATGGAATGTACGGACAATGAGGGAGAGCTAGAAGACCAATCAAATAACAGTAGAAATGAAGAGATACAACTTGACAGTACTCAGAATCAAAAAAACCCATTGGCCTCAAGCTGGACATAAAACATTAGCAACATGAGAGATGCTACTATACTCCAGTCACGGAGGGAAAATGCTCCGAGCGCCCAGGAAGTTGCTCTGATGCCGTCCAAAGAAGCATGTAATGCACTTGTAGGATAGGAATCACATGGACCCAGGATCATCAAAGCACCTTTAAAAACAATGAAGAGGGGGATTGCAATGAATATTATCCAATATTATGCACCCACCAACGACGAGGACAAAGAACAATTTTATGATAGGCTGCAATCAATAATAGCGAAGTGTACAGGAAAGGATCTGACAATCCTGATGGGGGACCTAGACGCCAAAGTCGAAAAGGAAAACACTGAATATAAAGACATCATAGGACGTCACAGACTGGGAGAAAGAAATGAGAATGGTGAAAGACTTATAAATTTATGTGCTTTCAACAAAATAGTTATAGGTGACACAATATTTCCCCACAAACGCATACACAAGGTTACATGGGTCTCACCGGATCATACTACAGAGAATCAAATCGATCATATGTACATCAATAAAAAATTCAGAAGATCAATGGAAGATGTGGGAATCAGTAGAAGAGCTGACATAGCGTCAGATCACCATCTAGTGGTTGCCAAAATGAAACTGAAGCTAAAGAAGCAATGGATAACTCGAGTAACAGCATTACAACGGTTCAATACAGCCTCTCTTCGAGATATTGACAAACTCCAGGAATTCAAAATAACTCTCAACAACAGGTTTACAACCTTACAAGATCTGCTGAACGAAAAAGAAACCACTGTGTAGGACAACTGAAAAGGAATCAAAGGGGCACTAACTTCAACTTGTCAAGAAGCACTGGGCCGCAAGAAACACCATTATAAGGAGTGGATTTCCACAGAGACCCTGGTCAAAATTCAACAAAGGAGGAACAATAAGGCAGAAATCAACAACAGCCGAACTAGAGCAGAGAAAATCAAGGCACAAACTGAATACACAGAAGCAAATAAGCAAGTGAAGAAGAGTATTAAAGCCGACAAACGTAAATACATCAAAGGCCTTGTAATGATAACGGAAAAAGCTGCAAAAGAAAGAAATATGAAACGGCTATATGACACAACGAAGAAACTAGCAGGCAAATATAGTAAACCAGAGCGACCGGTCAAGAACAAAGACAAGCCAATTACCGAGATTCAAGAACACAGGAACAGATGAGTAGAACACTGAGCTCTTGAATAGGTTAGTTCCACTGAACCCAACACACATCGAGACAGCATCTACAGATCTCGTGATAGATGTCACTCCACCAACGATGGAAGAAATCAAGATAGCCATCAGACAAATCAGAAGTGGGAAAGTAGCAGGACCTAACAACATACCAACTGAAGCACTCAAATCAGATATAGACATAACGGCAAGGATGCTCCACGTTGTATTCAAGAGGGATCTGGGAAAAAGAACACGTGCCGGCAGACTGGAAAGAAGAAGAATATCTTATCAAGATACCAAAGAAAGGAGATTTGAGCAAATGTGAGAAATACAGAGGGATCACACTGTTGTTAGTACCAGGGAAAGTCTTCAACAGAGTGTTGTTGAACAGAATGAAAGATTCAGTGGATGCTCAACTCCGAGATCAACAGATTGGATTTCGTAAGGATCTGTCGTGCACAGACTGAATCGCAACACTGCGGATCATCGTTGAACAATTCAATTGGATGGAACTCGTCACTGTACATTGACTGTGAGAAGGCGTTTGACAGTGTGGAGAGGAGAATACTATGTAAACTTCTTCAATACTACGGCGTGGCAGAGAAACTCATCAACATCATCCGGATTTCTTACGACGGACTACAATGCAAAATCGTGCATGGAGGACAGCTGACAGACGCATTCCCAGGGAGGACCAATGTTAGATAAGGCTGCCTACTCTCGTCTCTTCTTTTCCTTCTAGTGGTTGACTGGATCATGAAGACCACCACATCTGAGGGAAAGAACGGAATTCAAAGGACAAGTAGAACGCAACTTGGTGATTTGAACTTCGCAGATGATTTAGCTCTTCTAGCCCATACACAGCAACAAATGCAAGTGAAGACAACTAGCGTAGCAGCAACCTCAGCATCAGAAGGCCTGAACATACATAAGGAAAAGAGCAAGATTTTTAAATACAACACAGGGAGCATCAACCTAATTGAACTTGATGGAGAAACTTTGGAAGAAGTGGATACTTTCACTTACCTGGAAAGCATGATCGATGAACAAGGAGGAATCTGATGCAGGTATTAAGTAAGGATCGGCAAACCAAGGGCAACATTCCTACAGTTGGAGAACATATGAGACTCGAAATAACTATCAACCAACCTCAAAGTCAGACTCTTCAATTCGAGTGTCAAGACAATTCATCTGTATGAAGCTGGAACGTGGAGAACTACTGCAAATATCATCAGAAGGGTATAAGTATTTATAAACAACTGTCTACGCAAGATACTGAATGTCTATTGGCCGGAAACCATCAGCAACAGCCTACTATGAGAGAGAACATACCAACTTCCAGATGAAGAGGAAATTCGGGAAAGACGTTGAAAATGGATAGGATATACATTGCGGAAATCATTAGATTCCATCACAAGGCAAGCATTAACTTGGAATCCTGTTGGGAAACGGAAAAGAGGAAGGCCAAAAAACCAACTGCGTCAAGAATCAGAAGCAGATATCAAAAGGATGAACAGCAACCGGTAAGAATTGCTCAGGACAGAGTTCAATGGAGAATTCTAGTGAGCGGCCTATGCTTCTCTGAGGGGTAACGGGCGTAAGTAAGTATGTTCTTAGATAGTGAGTGCAATCATAGCACCAATGAATGAAACAGATATTGTTAAAGATAGTATACTATCATTATGGTAAAAATGCATGATTGCACTTTCGCCTTACATGAGCGCATTGTGTAAGGGATTTTGATCACAAACCAGAGGAAAGCAGTGGAAATCGACAGCATTAGACAGTTGTTTAGTCTCAGCGATAATATGAAGATCTCTATGATCAAAGATCTGGAGCTTACGCATATCTTTTATTTTAATGGTCCATGTTTCGCATCCATATGTTAGAACAGAGCAGACTACTATAAAGTACACTCGACCTTTCGTTGAGAAACAGATATCCCACATACACCACAAGTTACGTAGATTGGTGGAAGCTGAATGAGCATTCTGAACCCGTGCTGAGATTTCGTCAGACACCGACCCAACGAGATTAGTGAAGTGACCAACACACTAAAATACTTCACTCCTTATAACTAATCTAGGCAGTGATGCAGACCAGTCCTGGAGTAACATTTTACATTTACATGGAGAGAAACATATCCCGAATATGCTTGCATTATTACTGAAGGTGTTCAAGAGAACCTGTGGTCGGGAATAACAGTTAATATGTCGAGTATAAGTTTAAATTGATGGAAATGTAAAAAAGCTCATAAACTAAGTATTCAATAAGTACACGCTAAAAATATAAATCTTAATCTCTGGAACATGGCTTCAGAGCTTGTCTTTATCGTTTATTCGTTTCCGTCCGAGCAATGATAACATTGAAATTCTCATTTAGTGAAATCTGAAACTCTTCATATCTTTCTTATATGTTCGTTTAACTAGTTCTTTGACTATTAAATCAAAATATTTTCAGCAAAATAACCTGCTTTTTTGGTCGTGGATATTACTTGGCGTTTCAATTCATCATATGATGTTTTTTAAACGACTTCTAATATCATATTCTGATTACATTGAATCAGTTATCATTCTTCCATGACTAGAATTCATTAGAAACCTTCCTTTCAAATGAGACAGCTGATATAGCTAGTTTAAAGCATATGCATACTATGCGTTCTAATTTTTCATCTGTGCAAACACTAGTTATTAATTTTAATTCATATATTTTACTTAAAATATGTTGTCAGCGTGTAAAATCATGGCCATGTACTAAAAAAAGTATTTGTATGTTGCCTAAAACTTCGCAGCATACTACATTATGATGCTTAATTAAATAACGAAAAAACGTATGAATGGTAAACGTTTACTTACAAATGTATTTAAGTAGTCAGATTAGTATTATGAAGTCTACTTCGTCGCAACTTCACTAAACATGGTCTCTAGTGGTTAAATATTTGTATACTTAGGTTAGTACTGGCATCTCTGTTTTATCACTTTTTGTATATGCACATATATATTATGATAAATAAACGACTGATTTAGAACAGAAACTCCCGAAATTGCTTCAACACTTTTTTTTACGCAAATGAGTTTTTCGTGTAGTGTGAACTTTATCGTGATAGAAGTTTTTGTGCAAGACGATATATTTTACACTATTAAACACTCTAAATTTAGAAAATCACAAGGATTATTGTTCTTCTTGCCAAACTTTCCACTTTTTCTTTCCGTATCCCATTGTAATGTAATAAAGTTAGGTAGTCAAATCTCTTAAAAGTTCCACTTAAAAAAGTATCGCTGAAAACACGAATTCAGTTAATAAATTACTCCAACCGTGTAGTTCAATGAATCATTAACAATTACCTCCCTTTTTAGTTTTAGCTGGTAGTCGAATTCAGTTCTCTGGTTTTGTACTATCTGGGAGATGTCATAGGGATGTATTTGTACCTGGGCATTGACGTTCACACTAATGTGTCCTGCTAAGTGTATTTTACAAATCAGGATCAAAAAAATCCTTCCTTGTTTGTAGTGTTCCCCACATTTAGTGTTAACCTCCTCACTAAAAGTGCTAATTATTACTTCAACAATAGAGTTTATTTTTCATTATATACGGTATTCTTACCCTTAACCCAATTTAAAGTTTGTTCTACGGATTTATATCAAAACTAGAGGACATCAAACGACCATTTACTCTAGTTTCCGACTAACTCTTTTGTTATTATCGACGATCTCTCATGGGATCGACCGACTTTTCTCCTTATGTGTTATTTAGTTAAAGGGTGATCTCATTAGGATAGATAACCAAATGTAGTATGAGAAGTGAATGTACATATTGCACTTTAATTACTGCTAATCAACAAGCCGGCTATTACCAGCTTTATCTGCATGCTTGTCTTTTATCTTCACTATTCTGTCTCTATACAGTTTTGCCTTCGTTTTAAAAATATAAGACAACAATGATTATTAATTATTACCGCAAAACCTTACATGGTCAGTTTTGTGATAATAACTGATCTCATTACCAGAAAAAGGTAGAACTAGTAATTTTCCTTGTAGATATTCTTGTTTTTCTCATTTCTTATTAATTGTATAGTTAGCGGTAACTAGTACCCCTGTTTATTCTTTCCGCACTGACCTTGTTGTTTCTGACTAGTTGTTGTGATTTTTAGTGTGCTAATTGATACAAGGCCGTTATTGCAACTATGAACACAACGAAATAGAATCGAAACTTCCAAGTGTTGCGTTCGCGTCTTCTTGATTTGACTTTAAGCGAGTAATTCAGTTGTTAGTCACTGGTTGCGGGTATCTGTTTTGTTCGCGTAGGTCAGTTTACGAGTTACAGAGTTGAGGTTAGTACTTCAGCGTATAATGTAAGCGGTAAGATATGTCAATTGATGACAGTTGGTGGTGATTACAGCTCAGATGAAGTAAAAGATGGAATTCGCAGAAAGCTTCCGATCTTCTTTGGAAAGCTAAGTGCACTGATGTAGTAATGGTGGCTGGTGGTATTAATGCCCAAGTAGGTGGACTAAATGAAACCGAGAGGCATCTTGGTTAATCCAATGTTGTCTCAGCTCTGTAAACGGATAATGACTACCTTCTGCTGCAACTATGCTCAGATGACCGTCTGTTCCTCTCAAGTACCGACTTTAAACATAAAGAGAGGCGTCAATTGACATGGCGACCTCCACAATCGACTCAACACTAGACTCAAATAGACCACATTGCCATTGTTAGAGGCACGGTAGAAGACTGTTGCTCATTCTGGAATACATGATTAGACTCAGATAATGTTTTATTACGAGCGCGTATTAGTTTGCATCTCACATTTTCATTGTCTGACTTCTCTAAGGTTGACCTCCTTCCAGGAGATAAACTTATTGATGATATAGTTCTATTAGGTGAAGAAGCTGATAAAATACAGAATCGTCTGACTACTTTAAGCATCAATGTAAGCATGTTTGGGATGGGATTCTCTCGATCCAAATGCAAAATGTTGTTTCAGGAGGGGCTTGATTAGGCACCGAAGTTAGTGATGGGGAGTGAAGCCGTTGGATGTGTTAACCGCTTCACGTATCTTGGGAGCCTCATCAGTCCTGATAGTCTAATGTCTGCTGAAATCTCAGCTCGTATACATAAGGCCCGATTGGCTTTTGTCAATTTGCGTCACTTGTGGCGTAAGCGAGATATTCGTTTACCGCGCAGCATTTCGATCCGTCTTACCTTATGGATGTGAAACATGGCCATTAAGTATAGAAGATATTTGTAGGCTTCTGGTATTCGATCATAGAAGTCTTCAAAGCATTGCTGGTGTTTTTTGGGATTACCAAGTAAGCAATACTTGGGCTAAAACTAGAGTACTAGGTAAATATAGTAGTGATGAAGTGATGAATCCTCATCAACTGAGGTGGTCAAGAAGTGTGGTACGTATGCCCAACCACCGCCTACCTCGACGAGTATTGGTGTCTAGTGTAGAGGCTGGAAGAAAGCTAAGGGTAACCAAACCAAAACATGGCACCAATTTTCGAAGTCGTTGACAATTGGGCTGAACCATGTTAATAAATGTAAACTGCCTGGTTAGGGTCCGCGCAATAATCGTAACCAGTAGTTAGAGACTTTGGGTGACATAGCTCAAAATAGTCCGAAATGGCGCAGGTGCATCCATTCATTGTTCTCCTCCAAATTCTGAATTCATCATGTTTTTATTTCTTACCTTTTTTTTACTGATTAATATTTCCTTGAATCTTACCATTGATTTCTAATCCTCTCTATTACTACTAATGCTGTTACTGCCTCCACTACTCTGGAATTCGGCATGACAATTTAATCTCTCTATGATAATTAGAGTATGGGAACTTGAAGTGATGTACGTATGCACCAAATTCTACGTTGTGGTTAACTGATCGACTAACTGAACTGTTATCAAGTTATTGCAAATTAATCATAAACCTGTTACTCAGTTTCTGTACAAAGTGCCCTAGTTTATGCATGTTGTAATTTATTATTCCATGATGTATTGTGGTCTATCATGCAGTTTAGATAATCTTTTGGTTTGAATTACGTAAAATAATATAAAGTAGTCGATTACTTATTCTTGCCCTCTAATTGGAGCTTGTGGACGGAGGAATTTTGTTTCGGTAAATCAATACCAACAAACTGAGTGAATGGGGAGTCGGTGGCGTCCGTTTTATTTGTTCAGCATAGTGGATACGAAGTTATATAAACTATATATCGAAGACATAACCTTGAAGGTATAATATAGATGAACATTGTATTCAAATTAGATTATGAGATTATTCAACATACAGGAAAGCACCTTAAATGAAATAAAATTAAAAATCTTTTTTATATCAAACCACCAAAATAAAAATCTTTTTTAATGTTAAAAAGAATGATTAACAAACCTCTGGATTTCATCGTCTGTATTTTCTTCTTCTGGATTATTAGCTTTCACTGAAAATGATAAGCGATATAAATAAAAGTATGTCAGTAAATGCAGAATAAATATGGCCACAAATCCATCTTACAACAAAATTTATCAAATTTCAGTTCCTGATTATTTTGTTAAAGAACCTACGGCCAGGCTATCGAGCAATACGTTAGTATTATTCCTAATTTTACTTATTTATTAATTACAAATAAATTTAACCCTGAAATTGACCAGTTCATGAATAGCTAGTTAAAACGTTAAAAGCTACTCCTGTTGGGTTAAAGTAAGCAAGAGTAAATACATGAATATTAAGAGGGACAATGTCATTTGGAAAATGATTATGTTGATAGTCAAGATAGAGAGAGGAGTTGTACAAACTTCGTATGGGAAAAAATATTTGGCTTATTAATACGAGTTCATGAGGTTTCAGTCATAATTAATGGATTCATACAGCAACTATATAGAAAACTATATCGGATGGAGAAAGTAATCAGTTTTCCTTTTTATAGCCATTATCAAACTCAGTGTCTATGAGATCAGCACTACAAGAACAGCGTGTAGAGGAGGTGGTTTAAGGGAGTATGACTTTATTTATAGTCGTACAAATACGATGATTATGGAAAAGTACAAAGAATAAATGTAGAAACGTGTGTATAAAAGATGATCAAAAATTACTGAGTCATTTGACACACCAACCATATATATATGTTTATTTAATAACGTTCTGTATAAATGGTTAATCATTACAAAGTCAAAAAAACTTAATATAAAGCTAATTATTTCAGGAATGTGATCGACTACATAATCAGAAGATGAATACCAATGAACGAATATGTGTATAATACTAGACTTTATAGGATAAATAACAGCTTGACGACGTAACGTACATTACTGAAATTCGCAGTTATTTAATAATCAGTACGGTATCGTTTAAGCAAAAGAATAATCGATATTTAAAAACAGGAAAAAGGTTGGTATTTAATTACCAGGTCGTTTGGTTTTATAACTATCGTTAGCAGTAGAGCGGAGTCGTTTTTGGGGATTCTTTCTAACAGTTTTCATTCCGCGCTTCCTTTTGCTAATTGCCGACTCTTCAGATAGATCTTTGTCACCTTCATCATCATTATCCGCTTCTTCTTCTTCTTCCTCTTCAGCTGTCGACTCGAACTCATCATCGTCATCGGCTTCATTTTCATCTGAAGAAACTGGTTGCCAATCGGCATCATTTGACTTCTTCTTGCCTCCTATAGACAGAGATGTCCGTTAGTGATTGCGATTTTAATGTCACGAGTAGAATACTATGGTAACTTAAGTTTCCTCACAACTGAGTGGCAACTGAATGGTTAAGGAGTTTGACTAGTAAGTCGCAGGCTCGAACCCCGCTTCAATCATCAATGTGGGTAACCGAGTAATATGACTGGGTAATATAATTGGATTGTGGTTCGAAGTCATGCACAAAAATTTGTACCTCGTTAATGAGATATTCTATCAAATCACCACCCATGTGATTAAGAACATTTATATTAAATTTTTATCTAAGAAAAGGTGATAGACGCTTATACCATGAACTGTTATAAGTTAAATTTATCAAGTCAAGTACTCTTTACTACTTGATAGGTCAATGAGATGCTTAACAAGAACAAGTATAAAGATTTATTTTTTGCATCTCTAATGATATAAACAGACAGAATCTAAGCCTAGTAGTCATATCTTGTATCACTGGAAATCTTGTGACCTACAAAGCTCATATCATCCAATCACTTATGACAACGCATGTTATGTTCCTACCAATAATTTTGACATGTAAGTAATTTTATTATACAAAATACCTACTTTTATGGATAACAGTTTTGTTTTCGATATCAGTTTATTTCTGGAGGAGGGTAGAGCAAGTGATGCGAACTTCTGAGCAATTACCAATCGGTCATGTCGTATCATAGTATTCATTCATCTACTGGGACTCTATTTGTTTACTTCAGCAACTAAAAACTCCGCTTATTCGTGAAAAACCTCTTGCAAAACATTTAATTATCAGTTACCTCTACTAGCTTCTTTTCTACTATCTTAACTGCTTTTATAAATTTTACTTAGAAACCCAATAGGAATTAAGTGTACTGAGATTCATAGATGATGAGATATAGAGAAGTTTTCAAATAAGCATAATTAACAGTTGAAAGTTATATATAGTAGGAAGAGTTGACGATTTAAATATTAAACATAATCTTAATGTTGAGTTTGGATAGGTTTTTAGAGGTTGGTTTTAATTTGCTAAACGCTTTCGTTACATATTGATTTGGAATAAGCGGCATTGAAGATCAAAAAGTCCTGAACAACCATTTTAATATAGTATAGGGCTCCTCGGCAATAGTATGGACTTACGATCCCACTAAAGATAAGATAGTGGCCTTTTAAACCTCGTGACAAACCCCTTAATCATCGGGACCATTGGGCCGGTGCCCAGTCGTAGGATTCCCACTTCGATCGATTTATGATCTAGCGCTGACAATTACTTGATACCATTAAAGGAAACTATCTTAGTCCAATACTGTCTGAACTCCACCAGTTACCACTTCTCACTAGAACTTAAACAGAGTCATAAAGTTGGTCAGCAGTGAGCTGGCTATTATAGTTTAGTTGAGGTAGTTTTGTGGAAATTGGTTTTAGTTTGCCGTCTGAATTCATCACAACTTATGGTAAACTATGTGTAGATGCTATTGCTACAGAAACTTAAAGAAATCATTTAGTAAAAAAGTCAAATAACTATGAACTTATAAGACTACAATATAGCCAGTAATGTATGTGCCAAACGTTTTCGTATTGTTGTTGTTGAGTGATGCATTTTAAAATAAAAGTTTATTGGATGCATACTGTGGACATACCAGTGACGCTTTTACTCAATAAATCAATGAGTCAGACGTAAAATTAGTTTTTTAACCAACAGGTTAGGATACATACTTTATGAATTCAGGAGAAGATATAAGTAATTTTCACAGGTCAAAACATAAATTGTGCTCAATATACATTTGAGGTCATTCTCAGTTGTGATAGATGCAAAAGAAGTAGAATAAATTACTCCGAAAGATAGTGTCTACTTACACATTTTTAGAGTAGTTATTTCTTATATCTTTAAAATGTAACATGGAATATATATATATCTCTGCAACTTTGGATTCACTCCATCAAGTTCAGTCTAGATACAGTGTTAGTAACATTTGATGCATTTCTCATTGCCTTGAACATGAAATAATAAGTAATTTGGTGAGTAATACATTAAAAAAAGATTTTAGAGTAAATGTGAATAAGCTAAAAACACATTAACTTCTTGCAAAAGTATTATTAGAGCTTAAAACAATAGTGTTTAATAAACAAGTAAGCAAAAATGTTCTCAGTTGTTGAGTTGCATACATATCTATTGAAAATAAACCATTAAAACGTATTTACCACTTCAAATAGTACTAAACAATACAAGACATAACTTACTCAGGTTAAGACTAGGTTCATGACTTGATGACCTATTATAAAATATGGAACATAAATAAAAAAGAAATGCTACATATGTATGAAAACATAACAATTTTTAAAATAAAACATTATTTATTTGCTTTGGCATGTTTTCTGTAAGTGTAGCACTTGTAATTTGAGAGTCAATCATTTATAAACAAAGATCGACCTAGCTTATATAGGCATCCGTTGTTACACTGCATCAGTGCAACCAAATATTACCA
The DNA here is from genome assembly GCA_025215515.1 of Schistosoma japonicum. Lineage (NCBI taxonomy): Eukaryota > Metazoa > Platyhelminthes > Trematoda > Strigeidida > Schistosomatidae > Schistosoma > Schistosoma japonicum. Next base: position 13,722,657 of record CM046063.1, on the reverse strand, counting down.
TCGATTTCACTTATTTATTTAAACACAGTAATTTGAAACAAATCAGCGCCAAAAATGTATGTGCCACAAGTGCAATATTGTGAAAAAATAAAAACGGAAAAGCGGTCATTAAAAGGAACGAGAAAACTCTATAAGACAAGAAAATTACAAAGCAGGAGATACAACTCGAATAATAATACAACCAAGAAAGATCTTATTCCATTTTCATAAAAACTTTAACAGAAAACTGGAGTAGGATAGCCACTGACTTCTACTCTACACCATATCTGGTAAGGTCTCAAGTTGCTGAATTGCACCGCTTTTGGGACCCCAATCAGGAAACCAGGATGGAATGACAAAAACCAGTCTTATATAGCTTTCTTTCATCCCACGGGGCCATGTCATAAACTGACCACCTCTCCACCTATTGCAACCAGTCCCGGTATCAGCAAGCAATGCACGATATGGAAACTGCCAGGGTAACATTCACAAAACATGACTAAGCCAAAGAAGCTGGAGTTTCAAGATGGTAACATTGTTATAGCGGAGCGAAAAATCGGAATCACAATCTGTAGTTTACTCTTCGTGACCCCTACTGTTATAATCCTATTTATTAAACATTTAGGAACTCCTATTTGTATTGCATAAATTACAAGCTTTTCTTAGCCTCATTAACTGTTGTCATATCCATTTCCCTTCCCGAGTTATTGTAATCTTATCATGACCTCATTAACACGATTTCTGTACACAACTCCCCTAGTTCAATCTTTAATGTATTTTCTGTTACTGTTCGGTCCAGCATCTGATATGTAAAAACTATTGTTTTCATCAAACAAAGGACTCGGTTTTAGCTATAATTCGCTGGTGTTTATTTTTTTCTATCCATACCTCTAAAGGCAGGCTTTGGTAGCTCAGGTATAGTGTCAACTAATCACCGTTTACCAAGTCTGTTAGGCCATAATCCTAGTGCAAGTTTCATTCGCTAGCTTCTTCCAAGCAACCACTAGTAAAGTAGAGTGGACTATATTGAAGAACATAACGAATACTAAATACATTATTTCCAAATCATTACTGACTGCTTAAATTACATAAACTAACTTGGATTCTGGGGATTGACTATCATCATCACTGGCAGCATCATCTGTAGACTGATTGGATGAAGACGGTTGAGTTGTAGCGTTCGGTGGACTAGGTGCACGACCAACTCGATAACTACGCCAAGGCACATTACTTTTGGTTTCATAACACTGTGTAATCCATTTATCGGAAACAATTATACCTTTTCCTTTAACTAAATTGAATTTGGGCGTGTTTGGAAATGCACAACTGCATATTAGTTCGTTTAAATGTACAGTGAAGAAAAAAAAAATAAGTAAAATCAGTAAAAGAATAGCTCCTTGTTTAACTACTAATGTCGTAGTAAAAATATAGAAGTGATTATACTATCAATGTTAATATTGGATACTTAGAGAATTTTAGACATAACATTAGTCAGTTAGTGTCAAAATCGTAGAGCACCGAAATTTCGAAACTGCCTGGAACTCACAAAAAGTATAACAATGAAGTAAATTTTCGTCATGAAAACATATCGGTGTAGACTAAATTTACCGCTTTACCATATAATCAAAGGTCAACTGAACAAAAAAGTTAACGGGAATACGAAGGTACATGAATATAACATAGCTTACAAAGAGAGTTAGTCACGAAAATGATTATTTTTACTTTATGTAGCCACGGATTATGTGCAGGATGACAACGAAAGCTTCATAACTATAAACCATCTAGCTTAGAAGAAGCTTCTGCTAGCGAAGGTATTTATCTCAGCAACAAACCTTACTCACTGTCTTAACATTTGTGTTAATTTCTCTAAATGTACCTATACAACAATATACTAGTAATTAGTTTAACTAAATTGATTAATACACGAACTTTATTCACAGGAAAGTACGAGTAAGTTGAACTTGAATGTCATTTTATAAGTCATTATACAATGAATTTGAACCTTAGTTTACTACACGAAACTGCTCATGAAAAGTGAACTGCATTGTACGTTTAAGTGTATGGACAACATAGAACCTGGTATATGTATGCATATTATGCATGTTTACGTAATCAGAATATTATATGTTTAACGTACATTAAATGTGTACAATCTGGACCCCAATCTTGTCTATACTTGGCGCCAAGTTCTAAAGCTTTATCTCTTATCTGACTCCTTACGGGGTTTTGATAACCACTTAAGGTTAAAATAACGTTTGATAAAGGTTTCTGAGATGGTGAGTGAGATGCTGTTGATTTATTGTTCTTTGATGAACAAGATTGTGGTAAACGTGTTGTATCCATATTGCTAGAGGAAGGTCTTGAGTTGGATTGGTGAGAACTGCTATTAGCTTTAAGAGCTTTATGATGATCGCTTGGTTTACTTGCACATAGTGAGCTCGGAGTATTTACTATAGAAATACAAAAAAAAGACATTTGAGTGATATAACTAGGGATTTTGAAAAGAATGCAAAAATGTAATAAGAGGATTTTGAATAATTGCCAAATTATACTTGAAACAGAATTACTATCCAGTGGTGTAGACATCCGATGATTCAGTCAATCGAAGACAACATAAAACCTTTGATGAATGTTTGTCTGTTCAAGCAACTAAATTTCATATTACAACAGAAAAGAATAAAACTAATGAAGTGTAGACCAGAGAAGAAATAGTTTAAGCAGCGGACTGGAAAAGATAATATAATTGCTATTCAAATTAACGGATGAAATCGAAAATGTAAATCATATGATGATACTAAGCTTAGAGTTTAAAGGAAGACAAAGAATGAATGTGAAAGGTACTGATTATGGGTCGCGTTGCCTGAGGCTTTCGAAGACAAATTACGGGCAAAATGGCCACAGTCAAGAAGTACAGTGCAGAAACAAGAATCCAGTGAATTTACGGGCTCGCATTGTGCTCTGATTTAGTGGCCTTTAAATATCGATTATTTAGTTAGTAGAATGGCGTATGAAATTTTATGCGGTTATTCAGTTAGCATATCTAATTTACTGTTAGTAAGCCGTAAGCTCTGTAGAACTTGGTACATATGAGTTAGCTCAAGTTACCATACCACGTCAGCATAACTAAAAAGACTAATACTCTCAATAAAATGTAACAAGAAATGAAAAAAGGTGTGCATGAAAGCAATTACGACCAGGCAACTATTTCAATCGGAACAGTGCCACTAATTCCACATCACTTTAAGAATATAATCCGACTTATGATGTGAAATAGAAAGCAGACTTTCAATAGTTGTGTGAGTATCATTTTGTAGATTACCTGGTAAACAAACGGAAATTGTTAAGTATGTTAGGATACATGGAAGTTACTTGGCTACTACTAATTGGCAACAGATGAATCATACCCCAAATACATACAGGATTAATTAACTGACCCTACAAACGAGCCAAATCTGGAATTAAGGGCAAGATTTAGTGTCGGAGAATTATCTTCCAAACTCCGAACACCTACACATGACCAGAGAAAGAAACTAAAAATGTATTCTTAACCCTATCTTAGTGTTCTTGATTATTTTCAACTATATTGGTTTCCTATTATCGGCAAGCGTTGGCGTATAAAAAGAATACCACTGGATGAAACTCAAGGTTCTTTAAAGTCTGCTTTTGTCATACGAATTTAGTAATAAATTATGTTCCAAAGGTTAAAATTTAACAGTATACTGGTGGAGATAGGAATATACTTACTATTTTGAATCAAATTAGTTGAATGCTTCATAGCGCTTAATTTGTCAGAAACTAGGAGCAGTAATTTTACACGAAAGATGTCCTTACTTGTGGACTTGGACTCTAGATTTCCTTGGTCGCAGGATGTCTGGCGTGAAGCTTGGAAGAGTGATCCTGGTTTGAAGTGAGATGAGTTTGACTCGTATTCATCCATCAAGCTATCCAGTTTAATAATTTTGTTCTACGATACAAAAGTTAGCAGAAAAATGATGTTTACATCAGCTGCGGGATTCGCAATAGCTGGAGTGTGGAAGAAAACGAAAGAAATACCATACTGCAATGTTTTATTAAATGGTTGAGAAGCAAACAAATTTGATTAGGTCCCATTTCTGGCAGGAGACGGATTTTATAAATTGATCTCCACTAAATACACGAACACGACTAAGGTTTGTTTCATTTTTCGCATCCACTGGAGACATAAAGGAAGAGGATGGAAGAAGTACCTAGAACTAAATTGAACAATAAATAAGTGTTACTGAAGAGTCATCCGATGAAGCAGATCTTCGTACCAGTACTTCAATAAAGGCAGATCCATTATTTCCAATATCTATGCGCGAAATTTCAACAGGTTCGGAAAACTACAAAATTTCAGAATGATACATAAAAACAACATGATTTACACTGAATTCTACTGCTTCTTGCTTGCTTCCACCGCTTATGCAACGCCATTTTGAGAATGACGATCCCTTTAAAAGGTTGGATGCAGGAAAAGCCTAAAAAGAAAACACAATATTTCATTTTTCGAGGTCAAACATAGCTTAGAGATGTGTGTTACTATTCATATTACATCACGAGGAAAAGGTAGATGGCATAAGGGTAAGTGAAGCGAAAATCTACACGAAAATCAGACGACAGATTAATTTGCAATTTTCTTACAGTCGCTAGGTGTTAATCTGTAATTGTTTAGAAATACCTTCTAATATAATAGTTTTCGGAAAGTTACTAAAACGAGGACAGTTCGCTTACTCTACATGACTGACTAACTAGGGAAAGAAACTTTCAAAGTTACGAGGTATAGTATTTACGATAAGGGGAGTTAATAGGTTAAATAAATTAACCTTAAACCACTGCTAAATAAGTTAGACTCTTAATACCTAATTCAAAGCAGTCTTCAGTGATAAGAATAGTAGGTCTAGTGACCCGTATTAATTCTTGTAATGGTTTCTCCGATGTTGGTCTAGCTTCTCCTTGAAAAAGTTCACCAATGGAGCTAACACCACCTGTTTAAGTAGCGCGTTCCAGTGGTTGACTACTCGATGTGAGAAACGGACTCTCATTCTAAGTTTATTCGGTCTTGGTTCTCGAACCTTTTTAAGGCGGCCTCTGAGATGAATAGTTCTAGAGGGAGCAAAAAGACAAGTCAAATAAGCACCTAAGTCGTTATTGAAGGTACGGAATGCCGATATGAGATCACCTCGTGCTCTACGATAAGATAAGGGGATAGATCCAGGCGTTTCAGACGCTTATCGTAAGGAAGATTTGAAAGGTCTGTTACTAGCTTAGTACCTACCCGTTGAACAAGCTTAAATGTCTTGAAATCCTTAAAAAGATAGGGACTTTCTACTTGAATACAGTGTTCAAGACGAGGCTTTACGTACATGGGATATAAAATGCGGGATATATCTTCATCAAAGCATTTGAATGCTCTGCAAAGTGACCATAAAACAATGTTGTCTGGTGTGGGAGTAGGCTGGAAGAAAGCTAGGGGTGGCCAAACGAAAACATGGTACCAATCCATGAAGTCATTGACAATTGGGCTGAGCCATGTTAATAGATGTAGACTACCTGGTTGGGGCCCACACGATGATCGTAACAAATGGTTAGAGACTTTAGGTGATATGGCTCAAAATCGATTGCAATGGCGAAGGTGCATCCACTCCTTCTCTTCCTCCAAATTCTAATTTCTGAGCTTATTATAATTTTCTCTTTACTGAATCACTTTTTATCTCAAATCTCATCTCTGATCTCTATGCCTTTCCATTAGTACTTACTCTGTAACTACCTTTCCCTACTCTGGGATTTGGTCCGACAATTTAATCTTTATCTGCTAATTGAGGCATGGCAACTTGAACTGATGTACTCATGTACCAAGTTCAACGTTGTAACTGACTGACTGACCATAAAACTCGAAACCCTTTAGCTGCTGCCACGTTGTAGTATTCACTGGTCTTCAAGTTATGACTTATAATTACTTTTAAATCCTTAAATTCTCCTACTTGTGGAACTGGTGCATTATTTAAAGTGTGTTGGCAGCCGTTACCGTGGCCAATATGCACTAGGTGCACTCTTATCGCAATTAATTTCTAACCCACCCAACTTTGAGACCATTGAGCCAATTTGTTTAAGTTAGATTGAAGATTTAACTGGTTAGTATCACTGCATACTGTTTTCAGAAATCTTCAGTCAGTCACAACGTAGAACTTGGTAGATGCGTAAATCAGTTCAAGTTGCCATGCCCCAAATTAGCAGATAGAGATTAAAGTAAATACTTGCGGATTCAGTATACTAGACAATCAAAACCAGAAAATTTACTTAACGATTAAAACGACACTGCTCTTTTGGAAATTCGCGTCGCATATTCTGTTAGTGTTACTTGCGCTAGCATTTTACAAAGGTGTGTACACAATTCCGCGTCCCCCAAATGTTCTAGTACGACCAGGGGATGGGGAGTTCACTCACCCTCGCTAAATGACCTACTATGACCACGCGTTTGGCTCAATGTCAAAAAAATTCCCACTCACTGTCTTTTCGTGACCGGGGGTGTTATTTACTAAAGTGGGAGGATAAAAACGAACGTCTAGAGGTGAAACCAAGTCGGTGAACAAGGGGTCCACCTTTAGGAGTTGGAAAACCCTGATTTTGAAACGATGATGCACATGTGCTCCATAATTTTAAAGGAATTAATGGCATGTGAACCAACCTTGGTAACTGGCTAACATGTGACTGCACTTCCTGGCGACTTCCACATCCTCATGATTTGATAAGAAGCTCAAGGACTTGGGGAGTGGACCCTTAAGAAGACCACTGTTTCGGTTTGGGCCGATATTTGCACTTATGTGATATTTGCTATTATTTTAATAAGAACTCTTATTTTACTTTACATGCCCTTCCTTTCTGTTTTCATTTCCCACGTTTGTCTTCATTACTTATCCCATACACTTGACAACTCGTTTACGGTTAAAAATTTGTCCTGTCAATTTGATCTTAAATCACTGAATGGTAGACCTTTTGTTTGTTGCCATCAGTGATGAAATCTGGTAATCGACGACCAGGAAGATCTCCCTGAATACGTCCGCTGTTTATGAAGTATATGTATATATGTATACATATATATTGTAAATATACACGAAAATTGAGTAAAAAATAATTAATAAGTTTGATTGATGCTGATATACCTTGTCTTCACTCGTGAAACTAACAATCCTGGTGGGGACAACTTCTGGCATTATGCAACGCTAGTTATCAAATCAGGCAGAAATGAACTCGATTTTCAATCATCGTGTAGCCAATCCACGAAAGAGGTTTGGATATTAATTTTGTATCACATAACGTATATACAAAATGCAGTGAAATTAAGGGCTACTTAAGTAAAAACACAAGAATGACATATACACTTTTAATAATACGTTGTTGAGATTAGTTTTAACTTTTTGATGCGAAAATATTAGTAACTAAAGGTTCTTTAAAATCTTCCTCACAGTAAAAGAAAAGGGCCATGGGTGGTTATTCCTTCAAAATTAAAAGTTAGACAACGCTATTTGCAAATCTTGTATAAACTAAAATATTTTTTTCGAAGTAATTTACATTTTGGTAATATCCGTACACAAGAAAGTACAATTTTTGACCAAACGAATATACTTTTAGACTAAAGTTTGATAAATTGTTTTTCATTTTAGTATCTTTTCTGGAAAATTATGCTCGACTTAGGTTTCAATTGAGCCAGCTATCTGGTATCAGAGTCTTATACTATGAATCTGTTGTCTTAAAAAATGTAACTTATCTTACTTATATAGTTGTGTTTCTGTGTTTTACAACATATCTTTACTTAGTGCTTTCAAGAATTGAATCACTGACATTTACAAGCCTTACCCACATCAAGGATTCCAAGCACTTCGGATGACTAAGCTCTATGTGATACAACCATGCTGTTCTGACTTTCACTTTCATTCACAATACCAAACTAAAGGGCTTCGCAAACATCAGGCGCTTGAGCTACCGCTGCCTAAATATGTTGGTGCTATTGAATGCTCTCAAGCAGATAAATGTAAAATCTATCTTCAGTCTAATGCCTAAGGATATTATGACTTCATTCTACACGCACGTTTACGTGGAGTCTGTTCCTCTGCTTACACCTAAATATTTCAAGCAATGAGACGCTAGGCACAGTAACACCTTGAAACTCATAAAATTATATCCAATACAACGACACAGCTAGTGACTTTGCATGGTGACAACTTGGTTAATCTATGAACTTCTACATAAATGCTCTTATGGAAGAATATCATCAGAACAAATTCATAGATTCCTTTATGGAATCGAATGGTTTGTTTCGTCATAGTTAATCTAGAATCATCACGCTGTTGGATCTAGGCGGGCCAACTGACAGTCACTTTCAGGCTATTAGGTTACTAGTCTACAACTACTGCTAGTATTGACACCATACCACACTAATTCTCAATCTAGAAAGCGTTATAGCGGGGATACTTGATTCTGTTGCTTCTTTCTCTTCCATATAACAAAAATCGCCTGTTTCATCCAAGTAACTACTCTTAACCGACGATGTCTAAGTCTAGAACGACGAATATAATTTTTAGTATGGGTATGGATTGTAGGATTTTTCGACTTACTACAAATGTTCTGTAGGTTAAATTTGACTCGCTTTCAAATAATTATGGTAATAATTATGGTAAGTACTGATATCCATTTACGGCATCATTAAAACTCAATAAACTCCCTAAATAATTTTCCTTCTGCCGAATTCATGGGTGGTAAAGGGCTTAGAAGTCGTAATACTTCAAGAATTTAGGTTGCATGCTAATTACTAAAAAATGCCTCTTTAAACAGTTTTGCCTGTTTAAAGTTCAACGTGGTTTTAGGTAAAAGACACCGACCGATGTTCTGTACATTGCAAATGCATCCAGAGAGCATCTAATCTATCGTGTGCTCGTTGACACGATACACTTATGCCATAGGCGTATCACACTTATAGAGAAGTCAATAACAACTATTTAGACAAGGATGTATTTGGAACAGATTAAATGCACAAACGACTAGAAACTAAACAAGCCGCCAAAAGTCAAGTCTATCCAATCTCACGTTAAACATATTTACTAACGTATAAATTTACAATATAGAGGTTGCGATGTTCAAGGGTAATTGCAACTTCTACATCAGCCTTCACTAAAAATATAGGCTTTTTACCGATAATAATGTGAAAATGTAATAATAAGGTTCCCGTTGTGCCTGGATAAGTGTTCAACGTTCGGAACTTGTTTGTGCTATGCTGGTTTCGTTTAATTTAGGTGACTGATTGATCATTCACGCACAACTGGCTATAGTGAATCATATTCTGGATATTTATCGTGGATTACGACAACTTCATCGAGTCGAGATATTTATTGGAAACTTGAAGCGAAAAAAGGATGCCACTTGTTACTGAAAGTGATGTTGATAACACTGGTTGTTTTGTACTTGATGTAAGTAATGTTGATAAAGTCTATTATGCTCGTGATAATAGTTCATGTTTTAGTGATTCTAGTGTTGCTAAGTTTAAGTCAGATAAAGCTGTAATTAAAAAGAGACAGACAAAAAGAAGACTAGACTTATAAAGAGAATTAAAGACAGTAGATGTACAACAAGAAGTCGACCATGCAAAATTAGAGTGTATTTCTTGTAAAACAGAAGACGAACTACTTTCTATTAAGGATCGTGAAGTGAAATGTAAGGTCAGAGATTATTTATAATCAAATACTTGCAAGAAGTGCTTGGTTAGAAAGCTTGATCACCTGGATAACGATTTACCTCGTTATGTGAACGACGATCAAAGCTTTTCTGTTATTAGTATTGTCTTACCTCAGACTGACATTAAATATTTCAATGGACAAACACGTCGTCATCATAGTTTTATTAATCTGTTCCAAAATTTAATAGAGAACAAGCTAATTAGGAAAGATCAGATGTCTTCACATCTAACATATTATTGTAAAGGAAGGGCTAGGTCGGCTATTGAAGCTGGTATGTCACCTTCTTCTTAACTTGGATAGGGTAGGGATAGACAGGCTCTGAATGAATTGTGTGGTCAGAAATACCTAATTAAACGTGCTCTGATAGAGAACTTACTAAAACATGAGGTACTACTGATACTGCTCTTAAGATTTAACAGATTTCGCTATTATATTACGTAGTGTCCACCTCACATTGTCACAAACTGGGTATCAGTCTAGTGTGAATTCAACGGTTAGTCTATAATCGATTATTGTGCGCCTAACGTTAGAATTATAAGAATGTTGGGCTGATATGGTTGATGAGATCTTAGTTGAGGGTGAAGAACTGAGCTTTGACGATTTATTGTTCATAAAAGAAGGAGCATGAGTTACACGAACGCATTATGGAATTCTGGTTTATAATAATTCGAAAGTAATTAGTGGATTGAACACTTCATTACTATATTTTTCTATCCTTTACACAGTTAATAGTGCATATTTCCATTTTGTTCCAGTCTATTTTTGTACCCATCTTCTATCACCACTTATACAACAATTCACAATTTGATGACAATTTGACCTTTTAAATATTTCGGGTTTTTTAGTTGTCTAATAAACCTATTCACACTAAATCTAAGCTGTGTTTACTTATTGGACTATTAAGAATTTTGTTCATAATTACCTTCCTTAGTGTCATATATATAAATATATATATATATACTACTTCACATTGACGTTTTATTCTGAATATTGTTTCCCTACGTATACTACTTTTAATTATTGCATATTTATACTCATTTGATAAAACCCAAAGCGATTTCCCCACAACGTTTATTGTAAATAAGTTGTATGCGATTAAATTCAAATTAGTTACCTACTAATTTTCCACATCACATACTTAATCATACACATTTATCTTCCTTTGTACAGAATTTTCAGTTTTCTATCATCACCTATGTTAACACTCAAAATTCATCGATACTTGCACAGTTGTCTAGTAAACCCAATCGCACTGTGTTTATGCACATGTATTTATGGTCATATGGCTGACGTAAATTGGTCATATACCGAATGCACTTCACCAAGAAAATCATGAACTTGTGGAATGTGATAATCGTATTTTTATTTAAAGCTTTGTAGTCGACGTATGACAGCATTTAAAACAAAGCCTTTTAAGACGACATTTGCATTGGTGGAGAATGTGAGTTGTTTGATGATCGTTCGATTCCCAACTCTAGCATTTTTTCGAATTCCATCGGTGTGATGGCATGACATGTAGGGTCTGGACGTCTACGACGAGCAAACACAAGTGAGTCATTAGTCACAGTGTGTTAATGGATATTGGGCTTAGGTTCTCTATATAGTGCGTAAATTAAAGCAACTCGGGAATATGCCGCAACAGCTCGGCTAATGGGCGTTTATCAGTATACGGTGCTGTTACTAAATTGATTGATGTTTCATATGATTCTGTGTCACTGATGAACATGCTTGTCATGGGGAAATCTAACTTGTGCCGTTTGGTGTCTACCAACAGGTTAGGAAACTGAATGAAGTCCATTCCGACTATGAGTGCGAGTACATCGTCTACTGTGAACTTCCAGGAGCATTTGTTGCTGAGACCATAATCTAATTTTAATTTTTGACTTTCATATGTTTATTGGTTGTCGTATTTGAAGCTCGTAAACATAATTGGGGATCGGGGTGTTGCTTCTTTCTCAGTGTGGTTGGGACGAAGCTTAATTCTGCCTCTGTATCTACTTGGAATTGTGTCTGCTCGTTTGTCAGTAATGTAAAAAAGATGAATGGTAGTTGTACTTTGGCCAGCGGAAACAGTCGTCAGTGACTGCCTGTAATATCGCCTTCCTCCTGTTTTGTGAATCGACACGGTATAGTATTTAGCTTCAAATATGAGCCAGATTTCATCTGTTACCAACATACTGACTCAGAAATTCGTTTAGTTTTAGAGTATCCATGTCTGCTACGAGATCTACTTCGGGTTCTTCGTGATTGATCTTGTCTCATTTTTGTGGATCGAAGCTCATAGCATAACAATTCAATCTTTTTCTTAAGGTTTTTATATGATATGTCGGAATATTATAAATAATAACGCCTACAGCTATGCAGGAACAACCGCAACTGTAATCGGGAAACTTATCTGCGCCAACTGATACTCGCAAACCGTGACCAACGACTCGATACTAATTACTCACCCCAAGACAAAATCAAGAACACCAAAGCAGCACCAGGAAGATTCGATTCTATTACAATTCAAGTCTGTATATATAGATACAAAAACGACCTTGGGAAAAACAGAGTAATTAGCATACTAAAATGACATTACAACCAATCACAGTTAGCAAGGTCCAGCGGAGGAAATGAAAAGCAGTACCGGTTTCCGCTCACTTTACAATTAAATAAAAAATAGCAAAATCACATGAAAAATAACTAGTTTCTCCTCTTCTTAGCACCTCCCCTTTTTGAGAAAAGTTCGCTTTCTTGGAACCTCACTGTGGCTCTTCGTTTTCTTTCACTCCGTCTTATTGGCTGTTGTTCTTCGGATGCTCCTTTCTTGTTGTTTGCTGCAATTAATGTTGGTTTCTCCGTGAGGAGCTTGAAAGTGTCAAGAAGAAGTTCAAGCGCTAGGTTCGGTTCATCTACTTTTCGCTCACCAAACCTTCTTCGCAGCTGGTTGCGATGTCGGATCCATATTTGTCCTCCCACTGCTACTTCATACATCACCTTTCTTCTTTTACCTTTAATTACTCCGTTTTTCCATTTCTCGCTTCCTGGTCTGTAATTCCTTACGTACATCTGCGTGCCGTTTCTATAGATATCATCATCGTTGCTTTTCACTTTTGCCGGCCTCATTACCTCATTCATCGTTCTCAGTTTCCGTCCCATGAGTGCTTCTGCTGGTGATTTCTGTTCTGTAAGCACTGTTGTTTGGGGTACTTCTATATACAAGTAGAAAACGCTGAATAATTTCTGCTAGACTTCCCTCCCCCTTCGCCTTAGTATAACTCTTCTGAAAGTATCCACAAACCGCTCCACTTGTCCATTTGATTGCGGATGGTACGGTGTGGAGCGAATATGTGTGACAGCGTTTTCTCGACAGAATTCACTGAAAATCTGTGACGTAAACTGGGACCCGTTATCAGTGACTAGTGTCTCTGGAAACCCATGACACGCGAATATCTTCCTCAATACTTCCAGAGTTTTCTGCGTGGTCGGAGGAACTACAGGATGGACCTCTGGCCATTTCGAATATGCGTCTACTAACACCAAGTAGTAGACTCCTGACATGGGTCCGGCAAAATCTAAATGTACTCTGCTCCATGGACCCGCAGGAACAGGCCAGCTTACTGGTTCCGCCTTCGGTGGGTTTTTAGATGCTTGCTGACACCGGTCACACTTTCTCACCAAGTCTTCAATCTGGGCGTCCATTTTCGGCCAGTATGCATAGCTCCGTGCCACTGATTTCATTCGAGCTGTTCCAGGGTGTCCAGCGTGAAACTGCTTGAGTACTACTCGACGTAACTCATATGGTATCACTACTCGATCCCCAAACATAAGGCACCCTTCTACTAGGCACAGAGCTTGTCGACGTTGATATAGCTGTCTCAGTTCTTCATCTAGAGAACGTGGCCACTTGTGCTGCATATAATAGATTGCTCGTTTAATCGTTTTGTCTCTTCTTGTGAATTCAGCAACTTGCTGTGTGGTAACAGGAAGTGCTCTCACAGCATGAATGAAACTTTCTTTAGCGTAATCTCTCGTATCGATGGCGGCAATCACCGACTCTTCACTTGTCGTAGGATAGTTGCTTATGAGTCGAGATAGGGCATCTGCTTGACCGAAATCCTCACTTTTCTTGTATTGTATATCAAAATCATATCCGAGCAGCGTCAACGCCCAACGTTGTAAACGATTTGCGGAATGCACTGGTACTCCAGCTTTCGACCCAAAGACTGCCAACAGGGGTTTGTGATCAGTTAGTATTGTGAAGTGTCGTCCATACACCATCTTATGGAACCGACGTACTGCAAAGACGATAGCCAAAGCTTCCTTCTCAATTTGACTATAGCGCTTTTCAGTAGATGTCAGCGTTCTTGAAGCGTGCATTATGGCTTTCTCATTTCCATTCGGAAATTTATGCAAGATAACTGCACCGACTCCATATGCAGATGCGTCCGCTGCAACAATAATCGGCACCTTCGGATCATAATGCGTCAATAAAAGATCGGATGTAAGGAGCTTCTTCAAGCCATCGAACGCTGTTTGGCATTGATGCGTCCAATTCCACTTAACATTTTTCCCCAGCAAATGGTTCAGCGGTGCTCGCTTCTCATGCAGGGACGGTAAAAATGCTGAGTAGTAACTTATTAGTCCTAGGAAAAGATCGCAGAGTAGGTACATCGTAGGGTGCAGGCATTTTTTGAATGGCTTCAATGTTTTCTGGATCTGGACGACGACCTGATTTGTCGAATATAAATCCCAAATATTTCACAGACGTAAGGTAAAATTGACATTTCTCTGGACGTAGGTGGAACCCATGGTCTTGGATTCGTTTCAGTACAGTCGCAAGTCGATCGTAAAGTTCGTTTGGTGATTCTGCGACAACTGAGTATGTCGTCTAAATACACGGCCACTCCGGTGAGGCCGGTTAAAATCGTATTCCATTAATTGTTGGAAAATAGCTGGTGCAGTTTTGACTCCAAACGGTAGCCTCGTATACTGAAAAAGTCCCCGATGCGTATTTATTGTAAGTAATTCACGGCACGCTGGTTCTACCTCGACTTGCAAATAAGCATCTGCCAGGTCTAGTTTGGCAAAACAACTACCGCCATTTAGAATAGTGAACAAATCGTCTGAAGCCGGTAGAGGATAATGGTGTTGTTCTAGAGCATCATTTAGACCGGTCGAAAAATCGGCTGCAGATGCGTAGTGTACCATTAGGTTTCTTTACGACGACTATTGGGGCTGCCCAGGCCGAGAATGATACTGGCATAAGAACACCTTGTTTCTCTAAGCGTTGAAGTTCTGCATCGACTTCTGGTAGCGAAGCATATGGGACTGGTCTTTTGGGACGGAAGACTGGGGAGGCATTCGGTGTCAAGCGAAGAGAAGCTTTCATTGTGGTACAACATCCTAACCCTTTTGTAAATACTTTGTCGAATTCATTTAGAAGCTTCATGAAATCTTTCTCGTCTTTCATTCTTACGATTCGGTGGCATACGGTGCTCAGTGGAACAGCATCTAGTTTCAGGTCTGTAATCCAATCTAGACCCAACAAGTTAAGATTGTTGTTAACCACATAACATACTCCATCCGTGGTTATTTCATTGAATAACACTGAGCATACAACTTTGCCAATGATCACTAAACGATCGCCTGATGCACTTATGGCGAGTTGTTCTGTAGGGTGTAGTACAGGTTTCCCAATTTTATTCCATGTTTTTCTAGAAATAATAGTAATATCAGATGCTGTATCAAGTTGGAGGCTTACCGTATGACCATTTATCCGAACAGAAACGTACTTTCTGGCTGGTCTCCGATGAGCGTGATTCAGGTTGGATACTGAAAGTGACTCAGCCGGCTTATTCGGGGAATGGAATCTTCTTCTGGAACGTGATCGAGTGCGTATGTCTTTCTGCCTGCACAAAGTTTCTTTGTGTCCCAGTCTGTTACACTTTCTGCAACGATAGTTCTTAAATGGACAAAACTTGGCAAAATGCCATCCATCACAGTTCCAGCATCTGGATGGGGGAGTAATATTCTTCTTTTCGGCTGGTTTATCACGATAAGTAGAGGTGATTGCTGGAGTGACTTGATGAGAAATAGGTTTTCGACGAACAGCATGAACTTCAGTGTCACCATTACAACCAGACTGGACAAGTGCAGTATCATGCTTTAAATTGGTCAGTCGTTGATATTCTGCGGCAATGTCATTGAGAGACAATGTTGGTTCTTGGTCAAGACGGTGAAGCAATCGCGTTCGAATATCAGCGAATTTTTCTGACTGTAGGCTGCAGATGAGCATTAACGATTTAAATTGGTTCTCCGATAAGTCTTTCAATTTAAACCGTTCACATTCTCTGTTTACAACTCCAACATGAGTTAAGAAATCATCTGATTCATTCATTTTTAACTTTAGGCAACGATATCTAATATTGAATAGAGAAGAATTGTCACCAAAGTGTTGACTGAGAGTTGAGCAGGTTTCAGAGAATGTTCTATCTCGAGGATTTTGAGGTAAAATTAGGTTGCAGTATTTGTCAAGTTCTGCTGCACCAAGCTTTCTGAGAAGTAGGCGAACTTTCCATGCATCATCCTGTGAAGCTAAATCATACGTAAACAAATCTTCATATCTCCGGAACCAGGTATCAAAAGTAACATTAGCTTCTGGATCATAATTAAATTCAGCAATACTATTAATAATTCCATCAATTGAAAGTGCAGAGTTGGGGACTGGAACATTCGAGGATGATTCAAGCTTAGAATTCAGGCTCGTAAAAAGCTTCATTAGTTTGAGTTGTTCACCCAACAACGAATCCATTTTAGTAGGATCCACAGTCACCATCACCCGTCGCCAATTGATATGTCGGAATATTATAAATAATAACGCCTACAGCTATGCAGGAACAACCGCAACTGTAATCGGGAAACTTATCTGCGCCAACTGATACTCGCAAACCGTGACCAACGACTCGATACTAATTACTCACCCCAAGACAAAATCAAGAACACCAAAGCAGCACCAGGAAGATTCGATTCTATTACAATTCAAGTCTGTATATATAGATACAAAAACGACCTTGGGAAAAACAGAGTAATTAGCATACTAAAATGACATTACAACCAATCACAGTTAGCAAGGTCCAGCGGAGGAAATGAAAAGCAGTACCGGTTTCCGCTCACTTTACAATTAAATAAAAAATAGCAAAATCACATGAAAAATAACTAGTTTCTCCTCTTCTTAGCATTATACTTATCTGGGGGAAATAAATTCTCATTACTCATCAGTAGTCGGTATTATGTACGTTTGTGAATTCCATCAGCTATTGTTGCCAGTTCGTCAATGTCGATAGTACTATCTCCAATGGATGATATTTGTTGTATAAAGAATTTTAAAAGCCACAGTTGATAAAACAACCGTTTATCTACGCTTCTGTCTCCTAACATCGTTCTCATGTGGGTTTTAAATTGTAATGGGGTTCTATCCCATAATTGTATGTTGCTAAACAGTTGCTCTATTATTTGATAGTCAGAAAGAGACATGGTTTTAACTACACCTAGCTTCAGTTGGTCGTGCGAATTGTCGTTGGGAGGACTTAGTAACACATCTCATACCTTTTCTGCAACGTCATCAGGAAGAACGGAAATAGCGTAATAAAACACTGTTTTCTGAGATGTAATGTTGTTTGCAAAGAAATAACTTTCTAAACGTATAAACCATAGTAATGGGTTGGTGGACATATGTGGGGGTGGGGGAATAGAAATGTTGATGTTGTTAATGGACCGGTTGTAAAAGTAGGCGGTAATTTCGTTACTGAAGGATATTATAATATACGAAATGATTAATGACAATGAGGTATGAGTGATCGACAGAAAACAAACAAACGTTTATACAGGAGCAATGATTATACGTTAAAAAATGCTCATCAAAGTGAGAAGTCTGGAAGAAGACATGTGATTGGTTAATATCGTGTGGCAAACATATGAGTCAAAGGCAAGATCTTATATATATATATATCTTGTACATTATTGATTATTGTTGTTGCGATACTTGCGTGTGAGTGACTAGTTGGCTTCTTGATAATTATTGTGCCTGAGCAGAAGATTAAGGCAGGGATGGGTGCTAGCTTAAGATATAGCTTTGCGGATAGCAAAATTCGTAAAATCGGCCAACCCTTCTTTAGATACGATAAAAAGCTAATAAAAATCCAGTCACTTCTTGAATAATTAGTCAGTACATTCGCAATTTACAACCAAGGATCACCAATTTAAATACAGCGAACCGACCAATCATCTGCATATTATATATATACATCGAAAGAGTACTCGGTATATGACCAATTTACGTCAGCCATATGACTAGTGCATTTTCTAACGGTTGAACCCTCTCGTACGAATGAGAATAAACCAGAAGGCAGTGAAGGATGAAGGAGAAATTTATATTTGATCGTAAGTGTAGGAGCGCTAATTGGATATCAACATCTAGGCTGGTTTACTAGAGAGCGAGCTGCTTCCCATGTCATGTTGTGTCGTGATGTGGTGGTGATGCGTGATTGAGCACCTTCAACTAGTCGTGTCCGCTGAAACAAACATGGTCAGTATAAATGTCGAGAGCCTATGTAACTATTTATTTAGGGATAATTTACCGTTACACATCCAAAGAGCATCTAAACTATCGTGTGCTCGTTGACACGATACACTTATGCCATAGGCGTATCACACTTATAGAGAAGCCAATAACGACTATTTAGACAAGGATGTATTTGGAACAGATTAAATGCATAAACGACTAGAAACTAAACAAGCCGCCAAAAGTCAAGTCTATCCAATCTCACGTTAAACATATTTACTAACGTATAAATTTACAATATAGAGGTTGCGATGTTCAAGGATAATTACGGATTCTACATGATTTTCAATAGTCTTTTTTATTTTCACTTAGAATGCGGAAGTATAATGTTTTCTTCCTTAATCTAGGAGGGCAAAAACCCTTTAAGATTTATTTAAAAAAGTGCCACGAAGACTGATGTATGAGCAATACGAGTAATGTTCCTCACCAATAAACTTATATGCTTCACAATACGATTGACTTAGATACAGCCTTATAATGACTTACAATATCCTGAATACCACGAGGTATCTATTAAAATACACACTCATGTTCAGTTTCAATACATATCCTAAAGGAAATACTTAGAAACTGGAGGTGTGGTACAGTGTGTTAGACAGTAAGCATACATTTTTCCTTAAGAACAGTCATATCCAGGAATCCTTAAACAGTTGGAGTAGTTCAAGCAAACTTGACTTATTTTTTCAAGAGATAACTTAATGCATTCTGAAGGGCTCGGAACAGAACCTCTTGGTAACCCGCTAATGCTTCTTCTCTCTATATAGATTTTATATTAATATGTTCCTAACTGGTGGAATTGACTGTCGATTACTACTATCCATAGAAGCCATATAACCATAAGCTTAATGTGTTACACCTACGACCATCTGATATTAATTAATAATGAAGCTGTTAGCTAATCATCATACGCTAGTTGTCCAATATCCAATGTTGTTGTGATGATCTGATAGGGAAATGACGTTTTGACGTTACCGTAATTATTTGTATGTCAAACTGCACTGACTCTAGTAAAGTAAGCAGAGAAATTAATTCCAAACATCTTTTCTTTTTATTTATTTGGAGTTAAATGTATTTCGTTTTTCTTCAGTTTGATTTTTTTCTCATCGGTTTGTCGCAATTTCAGGCGATCGGGAAATCAAAAGGGATATAGATAGGGCAAGCGAAGGAAGTGGTTTAACCAGTCAGGAAGTTGAAGGAGATGTAGAACAACTAATGGATTTTATAAAGAATTACACGGGTTACGAGATTTTCGCATAGCTTACATACTTTTGGAGACGGATTCACTGATTTTAAATTCATAATATGAATGGTATGAAAACTCATCCATATGACTCCAAATCATGTTGTTTCTAGAACCTTTATAAAGTCTCATCAACTCTTCCAGACGTGACCAATATCCATCGGTGTTTTGTGTGTGAACATCAGTATTTGTTTAACCATGTAATGACTATTCATTAGTGTGATCCTTTATCACTATTTTCGTAGTATTTATGGTGCCACAAATTTTTTTAAAATTTATTTTGTTCTTGCCTAATATCTTATTATGGTTGAACCTAAGGACCTTACTAATCCTGCCATCACTACACCATTCGGCTCTTCGGAATTCTAGCGAATGCCATTTGGGTTAATTAATGCAAAACAAACCTTTTGGTGATTCATATATCAGGTTTTGCGAGGTCTTCCATTCGCACATACGTATGTTGGTAACATTGTAATTGCAACTTTTATCGAGCAGATACATTTAGAATATTTTAAGTGTCTATTCAAACGCCTACCAGAACATAAAATTATCATAAATTTTAAGAAAATCGGGTTTAGCAAATAATTCTTGGGACAAACGATCACTGGTGAACGAATTACATCGATTCTTAAACAAGTCCGAGCTATAAAAAAAATACCCACTACCACTCACTACACTCAGAAGATTCCTCGAACTCATAAATTTCATCTCACAGTGTGCAGAAATTGCACAACTACCAACCGATCTTTTAAAAGGACGTTAACGTAATCTACTTATTACCCCACAAGTATCGGAAGCATTTGAAGAACTTAAGAATGCCTTAAGCCCTGAAGCTTTATTAATTCGTAGAATTTATAATGCTCAACTTGCTAACATGTCAGATTCTTGAAACGTCGCAGTTGGCTCTGTGTTATGATAGTGGGTAAATCAGTGGCAACCACTATCATTTTTCCGCAAATGTTAACTGCTACATTAACTCGATGTATAACTTTTGGTAAAGTTGATATCTATATATTTAACGACTAAAAATTTCCGATATCTTACTGAAAACTCAGAGTTTACAATTTTTAAAGATCATAAACCGCTCACAAGAGCGTTGATCTCTAATCAATATAATTATAGTTCAAGAGAAATTTGACACTTGGGGTTCATTTCTTAATTTATAGCCAATTAACAGTTTGTTAAAGAAAAGAAAAAAACAATGCTGCAGATGCTTTATCATAATTAACTTTAAACACGCTTTAGGCAGTTAATAATTATTGTCAATGGTTCTCTGCATAACACTTGAATAACACAGAACTTTATACGTTAATGAATTCATCAACCACTTCGTTAGTCCCTAGTAGAAGTACCGTTTTAACAATGTTACAGTCGTTTGTGATAAATCTTGAGGAAAGTATCAACCATTTAAACCATTAGTCTTTAGAACAAACATTTTCTATGTTATGCATAATTTATCGCACCCGTGTATAAAGGCTTCAGCCAAGTTGGCAAGTGAACGATTTATCTGGCCTTATCCCGATAGAGATGTCAGATAATGGGCACGATTCTGTGTAGCATGCCAAAAGTTCGAAATTCAACGACACACAGTGGCCCCTTTAGGTATACACTCTAAGCCAGATAACAGATTTGAGTATATACACCTTGGTGTTAGAGGCCCCTTACCTCCATCCGACGGTTTCAATTACATACTGACGTGCATAGATCGATTCACGATTGCAACAACCATATGATGGTTCTTTCAAAGTTTTCAGTAGAAGTGACAAAATAATCACAAGGCAGGAAAAGTCGACACAGTAATCATTTGCAGAGTAAAACCTGCTCTTGTTGAAGCCTAGATCATCGATCCAGTCGTGCAGCTACAGCCTCACGTTGATCAGGAAATAAAGAACATACAACAGAAGCCCCATCATCAGTGAGAACAATAATAACTTGAATAACATGTTCTGCAATTATTTGCGGTTTACTAGGTGACTAAATAAATTAGTATCATCGATCAATTTATCACCTGCGTTCCAGATTACTTTAAGATACAGTTAAATAATTTATTACACTAGATCATTTACTAATCATATTTATCTTTTGTTTTTTCAGATATATATCTTGGATATATGTTCATATTTCAGTTCCACATTGAATTTCTTCACCCTAATTACTTAACAGAACATTACAAATCGATTGTTAATAATGAACTACAGAATCTTTGAAGGAACTATATGTACTATGATTGATTCAAAAATAAACTGTCCGTGTGATGCGTGCATGAAAAGAAGTATTTGTAATGGGATTACTTTCTTCTTTCTGAAGAATAAGTTTTGGGTCGAGACTATTTCCGAAGAAGAACTGTTTCAGAGAATAAAGGTTCAGTTGCTTTGCTTTGTGCAATATTTGTAAAATAAAGACTCTTAATCCACTATTTGAATTTCAGCGTGATACTGTTCTCCGTACTGTTCATGAGTGTTTTAAATTCGGAGAAATACTGTTTGATACAGAGGTTTCTGCAGATATATGTTGTGTTAATTTTCAGTACACTCTTGAAGAATCTGTGATAATTTGGCGTAGTCATGCTGTTGTCCCTGCCTATTCTGTGGTACTTCATGATATTAAAATCTTTACTCCTAGCTGCATTATCATGTTGTATTACCACTGTCACTTGCACTTGAATCGCTATATAAAAATCATGCTTTACTCAGTAATAAGTTGTTGGTACTCAGTCAACATACAGATCGACTACATGCAAAGCTAATGATTCCAAGTAACAGTGATAGTTTAAATGTCAAGTTTGATTAGTGGGTTCAAATATGAAGAAGGAAAACGTGGATCAGGTAAGTGGTCATATATACAATCTTATTATTTCATTGTCCTAATAGCTTTCACTCTTGAGGTCGAAAGGCGGTAATCGTACATGGGACATATGAATTAAGCCATAATCAGTGCCTTTGTTTCTTCTGAAATTATCGCTAGTGGTATCGATTTCTCTTGATGTGTTTATATATACTGGAATTCATGTGAAAAAGTCACTGTAAATACGAAATCCTACTGCCGATTTATATGAAGTACTAGCTATTGTAAATGTACCAAATTCTTGTTTCAAAAGTTTCAAATGAAGCTAGGTTTTCATTGTTATTATTATGCATAACACCTCTTATGTGCGTATGTTAAGTTCATTATAGAATCTTATTAAATCATGTTGCCACTTTTTGGCTGCTGTATTCCAAACAAGTGCGTTACATTCACTATTTAACTATAAACTGGTATTCATTTGGTATTACAAAAATATGTATTTTCAATGTTGAGGTATTGTTTAAATTACAGAACAAACAACCCTCTTGAAATTCTGACATTAGTTTCTAATTTATACACTCAGTCTCTAATAAATAGGTTTGCAAATATAGTAGAAGAATGTTGTTACTTGGTTATTCGTGTTATTACTCTGGTCTTAATATCCCGTTTTTTTCCTATAAAGTTTAGCATATAGAATAAATGAATATATATATGGTTTTTGTGAATAATTCAGTAAGAAATTATCGATGATTCGGTTTGATGTATTTATAAGTGTTTGTATCTTTCCGTATTCGATATTGAAGATAGCAAGTTTACTTGGAACTTGTGACTAAATGGCAACATAGAGACAATCAGCTCAGGTTACAGATGTTCGAAAAGAGATTGATCAGTTGCAGTTTTTAATATCAACGAGGTAGTATAAATCTTTACAAATGAAAAACATTTCCTGTCTATTTATTTCAAAGAGACTTTATTTTCACTTATTTTCTTGAAATAGCACTTTGTCTTGTACAAAATACTTCTGTAGCGCCTTATTGTAACAAATAAATGATGTTGCACTTTACTCAATGTTTTATCAGTCTGCAATCGTAATTTAAGGAATACGTCTCTTTGAATAAAAAACAATTTTAGTATTTCATACTGTCCTAATAAATTTGTTGTGCTTTTATTTTGTTAGGATTTTGATTATCAATATGACTTCTCAGTAGGCTTACTTTCTTCATCGGCTGCTCAAAATCTTTTCTGTGAGGCATCGAAACGTTTATTCACTTCTAAAAGTATGCTTTACTACTGCTCCTATTGATTATAGATCTAATCGAAAATATGCCTATTTCTCAAGTACAAGAGATACAGCTTGCACCTGAAGTATCAGGCAGTTCAAATACCGATGCTATGGTATGGTTTACTGGTTAATGAATCCGTTGAATTTATTTTCTTTATTAAGTTTTATTGGATGATATTTTGAATGTAAAGTTGCTTAGCTCATTTATCATGTACCTAGCTTCGAACAGCGAAGTTGTGATAGCTAGTAATATCATATTGTGTAGCTTTAACCGAAGGTAGGGCTGGGTTTGAACTTACGACTTAATAGTTGAAAGGTGAACACATTAATCACTGGGCCACCATTCCGTATGTAAATTCAATCGTCTTCAAGTTCACTAGTAATCTTTAATCTGTCTACTACTCTGATCATTTTATTGATCATTCTATGATTGTTATATTAAAAGTTCCATCCAACCTAATAGCTTTCGCTTTCTTCTCTAGAAGATGGTTGGGGGTGGGGGTGACAGGAAACTGTGGACCTAGTTTTCTTGCTACCTGGCATTCGTCAGCAAGGCGTATCTGTGATCTGTGAGAAAACGTATACTCCCCCTGCGGGTTCGATTCCGGGTTACCCAATTTCGTAGTCTGCGGTCGTTACCGCTCAGCCATCTAGGCTTTCTAATTCCCTGTACGAACTGGTCGCTGTGTAGTGACTTGTTGAACATAGATTTGTTTATTACAAAGTGACCAACGAATGTATGCTTTCTACTCTTTCACTACATTTAAATAATCAGTATAATTCCTCAGTATTTTTTCGTCTTTGTTTTTAAGATTTATTTAGAGAATAACTACTACTTCGTTATCATACTGCCATTCTAATTAGTTGTAACAATATATATCGTTGAAGCAGTAGTCTTTTATTTGACTGAAAAATACCAGAATTTTGTTTACGTTTGTAAGTGCTAAATTTATTTACAGAAGACCATTTGTCAACATGAAGATAATAAAAGATGACATTTATTAATAGTGAAACTCTGAATGTAAAAACTAAGAAACGGTATGTAGCTAAAGATTTTAAAACAAGATATAATGCCGTTAAACTCAGGATATAAAAATGCGAATGTTTTAATTATTTGTACACGTACTTTGAATGTTTACAAACAAATCACTTTTTTAGCGACATTGTACTATTCTACGTAGTAACTAGCTGTTACACGAATATCCATATTCTTCAAAATGAGTGATGCTAATTACAGGTGTATTGGTATCATTTTTTCGATAAAACTTTATAAACCAAAAATACGCTTATTTTATACTTGTTTTCCATTGTTTATTAGGAAACAGAAGAAAAACGAAGAAGTGAGTTGCAGAAAAAGTTAGCAAACAAATGGGATAAGTCTAAACGAATTAAAAAATTAAATAAACATGGATTACTTCGCAAATAATAACGGAAGTGTGATCTTATAATAATTGTGTGAAACCATTCTTAATATATTTTTTTGTTTTTTAGTTCGGGTGTTGTGTATATCCGCTGTTAAATAATTATTTATCTGTAATTAGTAGGAAGTCGAAATCCACCTGGAGCCCCTCTAGGGTTGCTGCCGGTCCCAAGCCCAGATAAAGGAGTAGGGTTAAGCATGGGGTTAGCAAACCCATCCAGTAAAACAACAACCTTGCTAAAAATACGCTAACTAGTAAAAACCTTTATTACCATTTTAACTCTGCCCTGGGAGTTGGAAGATCTGTTGTGGTGCCTCATGGTGAAAGTCGAGTTTCTTTGCAAGCCACGAGGCCGATCTCGCTTCTGACAACCAGATCAACCATTAATATAGGTACATGGAATGTCCGCACGATATGGAAGACAGGAAGAAGCATGAAAATAGCTGAAGAAATGAAAAGATACAACCTGAAGATACTTGGAATAAGTGAAACCGATTGGTTACAAGCTGGACAGCAAAGATCATGCTCAGGAGAAGTGCTTTTATACTTCGGCAACCAAAAAGAAAACGCCTCACATACAAGGAGTAGCACTGATGCTGTCCCAAGAAGCAGGGAAGGCTCTTATAGGATGGGAACCTCATGGACCTAGGATCATCAAAGCATCCTTCAAGACGATGAAGGAAGGGATTGCAACAAATGTCATCCAATGTTATGCACCCACTAACAACAGCCATGAAGACGACAAAGACCAGTTTTATATGAGGCTGCAGTCAACCATCGATAAATGCTCAGCTAAGGACCTGGTCATTCTGATGGGAGACCTAAACGCCAAGGTTGGAATGAACAACACCGGATATGAAGACATTGTGGGACGACATGGACTAGAAGAAAGGAACGAAAAGAGTGATAGGTTTGCAAACCTATGTGCCTTCAACAAAATGATTATAGGTGGCACTGTATTCTCCCACAAACGTATACACAAAACTACATGGGTTTAACAGGACCACATTGCGGAGAACCGAATCGACCACATCTTCATCAATAAGAAGTTAAGAAGGACCATAGGAAGACGTAGGAGCAAGGGGGAGCTGACATAGCTTCTGATCATCATCTGGTGGTGGGTAAAATGAAACTGAAGCTGTAAAAACACTGGACAACCTGAAGCAGCAGTATTACAAAAGTTTAACACAGCTCTTCTCTGGGATACTAACAAATTCAACGAATTCAATATAACTCTCAACAACAAGTTCCAAGCATTTCACGATCTACAAGAAAAAGGTGGAACTAATATAGAGAACAACTGGAAAGAGATTAAAGAATTAATACTCCCAACATATCAGGAGATTTCGGGTCGCATGACACAACACTATAAAGAATCGATTACTGTTGGTAGTCTTGACAAGATCCGAGAAAGGAGGAGCAAAAAGTTAGCGATTAATAACAGCCGGCAAAGAACAGAGAAAATTAAAACACAGACCGAATGCACATAAGTCAACAAGCCAGTAAAAGGAGCATCAAGCCGAATAAACGGAAATATGTTGAGGATCTAGCAATGATGGCGGAGAAAGCTGCAAGGGAAGGAAACAAGAGGGACTTATACGATATAACGAAGAAGTTAGCTGGGAAATTCGCTAAACCAGAATGACCAATCAAGAGCAAGGCTGGACAAACCAATTACTGAAGTGAATCAATAACGAAACAGTTGGGTAGAACACTTCGAAGAACCCTTGAATAGGCCAGCCCCACTGAACCCACCAGTGATTGAAGCAACAGCCACGGATCTCCCCATAAACACCGACCCACCAACAATCGAAAAAATTAAAATGGCCATCCGACAAATCAAGAGTGGCAAGTCAGCAAGGTCAGACAAGATACCACCTAAGGCACTGAAGGCAGATATAGAAGCAACTGCGAAGATACTCCACATTGTCTTTAGAAAGATTTGGGAGGAATAACAAGTGCTAGCAGATTGGAAAAAGGGCACTTCATCAAGATACCAAAGAAAGGAGATCTCAGTAATTGCGAGAACTACAGAGGCATTACTCTTCTATCGATACGAGGAAAAGTCTTCAACAGAGTGTTATTGAATTGAATGAAAGATCCAATCGACGTCCAACTTCGAGATCAACAGGCCGGATTCCGTAAAGACCGAAGGTGTATCGATCAAATCGCTACTCTATGGTTCATTGTTGAACAATCTTTTGAATATAATTCATCACTTTACATCAACTTCCTCGACTACGAAAAAGCATTCGACGCCGTGGATAGGAAAATATTATGGAGCCTTCTATGACATAATGGCGTACCCGAGAAGATAGTCAATATCATACGGAATTCTTACGACGGATTACATTGTAAAATCGTGCATGGAGGTCAGCTCACAGATTCATTCGAAGTAAAGACCGGTGTTAGACAAGGCTGCTTACTGTCGCCCTTCCTCTTCCTGCTAGTGATTGACTCGATCATGAAGACTGCAACATCTCGGAATACAGTGAACAACATCAATGCAACTAGATGACTTAGACTTTGCATATGATCTAGCTCTCCTATCACACACACAGCAACAAATGCAGATAAAGACGGACAAGGTATCAGCAGCCTCGGCAGCAGTAGGCCTCAACATACGCAAAGGGAAGAGCAAGATCCTCCGATACAAAACAACCAACACTAACCCAATTTCACTTGACGGAGAAATTCTGGAAGATGTAGAATCCTTTACATACTTGGGCAGCATCATCGATAAACAAGGAGGGTCTAATTTGTGGCAGGTGTGAAGGCGCGAATTGAAAAGGTAAGAGCAGCATTTCTACAACTGAAAAACATCTGGAACTCAAACCAACTGTCAGTCAACATTAAAGTTAGAATTTTCGATACAAATGTGAAGACAGTCAGTTCTGTTGTATGGAGCTGAAACTTGTACGGAGAACTTCGAAAAGCATTATCCAAAAGATACAAGTATTTATAAACAACTGTCTGTGTAGGATACTTCGGAACAGTTGGCCGGATACCATCAACAGTAACCTCCTATGGCAGAGGACAAATTAACTTCCAGTGGAGGAAGAATTGAGGAAAAGACGCTGGAGGTGGATGGGACACACTGAGGAAATCATCAAACTGTGTCACATGACAAGCATTAACGTGGAATCCTGGAGGCCAAAGGAAAAGAGGAAGATCTAAGGACGGATATGAAGAGCACTTGGGGAGAGCTGGAAAGGAATTCTCAGGACTGAGTTGGTTGGAGAATACTGGTCGGCAGCCTATTCTCCACATGGGGTAACAGGTATTGATTGATTACCTCGATAATCGTTTAAAATCGAGGACAACAGTATTCCAATCCGAATGTAATATTAACAAAACATTAATATGACATTTGAAAATGTTTACATTGTATATAAAAGTATGCACGCATTTTATTACTTTAAGTATGTGAAGGATAGCTAGAATGTTCTAAATGTGTTTTTACTTGTATATTTAAAGTCAGGAAACGGACATAGATTAAGGTCGTGTATTATTGCCTCAGACCGTATCTTGAACCCAGTTGGTTAGCAGTCCTCATTAATAAGATGATAAATGAAAACCGTAACGTGTAAATACTGTGGAATTCGCGAACTAAGTATATGTTAACTACTGAGTCTCTAACTAGAAATTCAGTAGCGACGTTAGTTATGTATTTGTCTAAGAACAAACATACGGCCTAAAGGGTATTACTGATGTATTTGCTCCCATTAATAGTAATTAAGATTTGTATCTAAGAATGTAAGATCTGTCTAATTACATATTTGGTAAAACTGGAAAAAACTTAAATCAATTAACTAACTCTCCATCTGCGCGCATCTACTACTCCATAGGGACCGGAATATAAGGCATCTGAATTTCACAGCGAACGGTTGGCTTTCGTATCTCCTAATCACTACCTTATTTAACGTGCATATATTTTGTCCTTAGCTTTTAGCCATAGTCTGAGTGTAAACATTAGTTATGCTACCAGGTAACTAAGAGTCCCTGGTCTGAACTCTCACCTACTTTCTTTTGAAGAACTCCATGTACTGAAGCTAACTGTAATGTTCCTGGAAATATGAACATGGAACTTAGTTGGAATTAACAGTACTATGCTGATTAATAGATACTATAATTTCGGTGTATCAATGTGAGAAACTAAGCATATAGTTACTTATCTGTTAGCTGTTGACGTGGGTAAAATAATAATATCCTGATCACTTAAAAAAGCGACACAAGTGACCTCACGACTTTTGAAAAGAGTGCGAATTTTGCCTTATCCCATGTTAGCACTAACCAAAAACATTGGAATGAGACAGCACACTTTTTATGGTGACTAGTTGAAACAGGGTTCTTGCGTAATATCCACACGCACATTCGTAGTATCTTTCTACATCCAGTTTGATCCGCATATTATCGACATATCTACCTATACAAAGTTTAATCAACCTAGCTGATGTTTTCGTCATCCAATAACTAAAGAATATTTTTATTTAAATAAAGAGCTGTCGACCCATTAGTCAATCATCGAATTCCAGTAAACTGTTAGTCAACAGGACCGTTTGATTATATACTGAACTACTGCATTTAATACCATTCGTAAACAATCAAGTTTTTTCCTCTTGTCCAGGACTGATCAAAAGAAATATACTGTCAACACTAAAGTTAACTATGTACAAGAGAATATTGATGTTTATCGAAACAGTTGGGTACCGTTGCTTGCCGTATATCCCACCTAACAGTGATAAATTCCCAGTACTCGAAATATATTAACTCATCGAACTACTCACTGCATGTCGAAGAGCATGCTTCTTGAAAGTCGCATAAGTATATTAACGATCTACATGGATGTTATACGGAACTGAAATTAAAGTGATAGCCACCCAAAAGAATCGCTCCACTGCATACCGTTCAAGGAACTCTTATGGAGTTACGACTAATGTAAATCACCACAATCTGGGCCGTTGCCACTAGGCTATTGTAGCAGCGATTGGTTCACAGGAAACTAAGTCAACGCATTTTGGCGAATATTCTATTAATATATGCATTTAGAAAATAATTCAGTTTAAGAAATTATTAGAGAAACCTGTTATATTTTACACAGGATAATTTCTTACATTACACAGAGCTATACACAGACTAACCGAGTACGGTGAAGTAAAAATCAAATATCAGAAATGTTCGTAAAATACAGGAAGTATACATTACATTATGTAGAATCACATTAAGAATTCGTTTTAGCTACATACAATCATTGGTAAATTTACAAAAAAATGGTTTAAGAAAGACTAACTGAATGGTAGAGGCACAAACACACATACTTATATAAATAATTGACTTTCTCTTTTAGCAAATAGTTCGAAATCACAACTTTACAGTGTCATCTGGTTTCTGTTGAAAATGTTTCATTTAAATGAGGATTCATACTAAACTGTTCTAGGAAGGCTTGTTTAACAGACATTACATGCCGAGCAAGACGTACAGCATCATTCCAATTTAAACCAACTAGTCTATGCAAAACTGGTAAAGTTAATAACATAAATGCTTGTCCATCTACAGCTTCTGCTGCAAGCCATGGCCACATCTCTCGACAATCAGTACTGCCAAGATATGAAGCTAGGTCGACAGGTGTCCAAAACATAGGGTTGCTTGGTAAAATTACTTTTGGAATATTACGGAGCGATGAGTCAATATCTTTCTCTACTGGTGGAATATGGTCCAGGGGTAGTTGTGCAGTCACTGGACTTACTGAGTTCGCACTGTTATTGTGCAAAACGTTTGGAATGCTAGACAGAGTTAAACAATGACTTGATGGAGCAGCTGATAAATTATTAGGTTCCATTGAGTTCTGAAGGTTGGGAGTAGAGGGGGTTTGTACATTTTCCTGGGTATCAACAGCAGAAGCACACTTAGGATAAACGGGTGGGTAGTGACTGCGTGATCCACGAATAGATGATGCACGGTGATTTTTGCTAACCATATTTGAAGTGTTGTGACATTTTTTGCTTGCTGGACTGATAAGTTTGCAGCGGACGGATCGTCTAGATTTAGTGCGGCAATTGTTAAGATTATCAAAAGTATCCGAAATACTTTCGGCACAATGTTCTGTAGAGTTTCGTGAGTAGTTCCGGTGTTTCCGTTTAGCTTTGTTCACAGGGTTATTATTCCTTGAATTAGAGACTTCACAATTACTTAACTTAAAGAGAGATTGTGGTTCAAACTTATTAACCCAATTCAAATTTCGTAGCGTTGATGTAGATCGAGTGGTATGACTGCTGATTGCACCAAAAATAGCGCGATTCTGGTCATTATCAGGGTAAAAAGTACCAGTAAATGCGCGTACGGCAGTTAGACGCCTTTTCCATCCTGGAAGACGATCAAAGTAACGCGAACGTAAACGAGTGTTACAAAAAGACGGGCAATCGCTAATTGAAGAGATACTCCCAGACGAAATTCGAGCTGAGCTTAGACCAGGGATTATTCCGTTTGGTTCCTGTGAAAACGGATGGTTAGTATCCAGTTCACTAACAACTGGTGGCATTGTTGACTTTGATTCTTCTGGTAATGGAGGGGGTACAAGACTGAGAAGATGTGGACACGCTTCAAATACTAGAGATACCTATAAAAATGGTGAAAGAAAAATACAGTAAAGAAGCGAGAAAAGTTTACTACAATGAAATAATTTGTGAAATAAAAGTATGTAATCTAGTCGTTTTAATGTGATTATTTGTGCACTTTAATATTTGAACGGATATTTATGTAATGAATCTCTTAATCAGCTGGATTTTTGGTGGAAATGATAACCGTCACGTTAATTTATCTTATAAATGGTTGTGTATCAGCAAGCCAGTGAACCACTTGGTTTTTGAGAGTGAAAATAAGTAGTGCTTTATCGAATAAACGTTTAAAAAACCTGTTTTGTTACTGGGAGAAACAGTATTCAATAAATAAATCTTTTCGACGATGACATTTGCTCAAACTCAAGAGAAATTTAGTTATATTCCTCATCACATGAATCCGAAAACGTCGCAGTTCCGACATTACAAATGACGAATTTATTGTAAAATAAAATGCATATATTTGCGATTGTACAGTTTGGAAATGTATTTGCCTAAAGTAGAACTCCTCACTGGATCTGTTTCACTGTCACCAAATACACTTCCATAACTCTTATTAATCTCCGAAATAAGGAAATCAAATTGTGACATGGTATATGAAGTGAATACTCAACTAAGTAATCTGTAACATTGTGACCACGGCTTTTCCCGCAAAACATTGGTTATGATATTGAAGCTCTTTATCAGTAGGGCTTTTTGGACATAACTATATCTGAAGAAACAATAATCACATGTTATAAAATGAGCACAGGGTAGTCCATCTCAACTATATCTTCAGGACATGGAGTGGTGGTCTGATGATTAGTGATTTCGACTATCAACCACTAGGTCGAAGGTCCAGAATCTCCTCTACCTACTTATGTTTGGGCAACCGTTGAAAATCACCAAAGAACGTGGCACGGATGTACGTTCGTCCAAGATGCCACATTAGAGTGTGGTTAATAATCTATACGAATCTGTATACGATGAGTTAATATAATAATTTGGATTTGAAAAATACACCTTTAAGGTAATTTCATGCACCTTGGTAAAAGCATGACGACTGAAGTTTTGTGCTGTTATCAACAGGTAGTGTAAGAATATTTTACGCTTAACTAGATAGTCGTTTGGAATATCAATGAATGTCTAAAAGAACTGCATAAATGTTTGGTCATTAATAGTTGTGTTACGTAAAAAGTAGTAAAAATAATTATTGTTAATAGCACTGATAACATTTTTGCATACAATTAATCCATCTACAAAGTAAAGATTGAACTACACGGCTTTGGGCCTTACTCTGAATGTGAGAGCTAGTGGTGTCAATCCGCAGTCCAGTTATATGGAGTGAAACTTGGACATGTGACCTGATGGTACTGTCAAAAATGCCATTAACACAATCAAGTAACCTCAGTTCCTGATGATGAAGTGTTTACTCAGTAACTTTTCTTCGACTGATACAAAACACTGAAAGCTAACGATTAACTGTAAATAGCAGTGGAAAAATGCTAACTACCTTCCGATTGTAGCAGTCGTATTGTGTTATCATACTATAGAACAGAACATACTGCTCTGGTAGATATTTGAATTAGGTAAAAAACTCGAATAAAAGTAGTAAAGGTTACAGACTTTAGAACCATGTAATTAGTATCTATTTAGCGCACCCATAAAGTGACGCATGCATTCTGTTTCAAATTAAGTGTAAGCCGACCCTAAATGCTCTGGTATGGCTTTGAATAGAGAGAGTCCACTATCCTGACGTTAAACGACCACACGTTTATAGTCTATGCCGCGAAAATTTTACTCACTGCCTTCACGTAGGTAATATATCTTTATGAGTGAGGAAAGGCAGAACACAGGCTTTTAGTTCGTAAGCCGAGTTGGTACATACAGAAAGTTTACCCAGATTTCATATTGTCTATGGTCTTCCGATTCCGATGTTACGACTGGCATATTAATTCATTATGGCCAGTAGTTTACAAGAAACTAAACCACTTGACATTGGCCCACTACACTGCAAATTAAACCTTTGAGTATAAGACTCTGGAACAGGTTCTGTTATGAAAACCACCTGCACCGATTTGAGTGAATGGGCAGTATTTTAGTTCAAGCACAAATATGCCAACGAGTAATTATGAAGACGTATACGTATACATATATTGAGGGGTGAAAAATCTAAAAATTTAACATCAATAATACCATTAGTCGGTGGTTTATTTATAAGATGAGAAGCAGTGGCCGAACACTTGATAATTAACAGTAAAGCAATAAATTCATGAGTTTTCACATAGTCTGAAGAAAATGTCTACACATTCAGAATTTTCTTCCACATTAGAAAACGGAATGTTAGTGACTACGTGACAGGCACTTTGACACTTTGATTTGCTGTTCAAAACTCAGAAAAAATCTATTCACTAAGAACTAAAACTTACCTGTCGGCAATATTCTTCAACTGCTCTCGTTCGACAACAAACTTCAACTGGCACCTCAATTTTTATTCCCCGCCGAGGACACCTTACACTAATTAAAACCACACGCATAGCTTCACGACGTTGTTCTATTGCCTCCTTTTTGGCCTGCTGAAGAGAAGGATGAAGGGTGTTGCTTCGTACTCGAAAATCTAGTTCAGTTGTTCCATAATCTTTTTTATTCATTGATGATGATTTGCGACCACTGAAAACAGACGCCATTCCTGTGGCCCAGTCAGCTTCGAACATACGTAATACGCGTACAGGTTTATGGGCAGCACGAACTAAACGAGTAATTAAACATTGCATTACTCTTGTAACTGAACCAGGACCGAACTGACGAGGTAGTAAGTCTAGATTAGACTGAAACATGAAGTTTGTAAATTTAATTGAAACAATGAATTAAATTCATTAACTCAAAAAAACTTTCACCGTGGTAGAATACCCATTTAAAGTAAATCGCGTGATAACTCAAAATTGTTTCCTATGTTGTTATAGGAACAGTACCGTGCAGTTTACTCCTTTGATACATTTTAGTGTAAGTAGAACTACAGCACGCGAAATGGATTCAGTTCACCCCACAATGTGTATTGTTCTTGCTATGCATAAGAATAGGAACAGTTCTTTCACTTGACGACACATGGAAATTTGTTAAAGAAATCGATGAGCGTACATAATCATGTGAGCAGTGGTCGCTTAAAACTATAAATAATCGCAATGTCGAATAAGAAATCATTTTATATTGCTACGTTAGGGATTGATGTTATAAAGCAGTGAAATATAATCTACCATCATCACAAAAAAGATCGGTAAGGATACCAAGTTGGAAATATAAGTACTCGCCCGATAGCTGAAGTAGAATGATGTCACAGAATTCAAGGCTTTCGATTTTCAGCCACTAAGTTGCCGGTTTTATACATAGTATATTATTTCCAGTTTGGAAAACCAGGTAGCATCCCTAGCCCTTATATTCAGAAAGTGGTTTGAGGTCAAGTCAACGAAGATTAGTCTGGTGAATGAGTTTAAGTGTTCGAATATAGTTTAAAATTTTCAGAGAAAAAAAGCCAAATACTGCAATTAGTTCTTACTAATCAAAACTTTACTAGTAAATGCCTTGCATCACTTCTACTCAGTGTACACAATCTAAAGATCTTCACTGACTGAGGTAGTTAGGACGTAACGTTTGTCCAACCGCCGCCTACTTTAACTTATGATATTAGCTGTAGTAGATATAAATAAGGAGAAAGCCAAATCAAGATGTGACATCAGTCAATGAGATAAATGACTTGGGTTTTGGTCAAGGTAGTAGATGTTGACTAATCGGTTGCGATTCGCGCGTTAACCGCAATCAGTTACGGGAGATAATGAGTAACATGGTTCAGAACCGTTCACGAAGGCACATGTGGATTCCTATTTATCTTCAGTTACAGTGTCTTTTAATATTTACTATATTCTCGAACTATATTTTTAGTATTTAGCCCTAATTATCACTGTTGCTACAATATTTCATATTGCTTGACATTTATTCTATCAATTCCATCTAGTTGTGATGTGGTAGGGCAACTCGGACTAATAAGTATTTCTGCCAAGATCTATGTTGATTGAGAAAGAAATAAATGAATCCAGTGTCTCCTGCTTGAGATTAGTGACAGATCTTCGTAAAGGTAAGTGAATAAGTAGTAGTTTTAGTAGACATTTTAAGTTAGGAAACGTTAGTCGAAAATGAAGAAAACCATTTAAATATTTAAGTGGTGAGTATATAGTTATTCCTAAAAATTTAATCTGGCCATAAGATATATTTATATATAATACCTATAATCGTTCGGATAAAACATATTACAGTCATTGTAAGCATGTTACTATATGAGTAACTAAATTAAACATCGGACAGATGATTGATAAAGCAGATGATTACCACTTGATCCTAAAGACCTCACAAACATTCCAAGGTACAATAAAATTTGCAGCATCGAATTAAGCGGAAGAACTATGTGATTGTCTGACACTTATTATCCATACATTATATTTCTGCAGAAAATTACATAGCTAAAACTGAAAGTAGACTGAAACTTGTTATATTAATAATCTACAGAAATATAAATACTCACTTTACATAAGAAAGGACCAAGGTAACATCGTGAATTGATGAAAATTGGTGGACACACTTCCTCTTTAATATAAGGTATGTTATAGCTCTGAAGTTCATGTGTAGGTCTCAGACCACCAGGAATACAACAAGACTCTACTAATTGTGTTTCTTCATTTTCACTATCAGTGTAAGGTTTTTCGAAACAAACTTCCAGTGAAATGCTTTCTTTAACATCATAACCCCTTGGAGGAATTAGTGGATGACCAACAAATTCAGACCATCCGACAGGATACAAATCAGTAGATCGAGCATCCATTAAAATTGGTCTACGCTGATAATCAGCAATTTTTCCATCATTCTCTGTACACGGAATATCTGGGAGAAGCCATAATAAATGAGGATATTCAACTCGCGTAACTGTAGCTGTGCAAAGTGCTGGTCCAATGTCAAAATTACTGTGAGATTTCGAGCAAATTGACACAGGTGGAACCATTTCTAATTTCATACCCAATAAAAATTGATTTGAAGAATTCGATTCATTTCTATTGGTTCTGTTATTATTATAATTGATATCATTTTCTTTAGGCTGCCAACCACTTTTTGAAGAGTGCAAAGAGCTAAAATTTTGTTCAGAACTAGAATTACTTGAATTTTCTAATTTTTGAACTGAATCGAATGCATGAGTCCCTTTAAAAATTGATTCCGCAGGACATATCGGCAGATCATTTATAACAGTTACTGGGTCTATTTCTTTGGAAGACATATTTGTACAATGAAGTGCATTTATTATGGTTGTTTTTAAAGTGACGTCAACTGTCGTATTTTTAAACTCGTCTTGATTAGATAAATTACTGGAATTCATATCACCTGAAGAGGATTCATTATTAGTTAGATAACCATTATGAGCAGAGAGATAAGTTAGATAATTAGTCCAAGTAAAATACCTATTTATAGGCCAACCAGGAGGTGGAGACAAGTATATTCCACGTAATTGACTTTCATTAACTGGCATAATTTCTGGCATACCTGCATACGCAACAAACTGAATTTTCGAAGACAATACGTTTGGGAAGCTGGTACTATCGTCTTCTGTAGATTCGCCTTCACTACTAATTAAATCATCTAGTTCTACTAAAAAATATTGTGAATTGAATACCTGTTAAATAATACGAAAGTTGAGGTAGTTAACAATATATTATTATTATTATTATTATTATTAATTATTATTATTAAGAACAACATGAAAACAAAGACTTCTCATTTCGAAACGACAAAGATTTTTTTCTGCTTATTGGAATCGCACAAATATATTATTTATGATAAACCATCCAAACCAATGCTCAGTTAATTTCAAATTATCAAGTCCACCCTTGGTAATGATATCTAAATACCAACAAGACTGTTAGCATCACTCAATAAAAGGAATTTTGACGGACTTTGAACAAACTTGAATACTTACTGGCTCCGAATACACAAAAAAAGCATAAAGATAGAAAGTCTACCAAATGATTGAGGGATTTGTTAAAAAATGAAAACTAAGATAGAGAGGGAAATGACGACAGATAACTGCAGATAGTTATCTAAACTTATTGAAGAAATATAGCTTAAGAAGTTAGCAGTTAGTGAAACTATCACAAAGAGGTAGGTTAGTGAATAAGGTCTACTTAAGGTCATTCGCATGATGGGGAGTATTTACACTGTTAACAGTCTAGAATAAAAATGTGGCTTTGATCCCATACGTCTGAAAACATTTCAGAAGTCTATAGCTAACTCGAAACAACGGACAACAGTAAGTCTCGGAATACTAAGTTCAGAGGTCTTCAAAGATAAAGATAATTTTATCTGATTTCTCAGAAACCGACATCCCAATTGAAGATCCTTAATATAATTGTAAGTGTAAAAGTGGGATTGGCTTATTTCATGATTTCAACTGGTTGGAGAACCTTTAAAGCACCTAGAGTGACAATGGAATAATTTTTTATTTTCAAACAAAACTAAACCTATGTGAAATGTTACTTAATTAATGGTTTAGGTATCTTAAACAAACGATGAACAACGGTATTCAGGAAATAAGATAAAATTAATGCATTTGGTTATTTTCTAATCAGCTACACAAGCTAATGAGTAATTCGAAACGGTTTGTTAATTCTGGGTCCCCTAGCTTGTCTACTTTAATTGCGCAGTTAAAGCCTACCAACTTGGAGATATTAAACCACCGAGTCACAGCTTTATTAATGTAGATGATCATTGTTAATGTAGTTCAAGTAATGTGGAAAACAAACCAACAAATTCGTGGATAAATCATTTCTACAAAAATAGGCTTCAATCAAGCTGGGTAGGATAAGAATAGTGATTATATAACGTCCTGTTCCGTTTTATACTTCATATTTGAGGAACTATATTAGATAATATTTGGAGACTTCATTAATTTTAATTATATCAGTAATATTGCATATATAGTAACCTCAATAATGGTACCCAGGTTCCAGCGACAACGATCCTTAATTTCCATTTAACGGTACAATCACATATCATTAGTGTATAGTTCCAAATTCTATACAAATTCACGCACGTAATTTCTTATTTTCAAGATACAGGTTTTAAGCTAATAAATTAACTGGCAAAACAGTTTACACAAACTGGTACGAACAAAAGAAACTAACCTTAATAACTGTAGCTGGCTGTACAAAATAGGGTCTAAGTGGATTTACAGCTTCCAACTTCCACCCGACTTTGAATTCATGAAGAGGCTGGATACTGTTATGAACAGAAAATAAAGACTTGAGTAGAAGTGAATCGAAAAGATTTAGAAAGTTCATTATAAGTAGCTGGACAAGCGCCACGTATGAAAGCATCAATATTTGAAATAGCACGTTCCAATACATAACCAGGAGGAGGACAATATTTGAGATCGCATAACTTCCCATAACCAAGTGGATGCAAACGGCGATTAAGGTAAAACAGAGTAAATGTAGAAAGTTTACGGCTCTTGTCACACGCTTGTGTTTTTGAACTTGCTCCAAACCAGGATAATAGGACACGCCCACCAATATTCATAAGTACCTGGAGATAATTAAATTTACAAAATAAAAGCTTACCTTGGCTGGCCAAACACAAGTTGGATCAAGATCATGCTCACATTCGAAGTATCCTCCAACACGAATAGTTTCAAAAGTATACAAACAACGTCTGTCAAAAAATATATTGCAAACAGAACGGCTCTGTAAAGATGATATCCAGTCAGGATTTTTCCAATTGTTTTCCTTAGAATTGAGATGAGAAATCTGACTCGGTGGAGTCCAGTTAGTATTTTTTGAAAAGCACCAACCTATTGGTCGTACAAACTGCCAATCTGGACCTCGAACGTCGAACCAAAATGCATTCTTCGAAGGATAATGAGATATAACATGTGTATCTGAGACAGAACATGTGTTTGTCTCAGATGAATACACTGAGGTTTCTGGTACGCACCATTTTAGCAGAATAAGATAACCTGACACCAATACCACTTCGGCTGGCCACCAAGAATTTTGGGTTTTCGATTCTTTTTGTTCAGAAAAGCCTTTAGAATTAACTTCGAGCGTATCTCCTTTCTTAACGAGCGACTCGAAACTCTGAGTCACATGAGAAAACAAATTGAACGGTGAAATCTCGGCGCCCGTTTCCGAAAGATAAATATGCCAGTTGAAATTCATACTTGACATCCCTTTGGAATTACCTAATACATAAATCACGCTCTAGTGTACATTTGGAACAGTCTTCTAATACAGTATACATAAAGATAAATCTACAGATACAATGAACGCTTTTAAACAGTTACTTTTATATATACTCTCATATTGTTTAACTCCCACTTTGGAGGACTGGAGCAGTGGTATTACGTAAAAGAAGAAATCACCTGTCATATAACTGGTACAATTATGATAAAAACTCAACTTACCAGATGTTTTTCAAGGAGCCAAACGAAAAATAAAAGCACTAGTTTTGCCAAACACTTTGAGAAGCTAAAAACCATAGATAAATATCATCAAGGACACTGGTTGTGGTATACGGAAAGGTAAAAGTTGATCAAATGCAGTGTAGACTTAGAAGTAATTTCTTAGAGTGATAAGCGTACTTGAACATTAGTCATGAGAACTAAAACACTGAATTCCTGTATTATTATATACAGAAATACTGTACTACATAGCCATTGAAACTGAACGTGAGACGATATTAAAACTTGTAACTGATCGAGACTCAAACTCATAGACTCAAAGCATAAGCCTACGGTAATGTGACTCAAAGAAAGCAGCTTTATTCATTTGCCAATATTTTTTTTGGGAAACAGTAACTAATATCCTAACATTTACTTGTTAACTGTTTTCCAATACAATTTTGTTGCCCCATTAGTATAAGAAGCTAGATGTATAGAAAAGAAAAACCGATAAATATAGGTAAGATGTTTACTACTGAAATTTAGTTTGAATGATGATAGTACTATTTACTACATAACTGCAAGAAATCACTTCATCAGTCTCTAAATTTTACTTTTATACTGATATTTTCAAACACATTGTTAGAGTGCTACCTTCACGAGTTCATTTACCTTAAGTATTTATATTGCAAGCGAAATTTGCGTAACGCTTACAAGGTGATACAAGTGATAGTTAATTACTGTATTTTATTTCTAATTAGTGTAGTAACATTGCTTTGAAACACTAACGGAAGTCAGACTTAAAGTTTTGGATAAGACTGCGAACTTATATCGGTTCAGATAGCTAACCTATGCTTTGTACTTGCAAATTAATCACTCGCCTGTAACTATATTGCTGGATTCAGCGGGACTAAATCTAAAAAAAGCTTGAGGTTAACAGATAATATCAGCACGTCCAGACATTGGATTTTCAGACTGATAACGAAGCTATTGAGGATAAATGTTCGCTCAAATATTTATTATTTCCTTACACTTGATTTTTTGTTAAGGTTTATTAACTAAGAATAATTGACTTGAGTCCACTCGCATACTGTTATGTCTGTATTTATCTAAAAACTTACTTCCAATAAGATTTTAAAAATACCATCTCGCATTTTACACTATGAGTGTCGACTTGGTTAAGAGTTCATCTATGAAGCCTACACTGCTATACGGAATCGCGTCACTTAGCTCTTAAAGCAAAAGTGAATGTGCAGTAGCTGGGACAGATGAAATATATACAAGAATTGTTAAACTGTGGCTTAGTTACATTTGAGCTGCTTCATATCCATTTACACGCAAAAAGCAACGTCTCCTCATCTTTATTATCCACTTCAGTCATGAAGTTTTAAAAGGTGGTAACTTTGTTTCAGGTAACAATACTTTACTCTCTAGTTTGTTTTGATTAGTTGCATTTAGGTTAAAATTATTAATTTTTGGTGGTGAAGCAAATATATGCAGAGATTTTCTTAGAAGAGTTGGTTAGACAGTAAAAATATCGCTAAACTTGAAATCTAACATAATGTGTAATTGTAATTTTGAAGTACAACTTACACTACCCTTAACACGCACATATTCAATTAAGTAGGCGATATTAATACAGAAATAAGTTATATCATCAAAACTCGATAGTTCGTTATTTCGTTTAGTCACTGTTGGGTTTATGATCCCGTACATTTTCAATAAGAGCTAAACATCTACTTTCCTGGTGAAATAACACCAAGTAAGGAAACGGAATTATTATGGAAACAAAATTAAACAGTTGTGTTGATAATAAATAGCATAAATAACACAATATAATATTGGAAAAGTTAAAATATTGACGAATTGTGGTATTAAAGGCCTAATACACTGATAATTACATTTAAGGGGTTGTTGTGGAGATAGTTAATTTGTTAATGCTGATATCACGAATTGGTCTGAACCAGACAACCATTGGTCACCTGGAAGCACTGAACAGCTGTTTCGTCCTAGTATGAGACTCCTCAGCAGTGCACATCCACGACCCTGTTGGGGATCGAACCCAGGACCCTGACTCTAGTGCTTCCAGGTGATCAATGGTTGTCTGGTTCAGATCAATTCGTGATATCAGCATTAACACTGATAATTGTTGTGGTGAAATACCCTCTCCAAGCAAATAGGACAGAAGTGAATATCTGGTAAAGTTAGTACGTAGCATGAAACGGAAAGTTTGTGATGTACCTAGATTACCTAGATTACCAAACCATATGTAGTTTCTGTTTAAAGGCTTAGTAATTCATTACTATAACGAGCATTAATAAAAAGCCAAATAACGGCAAATATTTACCTTGTTATAAAACCATGTAGATAAATATTACTACTGGGTTGATTCTTCAAAACAACATACTCGAAAGAAAAAATAAAATATAAGAATAGAAAAGTCTATTTAAGTTTTTAATATGAGGGCAATTAATATTCACTTTTAAATTACATTAAGGATGGACTGAGTGGCATCTACGAGCATCATTCGGAACTTAAATGCTTTCTATAATGACTTGACACTAGTAGTGAAATGAAAGATGCTGGATGACCATGCAAATAGGTTAGAACAAGTCTAAAATCTTAGTGACAAACTTGACACGATTTATGAGTTGAAATTCATTATATCTGTTATTATACTGATGGATTTTAAAAGTCCGATTCGGTACGAATTAGTACTTAGTGGTAGAGTTCGATTTCCGGATTTCAAAAAGGACACCCTACATACATTTACTGGGAAATATGTTTTGTGTATCCGTCTTGTAGTTTTGAAAGCGACTGACGCAGATCAGTATAGATATTTTCTTCCATACGTCTGATTAGATACAATAGTTAGTTGGATGTAAGGAATATGGCAGTAGGGACGGCAGTTCATGCAAACTAAACTAGTATGTTTTAATAACTACGTTTACATAACTCAGTTATAGGCAGTCGTATCAAATAGCAATTTGTAAAAAAATACCTTTGAAAGGTCCGTTTCTTTTTAACAAAAACCTGGGTTACCTTCTTACATATGCGAAATGAGTTGAAGGCTGGAAGACGAAAGAGGCTACGAGAATAAAAATTTGTGGAATCTTCCACAGGACGCATATACATAAAGCCATAGTTTGATGTTGAATAAGCTATTTCTAATTGCTTGAGATATGCTCAATATTTTTAAAATTGTTTAATCAATGGACTAGGAAGAGTTCTGAGCTATTGAAAATAAGAGACCAATTTTCGACAAAAGCACAATATGAGTATCAAGAAAACCTCTCATGAGGCACGAAATGTGATGCAATGTATAAAATAGCATGCATCTACAATCCGTCACGGCTAATTCCACACCGCCTTTAAGGTGTGAAATAAAGTAATTCTTATTTTCTTATTATAATAAAGTACCTCAGCTACTGCTGACAAATTTGTGCGGTTAACCGCACATTTAACTTGCAACTTTCGCTCTGACAATGCATTAGGTTATTTAACGTTTCAGTACAAGAAAACAAACCAAAAATAAAAAGTGAGGAGAGTCCCTACTTCGTAGCAGAATGAATTACCTGACAGAAGTATGCAACTGGACAGGAAAGTCTACAGTAGTCGACCTACTTATATTCCGAATCGGGAGTATGAGCCACAACTGTTTTGCTATTGGTTGATGAAGGCGCGCTATTCGTAAGCTCATTCTATTATCGTGTGAACTTTGATTTATGGTATGCAGGCTAAATCAGGAAGGCAATCAACTTTTAACTTCAAAATGCGAAATACGCATAGTGTAAATAAGCACACAGGGGCTTAAAACACGAATTTCTATGTTGGTGGTAGTTCATGCACTCAGTGTAAAAAATATTTCCCCAATAAACTAACTCTAGGGAAATTTTAATATTTCTATGAAAAATGTCAAGTCATTCTGGTGAAATGGCAACACGACCGCAAACTTAATGAAAGCCGACAAAAAGCAACTTTCGATTTCAAGGTCATTGGGCATAGTCTGGTTCGTCATAATAACTATTATTTGTACTGTTAGCTAATTTAGAAGATAAAATCAATATCAGATACTTGCAAGGAAAAGGATCAAATTGAAGGATATGCTAATGCGACTGTTGTGAAGACATGTAGGTCAGTAAATTTTTACTTAAGCAAGATAATACCATATTTTGTAGTCAGAAGAATTCCATTAGATTGATCTCACCCTTTACACCTATTAAAAATTACTCTTGAGTAGGAGAAAGTTCTGGTAATGCGGTGGTTACTGGAAATGTTTGAAACTGAGGTAGTGACCAAGGCGTGTATACGTGAGGTGACATCAGTACAGTTATGTCAATTCTGGTCACATATCTACCTTGAAATATTAATAAAAAACTATAATTTCTATGGAAGGTATTGGCAGAGTAGTGAGAACTAGTGAATCAGTATTCAGAAAACGTAAGTCCAAACGAAGGTAGTAGTATTTACACAGAATTTTTTCGGCAGTTTCTCTTAGAACCCACAATTCAATTTTGGTATCTCATTCGAAAAAACACTTTGAAATCGTCCCAGATTGCGAAGCGTCTGCTGTAATTTCTGTCATTGAGAAATATGTTAAACTCAGAACGATAATTCACACCAATATCCACAGAATATTACAAGTTTACCGCACAATTTGGTCATCGTATCATCGTTCACAGTCGGCATTCTGTGGCCCTACAAAAGGAGTCCAGTACAAATCTTATACAGGCGATTCAGTTTAGATCAAAATGCAAACACAAAGACACTTGTAGAATAGTGCTTCGTAATCACATAAATAAGTTTTTATAACAGTTATCTTAGTTTT
The DNA here is from genome assembly GCA_025215515.1 of Schistosoma japonicum. Taxonomy (NCBI): domain Eukaryota; kingdom Metazoa; phylum Platyhelminthes; class Trematoda; order Strigeidida; family Schistosomatidae; genus Schistosoma; species Schistosoma japonicum. The sequence goes on along the minus strand of CM046063.1, from coordinate 13,677,709 downwards.
ATATGTTAACAGTATTTTTATCATTTTGAGATATCTGCAGCGGCAAATAATCCCCTAAATATATTGTTGCTTATGCTCTCGTCATCGATGCTAACCATGTTTAGTTTTGGCGGACACGACTGGATGAAAATGCTTGATCACGCATCACCACAAGTTGACGACACGGCGCAATGTAGAGAGCAACTCCCTCTGGTTAGCTAGCCTAAAGGTTCCCATCCTACTGACGCTCTACTTACGATCAAATATAGTTTCTCCTCCACTCCTCACTGCTTTTTGCTTTATTCTCATTCGTACGAGTAGGGTTCAATTGTTGGAAATCGCTCTGATTATATGACAAACGTAACTTAGTGATATACCTATTGCACTTCACATCTATTAACGACGTGAAATTATTATAATATTACTTAGAATTTAACATGTTCATTGTTAAGTTATTATCTTTCATTAGCTTTCCTAATTAGTTGATTTGTGTTTAACTTAGTGAAGGCAATATGCAAGCGATGCCCAGGTTTTTATAAGTATGTAGCGGTGACTAATTTCCTAATTAGATAAACAGCTTTTATTCTCAAGTATCATCGTGTACATGAGAGCATGCTAGTTTACATGTATGATTACGGTAAAATGAGTTCACATACATACAAGGATTTCGATGAAATGTCACTGTCAGGACATTCATAACATATGAAAATATGAATTTATAACCAAACCAAGCAGCATCAAAGTTTACACCACTAGGAGACCAAATCTATTTATTGTATCATGGTGCATATATGACTAAGAACCGCGCGCTTCTCGACTCTGGCTTTACTATCCCAAAAAACGGCTGAGAGTTAGCAGAATTGATCATTAAGCATGTCCAGAAGCTAGATAAAGCTAAGAGAACTTGTATCTTCGACGTGGAAGAGAAGTCAGTATTATTGTGCCAATAGATTCTATACTTGCCTTATACATTATCATCTACGAGTAGAGAGAAGACGAAAGCAGTGAGAACACGAAACAACAGCACTGGTGTCCTGAAACGAATGGGCAAAAACTAGTGTTTATACCGGCATTGAGAAATAAAAAACTCAACCATTATGCTATTAAATGGATCAAAAGGGAAGAACATTGGCATATGACTAAGACAGGTGAATAGTGTTCACACGTTCAGAACGCCAATTATTTTGCTAGTGGAGCGAGAGACGATAGATGATGTGAATATTATTAATAAGATATCAGATGAGATGAAATTACCAACATGTTGTACAAATGAAGAAAATGAATCTGTTTCTCTAATTGTTCGGGGCAAATTGTTTCAGATTCTCGGAAACTGATTTGTAAAATGATTCATATAAATAGTAGATTTGGAATGACATTTTTATTTTCGAAGCCGAACTTGCGCAAGAAGGTTCCTCGAGCTAAATTATATTAGACGATGAAAAACGTTGATTTATTTAGTATCCTGTAAAATAAGATTAAGTTTAACTCAAATCGGTGCTTCCATAGAGTATCTAGTTCTAACTGAGTGCATTTAGTTTTGTAGTTCAGAGTACGATTAACCTCAAGAATACGAAGAGTAAGGCGACATTGAACAAACTAAACTTTTAAATTTGTCCCTAGTGAAAACATTACTGAAAATCAAGGTGTAGTATTCTGGTTAAGGGTGAACACAAACTTTATGTAGCAGAATGGGAGAATAATTGTCATAAAAGTTACCTAGTATGCAACACTAAAATAGATGTGACTTAGATGTCTGCATAGTAACCTGGTTTGTAAATGGCAGATTATAAGAGTACCTTAGTCCTAAGTCAACTACTGACTTAAGCCTAGACAACCTATAACCGTTTATGTAGAGACCAAAATTGAGGCGCTTACCTCTAGGACATATCCAACCACACTTAGGAAGCATTAAGTTCTGACTTCCATTTCAAGCATCATACTGTGACCTTGTTGAGTTTAGCAGTGACACCACTGAATATGTGTGTGGGAATCCGGGAGAAGGGAATGAGTACATTATTTTAGGATCATTAGCGTATAGAAAAGGTCCACCAATGCTAAAGCATTTGCATGTATTATTTATGTAAGCTACAAAGAGCAGTGGACCCAAAACACTTCCTTGAATTACGTCACTTGTAACCGGTTAGGCCTTCAAAAGAAGTGGAGTTAATTTTAACAATGTGATATCGATGAGTGAGGAAAGAGTTTAACTATGCAAGTAGTGGATTCGTAGTCCCATAAAAAGAGAGTTCGCCGATAAGAGGCTTGTAGTTAACCATGTCAAAAGCTTTGGATATGTCTAAGTACAATACTAATACTAAGTGCCCAAGGTCTAGTTTAGTTCATGGCCAAATTGAAGAATTCAAAGATACAAGTCATACAAAACCCAGTTTTGAGAAAACCTATGTTGGGAATCAAAGATAAGTTTTTCAAGGAGTAAATAAGCAGAAACTTCGTCACAGTATTTTTTTCATTATTCTGCAGATAACTGGGGTGATATTAATGGGCTTATAGTCATGCAAGTTTGTCTTGTCACCTGATTTAAGTTGACGGGCATATGTATGAGGTTTGTCATTTATTAAGTTAAGCGCCTGTTGTTAAGGATTATTGGAATATTAAGTCCACCTAAGTTGAAGTAAATGAATGCTATGCCATTTACTCTATAACTATTTGAGGTCGTAAGTGTGTTTATGGATTTACGAATGTTGCTATTTGTGAAGGAAACGGATTCCAGTATGGTTAGTAGCTAATCAAATAGTATCTACCTCAATATAATTCAGGGGTTTACTCCTGTTAGCGGAGAAATCGGTAAACAAATTGGCAGTAATATTATGTTCGTTGATAATTAAGCCATCATGTAGAATGCAAAAAATATCCTTATTTTAGGAAGGTTTGAGGTGTTTATTGAACAGCTGTACCGAAATTTGTACCTTGGAGCTAATAGTTGCATAGGCTGTTGTCACTGGTACTGATCATGCTTGTTTTAGTGTACACGACTAGCTGAAGGCCCTCGGTCAAACACCGCCACCAGATTATGGCGTGATACTACGTGAGAAGTGATCTGTCCTTCGGTCAGCCAGTATATACGCTGCTTTTCCTGTCAAATTTCTAATCACGATCCAAATATGTTCTTCTTCACTTAACCTTCTGCTCTGTCTTTATTTGTACATGTGGGTTTAGTTGTTAGAAGCTACTCTGATCACATGACAAGCGCGACTTGGTCATATACGAGTTACCCTTCACATAGATTAGTTCTACCAAAATGTTTCTACACCACTGATGAGAAGCACTAAAGAAAATGTCTAATGTTTCGGAAGCTTCTTGTAAAGTAACAATCACCTAACAATGGCTTTTTTTTATTAATCATGATTAGCAGTGATTAAGTGTTTATTGTATTGCTTGTTGCAGATGCTGTAACATATAATACTGATCTGAAATTTTAGCTATAAAATTATTTTACGAGAAAATGATTGTATCGCTCTGCTACTCTGCATTCTCTTATTCCAACAGTCTATTAACTTCAAATAGATAAATATTGGAAAGTACAAAGTACGAGCCGATAAAAACGCGTCATCCGTTAATTTGTCGACTTACCTCTGTTGTCATTAGTCATCTTTTTACAGAAGGTGATACAAAGTATGACATGAGCTTTTGAAGATACGAGGCTTGTTTATACTTACGGAAGTTGGTGATAAGTCGGGGGCAAGTATGATTATGAATTACATTGATTAATTTATGTTCTCTATTTTGCATTAAACACGAAACCCGGTTTCACTGGTCAAAGAATTTCTATCAGGAGAGTTCTCCGACGTTTCACCTTCCAGCTTTTGATTTGTTAACTTAATCAGACACATTACGTACACTATCATATAACTAGGAATAAAATGAATAGATCACAAGTAAAATCACAAGTTAGTGTGATAGTTATTGAAGTTTCCGATGGGCAAATGAAGGACTGGCTTGAGAACAAATCTACAGATTCTGGATGCTTTCTAGACGTTAATCGGTGCTGTAATACCGTATTCAACGCTACGTAGTATGATTCAGGACATCGCAACCACCACAACTTCATTGTAAGTCTAAACTCTTGTAATTTAGTATTTGATTCCTGATAGTTTCCATTAGATACGTACTCTACACTAGAAGTAGTCTCGGGATATTTTAAAAAAATACTCATTAATTTGAGAATTACCTTCGGAACTTATTGCTGACACACAGGGGTCGTGAAGGTTTTTTGACCCAGATGATGGTCAAGAATACTGAAGTCACCCCTTATTTCGTATACATATCATAGACCTGCCTATTTCCTTTAGAAAAACTTCGTAAATAGTCTTGGACTATTTATATGGTAATACGTAACCTGTGCTAATATTAAAAACTTTATGATGGATTGCTGAGTTCTTCCTATCACCAACGTAGCTGGAGTTTTATTAGAAGCAATACTCATAGCATTTCAGTATTATAGTAGGAGTGTGCCCAGTTCTTTCTCTAAGTCACTGAGTGTCTTAACAGTGGCAGAATTACTAGCAGCCTTTAAAGTTTCAACAGAATTTTCTGTCCGATCATTAGGGCAGAGATGTGTATGTGTTGTAAACAGGTGTTTGTAATTCATAACTTTCATCAAAATGGTAACTGACTCCGACGTAATGCGAGCTACTAGTGGCTATAAATACTAGTAGTTCATCTTCACAAAGAAATATTTTTTCCAATGCTCTAATACTGAAATCAGCGTTTGGCAAAATCATAAAAACACGACTGACTACTTAAAGTATAGATCAAGGATGACTTGTGTATAATATCTGTTAAGTAAATAACCCCAATAATCTGCATAAATTATCTACCAAGCCATAGTCACCGTTGAGTGCGGAGCACATTGCAAAGACATCTTTATTCCTTATGACAATTGTCACAAACATTTGCTGTACTACATACATCTCTACTTATCTCGGTCAACTTAAATGTTAGTTTAGCCAAATAATTGATTTAACCAGCTCAAAACTATTTATTAGGTAAACCTGCAAATTCAGTTTCTTTTAATAAGAAAAAGACTAGGCACAAAATATCATGAAGAATAGTAAACGACTAATCTCTTCCGACAAAATACAACGAAAGTTCATATTTTAAATTAGCATTGCATCTGTTTTCTACGGTTAATAACGTTTAGTAAAGTATTTCTCGAATCAGGCTGGAATAAGTTGCGGATTACGATTATACTAATAGCGATTTGAAGAGCCATTAAGTATACCTTGTAAGTACTAGTGAGATACAAAATCCAAACTTTAAACCTTGCTCAGGCATTTTGATGCTGAGTAGGCAGTCACGAGCGCCCTAAGCAATACATATTGTTGAACCATAACAATTAAGGATCATGCTCGAAATTTCCCTGGAAGAATAAAGAACTATGTTTCCTAGCGATGTGTAATAATAGTAAAATTTCTTGCCAGATAAATATTTATCAAGGCGCTTAAATACCCATAAAGTAAATAACAGAGGTTAAGGCAGCCGAAACACTGACAGCACTTAATATCGTCTCGTCGACTTGTTATTTGTTGTCGGACGTTAGTACTTTTGCATAGACTGATCATGATGCTTATGGACGATGAGATAGCCAAAATACGTTCAAAACAGAAAATCCCGTGTTAGCTTGTAATTCTAGACTTGTGTATGTAACCTCTTAGTCACAAAACAAGTGTCGCTGTAGTAAACGATATATTATCAAAAGTTTAGACTGATCGTATAATATACACCTATCCTTACAAGTGTTATTACAGAGGTGTTTAAAAGTGTTCATTCCAAGCTAGCATTTTAATTGAGATTCCAGTCTGTGATTATGAATTATCTTGTCAAGACCATGAACAATTAAGTCGTCTTTCGAAATTTCACTCCTCGCAGACCACTGACAATAGTGTTCGTCAAATTTCGGAAACTAGCTAGAGAACGACTAACATTAAAGTGAAGAAAGCTTTATTTGGGCATTCCAAACAGAGTATCACTCGTTACCATAACTGATTAAGTTTCTCTTAAAAGAATTTGAACGTAAATAAGCCTCAGTAAATCTTATTGAACAATTAATTTGATTAAGAACAACCCCCTATCTTTAATGGTAGTGTGTTTTAAATTCACAATCAACTGATGTCACAGTACAAGTACCCTAGGCAAAAGCATGAAAAGTTGCATGTATTCTTGAGCATTTTGTGAACCATTACTTCTAGACCATAAAAAGCTATCAATAAGTTAGGAAGCATACGAACCGCATTGGATTCAAAATTGTACAAGACTAATTTTTATTCCACCTTGCAATATTTAAAGTGCAATAGCCACATTTTAAATAATTTTTCGTATGCCAATTCAGAAATTAGTGCGGACAACATTTATTTTATCAGTTTCAAACTTCTTAATCAGTATATTAATGGCTCACTCCGTTTAACCAAAACTCACAAGTCATGTATTTTGAATCTTTACCCCTGACATGAAGAGTAAAACGTCCTAGATAAAAGCTAGAGACATGTCCGATATTTACATGTAAACTAGGTGTATCCACAAAGCCACTCACATTTCCGATTCAGTTGATGCACGAATATTGAATATCAGTGTAATGTTCAATTAATATTTAAGTTAATGCCAATAAGTTGTATTTGTTTTTCATTATGTATATCTAGCTGCGCGACAAATAACATGTTATTTGAAGAGTTTAATGGCAAAGTATTTTATATATGCTCTAATTGAGCCTTTGTTGGTGACAGAAAAATCTCTAGTAAGTTCTTGTTATTTGATAAAACTTTAAAAATGTATTTTATCAACTTGGTATATTTATACTTTGCTATTTCAATCTTATACACGCTTTGAAACACTGAGGTAAATTTTTCGCTCGAACGAAAAATGGTTTGGAAGGTATGGAGTTAATTATTCATAGTTAGTTGACCCATAGAACATTAATACTCAAGTAAGACAATTCAGCGTTCATGTTACTTTTAAAGTACTATTGTCAATGCTTTTTGATACAGATTACAAGATTTTTCCTTCTGGACAAAAACTGTTTCATGAAATGAGACATTTAAGAGATGAAGGACATCAGCTACTGTAGTCAGATGTTTTCTCGCTGTCATAAGAAAACTTATTACAGTCTGTGTCGTCGACCACTACTGGTCAACTATATAACGATTAAATGTAATTATAGCAGTGCGTTATTCCTTTAATATCTGACTATGCCGTTGCTTGAATTATCTGACTCACTGAATAGTTATTTGAACAACATTTATCATAGCTGAATTTCGATCTGTTTGCTATGCTTAATATTTATTCTTGATCTGGTAATCTTCTGTCCAACCATGTTGTTTCGTTTCTACCACTAGTTTGATCGTCTGGTTTTAACTCTTAGTGACTTTAGTTTTAAAGCTTTCTAGTAATCTACTTCTGCATTCCGATAAACAGAACGATAATACTTGACAGGACAACACAGTCATATAATATAGAATTTCTTTACTTTTAGTTTTTTCAAACAGTCATGACGTCTGTAGAACTTTGTAATTTTGTATTTTTGTTACCCTCTTCTTGTGGATTGTTTAGTTCTAGCGTAACACATAATGACTTGATGTGCCCTATACTGCCACATATAAAACATTTGGCATTACGAAAAGGAATAATCTCCAAAAATAAAATCTACCACGTAACTCACACTTGTCACACTTAAGCTCACATTTATTGAGTACTTGAGATGCTACATCAAAATACCGTTTGTATTTTATTGGGAAGAAGAATAATTTTCTGTGGGTACGGATTACATTGCTGCAGTCGATGATAAACCATGATATAATATTTTGCATGCTGCACTTTTCTTTGAAATATGTATGCTCAGTATGTTACTGAACTCAACCTAGAGATTGATAACTTCTGGTGGTTGTTTTAAATCACTGATTGTTCGTTTTACGAGGCTGCTTATTCGTCGGCCTAGGTGTTTACGTGACATCGTAACCGGTTATCGTGTCAATACTAAAATCATCTGTAATCAGTAATTTTTGGAATTCACACTATCTGTCATAGAAAAGCGTAACTGTACATGCATATTAAACTATTCTACACGAATGTAGTTTGCACTAAATTGCGTAGCTACCATAGAATCATAGGGCGTATTTTTTTTTGGAAATACGATTTGTATATGGTTTTCTCGTTGTGAAATATGTCACTTCAAGTTTTAAAAGAAATAATGATGACATTTTACTTTTGTTAAGAATGAACTGCAGTGTATTTACGTCGTCTAAGACCATTCAGGTAATCTCAGTTAGGTTTACATGATTAGTAATTTTCCTGGATGGTTTATATTGTTTTAAGTTTGTAGTGATTAAACTATAAACCACTGATGTAGTATGTTCATATTTTGCATGCAATAGTTGTATAACTCCAATTTACGTTTTTCATTTACATTCGCAGATGGTGCTGTGGTGGCCTGACTTTATTTCAATAGACTTGTTGAAACTTACGAAGTTCATGCTGAGCACAAAACTTATAAGGATAGAGTGATTGAAATTGCATTAAGGATGCTGATGGATGGTAAACTTAAAATACGAAATCGAAGCACTGACTTTGCGAATGGATATAATGAGTGAAGGTAATCTACGATTGCATTAATTTTATTAACTTACAGACTGAAACTCTCCAACTGCTTACTCTACATCCTTCCAACTGAAAAATCGTCGGCTAAGCACTATATTTTTAAAGGCTGCTTTCAGATCAACACTTTTTTCCAGTCAGGAACAGGCCAAAAAAGTATTATTTAATAAGTAGATAGACTCACCTATTATTAGTCATATTTCTTCGTAAAAGTAATGTTGTTGAGATTCGTGAGAGTTAATAAAGGATGACCAGTCTGCCACGCTGTAAATGCGGAACTACTGCCATGCACCTAGCCACTCAAGGTCACAAAAGTGTCATATTGCGGCAAATCAAACCAGGCTGATGCTTATCTAGTACCCATTTTACATTTCATTAAAATATAACCTGAGTAAATTCACGGTTACTGACTTTTATTTTATGTATTTATCCTATGAATTGTAGACGCTCATGAGTCAGTGTGACATACTGCGATCTGTAGATGCTGAAATTAAATTATTGCTGAACTGAGTACGATTGCAATCCAGCATAAACAAGCAACAACAATATATAGTTTATACCATCACAGAACATGTTTCTATATAATCCGTAAGTAGCCTTCCGATAATTATAACATTAACCGAATTTAAACAACATTAAAATATTTAACCTTGATTGTGTAATTGGCTAGTGTAATTGATTATTGTATTTAAAGGTTTCGTGAACTTTAAGAACACTTCATTGATTGACTCATAGTTAGCACAAGATTCCTCAACCGTCTGAAAAAGATATTTTAAAAGCTAGATGATTTCTTGTTCTAGATATGATATAATAATCGCAGCAATTGACTTATCTCTCAAGTAACGTGGAGTTGATCATCAAAACTGAATTCGGTGGCATTATTTTGTGGAGCAAATATAAACTGCCAGACTTTCGAACATCATATTACGAAATTATAAGTTTTCGCAGGCTTAAAATTCAGTGGGTTATACACGGGCAAAGAATAGATTCCTGAGATTTTCATAAGGCAATAATATTGGCTTTTCAGCATAAGACAAGTCCTTAAGTAGACTATAACCAACTTTTTAAGTAAGCGCATACCATATAACTGTGTTTTCTTTCATATTACTCCTAACCACGCATTATATTTGAAAGCGGTTTGTGTATTTCTCAATTTTATTTGCTCGGAAATCAGTATTTAAATAACCTATGTCTGACTACATTGGGATTCATCTAAGGCAATTATGTGAATTCGAAATATTGCATCAAGGACTGACTTTAAGGCAAATAAAAACCTGAAGACACGGGAAAGGTACTTTCATCGAAATGTAATTAACATTAATATAATATGCACAACATTTATCGTTACGCACAGGCGTCATACCTAGCTGATTTTATACTTAAATAAGACAGCATATGTTAGTCCTCTATATGTGAATCTGGTCTTAACAAGGATCAGTGGATTCCCGTATAGACTTATTTAGCCATTAAAGAGTACGAATGACTGGTAAAATATTCCTAAGCCACCTAACTACATAGCAAGGGAAATTACTGTTGCGATTGTTACTTATTATTTACAGTTTTCACGTGTGATGTGTGTATATTTTGTTTACTACCAGCAATAATTAAGGCGACTGCAATATGTAAACATAGGATTCACATGTCAACGTCTATACTGGGTAGCGATACTTACTCCTAGATACATATCCTTATTCGAATGCTCGTGGGCGCCACTTTCGACTCCGAACTAGTTTTGACTTAATCTTTGATAGCGCATTGTAAATCGGTTAACACGGGGCCTTAACAACTTTTCTGAGTACATAGTAATTATTAATTTTGCATATCCTACTAACTTTAATCATAACAGATAAGAGAAAAACCTATTGTGTTTTGATTGAATACACAGTTTGCGACGTCACTGTTAATACAAGTGATAAGGCGCGAAAGCGTTGAAACAATATTCAGGTTTTGTTAAGGGATATTTGTATCTGCTGTCAAGTTATGTGCAAAATATGGTTTTTCGTAATTATTGATGGTGCAGTAGGATTACCTTAAATGAATTTGTTCACACAAGATAGGTACAAAAGGAGGCAACCGTATATTTGGATGGTCGTTTATGGGTTACTTTGCACATTTTCAATCCATTGTTAAAATTATTTGACCTAGTTTTACCAAAATGCATTCCCTTAGAACGAAACTATTCACTTTGACGTTACCCCTCAACCAAATTCAGCGAATGGTGCTTCTTACGATTAAGCCCTGACCGATATGGAGGTAGAAGAGAATGATGGGTGCGGCGAGAGATATTAGCTTTTAGGTACGTTTCGTTCTATTTAACAGAAGAAACAATAATCTTTGGTAATAGGTCTTTATTTCGTATCGTGGGCAGGAGACAGTTGAAGCGGGATGCTAGTCATTTAAACACGCAATGTCTCTCAACATTCAATATAAGATAATAGGAAATATAATCTCTATAAAGAATAAGGAAGTAAATGAATACTTAAGCTTTCTTGTTTTCGTGTACGCATAAGTTATGAAGTCAACTCTTAGCTAGTCACCTGAAGTCACTACAGATATATATTTATTCGTATTTAGAATGTAAACTAATTCACTTGGATAGATGTTGAGTAGGTAATATAGAAATGACTATCCTGGATAATCAAACTGTGCATAATTACCCTGAGGATAGTAGCGACATAGTACGCTAACTCATACAGTCCGGCTAATGAAAATTAGCTGAGTCAAACTCAATGAGCAAATATACTTCCAACGATTTGTCGACTAATGATTAGGTAGTAATGCCTAACCGAGCATTTTTAGCCAGCAGTATTTATTAAAGATGATATGAGCAGTATCAGTGTTGAACGATTACGTGACAATTTGTTTTTAGTATTTATTTAGCTTAACGATCTTCTCATAAAGCAGATCAGTAGCTGAAATCTTCTCAGTGGTTTCGTGAACGCACTTTGCTTCTGCAATTGTTTCCTGACAAATAATCGTTGGGTTCAGTTCAAACAGTTCAAGTTCGATGCCTGTTGTCCCTCTCGGAGGAGCATAGGCCGCTCACCAGTATTCTCCATTCAACTTTGTCCTGAGCAATCCTTTCCAGCTTTTCTCAGTTGTTGTTCATCCTTTTAGTGTCTGCTTCCACCTCTCGACGCAGTGTGTTACTTGGCATTCCTCTTTCTCGTTCTCCAACAGGGTTCCAAGTTTGTGCTTGTCTCGTAATGCACTCAGATGATTTACGCAATGTATGTCATATCCATTTCCAATGTCGTTTCCTGATTTCCTCTTCAGCGGGAAGTTGGTTTGATCTCTCCCATAGTAGGCTGTTGCTGATGGTTTTCGGCCAATAGACATTCAGTATCTTGCGTAGACAGTTGTTTACAAATATTTATACCCTTCCAATGATATTTGCAGTAGTTCTCCACGTTCCAGCTTCATACAGATGAATTGTCTTGACACTCAAATTGGAGAGTCGGACTTTGAGGTTGGTTGATAGTTGTTTCGAGTCTCATATGTTCTCCAACTGTAGGAATGTTGCCCTTGGTTTGCCGATCCTTGCTTAATATCTGCATCAGATTCCTCCTTGTTCATCGATCATGCTTTTCGGATAAGTGAAAGTATCCACTTCTTCCAAAGTTTCTCCATCAAGTTCAATTGAGTTGATGCTCCCTGTGTTGTATTTAAAAATCTTGCTCTTTTCCTTATGTATGTTCAGGCCTTCTGATGCTGAGGTTGCTGCTACGCTAGTTGTCTTCACTTGCATTTGTTGCTGTGTATGGGCTAGAAGAGCTAAATCATCTGCGAAGTTCAAATCACCAAGTTGCGTTCTACTTGTCCTTTGAATTCCGTTCTTTCCCTCAGATGTGGTGGTCTTCATGATCCAGTCAACCACTAGAAGGAAAAGAAGAGACGAGAGTAGGCAGCCTTATCTAACATTGGTCCTCCCTGGGAATGCGTCTGTCAGCTGTCCTCCATGCACGATTTTGCATTGTAGTCCGTCGTAAGGAATCCGGATGATGTTGATGAGTTTCTCTGCCACGCCGTAGTATTGAAGAATTTTACATAGTGTTCTCCTCTCCACACTGTCAAACGCCTTCTCACTGTCAATGTACAGTGACGAGTTCCATACAATTGATTGTTCAACGATGATCCGCAGTGTTGCGATTCAGTCTGTGCACGACAGATCCTTACGAAATCCAATCTGTTGATCTCGGAGTTGAGCATCCACTGAATCTTTCATTCTGTTCAACAACACTCTGTTGAAGACTTTCCCTGGTACTGACAACAATGTGATCCCTTTGTACTTTTCACATTTGCTCAAATCTCCTTTCTTTGGTATCTTGATAAGATATTCTTCTTCTTTCCAGTCTGCCGGCACGTGTTCTTTTTCCCAGATCCTCTTGAATACAACGTGGAGCATCCTTGCCGTTATGTCTATATCTGACTTGAGTGCTTCAGTTGGTATGTTGTTAGGTCCTGCTACTTTCCCACTCCTGATTTGTCTGATGGCTATCTCGATTTCTTCCATCGTTGGTGGAGTGACATCTATCACGAGATCTGTAGATGCTGTCTCGATGTGTGTTGGGTTCAGTGGAACTAACCTATTCAAGAGCTCAGTGTTCTACTCATCTGTTCCTGTGTTCTTGAATCTCGGTAATTGGCTTGTCTTTGTTTTTGACCGGTCGCTCTGGTTTACTATATTTGCCTGCCAGTTTCTTCGTTGTGTCATATAGCCGTTTCATATTTCTTTCTTTTGCAGCTTTTTCCGTTATCATTACAAGGCCTTTGATGTATTTACGTTTGTCGGCTTTAATACTCTTCTTCACTTGCTTATTTGCTTCTGTGTATTCAGTTTGTGCCTTGATTTTCTCTGCTCTAGTTCGGCTGTTGTTGATTTCTGCCTTATTGTTCCTCCTTTGTTGAATTTTGACCAGGGTCTCAGTGGAAATCCATTCATTATAATGGTGTTTCTTGCGGCCCAGTGCTTCTTGACAAGTTGAAGTTAGTGCCTCTTTGATTCCTTTCCAGTTGTCCTCTACAGTGGCTTCTTCCTCATTTAGCAGATATTCTAAGGCATGAAACCTGTTGTTGAGAGTTATTTTGAATTCCTCGAGTTTGTCAGTATCTTGAAGAGAGGCTGTATTGAACCGTTGTAATGCTGTTACTCGAGTTATCCATTGCTTCTTTAGCTTCAGTTCCATTTTGGCAACCACTAGGTGGTGGTCTGAAGCTACATCAGCTCCTCTCCTGGTTCTCACATCTTCCATTGATCCTCTGAATTTTTTATTGGTGTACATATGATCGATTTGATTCTCTGTAATATGATCCGGTGAGACCCATGTAACCTTGTGTATGCGTTTGTGGGGAAATATTGTGCCACCTATAACCATTTTGTTGAATGCACATAAATTTATAAGTCTTTCACCATTCTCATTTCTTTCTCCCAGTCCCTGACGTCCTATGATGTCTTTATATTCAGTGTTTTCCTTTTCGACTTTGGAGTTTAGGTCCCCCATCAGGATTGTCAGATCCTTTCCCGTACACTTCGTTATTATTGATTGCAGCCTATCATAAATTTGTTCTTTGTCCTCGTCGTTGGTGGGTGCATAACATTGGATAATATTCATTGCAATCCCCCTCTTCATTGTTTTTAAAGGTGCTTTGATGATCCTGAGTCCATGTGGTTCCTATTCTACAAGTGCACTGCGCGCTTTCTTGGACAGCATCAGAGCGACTCCTTGGGTGTGTGGGGGCATTTTCCTCTTCGTGCCCGGAGTATAGTAGCACCTCTCCCGTAGCTTATGTTTTCTGTCCAGTATGAGTCCAATGCGTTTTGCTAATCCCGATCGCAGTTAAGTTGTATCTCTTCATTTCTGCTGCTATCTGGGTGATCTTCCTTGTCTCCCACATTGTCCGAACATTCCATGTACCTATAAAATTTTTCGCAATGGTCGTTAGAAGGGTGGCATTTGCCTCATGACTTCTGAAGAATCTCGGCTTCCATCATGAAGCGTCATAAACATTCCTTCCGCTCACAAAGCAGAGTTTAAATGGTTTAGTTTTTTTAATTTGGTTGGCGTTTTTTTAGCAAGCTTGTGTTTTACGGGATAGGGATGGTAGCCCTAAGCCCGATTCTCCTCGTTTACCTGGGCTTGGGACCGGCAGCAACCCCAAAAGAGCTGCGGGCGGAGTTTCAGTTCAAACTCTCACAAGAAAATTAGGTACGACTATTAAGAGTCGCTATATTATTGGGTGAGCTGCAGGCTCACTCCGTAATTAATAATGCAGTTTCAGAATTACCAGTTCAGGCGAATTTTACCATGTCTTTCAATGGAAAACTCGACAACTTTTAGATATTTGGAGCAGAATTGTTAATACATTGTGAGGAGGGAGGGAGTAGCAGTTAGGAAACCTTAGTGGGCGAAATCCTTGAGAAACTTCAACATTTAATCACTTCAAAGCCAAAATGATTGACAGATTTTTCCTCAAATTAAAATTTGAGGATTTGCAACAGACTTGGGAACTAACACTGTTCAGTCATACCAATGAGCATTATAAATAAATAAAATAAGTTCGTTACACGGATAATATCATGCACCCAGTATAATAAAAGTTTATACAGCTATACAGGTTACTGAAAGCTTATAAATCAGTCTTCTTAGGCTGGATCAACATCTGCGAATTCAGGATGTCCAGGAACTTCTGCTGTATCGATTGACCAAAGTGTGACTAAATACAAGTTAGTGAGGTGGCAACAAAAGAAGACGAATACTGAATAATGAAATTGAATCGAGGCGTACTGTAAGATAATTACTATGCTGTGGTAATAACGATAAGCAGATGACCGAACAAGTTCTGACCTAGTATAACGTATTTGACAATAATCAGAATTAGATACAGGTGTCGATAACAAAGAGCGAGAGATATAATGTGGGATGGCAGCGAGTAGGGTACAGTGACGTTAGCTCTACATGTTTAAGCAAATATATTGAAACAAGGACACTAAATGAAATCTAGTGCATGAATAGCATTAATGAGCTCCATACGGAAGTCATATTTTTGTCTAAGGCCTACTCAAAATCCACCCTCATATCATCAGAAAGAGACTCTGATATAAGAAGCAATAAACGCAATAACGCAAAGTGTGTATATGAATAAAGTGAAAAAATGACTGTCAGAAAAATAATGCTACATATGCTGGTCATTAAGTAAAGAATACATAAGAGACCTGAAAGTCATTCATATATACTTGATGATTTGTGTAGGGTAGTAAAAATCAATGCTGTACTGGGTACTGTCTATGCGCGGAGGCAAATATATATAACCGTCAATCAAAGCTAGGGTTATTTCCATCTGTTACCCGAGTCCCGCCTTATTATCATAACAACCAATCAGAAGCGTGCAAAGACGGTGAACTCTAGCCATGTGACCTTATTGCAATCCATTCTGAAGTGCATGATTCGTTTATTGTGCATTTCCATTCGCTTTTCGGTGTCACAGCAATGTTTAGTGTTTCAGCGTGAAATAATTTGGTTATTTGTCTAGCGTTTTGTATGCCGATGATATTTTCTGCTGCAAAATAAAATGTATGACGTTTAGAACACGAACCTCATGGAACAACCACTATGTATATGCTCAATAACATTTAGCTACGTAAATCCCATAGTCCTCTTACATCTAGTTCAAATTATATTTGTATTCATAATTATAATCTTAATTCTTTTACTGCCTCCTCATCCTTAACTAAACCAATGCTCATGAGTAGTGCTGGATCCCATCCATCACCACATCTAGAAACAAACACTAGTACCATTCTTCCCACTCACAACATAAATGCTTACACCACAAGCAAATGTTACGATAACTGTTACGGTTAACCCACAGTACGAACGTTGTTGAATATACAGTCATTAATAGCTCATATTAAGTCATAAATTTGCCGCATCTGACACTGATACTAGTTGATTCCCGATCCATAATAAATAAAATGACATCTCTGAGAACCCTGATCCTCCTATACAACCCTATACTTGCCCTAGTAAAGGAAAGTTGGCTGAAATCTGATGCTCCTAACTCATACCTTATCATAGATAGCTACGCTGTACTTCGTTGCGATAAAACCACTTAAAGAGGTGGATGATTGTCTATGGTACGTATTAAAGACCATAAGGGTGGAAAACATCGATAACGATATTCTTAACATAGCACTTGATTCGATATGGCTAAAAGTACATGTAAATAGCCAAACTATCCAAATCACGACTCCTAGATTTCATTCTAAGTAACTTTCGTCAGGATGAGTCAAGACTCTGTCTCTACAAAATATGTGTAAGACCTATACTTGAGTACTGTTCCTTCCTATTAAGTAATATACGAACAAGTGACAATCAAAGTAAAGAGTATGCAACGCTACTTAACACGGTAGATGATTACCGACAATTCTAAAATAGACTACAAAACTAGATGTCACAGTCTCGAACTTGAACCTAAATGGAAAAAGAACCAAGAGCAAATTTAATACCCTTTTATAAACTGTTGAACAACATGACCCATACCTCAACTAAGATTGCATGCCGTATCTACATTCGGGACTACTGACTGAGAAACAAACTCTTTCAATATGAAATTAAAAAACACAACACGTAACCTTACGCAAATTTTTATTTGATTAGGTGTGGTCAAATATAGAACAACCTGCCAGTTGAAGTACTCATCGCAGACAATCTCCCAGTATTTTGCAAGCTCCTTAATATAGCTCTCAAAGATATTAGTCCTCTGGTTGATGAGGCCACTTATTTAGACGCACTAAAAATAATAGGTTTCCTTATTATCTGGAATAAGTTGGACACCAAATACAAACAACGCGACGACTTGTATGAATAAAAGATATTAATAGACCATTGAACTTTCACCTACAATTCACCTGCCAGAAGAAAAGACTTATATCCAATCAGATCGTGCTTTGGACCATCCTTATACCTGTGTACTATGCAGAAAATTTTTTTCTCTTATTTTTCCTTTTCCTCTTCTTTTTCGAAAGTTTACTCGGGTATCAACCTTGTAGACTCCAATACTTTACGATGGGTGTCCTCTGAACACAGTATCCTACTACTAAGGTGCATCAGTAACCAGAACCTACACTTCAAGATAGCCTTATACTACGCGAAAAAGTTGAACATCTACATTACCCATCTTAATGCAACCCCTCAAAATGGTGGCATAAATCCATTCTGTCATTCTCCTGTACGACAAGGTTGTTTCAAGATAATGTTTGTAATGGACGCTACATAAATGCTAATTTATAACAAAGTTTATCATTCCACTATCTCTGAGTATCACAGCATAATAAGTGTGCGCAACAACTGAACCCTTTCACTGCCTGATATGTTTTGTTGATGTTGCCTGTAAAAATGGCTTGTTACTGATATCAAGAAATAAATTATTATTATAATCTAATGGCTTCCTGATGAAATCTAAAGTCAGCTAAAGCCGCTTTGAACGTTTTATCGTTTTGACACGCTTTTATCTACAAATGTTGGACAGTTTATTTGGAATGGTCTTCTCCAATCTTGTAAAGCAGTTTAAAGTTTTCGTAATTTAAAGCTTCAACTTCTCTGCTGACTTGGAGTCTACATGCCTATCTACCTATAGACAGAGTTCCTCTACATTTCCCTTTGGAGCTTGTGGCTCGTAGATTTTGTAAAAGGCACAGAGAAGCGCCTATACTTCGTTATCGTTTGCATCATCACAGAATGTCTGTCATCACCACTAACAGTTAATATTGGAGATTTTTTGAGAGAATTATACAGAATCGACATTTCACAATATGGGATGTGGTCTGTAAAGCCGTAAATCTATTGCAGAAATGTAGTTATATTTAACTATTATTTGTCTGACACTACTTTTAGTTGGCGTATACTAACTGTATCGTATTGGAAAGCATGGTGAACAAGGAAAACCTGGAATCACACCTCTGCTATGTTGCATACTTTTTCTGCCTCGACCATGGAATGAAATACAAATGGCATGGTTGAGGGGTATAAGAGTAACCTACTGTTATTATTGATACAAACCTTACGGATCTAAGCTCAGTGGTTGTAATGCCATGTTTTGAATATGATAAGCTTATAATCCATTCGTGTTAGTAGTATACAAAACTCTACGCAGCTGTCCGTATGAAAAAATATTTAACCAATCATCTTCTGTATAGGTATTTAAGTAGGGACAAGTTAAAAATTGTAAGTCACTAATCAAATGTATGATACCATAAAAATAGTCATTAACTTTATATGTAACCAAAATGGAAAATATGCATGTGCATATATCATGAGTCATGCATAGAACTAACAATAATGATAGTAGGGTTGACAAGACATTAAACATAATGTTAAAGTGCCAGCACGTGTACACCAATTATTGCATATATATGTAATAAAATATATATGTACTTGTAACTATGTTGTCCTTATGAGTACAACGATGCTTAAGGTATATAAAACAATAATATCAGTATGGACACATTAAATTTAGCCGTAACTAATGCACGGGATAAGATTCGTATGCTTGCTGGTCACTACGATTAGAGACGCACAAAACAGTCCGAGTATATAGTTTGCAGAAACGAGGTTGAGACCGAATACCTATTGTCGATGGTCAGAAATCGTAAAAAATTATAAAAACTCACTTCCTTATGTCAGTAGCACTCCACTTTTACATACGAGATAGGAAGATAAATAACACAGCATAAGAAGTGTGAATTGTTACACAAACGAATTCGACTTCAATAAACAACCATCTAGGGCAATAATGTATAGTTATGCAATGAGACCTCCAGACATATGGGTGACACTCAAAAATGAACACTTGCTTATAAACATTTGAGTACAATAAAAATCTACAGAATATGAAATTCCTGACCGTAGGGGACAATAAAGTCGTGAACGCAGATCGTAGGATGTTTGACAAGGGGTGTGGCCGTCAATGAAGTTAGATTGTTTAAAAGGGGGCAAGGATATTGATTAATAAAAGTAGTTTTTACAAAGTCAACCTTGACTAGAAAAGCATGGAAACTGATTTACGAGACAGGATTCGTTGTTTATATAGTTTTTACAGAATATAGGTCTACGTCCATTTCAAGTGATAATGACATCTATAAATTTTGAAGAAGAGAGGCGAAACGAGCAGCAGACCAGATAGAATGGAAAGTGTGATTAAAATTAGGATACAGCATGGTGTATTTGACAAATTATTAATGTACAAACAGCCAAATTGTTATTAGTATGTATGCGTTTGTCTTAGACAATCGAACGAAACACAAAGGTAAATGGGAAAACATAGAAGTATAACAAGTATAAATAAACTCAGAATATTGTAATGTGGAAAATGATATATAGAGTTGAAGCTAAGAGTGTAATATCAGGAAGCATACTTGGTTTGATGAAAGAGTTACGTTATTCAACTAAATGAAAAATAAGGCAATCCTAAAGATGCATACTTGAAGTCATATAAATGGAAATTTTCAAAAATATATACAAGCGACTGAAATGCAGAGCGATAAGCGTAGATTAGGTGTATATAGTAAATAAACGTTTTCTTAAGAATATGAGGTGTCGGCACTGTTGGGCGTCGTTTGGCCAAACTAAATTCCACTGCTGACAGACAATTGCTCCAGAATCGATTAAGCGAGGTATTTCTGTTGCTAACCGGATTCGATATCGTCCAAAAGTAGCGTAGAAATTCCAAGTACTGACCAGCATGTAGCTGGGTGGCAGAATCATTTATAGTCTTGAGGACCCGTTATAGAGTTTTTTCAGTTCTCATAGGTCTGTTTACTTCTCAGAGCTTCGCATGGTCAGTGGACATTGTTTCTTTCCTGTCATTTCTATCGATGATGAAAACTTCTAGTTTTTGTAAGAACATGAGATAGCCCGAGGTTAGATGAGGTAAGCGGTTTCTAGATAATATCGATGAAGGTAAATACAAAGCTCAGCAAAATAAATACATTTCTCAACTTACATTTTTTGTTTCATGGCTGGTATTAAGAACTGCATTTTTTAACGGAGTATTATTAAACTGCGTAGAACTGGACTCATTGTAAGCTGTAGGGCGAAACTAGATGTCCTTGCAACCGAATGTGACACCGTATATGAGTTGTACAGTTGAATACCAAATGTCTGCCTCCACAGTAGAGTGTATGTCATGGACAACGAGCGGGACTACACCGCTCCATATGGTGATATTCATCTGTAATATCAAAGGAGATTTCAACTAACGGCGGAAGCATCTGCTGACTCCTTGGTAACCCAGGAGTGTCCTTCTGAGGGCAGGCTAAGGTTATGAGACTTATGCCTGTCTCCGTTGTTATAACATCCTATTCACTTTAAGGCAAAGCGTCAGCAACAACATTCGCATAACGTCTAATTCACCTAGAAAATCCTAAGCTGATAAATGTAATCGAGTTGTTGAGCCTAAGGAGCCAATACCAATCTGATACTGTGTTGAAAATGTGACAACTGTTTGTGCAAAATACTGTTTTCGTCGATTGGTGGCTAGATTGATTAACTATTGAGTATAGTCAATAACTTATACCTAGAAATGATGAAATATCCGTAAAAGTTTCACTATGCTACCATCGTTATCGTCATCTCGATACACCACCAACTGCAGCTAATGAAGGGTCTGTGGACAAAATAAGGCGTATTTAGGATCTAAATTGATGTACTATAGCATGATAGCTTTAAACAAAGGCTTTTCTTATTCGTTTGAAAGCTGTCTGTGTCTATGGTGTGAAAGTGAACCCTTAAAGTCATTCTTTCATTAGATCATTTAATTGTTGCTAAAAGCGTAAACGATGCGGAACTGAACCTCCGATGAAAAATTACACATCCTCAGAGAACGGAGCCAAATTTTCGATGGGGTCATTTTCAAGGCATGATTGATTTATAGAGCGATGTCTCTAAAGTTAATATGGTGACCCGGTAATGGCAAAACTGAATTTATGGATGGAGGGAAGTTACTATCCCATGTCACTGAAAACATCGAAGAGGTATGTGTTGAATATTTTTTTTATGTTACCATTAGCGACTGAAACATCGTCGATGCAAACAGAAACCAGAAGCTTACCTATCTTGTAACTTTTTAAACTAACCACGGAGTAGATTTTGAAATCGAATCGCATGGGTGTGGATGCGAAAAGTCTAAGCGATCTAATGACAATATTTTTAAAAAATATCTTCGACACTGACAGGGACTTAATAGCATGGCCTATGCGAATTCTCGAGAAAATCAGTCTTTCTATGTGAAGTAAAGTAAAAATCAAAGATTTCGAACTATTTAACGATCAGGAACGGTAATAGAATTTAGACGTCAATATAAAAAACCCAAAGGAATCTGCGAATCAACCTAAGATTTAGAAGAAGAAGACTGTCCACTGTCGGTCGCCTGTGGCCTGACTTCACTTGGATGGATGCGACCTTTATTAGATAGAATTAGGGGCATGATACTGACCCCAACCAGCGTCAATGAGGAACTTAGTTCAGGATATCCCATCTAGCATGTACAACAGGTGGCAAGATAGGGGAGTGGTCGTTAGTATTCACTGTCTAGAATGCCTAATTAAGGAGTTCCCCAAATGTCCATCAGTATTCTGGATGAAATCACAGAATCTAGTACACCGTGTAGCCTTCGTCTCAAATAGTAAGTGGCCCTGACAAATTCGTGATCTCCTTGGTGTACTATACCAATTTTAATGGGAAGACACCCGTAATCTACGGCTTGCTAGCTGGAGTACGTTAGTGATGAAGGACATGACCTGAGCCACCAGCTAAGTTAGATGTAGTTGAAACATTGATGGGGATGGTTATGTTAAGTTGTGGAACAAGCATTATGCTGCGTATGCTGAAAAAAGGATCAAAATGGTGCAGGAACATGATAAGTGATGAAGCGGTATAAGTATGTATGTGCAAACGTCGAATCTTCAGTAACACATGAATCGCTTATAAGGTGGGTGTATAAAGATACACAAAACTGAGGATATCGAAACGCATGAGAACAACAAAAATAACGTATATCAATCGAAATATATGAAGAGAAAACTTAACTCACTCAAATTAAATTTTTGAGGTTGCACAGACTATTCAAGTTTAGGAGGAGGTACAATGAAGGGTTGAAGTAGCGATTTATTTAGGGAAGCCTAGCATGTAGTATGTCTTCAAACAGACTCCGGT
Organism: Schistosoma japonicum; assembly: GCA_025215515.1. Taxonomy (NCBI): domain Eukaryota; kingdom Metazoa; phylum Platyhelminthes; class Trematoda; order Strigeidida; family Schistosomatidae; genus Schistosoma; species Schistosoma japonicum. The sequence goes on along the minus strand of CM046063.1, from coordinate 13,654,916 downwards.
AAGAATGAACCACGACTACTCTTTCTAATGTGCCATAATACATCTCAGTAACCGAGCCAAGTTGACACAATTTCAAAGACTCCAAAGGAAAAAGATGCATAAGGCGCTTCTCCGCCATCTAATGAAACCACTGAAACTAGATTACTGTAAATGTATTTGATCTCTTTGGGATTATCAACGTATGCTCTAGTCTTGTTTTACTGTGTCAAGCTGCGTGTTTCTTTAACACCAGTCGGTGTTTTGGAAGTGTCGGTCATGAGTCTATACACCTAGGTTGGTTTTCTCACGAATTACTTAAATGGAAATAGTTTTCGTTATTTGATTCTGTCAGTGATGAAAGAGACGGTTAGTTTGTTTCTTAACATTTCTCGGTGACCACTTAAGATCGTGAATTTAACAATACGATAACGGGAAATTGATATAACGTAAACAAACGAGCATGGGCCAAATGTCAAAAATTTAAGTACATGTGGTTAAAATTGGATATTATGTAGTTAAATTTGCATTTTAAATCACGTTATGATAAACTGAGCAATCCAGATGTGAGTGATTAGCTAATAGGCCTACAAAACTTACTATACATAATTAATGCTAACACTTATGATTTACCTGTTATTGGTTCGGTCGTTTAGCGCTTAACAGATGTATTTGTTTAACTAACATTGTTTCATATGTGGCTACTGAGCTGTATACTGGTATTAGTCGTGCTAACGTGGTATGGCAGCTTGAGCTAATTCAAATTTGCCAGTCTACGTTGTTTACGACCACCTTTAACTAACGGGTGTAGTTCGTATCTATTCCCAAGATTTCAGACCATTTCCAGGAAATTGCTACTGCTTATACTCGAAAGTAGCCGCAGGTCACCTAGAGAAAGAGTTCTTTACTCTCGATATGTCTCAGTTCGTTCCTTACCCCCTTTTATTCACCATTTCTTTTGTATGACGCCCGTTGCTACTGAAAGCTTGTCAAGTATGCTAATAACACTGGAAATTTTTCCTAGGACTTGTCAACGCTAGTTAATACTTATCCTTATGATTTGTAATCTTCCAAATCTCTACCACCTCCAAACTTGTAAATTTCTTGTTCACTGTTTTTGCAACTTTTTGGGATAAAGTACGTTTTGTTATGCCATCTTAAATAAATACTTTCTGCTAAACAGTTTCCGTTCTGATGCGAGGTATGGTTACAAATTGGTACATAGTTGTGTCATTCCACACGGTTTTGTATGATTATACCTTGAGAAAAAAAAATAAGAAAAAGACCCAACCGTTATCATTTCTTTAGATGGTACAAGTTTATAGAGTTTTTCCAGAATTAGAAATGAAGACCAATCTTTAAAATGTGTGAAGCCATTAGGGGCTGCATATTCATCATAGCAATATACCTGTACAGAGTTTGTTGGGGCGTTCAAAGTACTTATACTACTTTTACAGTAGTTTAAAAATTTGCTACATTGGGATATGTAGTTAGCAATACGAATATGGTGTGCGTTCGGATCCGAATGACTGAATGCTAATATTTTCAGTATCACCGTTATCTCACTTAATCTACAAAAACTGCGTTTCATATAGTGAGGTAGTTGAAGTGTTTGGCTATCGGCAAGTAATTTTTCAGTAGTATCAGTCAGGACCTAGTTTCTCAGTTTTACATACATCTGTAGCTTATTGTGGTTCTATATTTTAGTAAATGTAAACTATCTAAACAATTCGCAGGTCGTGAAGGTATATTCTAGTAATCTCAATCTGTGAATCAGTACATGCCACCTGATATTTTAAGCGGTATTTTACATTTAATTATCTTCGTCATTATGCATGGAATTTCTTTCTGCTTGTTGGCCTTTATGATTAGTTTTCCAAATATTACCGTTATGTTTTCTGCACATTTATTTTCACAATTTGGGCAACCAAAAAGTGACAACCGCCCTCATAGCTCTAACAGCGATTAAGATCACTGTCTTAGTCAAATTTTTCCAGTTCCTAATGTATCTTCTACCTCCATTTCCTAACCAAAATCCCTACCTCCAACTTCCTTATCATGTGCCACCATTGCCAAGCGATCCCATCACGGGAAACGCTGTCCCAAGTCTACTAAGATCACACTCAAAACTACACATTGGAGCTTTCAACGTATGAACTGTGTCAAATCATCAGCAAGCCTTCCTGGCTAAGGTATTAAAGTCTCGCGCCATTGATATATGTTGTGTCTCCGAAACATCTATATAGGATTCTAGTGACGTTATTCACTTGACCTCACTTAACAAACAAGGCGAGCCTACGCGATATACCCTTCGTTTGTCTGGCGACTCGACAGCTACTTCTCATGGCTAGCTGATATAGGTATTGCACTAAGTATGAGGGCAGAACAAGCACTTCTTAAGTGAATTGTTACCCACAGTCACCTGTGACGTTTAAGTTAAAAGGTTCAGTATGAGCTCGGAAGGACACGGACCCTTGTTGCCTTTTCAACCTTTCTTCGTGTGCTCCCACTGACTGGAGCCCAGGTAACATGTGGAATTAATTCTACGGATAGCTTTTTAAACTTCTTTATACTACTAAACATTCAGACGTAGTACTCACAGAGTGATTTTGAAGCCCAAGTATGTAGATTAGATTAAACGAAAGACAAATCTTATGATATTCCAGCTCAACGAACAAATAATGGTGACTATCTTCAGTAATAATGATATTAGGTATGATAACCTGTGTTAGCTTTCTCAGTGTTGTTTCCAGTGTAGATCTAGCTTCTTGAAAGAGATCACCAATCGAGCTGATGCCACCTGTTTCGATAGAGCGTTCCAGTCGTTGATCTTCCAATGTGTAAACAAATTTTTACTCTGAGTTTGTTCGATCTTCGCTTTTGGATCTTTCTGAAATGTCCTCCGTGATGATTAGTTCTAGAGGGAGCAAACGAAAGTAATTAACACCTAAATCAGTTATTTATGATACGGAGTGCCAACATAAAGTCACCTCGTTTTCTGCTGTAAGATAAGAGGAAAAGATTCAAGTACTTTAAGTGCTCATCGTAAGATACATTTGAAAGGCCTATTAGTAGCTTAGTACGTACCCGTTGAACTCACTCAAGTGTCTTGATATCCCTAATAAGATAGGGATTTGAATGAGTTCTCATGTACGCAGAATATAGAATCCGGAGCATATCTTTATCAAATCATTCTACTGTGTCGTAGTATGCAGTAGTTTTCAAGTCATGATTTACAAGTTATTCCCAAGTCCATAGGTTCTTCTACTTTCAGGAGCAGTGGGTTTTATCAGGTGTATTGGCCATTATCACGGTTGATGTGCATTAGTGTACTCTTACTGTAATTAATCTTTAGCCCCAGCTTTGAGATCGTCAAACTAATTCGTCTAAGTTAGTTTAAAAATTAAGCTGGTTAGTATCTCTGCATTGTTTTCCAAAGATTTACGTCATCAGCAAATAAAATGTCTATGATTTCAGCTGTTGTGGCAATTCATTAGCGTAAAGCAGGAATAAAGAAAGACTCAAGTTAGGTATTTTCAGGGACGGTGCTTACTGCAGGCTTCCATTCAGAGAGTATGCCGATAACTCGAACTGTCTTCGCTTGCGAAGAGAGTTCCTTATCCAACTTTAAATTAACCGTATTGCCCCAGAGCTTGATGGTTTCCGTTGGACACTCGAATGCCTTGCTGAAGTCAATGAATATTACGTCCACAGACAGTCCTTAATCTATAGCTTCCACCCAGTCCTCCCTCGCAGCTAATAAGTTAGTAAGACAGAAAGTAGCACTTACGAGACTAATGTTGCTCTGAAGTTAGTAGGTTTTGTGACTAAGTGATTTAGTATTTTGTCTCGTACTAATTTATCGAAAATATTAACTATTATCCTACTTAAACTGAATGGATCTATAGTTGCCTGTTTCCATCAAATAAAACGGGGTTGATTATTGTATCCTTTTAATCTCTTGGGAGAGAGACATCCTGAACAACTATGAGAGTGATTCTGAAATGATCGCGAGTGATGATAGCAGTCGAGAGTGCGTTCCATCTGAGTCAGCTAACACAATTGGGCTTTCTTGTATCACTAGCGACGGGACCCCAATATTTCTCCTAGTTCGTATCTTAACATAAGGAAACAACCTTTTAGGACAAGTGAGGCCATCCTGTCCTAGCTGCCTTTCGTAAGTTGTACGAGATTTATCAGTAGCTAATTTACAAAGTTTCTAACATTAGGGTACTCCTGTTTAAAGATATCTCAGCGCGTCCTAATGTAGAAGTCTTAAAGTCGTTTGCTGCGTCACAGTAGCCTCCAAACGTTTTTATCGACCCATGGAGGGTGATATGGAATCGATTATGAAGTGAATGGAGTAGTCACTTTTTAAAAGTATCATTAAACCTACACCATGCTTCTTCTGTCGAATGGCTTTCAGTAACCGATCAGTCCACTGAAGCAACTCGGTTCCTAATTACCAGAATATCTACTTGCCATCTGTTTGAACGAGGTCAAACAGATTAGTATTCGATACAAGTCATAAATCCAAAGGATAGGATAATTTGATCGCGTCGGTTTTGTAATACTATATATTAAGGTGCACTGAAGAATAGTTGACAACAAGTTTCTGTCGAACTCCTTGCTTTTAGATGTGATCTTCGTCCAACTGATGTGCAGTGCATTGAAGTCCCCAACAATAAGGCACCTACTACCTTTACTCCACTTACAAATGTGGCTGGAAACAAAATCATCCGCTTGGCAGCTAGATTTACGTTAAACTACCCAATAATTACTTGGTGATGTGTGTAGACTTAGGAGTGCGGCTGACTACGTCGCACGTGCCACTTTCATGTGGTGCTGAAATACAATGTTGGATATGTAAATCACCCCAAATGTATATAATCAGGCCAAAGGAACGCTCAGTGTTGCTGGGCATTATGTTGACACCTGAGATGGTGCCCACCACCTTGGTGTTGATTACAGGGACGTTTTCCTGTTATACTTTGACCTCTGGGGTCACCTATTCGAAAATAGTATCATACCCTTTCAGTGAAAGACACTGTCTTCAAGTCTCATCTCATTACTTCTACCTCCAGCAACTTGTCCAGTGATTTTTATCTTTGTGAGCGACGTTATCTTATAAACTTTTTTTGCTTTTCCATTTTCGCGCCTACTCTTGATTGAGTTTAGTGTCTTTTCTTCATCACGCGTAACGTTAGAGTCACGTAAAATCAGTTTGGGGAATTGATCAGAGTTAAGTTGTTGGTTTGTGTATCGATAGAGTTGTCGCCATCACACCTTTCCTGAGTGTTCTCTTTTTACTTCAAAATGTTTTTTGGTTGTGTTTACAAGTCCTATGGTTTCTAACAGGAGGCCTAGTAAGTTCAGGCGAAATTGTGGACAAAGCCATACGTTACTAGGGTTTCAGCACCGTTTGTACGCTGTTGGTGTTCGATTAGTGCATATTTCGTGATACCAGTCTTTACAGTCATCGCATTGCATGCCGTTTTTTACTGAGTAGCGGCAACCAAAACTATGGCAGATACACTTCATAGTATGAGCCGTCGTATAATTGTTTATCCGAGAACCAGGAAAATGTTATTTTTATTATTAACAAATGCGGAAACGTTTTTTACGCTTTATTGTACTTAGTTACTGACTACTGGTTTTAGTCTTGTCGGTAGATGCAGACTCTGGTTGGGTTCTAGACGAATACCGTAACTGGGAAATGCACTTCGTGACTAAAGTACCACTGCTGCAACTATGCTCAAATAGCTGCTTATTTTTAGTAAGCATGAACCTTCAGCATAAGGAGAGACTTCGTCTAACATGATAGCCTTCTACATTGACCCAACGATGAACTGACAGGATATATCGCCTTTGAAGGGGCTCAATAAAAGATTGTCGCTCGTTTTGGAGTATTTTTTCATACTGTGATCATACAATAGTACGAACACGTGTTTTTTTTTGCGTCCTTGATGCTGAAAAATAACAGTAAAAAGGCTCATTAGAATTCAGCTTAGTAATGAGAAGGCTAGTAGTAAATTCCATGAATAAATGGAAACACTTAGGCAATCACGTTAGCGAGGCTCACCCCAGTGTACGTAGGGCAACATGAGGAATTACAAAACAGGCTACAGCTCGAATAAAAATACAATCCAGATTTCATTCTTAATAAGAGAAGTTATCACACCAAGTTATCACACTTGGAGGACGCAAACTTCATGCCTCACTTATGGATATTAATTGCCAATTGAGTTAGTATGATTTAGGTGGCCTGTGCTATCACACAGTAAGATAGTATCATCCGTGTACTCAAGGTCAAAAAGTTCTCCAGGGTAATAACTCCATACCACCAGCTCACACTCCTTTCAGAGCTGTTCCTAGGACTTACAATCCTAGTACTTCCTAGTGATTTAGTTTATCAATGACGCAATGAATGCTACATACGTTACTTAACCAACAAACTAGAATTGTAAGTTTATTGGTTAAGTAACATATGTAGTGTCCATCGCGTCACTGACAAACTAACTCACTGAGAAAGTAATTAATTTTTGAACCACGTTGTATAGCGACTGGTGATACTATCCCCGCCCCTTAATCTAAAGTCAGTGACAACTGTCTTATAATTAAAAGTTGGTTAACTTTATCAGTAAGCCACCACTTCATATCTCTGAACGTGTTCTCTCTGTACTGATTCTTTCACTTAGACCAATACACATTCACCGATTCGCTAGTTGCTTTGATTGACTAACTGTAATCGCATCTAACATAAAGCTTTTTATTAAACGGTTTCATCATTCGACAAATTGTATGTTAAAGTACTCATTATTAATGAAATACATTTCAAAACGTAAGCGCCTTCAGGTTTTGTATACGTATATTTTTGTGCTGTAGCGTGGACCATGGTGGATGTTCCGTTACTAACTCATGTATCTGAAACTACAGACTGCAGTTCATCTTCCTGCCAAGCGTCATCTACTTCAGAGGATTCCGTTCCCGAAGGTTATCTAATCCTTACTTTTGATAAGAAAAAGAAAGCTGTTTTAAAAACTGCTGTGTTTGCAGATGTTTCTGATCCTCGATTCGCGGATGGGTGAGTCGTAAGAATTAAGGTTAATATTCTAACAGTTTATTAAATTTTGTCAAATTATCGTGTAATGTAAGGACATCTGTAGTTGATTGTATGTATAGATTATGTAGGTGGTTTAGTTTTATGATTCAAGGTTAATTCTTAACTTGCAGCCTTTGATATTCGTCTTCGGAATTGTGATCACAAAATTGACATCAGTCTATGAAATCTTTTACTATTTGTCTGAAACCGTGTTAGTAAGTGCAAACTACCTGGTTTAGGCCCACACAATAACTGTGATCAATAGTTGGCGGCATAGAGTGACATAACTCAGAGTTGGTCACAGTAGTTCAAATTCATTCATTTAATTTTCAAAATGTTGAGTTCCAGTATTCTTCCACACATTTTCACCCCATATTATCTAGCCATATGTACAAAGTTTGATCGATTTCTATCATCGTTACTACATTATTATGACTTTTGCTATTCATCTTGCTAATTTTGTTTCATACTTATGCGACATGGAAACTTGTGCTTACTCATAATTGTGCCAGACTCTATGTTATTTATGACCTAATGGATGACTATGAGCACAGATCCAAGGTGATTTTTGAGATAATAACCCAATAAATTAGTCCAGACAATGCAGGCTAAACTGTACAATACTAATACTTGGTGGTCATTGATTACCGTATTGTTGTATCGTGCTGGTATTCGTGTTTAGGTAGTTTACTTTTCAGTTAGTGTGGGCTACTTGTAAAATATACTAAATTTACTGCCGGTCCTAAGCCCAGATAAATGGAGGGTTGGGCAAATGGTTAGCAACCCCATCCCGTAAAAAATAACCTTGCTAACAAAACGCTAACCAGAAAAAATCATGTCAACCATTTTAACTCTAACCCTGGGAACCGAAAAGTCTTCATTCCGAAGATTTATCATGCCTCATGGTGAAGGCCGGGTTTCTTCGAAAGCCACAAGGCTAACGCCCCATCTAACCTAAACACCAAGGTTGAGATGGACAATACCGAATATGAAGATGTCATGGAACGATATGAACTGGAACAAAAGAAAGAAAGCAGTGAGAGGTTTCCAAACTTAGGCGCCTTCAACAAAATGATTATAGGTGGCACCATATTCTCCCACAAACGCATACACAAAGCTACATGAGTTTCACCAAATCACACTACAGTGAACCAAATCGACTACATCTTCATCAGTAAGAAGTTCAGAAGAACCATGGAAGACATAACAGCAAAGAGAGTAGCTGATATGACTTCAGATCATCACCTGGTAGTTGCCAAAATGAAACTAAGGCCACAAAAATCATTGGACAACTGGAGCAGTAGTATTACAGAAGTTTTATGCGACCCTTCAGGATACTAACAAACTCAACAAATTCAAGATAACTCAGCAATAAGTTTCTGACTTTTCACGATATACTAGAAGAAGAGGAAACTACTATGGAGGACAGCTGGAAAGAGCTTGATGAAGCAAAATCTTCAACATTTCGGGAGGTTTTGGGCAACCATAAGCATCACCATAAGTAATGGATCTCTTCTAGTACACTGGATAAAATCCAAGAAAAGAGGAGCAAAAAAACAAAAAACAATAAGAGCCAAACAAGAACGGAAAAAACCAAGACACAGGCCAATTACACAGAAGCCAACAAGCAAGTGAAGAGGAGCATTAGGGTGGATAAACGGAAATATGTGGAAGATCTGCCAATGACAGCAGAAAAAGCTTCAACGAAAGGAAACATGAGACTTCTATATGCTACAACGGAGAAGCCAGCTATAAAATACAGTAAACTGGAACGACTATTCAAGAACAAGGATGAAAAACCAATCACTGAGACCCAAAAACGTCGAAACAGGTGGGTAGAACACTTCGAAGAACTCTTGAATTGACTAGCCCTCACTGAAACCACCAGTCATCGAAGCAGCGGCCACGGATCTCCCCATAAATGTCGATTCACCCACAATCGAAGAAATTAACATGGCCATCCGACAAATCAAGAGAAGTTGGTCAGCAGGGTCAGACAACATACCAGCTGAGGCACTGAAGTAACTGCGAAGGTGCTCCGAACTCTCTCCAGGAAGATTTGGGAGGAAGAACAAGTGCCAACAGCTGGAAAGAAGGACATCTCATCAAAATAACAAAGAAAGGAGACCTTAACAAGTGAGAGAACTACAGGGGCATCACCCTACTTTCGGGACCAGTAAGTCTTCAACAGTGTTATTGACCCAAATGAGAGATCCAGTCAACACCCAACTTCTAGATCAACAGACCAAATTCCGTAAGGATCGATCGTGTACAGATCGAATCGCGATACTATGGATTATTGTTGAACAATCAATTGAATGGAACTTTATATCAATTCCCTTAATATGAGGAAGCATTTGACAGCGTTAGCAAGAGAACATTATGAAGCCTTCTTCGACACTATAGTGTACCCGAAAACAAAGTCAACATCATACGGAATCCTTACGACGGACTACAATGCAAAACCGTGGATGGAGGGCAGATCATAGATTTGCTCGAAGTGAAGACCAGTTCCAGATGGCTGCTTACTCTCACCCTTTCTGTTGATGGTTGACTGGATTAAGAAAACTGCAACATCTCAAGGCAAGCACAAAATACAGTAAACAACTTGGATGCAACTAGACGACTTGGATTTTGCAGATGACCAACCTAGCTTTTCTATATCACACTCAGCAACAAATACAGGTGAAGACGAACAGTGTAGCAGCAGTCTCTACAGTCAGCAGTAGGCTTCAATATACACAAAGGGAAAAACAAGATCCTTAGATATAAAACAATAAGCACCAACCCAATTACACTTAATGGAGAATCTCTGGAAGATGTAGTAACTTTTAAATATCTAGGCAGTATTATCGATAAACAAGGGGTGTCTGATTCAGATATGAAGGTACAGGAGTGGTAAGGTAAGGATAGCATTTCTACAGTTGAAAAACATCTGGAACTCAAACTAGCTGTCAGCCAACATCAAAGTCAACATTTTTAATATGAACGCCAAGACAGTTTTACTGTATGGAGCTGAAATTTGGAGTACTACGAAAAGTACCGTTCAAAAGATGCAAATGTTTATAAACAGCTGTTTGTGCAGATACTTTAGATCCGTTGGTCAGATACCATCAGCAACAACCTACTTTGGCAGAGAACGAATCAACCTCCAACCGAGGAAAAAATTTAGAAAAAACGCTGGAGGTGTATAGAACATAAATTAAGAAAATCCCAAACTTGCATCACAAGACAAGTGCTAGCTTGGAATCCTCAAGATCAAGGAAAAAGAAGAAGATCAAATAACACATTCGGTGGGGAATTGGAGGCAGACATAAAGAGAGATAAACAGTTCTTGGAAAGAACTGGATAGGAAAGCCCAGGACGGTCGGTGGGAAAATGGTGATCGGCAGCCTATGCTCCACCTAGGGTAACATATATTGATTGATTGACTTGTACAATACATGTTTCAATGTAGTTTCTGTCTTGCATTTAATTTAATTATTTTTTAACTATTGAAATGATACGAATCGATATGATAGAAGTCAGCATTTAATAGAGACAGTATTCACAGGTCTCAGAATTTTTCAAAAATAGTGCTGATTGTGAGAAGATAGACAGATAAAGGTTTCGAAAATGGCTTATTTCCACAGTGATGGAAAATCGTTACACGCTCTGTTAGTATACACTGTACAATTATTAAGTTTATAATTTTACTGACAGCTTGACGTAAATATGTATAATTGTGATCTTGGTATCCTTCGGTTTTGTGGAAAAAGACAAGTCATAATTGAGTATATTTATGTTATAGATTAATGAGGCTCTCAGTTTCAGTTAACTAAGTTAACAGTTATAGAAATCAGAAGTTATAAAGTGCGTAAAATGAAAACGCTGATAATTATTCAATTCAATATTTAATAACATATTCTTTTTTAACTGATCATAAATTGTGCAGATTACTGGGTATTATTGCTACTAACCAATCGTTTTACTTCAACCTACATTAGTGTCTGATATATCCACAGCATACTCATCAGTTTCTCAAATTAATTATCTGATTTGTTTGGATACCTCTTATCGTACATTTTTTTAAACTTCGCTGAATGTCCTTAAGACAATTTTAGTTGAAACGAAAACATCTTATTCACTTGCGGTGATCCTGTGGTATTACGTCAGTGGTGGTGTTCACTCGATTTCAGTTGAGTTTCTCAGCTTTCCTGCCCGTGGTCTTGTAATTAAGCTTGAAGTGATCCTGAATTTACGTATATTTTAGGATTTCTTGATTAGTGGCCAGATCACAATAACTGGTACAAATACCAAAATGAGTAAAGGCAATTTTTTATTGCTAAACTTCTTTAATATGAAACAGCGTTCTAAGCCCTAACGAATCGAAATCAGCTTCCTACGCAATCAGTTTGAGTATCGTGAAAAATAGAAACATTGATACATACCACTTTGTTTTCGTATATTGTTTTGCCTATCAGTGATCTGCTCTTAAATTATTAAATTCATCTGTGTTGAATCCTGTACCGACGTCCTAAGAACAACGAGCTACCATCATCAATTAGAACCATCTTGGGTCTTGCTATTGATCCTCACCCCATTAATTAAAAATGTTATTCTTGTTTGACGTTGTGGATAATTTATAATTTAAGATTCATTCACAATTCAATTGCTTTTTCAAGTTATGAAGATGATGATGACGATGATAACGAAAATGAACATACTAATAGCGGTTGGTCACTTAATGAATCCAAGTTAGCTGTTCGCCAGTCAGGAAATGATGGCGTACCTGAGAAGGAAATAACTGATGTCAAACGCTCTTTAGCTAAACCACTGGTTATCTCTACGGAAGCAACCAACAAAACTTACACTTCATGCTATGGTGAAGCCTTTTGGGTCGGTGAAGATGAGTCAAGCGAAAAACCGATTAACTCGAATTCTTCTTGGGATTTAACACCAGAGAACAAAACATCACAAAGTTTAATACGTACCAGTCCTTTGACATGTGATACTACCTCAGTAACTCCAACATCGATCTTACAGTCATCTACGGAAAGTTGGTCTGTAGGTACACCTCAGTCAGATACAACTCGACTAACTGGTACTTTTCCTCATCGCAAAGCCATATTTCCCATTAATCATCTTGCTAGAAAATACAGCCATAACACTTTTCCAACTCATTTCCAATCTAAATGGCCTCGAACATTTAATGTTCATTTAAGTGATCATTCCAAAAAAATGCTCAGATGTGATCAATGTGGTAAATATTACCGCAATGATTATAGCCTACATCATCATATTTGTTTAAAACGTAAGGATGTATGGAAGAAAGGCGATGTACCGTCTGAAATGATTGATGGTCAAGTTATGTACTTTTGTCCTAGTTGTCGTAAGCCTTTTAAATGGCTTGGTAATCTTACGCGACATTTCTATGTGCATACAGGTCAACGGTTTTTTCGATGTGATATTTGTTCTAAAGAATTTTTTTCTGCTTATCAAGTTAAACGACATATGAATTCACATACAGGTGTTCGTTTTAAGTGTGAATTATGCGATAAACCTTTTACATGTAAATATGCATGTGCTTGGCATACTAGACAACATTATGCTTACTCATCATCAAAATAACAACTTTCAAACGTTTCTCTCTCTTGTTCTTCCAAATGAGTTCAACGAATATGTATGCATATATATGCACTTAGCTTTCTACGTTCCAGCTAGAGACATTTAATTACATACATTTTGCACAATAACTTATTTTTTTACTTATACAATTTCAAGGTTAACTAATGTCTTTTTTTAATATCTTATATATCCAATGTTATTATATATATGTGCCTTCATTACGTAATATGTTTGCTATCAATTTCTTAAAATTTTTTTAGAATTTGTGAATTTATATATTTACGTATACATTACATTTTCTTATCACTGAGAGGTTGCTCAATTCATTCATGATTGTTACATCCCACTAATATTTTCTTATAAATAAATACAGTATTCTTTCATAATCCTGATTTTGATTCTTATTCTATTGTCAATGATCAGCAATTGTGAAGTATTATGTAATATGCATGCACATAAACTATGTGCTAACAAGTGTATTCACATCTACTAGGACTAAATCACATCAAGGTCGTTGAGTATTTCTTTTTCTATTTTTCTGTAACTATTTTTTTAGACATGAACGTGTTTACACTATTTGAGGATAACACACAAAGTACAACATGATTTTGTGACATGTTTTAAAATACCTCGTATTGATATTCCTGCGTCTATTGAATGTTGTGCCTTGCTTTATTATTATTCGGTTATAGTTACTATATATGCACTTCATTTTTATATTGCCTTTTTTTTGTCTTACTACTATTAACAATCTTAACTGAAGAATTAGTTTTTGTAGAAATTGGTGATTATTGCCATTTTTTGTTTGTTTATTCAGTTCCTTATTGTTATATTATTGCTACTAGTATTCTAACAATTTTAACAAAAATAAAATTTTACAAATTGTATGTGTATGCTTATACGTATTGTGTATTCTGGTTTGCCTTTTGTTTCCAATCAAATTAACATGCTGGATATAAGTATTCAAGTGACTAGTTAAATAATGTGTATAATAACACTGGGCATTCATGTAGGAAATATTAATCAAGTTTAATGTATCTCTTGGCATTATCGTAAGTAAGCGTAGTGTCTATTTTATTTTTTCGAGGTTATTCACAACCTATGTCAACCTGTCAATAATTGCGTTGTGCCCCGTTCTTTCGGTTGTTTTTGTATTCCTTTTCGGAATATTTTCAAGGTTAACCGCAATAGCAGTCTATGAGCTTGTTTAGTGTAGTGCAGCCCGATATAGATGAAAAAATATAATGAAAGTTATGGTTGCTTTAGTGGAAATTATGTCCTAATTAACATTACAGACTAAACGAACGCAAGGGTAGCCGAATCTACTAGATATATAATACAGCAAGCAAATATTAGGATGTTGCGAATGGCCTCACGTGTTTGAGGTAATTTGTCATTATTTTCCATCGTGATACTACGCTTTCATACTCATCAGTTCTGTAGTAGTTATCATAAAGCGAAAAGATTGTAGACCCAGAAAAAACGTATTATGCAGGTTGATAAGTGGACTCGCTCGTAATATCAATGGTCATATTTAAACTGGCTTATATTTCCGTAAGCTTATGTCCTAATTTACTATGGCTGGTTGCACGTTGGTACTAAGTACACTGAGAACTTATCTTGAGGCTGCAAGCTAGATATGAGATTTTGAAATACTAACCGAATTAGATGAAGCGAGTTTGGATATACTTGAAGAACCTGTTCGAAAACCAACCTAAAGCTTAATAATCATTTGGTATAATGTAGATAATGCTCATTATCGTCACAGTAAGAAGGCATGTCGATTCACAATGATAGTAATGTAATTGCTTAATCAGCGGTTTAACCAATTAGGAAAAGGTTTTCATGAAGAATATCCAGTTAGAAGTTATTATGACAGACGTGATAACGGTTGCAACTAAGTAACGAATTCCGGACAGTAAACGATATCTCTAAAATAAGACTACCTCATTAGTGTCATACCTACGCTAAGATTATTCACTTATCCTAGTTGAAATGTGTGTAAATATCTCAATGTACTCTAATGAACGATTACTGAACATTATAGATTAATTCTAATGAACATTCCTCTCACTTCACTTGGAGAACTGAAGCCATGAAAAATGGATTATACTGAGTTCAAAATCTAGAAGATAGCGAATGAATATTTAAACATATGTTATCGTTATTTTACTGATTCGAACCAGAGATTATGTACCTTTTAAAATATCGTGATTCGATGTCACATACTCGTTTAATTGCCTTTTGTGAACACACTTTTAGCTAGAAATGATAGTTGTTCGATTTGCTTAGAATGCATCCTGTCAACTTTAATCGATGAAAGTTCACAGGCTCATCAATCAAATTAACTGTTTTTATTTAGAATCTGTTAACTATGTCCGCAATCAGAAAGTTTTACCAATCAAATTTTACTTTAAACGCCCACCACTTCAACTTAGTCGAGATTGGTGTAGCCTGTCTTCTTTTATATGTTAAATATCAATCGATGAAACAGTCCTAACCTGTCTTTACCGGTTTTAATCACTTCATACCTGTGTAGCACTACTCATTAGGTGTGTATACTCGTCACCAATTGTTGCATATTATTAAGTTTTAAACTAGGTTGCCGTTCACTGTAAACACTTTAATAGGAAAGAATCCTTCAGGTACCAACTTATGCTTAACATAAGCCCTAACACCACATGCGACAAGTGTTTTTTTGTTGTTTTATGTGGGAAGCTAATTTTTACGTTAGTAGGTGTTATATCAGAGCAAGAAGTCGAAATAACAACCTGCTAAGTCTATTCCTAGTGATATCAGGATCCCTACTGATATACGGCAATTGTTGAACATTTAGTAACTGCTCTTTTTCAATCGCATAAATCAGAGGCTTGGTCACATTAACTGTTGTCATATCTTTTTCCCTTCCTGAGTTGTAATATTATGAACTCATTATCCAAATGTCTGTACACAACTTCCTCAGTCCAATCTTTAATGTATTTTTTGTTACTGTTAGGTCCAGCTTATGATATATGAAAACCATTGTTTTTATCCAACAAACGACTCGGTTTTAGCTATCATTCGTTAGTACTCGTTTTGTCTATCCATACCTCTGAGGTAGGCTTTGATCGTTCAGGCATAATGTCAATTAATCACCTTTTCTCAAGTCTGTTAGGCCATAATCACAGTGCAAGTTTCATTCGCTAGCTTCCTCCAGGCAATCACTATCAAGGTCGTTACAAAAAACGACTAAAACGTTTAAAATGATATTGGACCACGACAGTAAGACCTACTATCCATTTTCGAATTATTACAACTTTTTATAAAACTATTATTATTTTTCGCACTGAATCATTTTACCAAGTCGGAAATCAATTACACATCAGGTTGTCAAACTTACGAAAGCCTATATTATCCAGTGAAAACATTCACGGGTAATCTGAAATTCTATTCAACAAGTCCATACGACTGACAGTCATATACCTCTACAGTTAAATGTAGCAAGCCACTGATTCTATTGAATTCGATACCTGTGAATCGAATTGGTTTAAGCAGTCAATAAAAGTCAAGAAGCAGTGACCACCTTTCGTTTTAGTATGAAACTCTCAAGTAGTGCATACTCAAAACATCACCAGAGATAGAATCCAAAAACGCCAAGTTTCGAGGCGTGCACTTAATCCTTACAGTACAGATTTTCCTAACCTCAATTGGTTCGCGATATACTGTGCGACCCCATCCATTGACATTGATCAGTAATGACCGCACGCCTGACAGTAGAACTCCACCGGTAACGGCTCCTAGTGAGATATGGTGTGAACAATTCTATAGGGCACTAAAAAAGATAGAAGAGCTGTCTACTCCCTTTTTGATTTTCATTAGTTACAGGACTCAAGTCAATTTATCAAGACACCTAGTCATATACTGAATTCATTCTTCTAAATAGCCTTAAATAACCAAGGGGACCTATTACTGATTTATCTTTAGTTTTTAATAAATCTAAGTGGTTAGATATGTTTCTTAATAGGGAGGGACTTAAATAGAAGTCAACGTTTCATATAATTAAAGCAGAAATGTTTCTGATCCAAGTTTTAATTTATGCTGTTAAGGAAGTTAGAACTTGAGTAGACAATCTATTTTTTCATTGAATCAACGGATCAGCAAAAATTACTGAATTATTTTGGCATTGTAATTAATCTAGCTGAGAAATGCACAAAATGAGTGGCGTTTATTCCCTAAGCTTGTATTTTTCGAATTTATAGTTTACGCTTTGATTTCCTATGGTTCAGTGAGATAGAAGGTTGGTGTTAGCCAGTAACAATCATATTGGTTATCGACTTGTATACTAATATTGCAAATCCATCTTCGATCGTCTTTATTAACAATCCACTCAGTTATAATTGTTTTTTTTTTTGCACAATGTTCAATAGAAATGACTAAATGTATACCAATTTAAATTCAATATGAAATCCATTTATTTTACCATTAATTCAAATCAATGTTACGAATTGTACACAGATTACAAAGTAGATATATAAATAATGTAATTCTTTCCTTTTTCTACAAAAGCTTTTCGTTACGTGGACTTATTAATGACTCAAACTAGAATGGAACATGTTAATGGTAACAAGATACATATCTCAAAACTAAACACAAGGATAATGAAGGTAGGATTTAAAGTAGAGTGTACAGATAAAAATACTCAAATGAATATAATGTAAAAGAACTAAGAGAAACGTAGATCTACCCTTAAAATGTTTTCGTTTAACAGTAGTTTTGTATTATTCTTAAGTAGTCCTATTCATATATCCATTACAACTTAATTAACTGTCTTCTAGGTTTGTAGTGAAATTATCATGATTATGTACTTAAACGAAACTTAGAATTCATCCTATGTTGTGATTTGACAGTCCACTTATGTAAAGCTTTAGCTAAATAAGGAGTTATGGCTACTCCTTTCAGATCTTGCTGTTCCGATTGAGGGCTTAGAGAACGGGGAATTTTGTTAGGTAATCAAACTAGTGAAGATTAGTTAACGGAGGTTAATAATTTGTTATTGACTTAAAGTTCTTCACAATATGATGTCACATGTTTGAAAACTATTCCACTTCGGTTTAGATAACTGGTTAGTATCACTGGCCCTAATAGTGTGCTCTGGAAGATGGACATACAAACATTTACTCGGTAACTGAGTTACTTATTATACTAGAACAACATAACTATGTAGTATTTCCTTATTTTCGAAAGTTCTGTTGGCAGGTTCATTTACCGGATTACACAGAACCACCACACCTATTGACATATCTTCAGAAGGTCAGCTTGATAGAAAAGTGCGTATATCATCCAATTTTATTCGTCTAGTGTGCTAAGAAGCCTCAACGAAATAGATTTCTTAAAAAGCTATTCAACCGACACCATGGGCAGTGAAAAGTGTAATGTCGGACAACTAAAGAGTGAAAAACTTCCAGAACTGTGTTGTAGAGGACTAATTCACTTATTTTGGTCAGTGAGTAATGCAAACATTACATTTTTATTATTGTCACTTTTTGTCTTACCCTATCTTCCCGTTTAGTATATTTGCTGTTACTATATAGTCTCTTATTATGGACAACAGTTAATTAGTTGTGTACACGTTACCTCTATTCACTGCCACAATTTCTTCTGTTTCTTATTAGTGTAAAATCCCTAATTGGTTCCCTGTGTGGTCTGATTTTGTGTATATATATAGGGATGATTGAAATACAATTCGATTGGATTCTGTCTGTTGGCTCCTCAATCGTTGTTTTCTCTATTCCCGCTTAGGGACTGGAAGTCGCGGGGCAGACTGTGTCCGTATACTGATTAGCAATTATCAAGGGCAACTGTGTATTTTCATAAAACATAACAGGAACGACTGGTCACTATCGGTCAGAAAGTACTTGTTATAGACTACTGTAACTAACACCCTAGATGAGTGATAGGTTGAATAAGATATTCAAATCAATTATAAATAACTTCTGTATGAAGTTTTGGAACTAACAGAATACCTCTTGATGTTCTATTAATTACTTTTGAAATCACATCACCTTAAACGGTTCAGTTCACTCATGTGAGCAAAAAATGGAATTACATTTATACTGTCAAATAAGTGGATGGATAGAAAACACAAGTCAACAAGCCTGATACAAATGGACCCTTGTAATAGCAAAATACGATCCTGATTAGGTACATGTCCCAATACATCCAGGTTAAAGTATGCTGACTGGTACATTTCAACCGATTACATTTACGAAACAATCAAAAAAAATTACAGAATTTTTTCACGCAAATTATATGTAGACCCGTTCATTATGACATTCTTCTTGTTATTTCTGTGTATTGAAATATACCTTGTTACTCCTTATTATGATTTCGAATTAGGTTAGTGTAGTTATTGTGTCATAGAATACTAGAGTCGAGAAACTTAACAAGTTTCTTTGGTGATACTGGTCTCTAATGAATATAATTTTGAAACGTGGTCGCACGGTCAATAATACGCTTGATGTTCTAGAACCGGATGAACATTTAGAATGGTAAACTTAACTAATGCTGAATAACTTCATATATGGCTTCTTTATCTGTGATAAGTGTGTTCAGTGATAACTAATCAACTGAAGCAATGCAGCTAAATCATATCGTGCTAAAAGTTACAAGACAAACATGACATCTATTACTACTCACTAACAAAATTAATGTAAACAACAGTCCTTCAGGAGGTTGACTTCAGTCAAACTAACTAAGTGGTAACCTCTTAGACTGCGAAACAGATCGTATGCTATTTTGAATCTCACACCAGGTATTAATTTTGCTCAATTTCATTGATGTGCCTTGCTGATAAGTACCAATTAGGTTAAGTTTCCGACTAACCACTTTCTACTATCTAACATCAATATCCTTAGTACAATCACATTCACTTTATATCGCAGTTTAACGTAACAAGCTACTGCTCGTTTAATATTCATGTTTATGCGATAGTGAAATTGTTTAGCATGATGAAGTGACCATATATATTAATTAAATGAACTTACTAATAATTTTTGTATTGAGTTAATGCTAAATATTTCAAAGTAAACAAAAGCTAAATATTTTACAATATTATTTACAATTATTTCATATCAAATATGCATTCAGAAGATGTGGAAGAATTCAATTTGAATAGAATTTCACTAAATGTCGGTCTTTTAGCTGGTTCAAATTCCCAACACATATTCATAAGTGTTAATCTGAAAAAAAAAAAGGAAATATACAAGAGAAGAAATGAATTACATTATACATTATTTCGCTAGTTTATGCAATGAATGAATTCTATAAATTAATCTCACGAATAATAATTATTGGCTGTTAAACTAATCTTTTAAGGAGAAGATTTTTGTAGGAAGGCATTTATATATTCCTATAACATATAAAACCGTAATATATTGGATCAAAGTATCTAAGTATTCAGTTGGAGAATAATTGAAGATCAGGTAGGAATTGACATTTCATTCTGTTTAGACTAAGTTCAAATAATACTTACCTTCGAGTCAACACCAGATAACACTTATATCTTTAAATTTAGTGGAAAGTAGGATAATTACTACTTTTTATTTCTTAGTGACAATTTTTAAGACTGAATTCCTAGTGTTATTGGAAAGCTGTGCTATGATCCAAGACAGGAGTTGGCAGCTTATTGATGAATTTGGAAGAACATAGAGTTATGTCGAGAATTAGCTGAATTGTATGTTTATAAATTGGTGGTTAAAAAGACAAGCGATTTGTTGGGTAAAATTGAAAGAATAAACCAGTTTATCAGTCCAATGGTAACTGAATTTCGGTTAACTAGAAACCTATCATTGTTAGTACAACTAATCAACATGTATGCTTTAATATGGTAAAACGTTTAGTTCTTAAACAATTGATTAAACTAACAAAATAGTTTGTAGTATTTTTAAGGTAATATGGTTGCTGAGATAGAACTGCTATCAGCTAGGAAAACTTTGACAACTAGGAATCATTGCCCAACGTTCTCGTCTTTATTTGAGACAGCACATTCAATAAAAATTAACACTTTAAATATTAAATTACTTCTAAGTAGTTTGAATATTTGTACCCAAATAATGAGTTCAACCTAGTACATTTGATTGTCAAATAGCGAAAAACTGAAGTTTTAAAATATTAGTTAGTGCACACCGATTCAACGGTCAAAAACATTGTATTCAACGCAAGACCACAATGTCACATTAATTTAGGTTGGTTAAGAGGTGAAAAGAGGAAGTAATGGAATAATCTAGTTCAAATTAGCTGAAAGTGAGACAGTCATAGCGAAAGGCAATAACTGATCGTTGCTTTATAACACAAATTAATTGAAGTAGGGATCCTATCATTGCACACCAGCACAACGAGTGCTGATACTTGAGCGTTAGCCTGACGTTCCTAAATTTTATCGTTGGTGTGGTCGTGAATGAGCACTGATGAAGAGACATATTTATCTAGTTCTGCATAGATTTTAGTGGTAGGCAATTGAGATTAATTTATGACAAACAAAATAAATTTCTACAAAAAATACTGTTATTATTAAAATAGTTTGTAACTTTCAATTGCCATTTAGGATTACATCTAATAAAATTTTATCACAAGAATTTGTATCCAGTAGTGGAATTCAATTGGTACATCCCACTGATGAGTAGTCCTAAATAAATTGAAACTTAGCTATGTACAAACTGTCGCCTTTCCTCTTCCTTCTAGTGGTTGTTCGGATCATGAAAACCTCCACATCTGAGGAAAAGCACGGAATTTAATGGACAAGTAGGATGCAACTCGATGATCTGGACTTCGCTGATGATCTAGCTCTTCTAGCCCATATACACCGATATGCAAGTTAAGACAACCAACGTAGCAGCAACCTCAGCATCAGAAGGCCTGAACATACATATGGAAAAGATCAAGATTTTTAAACACAACACTGGGAGCACCAACCCAAGTGAACTTGATGGAGAAACTTTGGAAGAAGTGGATACTTTCACTTACCTGGAAAGCATGATCGATGAACAAGGAGGATCCAATGCAGATGTAAAGGCAAGGATTGGCAAAGCAAGGATAGCATTCCTACAGTTGAAGAACATATAGGATTCGAAACAACTGTCAACCAACCTCAAAGTCAAACTCTTCAATGCGAACGTCACGATAGTTCTTTTCCTATGGAGCTGAAACGTGGAGAACTACTTCAAGCATCCTCAGGAGGGTACAGGTATTTATAAACAACTGTCAACGCAACATACTGAATGTCCGTTGGCCGGAAACCATCAGCAACAGCCTACTATGAGAGAGAACAAACTAACTTCCAGCTGAAGAGGAAATCAGGAAACGACGTTGGAAATGGATAGGGCGTACATTGCGGAAGTTATCAGACTGCATCACGAGGCAAGCACTAACTTGGAATCCTGTTGGGAAACGGAAGAGAGGAATGCCAAAGAACACACTGCGTCGAGAATTGGAAGCAGATATTAAAAGGACGAACAGCAACTGGAAACAGCTGGAAAGGATTGCTCAGGACAGAGTTCAATAGAGAATACTAGTGAGTGGCCTATGCTCCTCCGGAAGGGGTTACGGGCGTAAGTAAGTAAGTAAGTAGGTGGCTATATAGAAAAATAATGTTCTATGTTTTTTTTCAAATTATCTACTGAGTCGATGTTTTTAAAATAATTGTAATTTTCTGTAAGTAACACAAATAAATATTTAGAAAAAAAGCAACCATTTTATTACAGCATTTAACAACGTTTAGTGGAAACTTACAAAATAATAGGCAGTTTTGTTGAGCAATCTGGTAGAGTTAAATGTCCACCTTCACATACATATTTCATAACTTCTTCATGTGATAAACCAGGATATGGTAATGAGGCAAATGTAGCTATTTCCCATAACACAACACCATATGACCTTTTTGATGAAAAAATAAACGAATATAACTATAACAGTATAATGCATTTTTAAGAATATAAAGATTGTAGATAAAGTGTAATTTATAAAACACAAATAATGTTTATACAAATACTGGATAGTTCAGTGGTTGGTTGTTTTTGAAGTTCAACTACTAAGCTACATGTTCCAATTTCGCTTCACTTATTTCAGTTGAATAGTATCACTAGTCTACATACACAAAGTATACTTTAAAGCTGAGTACGTGAATCTACATTCGGAAAATAAGTTATATCAGCATCATTATCGAGAAATTAAATAAAATCGTTTTCAAAAAAAATTACAAAATCCACTACAATATTTTCATGATGGAGTTCAATTTGACGAAGATGTTCTATGAACTAGGGGTTTAATTTTGGCGTCAAATAATTTTAACGCATTTAGTATGTTATGATGTTTCATTTGGCTAACGTCTAAAACAAGCAACTAGGAATTTCATAGAAAAGAGTTGCAATCGAATTAAATAAACATAATCAACATGAAAGATAAGGATTCGCGCAATTAGTTATGAGCTATATTATATGCGTTAGGGTTAATGATACTAGTTGGCTCCCTAAAGTGAATAAGACTCGAACTTGTGACCTAGTGGTTGGGAGTCGAGTGTTGTAAACACTCAGCTAATACTTTTATTGACTCCATGAACATCATAAGTAAAACTTTCAGAAAAATGTAGATGACTAGCAGCTTGTTAGAATCGACGATGTCTAGAAGGACAATGAATGGATCACAAGTAAACAGGTTAAATTAGAGGAAGCAACTTTATCAAAAAAGTCATTCAGCCAGAACAAAAACCATCTTAAAACATCTCAAACCCATATGGATAAAACATGTTTCATGTTGTTAATCAATTTGAAAATATGACAAATGAAAGATTTTCGAGAATTTATAATTAAATATCAGTATGTAACTTGACTGCTAAATAAAAAGAAAACAGATATACGTTGACTTTAATACTGAACTTAAAGTCATTCAAGAAAGTACAGAAGGATGGCATTTCCGATAACATGATCTGACATTTCTAAAGAAAATGATAACAGGTATTAATGAAGCTTTAACGCTTTGTTAAGTCTATTTAAATAAACAAGATGTACTAGATGCTAGATGTACCTATATCTCAATGTTGATGTTCACACTGGGATTCGAACTCAGTCCTCTTTCGTGTTAATCGCCACGGCATTCACCACTAGGCTAATATGTCCAGAGAGTCACACTTGTGCAACTAGTATATATGTAAATAGGTTGAGCTCGTATCTATATATCCAACTTAAACGTCACTTGTGAACTACCATTATATCGAGGCGATCCGCTCAGGATGCACACATAGCAACAAAGGCTGACCAGTTTCAGTCTATGACTAACCAACGGGAAGATACAAGCTCAAACTAACTAGGTGGCACAGTTTATGGACCTTACGAGAGGTCAGGTATAATCTTTTCAACAAAAGGCCAAACTCACGTTTTCATGATGAACTTCTATAATATCGATTCACGGATTAGTTTCGTTGATTAAACTGAAAATTTGAAAATTCTACGGCAAAAATTTTTCTAGCAATAACATAGTCACAATCAAAGGATCAACAAAACGAATTCGTTGGCTCCAAACTACGACTATTAGTCTTCAATAGATTTGGGCACTAAAGAGATATGCCACAGTTGCTCTTCATGTTTGTAAGCCTTCAGAAACCTAACATGATAACTCAGATCGTGGTCTAAACCTGACAAACAGCAAAAATTCAAGCCTACTTTACTAATCCAGTTCAAGGAAAAGTTAACCTAGTTATCATAGACGAAATTTCAGAATAGTTAAGGTTTAAACAATAAAAAAACTGATTCACAAGAAGAATGATGATTTACTTACCAAACATCAGATTTACTTGTGAAATATGCAGATGATAAAGATTCTGGTGCCATCCAACGTACAGGTAATCGAGCTTGACCTATTTTTCTATAATATTCTTGATTACTTACAAGACGAGCTAAACCAAAATCTGTTGAATATGTAAATGAATGCGAAAAATATAAAGGTTCCAAACAATAAATCGTTAAAAAAAGATAATAAACTTTTGTGAAGTAGTGATGTTAACCATGGAAGAGGAAATAGGATTTCAGGGAAAGTTGGCTTGAAATAAATGAAACTCATTAACATTAAGTACATTGTTATCAAAACATTCCAAAATCATAATCCAACGACTCACATTCTCGACAGTTTCAAATAACTTCTGTGTTTACTATATCGTTTCGCTAAAGGAAAAGAACTTATTCTGTTATTCAACTGTGCTATTTACTGATATCAATTGATTCAAAGGTGTACGTTACCCATTCGATCAAAAAGTCAGTTATCGATCGGAGCGATTATTTATCGGTCAGTATTCTATTCATAATTTTAACAACTTGAATGTGGTCATCATCATAAATCATATTATCGACTGTGGAAGCTATGGTTCAGTGGATTATGCGTTTGACTTTCAGAGGGTTTGAAGTCACTTCAGTCTACTATAATTTGGGCATTTATGTAGGACTACATGCCCTCTCACATTTAGAATGCAGCTGGAAGATAATTACATGAACAAATCATTTATTTTCAAGTGTAGAGAGTCAGTCTATGCAATTGTATAATATTATTTAGGGTTATCAGTTAATGGTTTAATAGAATTGTGCCATATATTAGTTCGATCGTTATTATAAAGCTACTTTATAATCCAGATGTGAAAATAGTCAGTTAATCACGTAGCCAGAAACCAATCAAACAAGAGAGTCATTAAAAAATTCGAAGATAAGCGAAACTAATAAAACCTCTGAAGACAATTATTTACAGACAGAAATATCAGAAAAGCTAATTTAACATCCGTAAAGTATATCTACCACAAATGTAGTTTGTCGAATTAGGCATATATGTGCGTCAGCTCAAGTTCCCATAGCATGAGGAGATCAAATTAATAAGATTAATAACACAATACAGATTAACAAGAAGGGATAAAGCTGAGGTTATTCATTAAAAAATAGTGGAACTTAGGAATTAAACGATAAATGGGAATGCATCGGAGCTAATTTGACTGATCTTGAGCTATTTCACTTAATATCTCCAACTACTTCTGGTGATTATCGCACTGACATAACCGTAACTTCAACCATGACGTAGTGGTCGGGTTTACCTATCGTGATGGTCCGATTAAGCAATATTGGTTGGAAAATCCATTACTTCAGGTCCTATACTACTAGGAACCTCGGTTGGAGAGAGGTAAAACAATAAGCAACAAACTTAAAGTTGGAGGATGGAGTAGTAATGCCGACTGTAGATGTATGACAACACTAAAGTATTCCTTTCAGACAACCAGTATTGTAGTGATGATGTCTTTTAAGAAAGAAAGGAGAGGGTCAGAAAAGGTCGGCTCTAAAAATGCACATCCCATACTCAATGGACTACCATCCGCAGAGGTAAGGCTTTTACAAGTACGAAATTAAACCATCTACGTAGTTGTCTTTTTGGGACTGTAATCAAGCTCCTGAATCATCAAGAGTACCATTAGTCTAGTTTTTCTTCAGGTGCAAGTGGTAACCACCCCATACCTATAATAGTACTCATGGCCACTCTGTCAATTACCAAGCCCATATCTCTCCCACATTTCTCCTACACCTGTGATATAATGAAAAAAAATAATAATAGGTGTTTTATTCAATATTATTTTCTTAGTACTATCTAGAATTTTTCAGTTTTCAGTAGCATTTGACATCACCTTTATTACGAAAACTTTAATGGTACAAATTTTATGAGACTTCATAAATGTGTTTAGGTCATTTTCAAGTTTTGGATTAAAATTAACAGTTCGACATTTGTAAGAAAGACCATTCACTGTAGACCATCTATAAACATTCGTTGGCCAACTATTAGTTTGAGAAGAACATTAAAAGAAAGGCACAGGGCTACACAAATATTAATCATCTCTACAGAAGATGGGAGATCATGCAAGAAAAAGGAGAAAAAAAAGGGGAAAAGAGACCATAACTTATATCTACGTGAAATAAGTGATAAAGATGTTGTTTTGAAATAAAACAAAAACTCATTCATTGAACTTTTAATTTCTAAGAACATGACACAAGCAAATACATTTCTATAGTTAGAAACGTAGCATAATTAGAATATAGTTATCTTTATGTACATACTCACAATCATTCCAAAGTTACAACCGTAATATAGCGTTTCTACTGTTTCGTAAATAACTTTGTCACACACGATTAGAAGTACGTAACAGTAAAGAAAGTAAGGCAAAAAACAAAAATTAATTATTTTATGGTTAGAAATCGACGAAACTGAAACAATTTGGAACATTTGGACTGATAATTAGAAGTTCAGTAGGACTAGACCTTACAGTAAAAACGGTTGATAATTTAATTTAACGGTTCACTATATCAATTATAACAAGAATAAAGCTTGTCGATGTGTCTATGACATATAAAATATTTGACGTTTACAAATTATCAGACCACTCATTTAACCAAATTATATGGACAAAGGGATATATTAGGTGATAAGTAGGAAAGATAGTTTCGAATAGGTCTCGTGCTAGTTGGCCCAAGTTAGTACAATACGTATGTAGAATCCTAAGAAAACGGATGCATCCTATGAGATTCGGACCGGCGTTACTCAGTTTTAGTCTTACAGATGCTATAACCGCGAGCTATTTGGTTAGCGATTGGTCGCATTGTAAAGCTGAAATATTCATATTAATTGGCTGCAGAGTGGTGATCGGTGAATGAATAACTGAATATAGACTGATTACTTTTATAAAAAAATATGATTGCAAGGCTTATGCAACATAATACTGTTAATTTTTTCCATTGTATAACTTCCTGTGCAGTGCAACATTCATTAGAAAGCTTACAATACATGTTAATTTCTTTACTAATTGTGCATTATTTTCAAAGAATGATCATTGTAAAACGATTTAGTCTGAAATTATGATAATAAAACAGCTATCAATAGTAAGGTTTCACGATAGTTGTGCCGTATCTCGAATGGACTAAACTTGAAGATGAATAAATCATCAGGTTTAGACGATCTAATCTAAATATCGCAACTACGTAAAACATAAAAGCATAACGTTCGAACAGGAGAGAATCGTTGATGAGTAATTTAACCGAACCTCCCATTAAAACGAAACATCTACACAAGCAGTCAGTTATTGACACTGTAGAATCTGACATACACGCCCATAGGTTCAAGTCACCATACCATATTAGCACGACAAGATCAAATTTACGAGAATAACATGATGAAAGAATAAAAAAGGAAGGATAAAGTAAAGGTGTGTATGAAAGGATGATAGAACTTAAGATCTGGATTAAAATAGAAAATGAATACACTTGTACAACTATGACCAGTTCTGAGCCACATCACCCAGTGTCTTCAGCCACTCATCGTGATTATCATTCGAATTTCAACCAGGAAGTCTGCATCTACCAAAATGACTCAGGCCAACAGTCAAAAACTTCATGGACTGATATCATGTTTTAGTTTGGATGCTCCTACCCTTCTTTCATCTTACTTTTAACCCACCCGACATTGCGCGGAGAGGTAGATAGTGATCGGGCAAATGCAACATATGTCCCAACAATTTCAGTCGATAAAGGTTTACGACCTCGTCGGCTGATTTGTCACGTTTTCCTAGTACTCTGTGCTTAACATTAGTATTACTTATTCAGTCATTCCATGATATTAGAGCGATACTACGAAGATTTCTATGATCAAAAACCTAGAGCCTATGTAAATCTTCTGTTTTCATGACCCATATTTCTCACCCATAAGTTAAAACAGAGCGAAGTGCTGCGCAGTACACTTGACCTTTCGTCGAAAGGCGGATATCCCGATTGCATCACAAGTGACGCAGGTTGATAAAAGTCGAACGAGCTTTCTGAATCCGTGCTAACATTTCATCAGACACCAGCCCTCCAGTGTTGATGAAACTTTCAAGATAATTGAAGTGGCCAACGTAATCAATTACTTTATGCCTTATGATAAATCTAGGCGATGATGAAGATCAGTCCTGGAATAATATTATGCATTTAGAGTGAGTCAAACGCATCCCAGATATAATTGCACTGATACGCAAGGTGTTTATGAAAATCTTCGCCGAGCAGGATTACATCGTACGTGTATTCTAAGTTAAAAAGTGGGTTTACTGGAAGGAGATCATTTCCTGAAAGGTACGTAAAAGAAAGTGTTACTTCTAGGAGGATATCTATGACGAAGTTAAGTAAAAAGGGGGATAAGGGACAACCCTGATGAATACCACTTGAGGTTGACCATTTTCGTGACTGTTCGCCATAAGCTCTAACTCGGCTACAGGTGTTTAAGTAGAGAGTCTAGTTCTACTGAGTTTGCTGTTTCCTAGCTTTAAACAAACGTCGAATGATTACAACGGCTAGTATTTTAAACACACCAATAGTCAAACTAATGCCTCTGTGGTTATCATAAGAAGATTTCTGTCCCTTTTTGTAAACTGAGACGATTAGCGATTGGGACCAGTAGGGTGGGATTACGTCCAGATCCCAGACTATAACTAATATATCAGTCAATCTACCTACCGAAAGTGGACCACCATTCTTAAGGAAATTTAGAGTCAACCTTCCAAGTCTCGGTGCTTTATCTCGCTTCAAACATATGTCCGTTTTGACCAAACTAAGGGTTGGGGAACATGTATCAACATTTTTACGTGCAGGTAGTTAGAGAATAGTCAGTAAGCGGAGAGTGGCTAGGGGGGTCAGTTGAACTCTTTCCTAAAGTGCTCCGTCCATCGGTTCAATCTTCTAGACTGAGGGTGGATTATAGACTCGGTGTTATATTGAGTTCTACTTTGTTTTAAGCTTTTGATTTTTACTTAAATCTATCACTTTCTATTATCTTTTTCTCTACGATAAATCAGTCACAAAATATGTTACTCATATATTAGGTACAGATTCGTACAACTAGCTTGCAACAACGCTCCAAGTAGGAGGGCTAATGATATACTACTACCTGGTTGTCAAAGTCGAAGTGTGTGGAATAAGGTATGAATCTGGGATGTACTAGTCGAAAGTAGGACGCCTTCACCACTCAGTTAAGGTTCCAATGTTATGTTAGACTATAAAAATGAAGACAGTAATTGTCATTATTTTCACAAGAACATACCTGCTATCTTTACAGTTAATACAGAATTAACTAAACAATTTCTTGCGGCTAAATCACGATGGATGATACACAATTCTGATAGATAACTCATACCGATAGCTAGTTGTATTGCCCAGTTAATTGCAAGTTTAGGTTCAATTGATCCATGTGGACAATCATCTTTTGACATTTGTTGACGTAAATATGTTGCTAAGTCTCCGAATGCCATATACTCCATGACGATAACAGGATGATTTGATAGCTAATCATAATGTTAAAAATAATGGAGTTGTTTGAATCCACAAAATTAGGATGTATATTTGTAAATAATACTAAACCGTAAGCATAATATAATAAAGAAATGTTTTCTATAAATGGAGTTAAGTGAAGTTCTAAACATGCTGCGGATGAAACACATATAGATTTAATTAAAATGAACTTGCCAGTCACAATCCAACTTAAACAACACATAGATTTATTGAAGTGGGACTCATATAATTGGACACCAGGTTAGTTCCTCTAAAGGTTAAGTGTCGAGGTGAATCTAGAAGGTCACGATTCCTGATGAAGAGCCTTCTTACTAGAACTAAAAAGCTGTCTAATGCTCCTTGATTTCCAATGGTACTCAACCGAGATCAATATGTAGCGTATGAAAACAACTGAAAATATGTCACTAAATAAATGAATTCGGTGGACAAATCGCATTTTTCGATGTGATTTAAGTGACTAACTATTGTCGTTGGCAAGCAGTTGACACGACAGCAACACAAAGTAATATAAACTGTTTCTGTTAAGTTATAGTATGCAAGAATACTTGGAAATTGAGCACGGCATAACAACATAAAGTTCGAAAAACTTTGTGGTTATTTAATTGTAAGCTAACAGAGTAACAAAGTACAGATTTATGTGCCTAGCTTTCAGAAATACAAGGTTGTTTAAATGAAATTAACGGAAGTAGAATTTAAACTCACAATGTAGCAAGTGCATTAATCAGGATTTCTGATCATAGGGAGAGGGTACTAAGTAAAGAGGAAAAATTCAGTGATGAGTTAGCGAATCTTTATTGACTGTGGTGGTTAGTATATATGTTACGAATACCCACCTACCTAGGTAGGGAATACTGGCAGGTTATGGAAAAAGTTGACAGAAAACTAGGTGTGATCATCCAAGATGAGGCACCAGTCTATATATTGACTGTTGATTTGAGCCACGTTGACAAGTGTAGGTTACTCAATTGGGGTCCGTGTGATGACCAAAACTCGTAGTTGAATATGCAACTAGTGCCACGTACGTTTAGTCTTTAGTGCTGAGTGACATAAGTCTAAGTGACTCGCCAATTAATTCACTATCTTTTGATTTTAGACAAAAAGAAGAAATCGGCAGGAAACCTTGAATAACCTATCGGCAAGGTATTCATAAAATCATTGTTGCACATGAAAACATTAACATGGACTACACAATAATCAGGACTAGAGACATGACATTTGTCATCATATAATGTTCACTGTAAGTGCCTCAATCTTACCGAAGGTAAGCCACAACTCTGAAAGCTCAGAGGTAACGCTTCAGACAAATAGAATGGGTAAAGAAGCTTCAAATATCACTAAGAATATCTGTTTCTTCAAGATTTCTGGTATGGCCTGCTAAAACTGAAGTCAATGGGGATTTCATGTTAACTCTCTGTAATCACTTAACACTAGTATGTACACATTCATTATAAAACACTATTCGAAAAAAATGACTAGTTGTAGTTACATTGTGTCAGAGAGGGGTAAACCATAAAACAAGTTGAGTCTTATTTTGGACCCGTTAAGTGGATGATTCCGTGTTCTAGTGTTAATACTCACACACGGGCTTGGACTTAGTCCACCAAAATAAAATCAACATAATGATGCAGAAATATTGAGTTGAATCCCTAATATGGTGAAATCGAATCAGCTTCTTAGCTAAAATCCAACTTAAACAATACTGTAAATTAATGCTGTCTCAAGTCAAACCTCTTGAAATGGACATATAACAACAGAGACTGATGAATTTCAGCTCTTATAAAAACCAATACGAAGGTTTGAACACATTCAAATGATAAAAAATGAATGACTATAATTTACAAGTGATCAGAATTATTCATGAAGTAATTGTGGGACATCTACGTGAAATAAGATAGATTTTAACCCTCTAATCGAGAAAAGTTCCTTGCATTCATGATACTCTATTCTCAAAGCGAGTAAAATACTAATTAACTCATTATGATACAAATACGAAAGTGGCAGTTATAAAAGGAGAGAAAAATAGTTTAAAAATAATCAATTAAAAGATATGGAGCTTTTTATCAAATACAGATTTATGTACGTGAGTTCCGGTTAGGCATTCTGCCTGGAAACAAGTGATATCAACATACGACTTCTTTACTGAAGAAAGTAAAGTGAGGTCCCATATGACAATTCAATTGGTTTAAAGAAATATGATCTAAGTAGTAAGATAACTCAGAAATTATTCCACAACATCTATTTTAGGAAAAGGCGAAAACCCATCAAACTGTGTATTTACTGATGTATAAGGTCAAGTAAGCGACGCGTACTCTGATGTCTGTCAAGTAACGTTGTGTTTAGTAAAAGTGTCAGCTTTAATAGAGATTTAGGATACTAAAAATGACAATAATAATGATGATAGTGACGATAATAGTAATACGACTAACCTGTCTTAATGCAATCCCTAAAAATTGTACAATATACTTGCAACGTAGCTTTTTCATGAATGAAGCCTCATTGTAGAACTCTCGTATATCATCCATAGTTGAAGCAGGAAACAAGGTCTAGGATAAAGTAATGGAAAATAGAGAACTAACCTTTCGGATAAAGCAATTTAAAACTGATTTAGAATCAAGACTGCGAATATAGTAAGCACAAACATAGAAAGTTAAGAACTAAGCAAAATTTTTGAATTTTCCAATAAAAGCACTTGTTACGCTTGTAAAACTTTCAAATGATGAAATGGGTATATGGACTTTATTCAATGTTGCATTCCTCAGAAAAGAAGATATAGTTTTATATATTAATCTATTATTGCGATTCTAAACCATATTTGAAGGAAAGCAATTGATGTAGAGATAGGTGGGATGAAGACGTGAAATAGTTTGATGATCGTGGGACAGAGATTTGTATCTGAGATAATATAACTATATCTTGTATACATATTTCACATATAATTTGTTATCATTATCATAATATATTGGTCGAGTCTAACTCATCGCGTTCTTGATTGTTCAGTTGGATTACTGATTCTAAGTAGAGCTAAAAAAGCAAGGCTGGGACTTGCTGTTATTTGTCGAGTTGCAAATATTAGTAGCAGACAAACTTCAGTTGGCCATCCCGGATGCTTAACATGTAGTAGTCAACATTTCGGGTCACTACAGGGATAAAACGTTTTCGCTTGCAGATTTTTATTTATGATGCTACGAGGTCGGAACAACCAGACTGGACAATTTATTCTGCAACTGAATAAATTAACATAAAGTATTTAATCACATTTCCATTGTAATTTATATTGCTCGGACGTGCATATAAAGAGTGCATCCTAAATATGATTTCTTCGAAGTCACAGATCAGGCTTTATCTTCTGTGGCATAATTGATCTACACTCAAAGGTTAAGAAAATCAGCTTACCTTAACAGCAACTTCTAAGCCAACAGAACCCAATGAAATAACATGTTTTGAATTTGCAGTTGATTCTCTACCATTTCCATTCGTATCAATAAGTATTTGTTGACTAGCTGGGGTAGATAATCGCAGCAGACATCCTTTATATACCATACCAAAAGAACCTCGACCAAGTGGTGAATCGGTGTCTAATATTAAATCACTCATAGGAATTACCCATTCATTTGAAATACCAGCAATGATTAATTCCAACTGTTCATCTCTAGATGGCTTATTTTCTAGTCGTCTACTACAATTTGAAAAACAATATAATATTTGAGAAGAATTAGTTTGTCGAATGAATTAGTCTGTCGACTGTCGTAATCTTTGAATTCTTTAATAAATCATTAAACATTCTTTCATCCTAAAGAATTCAGTATGATTTGTACCACTCAGTCACATGTTAAAGTCATAAGTCAATTGGCTGGCCAACATTTCAGTATTCGGTAATTGTTGAAATTAAGAACATACCAGTATCTATTATTAACCAGCTCACTACGTGCATGAAAAGTCACTGAAAATCACTGAAGATTATGTGACGTTACTTTCGGTACAGACGCCATGAGGTTTTCACCTCACGTTAACATGATGTAATCATTATGTTTTGATGAGTCTTATTAGAATAAGTTCACATGTACCTATCAAATATCACAGTTATAAAGCTATCTGGGTATACAGAGAATACGTTTTAAATTATACTTAGTGTAATATACAAAACTGGCGATAGAAAAAACTGAAGAATAAACACAATATGATTATGTGTGTGCGAGTAATTTTATCACTATCAGTGGATCTAGACTGATAAAGGTATCGTACATAACAGTAAAGATTTTCCACAAGGTACTTAGTTGAAATTAATTCTAAAATCAGAACTACTTAAGTCATGCCTATAACTCCTGTAATAACGAAAATCTGAACGACTAAATTATATGTCAATCACTGCTATCAAGGATAAATAATGAAAATAAGATCACAACATTGAGACATAGGGAACCGTTGTTTGCATCAAAGTTACAGATGTTACGACAATCAGTTAGTGATAACATAAGACACCATCGCGTCTAACAACATGATGTCCATCTGTTCACTAAAGACTCACTAACATAGGACTATCACGTAAGAGCCTAGTGCTTTTAAAACTAGACACATTCCAAATTCTATATTCAAAATCGGAAAGCCAAAAAAATGAACAGGCTCATATCCGTCATTATCATTCAAACCACACCACTATAGAGAGAGTTTTCTTGACTCCGATAAATTACAAAATAAGAATTCACACGTTATACAAAATCTAGGACATTAGAGTACAGAGATTGAATGACTAATCTTGGAAAAATCAATTATAACATGAAAACAATACAAGATACTATAAAGATTAATAGGTCAATAGACAAATTATTAGTTTCATGATAAATTTATGAGGAAAATTCAACTGAAAATATAGTATTTCAAGTTAGTTGTTTCCTTGTCATCACTCTATCTTAACAACAAGATTTCAATGATTGCCAATAGAAAACAAAAAATGACCCTAAAACGACAAATTTCCCGCTTTAAATGATTGTAATTTTTACACAGTATTAACTTTAAAATAACTTCTGTATTATGTAAGTTGATAAAACGCTCAACGTAGTTTGAAACTGACGGGTGAGTAATGGCGAGGTTAGAAGAAGGGCACGTAAGGGAAGGATGGTAAATCAATTGGTCAGATAGTGGACCATCACCAACTGAAGCGAATAGGACGGTATGCACAACCACTGCTTAATTCTACGTGCGATGATGACCGGTGTAAGGATAGGATGTGTTGAAACAAAAGAAAAGGACAAACCAAAACTCGGTTACCGCTAATGAACTCACCGAATTCTAGTATGAGTTGGTAGGCACAGAACACACAGTTGGAGTCTATGAGATTATTGTAATCAATGGTTTTTACTGTCACTGATGTTACTACTATTTCTACTTTTATTTTCGACTTGTTGTAGTAATCGGATGTGGGAACTTAGACTGATGAGCATATATCCCAGGTTGTGCGTTGTGTAATCCCAACAGATAAAACATAGTTGTTAATCGGAGAAAATGATCTGTCTACCGTTATTTTCTAGAGTTAGTGAACAACTGACTGCTAACACTTTTTAATCGTTCTATGCAAAAATTTCTAATTAATATGTAGATATTAAAAATACAGTAAAAATGATGAAATAAAAAAATTCAAATTTTAAAATTTAACCTAATTACCGCGAAACCCTCCGTTCAATATATACTACTGCCAAACCCAGTAGAACAATACTCAATATAAAACCAAGGATTAGAATGTAGTAATGTTCTATTGACAACGTTAAGAAGAAAGAAATAAGAGAAATTTTGCTTTATCACGATAAACACTAATAATTATATGTAAAATTAAAAACATCTCAAAACAAATTTAATCAGTAAAAGAAATGTTTTAGATTAGGTCAATTTCAAAGCATATCGTATATATAAGGAAACTGTGTTTCACTAGTCACTCGACTAATTGGAACATCATATAAGATTCCAAATGTGAATGATTCTAGACTATCTTACTGAGCTTGTACTTACGGTGGTTAACATGCAGATTGTTCACTTCAGATATCAAGATTGCTTACTTCGGTTGCTGATCAAACAATTATCAACAAAGCTGAGCTCGATATGCCGTATTATTTTAGAATATTATGCACGTCAGTTGTAATTCTAAGTGTACTACATAATTCTAAGCAAACAGTTATAGAAATTGGGAAATTTTTAAAGCATAAGAAATATATAAGCATTAAAACAAATATGATCAACATAAAAGTAACATTATTAATCGAATAACAATAAAAAATTCAAGGTAGAAACACTTTTTGCAAAATGAAATGAATATCAACAGTCCAATGTAAGAAGAATAATATCGATTCGGGTCACATTTGTCCACCAAAATTTTATTTCGATAGTGTTTGCATTGTTAAACGCTTGAACTCAAAGAAAACATGTATTCGAAATTTGAGCACTACAAATGCTTTGGTAATTCAATTATTCAAGCTTGATACATGAAATTTCTGAATATTCAACTAATAGAATCTCATTTCATTTTTCAATAGACCGACCAATAATGTACTTTAGAAAAAAAACCACTATGAACACGACTGCATAGTTTTAATAAATAACATTGCCCCAATCAAAATTTTCTTCATTAATTAGTCTTTATTTTTGCTGAAATGAATTTATCACTGAAAACATTTCATTGTTATGGCGTCGTTACAAATTGCATTTGTTTTGTATATTTCATATAAAAATTAAGCGTAGCAACATTTAAAAATATACATAAAATTTGTTATAAAAAGCCAGGGGAATCCTCCCCCAAGATATTTCGACCAATTAAAACTTTAAAAAATAAAAAAAAAACGATTTCAAGAAAAACGATGGATAATGTTATGCGGTGATTAGATAATTGCTAATATACGCAGGTTTGCGGAAGCTTCTAGATTTTCAAGATGACATATAAATTTATTGATATGTTTTCTCAGATAAAACAAACGCGTGGGTTCTTATTGATTTAGTACGGTACGCGATATGATACAGCTAAATTATCTAGGGTAGCCAATAATAATGAAATATTATAAATAATCGATAAAAAAACCACCTTCTAAGAAACCCCAAGTTGTATGTACACTGGTATCGAACACTTTAAACTGTTTAAGAGAAGTCCATGAGCCATTTCCAGATAAGGAAACACTCATAATTTGAAATTCATAAACACCTGAGCGCAGATCATATAGCTGTACAGAGACAAAACGATTCGCAGAAGTATTTTCATTTATCGAATTAGACAAATTAATAGCATTTAAGCATATTACAGACCATGCTTGTTCCTATTATTAAAAAAAAGAATGAAAAACAAATGAATGAAAAAATATTTATGTGAAAAACTAATAGTTACTGTGATACTAAATGGAAACATTCAAACATATATTAAATAGATCATGCACTATATATGAATTCATGTCTTATAAATTTTAGTATGTAGCAATAGGCATAGGTAATCTGTAATGTAACATGCCTACTAAAACTAGCGCACCAGCTGTAGTCAATTTAACGAGCATTTTGTGCAAGGGTACTATCTACACTAAAATCTTCATTTCAAGCTGCAACTCTCACTGTTTGTCTTTTTCCACTAGAATGTAAGACAACGATACACTAAACACATAAAATATAGCTAAATATAGCTCTAAACTAATGAAAAGAAAGTAAACATACTCAACCGAAAAAAGTATGGGAAAATAACTGAGAGTGATAGATAAGAAACGCTGCGGACAACCTCAGCTAATTCTACTATCCACTGAATTCAGTCTGCAATTTTATAAACTAATTTATATTTAAAATATTCAGGTAGATAAAATATTAATTACTCATCGCTGTATGAAAATACACTATGTATATGGAGCTTTAGTTCCGTCAAGATTACTGATGACTACTAACTAGCACGAAGCTTAGGTTAAAGTGGATTTCTGCCCATCTATTTCCAACCATATAACAATGGAACGGAATATGTACTAACGCAAGAAACTAATCAGAAATCAGTGAATACGATTAGAAAAATCAATTTTCGTTATTTTTCCTTTAGTAATCAAAAAGAAGTTTGTTCTTTGGATTAGATTAATAAGCAAATCACAGAAAATACTACTCTAAAGAAAAATTACATGTGTGGATACAGTTGATGACAATTTTTTCAATTTTAGTTCCACATCTAAACGTCTATATCGAATCCAATAATATAATGTTAAACCGTTAGGCTGTAATGGTGGGCTCCACTGTAATCGTTTAGCTGTTGTTTTAGATGATTTTCCTATTCTAGTATGATTGGACTCTGAAAAATCAGTTGAACTAGAGTTAAACATTTTATTGCATAGATTGGCTTCTTGTTTCATCAACCCTGACAACGATGTTTCAGACGATGAGAGACAAATATTTGTATCAATATTCTCGTCAATTAACTGAATAGAGTCGGAATCAACATCATCTACACCGATAGATGCTTCTGTACGTTGCCAAACAACATTTCGACTACTGCACCATGGCATATCCGAAACTAAATTGTCATCGTTATCATTGAAAAAAGTTGTATTCTAAAAATTCCAAAAATATAGTTATATTTTAAAAACTGATATCAATATTAGTAAAAAGACAAATGAATATGGAACAGTATCATAATGATATACATACAAGACAAAAACAAATAGTACAGCAATGGCTCAGAGATTAACTTTATTAGTAACACTTTGAATGTTCAGTATATCTGTTTTATCGGGCGATTTAAGAAGAGTAACTAGCTTTCTGAACTGTTCTTTCAGAAGACTATTTTTCATTTATTTTGAGTATACGTAGATTGATTACTTTATTTCTATTACTGTCATGTTCCCATCGCCCTAACCTTCCACTAGACTCATGAACTGTATCATATCATTCAGAAACTATAACCAATTAACTACGTATATATAGCCTTAGTTCCTAGCCATTATTGTCTCCGTTTTGTATAAATGTTATTTCTCCTGTTGGCGCGCTATATGGTCAGGTTTCATGTATATAAAAAGGAGTGTTTGGGATACAACAAGATTCTATCTGGTTAATTTATCGGTTTGTGTTCTTCCTATTCCGGCCTGGAATTGAGTTGGCATCGGGCAAACGTACAGAGACTGACAAGGCGCTCTCACTGGCATTTGTCACTGTAATTTCGTACGCACAAGGTCATATCAATTAACTGGTTGTTACGTTCCAGTTATTAGTTTTAACTTTATAACAGTATTTAAAACCAGAATTTTCAGTTAGTATTTCGTTCATTTAGTGTTGTATATTAGTGTAATTCTCAAAAAAGGCTTCTTTTCAAGCCTTAACTTTTAGAACATTTGAATTTCACTAATTCAGCATGTCAAGATGCGTTATACTGAACATGTCTACAATCTATAGTTAAGCATAACTTCATAGGCTTGAAATGAAGTCATTGTAGATAATTACACTAATATGTAGCGTTCGGTCACAAAATAAATCGGAAAATACATAAAATTGCTGAATACAATACACTTAATGAGCATGGAAACCATTGACGATAACCTCAGTTTGATTTAAGTTTGTTTTACTTTTCACATATATGCTACTGTGAATGATGAAGTTTTTGAATATGTCAAAAGAAAAACTTTAAAAACGTATCTTTATCTAATCCATAACTAAAATCGTTAAATTTATAATGACTTATAAACGATAGTGTGGAGTGAACTAGTCAAAATAATAGAAGTAATAATGCATGGAATATGTGAATTAATGGAGAGTAAAAACAATTACACTTGTAATCAATGGTTCACCATTAATATCGTGTGGTGAGTGACAAGCTGATATAACAAATAAATATTCTGAATAATGATGAAGACCATCGATTAATACTCCTGATACAGTGTTGTTAATTAACTCATGATTGCCGATAATATTTGGATTTGCACTGATTCGTAGATGACCATCCCATTCACGTGAAAAATAATGATGATGGTGTTGTTCTATTTCCTTAGAATTCAAAACTGAAATTCAGACAGAAGGTCGTTTTAGAATAATATTTTTACTAAAGTAAATATTATCTAGAAAGTTATGACATATCATTTACATGCTCAATAATACTACACATCGTAAATAAAAGTAAAAGTGACATTTATGGTAATAACAAGTCTTCTGATGAACTATTGTTGAAGAAAGTAATTAGAAGCCAGTAAACACTAAAAATACTTTGAACAATCAATCTTACATAGAAACTATCTAAAAGAAACTATAAGACGACAGGTAATATCTTGATCTGACGATTACTGAATTTATTACCAGGCTTAGGTCGCTATAAATAGCTTGTTTTCCTAGACATACACCAACTACTGAAGTAAATACTCTTCTATACTCTTCACCTTTTGTTTTTTTCTATTTAGGGTTTAATAGGTAATTTCTGTGAGATTGTAAAAGAATTAGGAAGTTAGTATCTAGGTTTTCATGTACACTTATTGATATGTTTTCTCTTAGATAAGACAACGCGTTGGTTCTTATTGTCTTTGTACGGTTCGTGATACGATCTTTAGGGTAGCCGGATTATGTGTCGGATCCCTCTTGTTAGTCGATACGATTAATGCGAATGCTATCTCTGATACTTTACTACAGACGGATACTGCAACTTGTTCCTTCCTAGCCTACAGCTATTACAAAAGACGGCTTGTAGGAAGATTAGTATTGTTGAGGAAAACTGAGACGACGCTAGTGAACCAGCGAACCAGCGAATTGTATTTACATAATACATCGATTTTTATATCAATTAATTTACAGTGATTATTCATCAAGTGAAATCATTAACATTTTATTAATACAATGAAATACTGTCAAACTGTATTTATTAGTAGGACTCACATTGAAATTAAATTAATGTGATGAAAGTCTACAATTAATCTCATAAAAAATCAATACAACTTCTTTTGTTTAGTTAATCAACCATTATATTTTTGGGGATTATGAATCCACAGCACTTATCTAAATGCATAACATTTGACAAAGAAACTGTGTCGAAAATACGATTATGATAAAATAAACGATTATATTTAACTGAAGCTACCAAAATGCATTTCATAGTGAAATAATGTCACAACAGTCACGTACTCTTCCAACTAAGTAATCTGAACTTACAAATGTGGCTCAGATTAACAGTTAATGACTTTATGGATATATTCCGCGTTATTCCTAGTCTGTCCATAACTTTCAAGCAAGAACTCTAGCACCAGTCAACATTTGTTGTCAGGGTAGGTGGGTGTTAGACGTATGGAATGAACTATCCAAATAAATCAGTCGGTAAAGCGTTGCAACTTAATCAAATGACTCACTACTTTTCGCTAATACCTAGTGTCTGACTTCAGAATAGCTAATTCACCTGTCCGAACAAACACTAAGAATGTTTTGAACATTTTCTACTTTTACAGGATACGTTCTACATCAAAATAGTAAAACAAAGTTAATGATGTGCAATAGACTCTCAGTTTGTTTGAGTAAAACAGCAAAAGCCAAATAGCGTCCTGAATCTATAAAGGGATGTCGTCAGAAATCAGCCCATCAGAACTAACTAGTCTTCTAAGATAAGCGGATCAGTCGACGTGCATAATAACTTCTACTCACTATCTTTTACTCAGATATAGACTCGATATAGACTAATCCTGAGACGAATTTTACAACAAGAGGGAAAGAAACGCATCTCAAACATGCTTACGTTATTGTTCAAGAAGAACAAAAGACTCTACATTTATTAAGCGTCTTCAACAAACAGGATTATGTTATCTGCGCATTCTAAATTAGTAAGCGAGTCGCTTAGCAGGAGAACATTCCCTGAAAATTTGGACGAGGAGAGCGTTATTTCTAGTGATAAGTATATTATAAAACTAAGTACGCGTTTTGTAGTGAGCGCCCTCGACTAATACGCTCGGGGGCGGTAGTTCAGATAACCATTTTTGATAAACATTGACTTGAAAGATAATTTTTGAATAAAGAACCTTCACAAAGTTTATGTACATCTTCGGCAGAAACTATAAGAGAACCTCTCGGTCTAGGAAGTCGAATGTTGTTTTTAATTGACGAGCTTCGATAACTATGCATTAATTTATGTCCAATTTATTTTGTTTGGAAGAAAGTCCAAGAAATGCTGTGACAATCAGTGATTTCGAAGGTGATTTTTAGTAGTGGCGTTAAAAAATCTGTTACAATAATATGTAGACTAAATAGTCACAGCGAAAATTGGACATTTATAAGGATACCCTACCGAAAATTGCTGCAAATTATACTTAGTCCAATTTTAAACTTACAATCTAAAAAGTTGCTTCTAATGTTCCTTTTTCTTCGAATCTTTAAAGGAGATTTTCTGAAAGAAAAGCAAATATGAAAATGAGATATTAGAATTTCCAGAAGTAAATCAGACCACATATCAAAAATATATTAATAATAGAAAAAATAGAGTAAACTTACATAAAAGATGAACTAAAAATAATTATAATGATAAACTTTCACATCATAGTTAAACTAGGAGATCAAGTGTTCGAATCCCACAGGGACAATTAATTTCATTGAAGATTGTATGTACTCTATGGTATGACGAGTGGCAACTAGCACGCAACTTAGGTCGAACGGCTTTTTTTGTCCGACTACCTACAACCACATAACATTAAAACACAGTGCGCACAATATCAAATCATTTAGTCTAGAGACCACATTGTAACTTGATCAATAGAATTCGGTCAGCATTATACAGGAACTAAGAAGGTAAGCATTGGTCTTAACCCAATGATCGATAAATGTCAAAAATAATAAAAAAGAACGGGGAGATATAATAAGGAGAAGAAGATTAAGGAATGAAAGTATTTATGCTATTGCGTTTAGTTATGCGTAATGCCGCAGTGACCTTTGTTCTTAGAAAACAATAAAGATCAGATTCAGAACTCAGCCATAGTTCATTATCATTCAAACTACAAATAATTG
This sequence comes from Schistosoma japonicum, assembly GCA_025215515.1. NCBI lineage: Eukaryota > Metazoa > Platyhelminthes > Trematoda > Strigeidida > Schistosomatidae > Schistosoma > Schistosoma japonicum. The sequence goes on along the minus strand of CM046063.1, from coordinate 13,611,917 downwards.
ATCTGATATAGACACATTTAATATCACCCTTGGCTTGTGACCAACTGAAGCCTACCTCAACTAGCATACTGATGGATAGAATTGATGAATTTAAATATTGCTGAGATACCTCAGTTGATAAAAAGATAATCATGTCCAAATATTTCCAACTTACGCATATGCTACATTGGTAATAATAATAATTCACAGATGTAGTGAAGTGTATAGCGAAATGATACTAAGTATACTCTCTCCGTCTGAGAATTAACAACATTTCTCGTAGTGGGGATGAGTGAACTGGAGCTGTAAGTACTATATAAGCCAAAGGGTTGTTTAGTTACTAATAATCTGTGATTGATTCGACTCCACGCACTAGTTTGAAGTTCATCAAATTCAGTTGATTTAATCCTTATTTCCAGAATAAGTATCAACAAAAATAAGTCGTGAAATGTTACTTACTTCTGAAAGATAATCACGATGCATATTACATACTAACGCAATTTCATTTAGATGATCTGCGAAACAAGAGATTAATTGACGAAATGCAAGAGGGAAACATCACTACGAAACATAAATAGACCTTTAATACAACTGAGGTAATATGATTACAGTACATCACACGTAAAATGGTAGTTTTCTATGGGCTCTTATGTGGTTAGAAAAAATTGGATAATAAGCTTCAATAAAAATATTATAATCTAGAACTCGTCTCAAAATCAAGCGGTACTCTAAGAATAAACGATTAATGAAATCAAGTGTTGCTTTCACTGTCGGATATCCCTGAAAATACATGTATTTCAAAACCTGAAAAATTATGAAAACCTAATAGTTACATCTTTATTCGAGCGCGAAACTTGCTAATCACATAGTTCTTGCGGTTTACAAGCTTCGGTTAGGCAGTTTACACAACAAGTGAATTGAATGTGGTTAAGTAGTTGGAGCTTGTAAGTAGAAAACCCTGGACCTAAGCCATATAATACATAGCGCTCATTAACAGGGAGAACCTGTAGCATTGAGAGAAGTGAAACTCTCTGTAAAATTTAAAATTCGTGCTGAATTCTACAAGAAGTAGTAGTTCCGATACTGGCCACCAACTCAGCTGAAACAAAATAAACTTATTTACAATCCTCAGGGGTCCAGCTTAGCTAACTAGAGGTCGAAGTTCAACTTATCTAGTCAGTCAGTCAGTCAGTTACAACATACAACTTGGTACATGCGTACATTAGTTCACGTTGCCATGTCTCAATAAGCAAATAGAGATTAAACTGTCGGACCGAATCACAGAGTAGGGGAAGTAGTAACAGAGTAAGTACTAATGGAAAGGCATAGAGATCAGAGATATGATTTGAATTAAAAAGTGATTCGGTAAAGAGAAAATTATGAGAAGCTCAAAAACTAGAATTCGGAGGAAGACAAGGAAGTGAATGCACCTGCGCCATTGAGAACGATTTTGAGATATATCACCTAAAGTCTCTAACCATTTGTTACAATCATCACGTGGGACCCCAACCAGGTAGTCTGCATCTATTAACATGGCTCAGCCCAATCGTCAATGACTTCATGGATTGGTGCCATGCTTTTCAGTTTGGCCGCCCCTAGCTTTCTTCTACCCTACTTCTACACCGGACAGCATTGTTTCTCGAGGTAGGCGGTGGTCGGGTATATGCAACATATGTCCTAACCACCTCAGCTGATGAAGATTCACTACTTCATCAATCGATTTACCATATTTACCTAGTACTCAATTCCTAACCCACACATTGTTTACTCGGAGGTTCCAGCAAACACAAGTAACGCTTCGAAAACATTTATGATCAAACACTAGAAGCCTACGAATATACTCTATCATTAATGGCCATGTTTCACATCCATAAGGTAAAACGGATCAAACTGCTGCGTTTACTGTGCAGCAGTTCGATCCGTTTTACTTTATTAAGAAGATATAAATCTAAAAGCAAATAAGGAAGACGAATGAACAAGTACATATATGTTTATAGAAAAATATTTTTGAGAGATCTTTACAAAATTTGTGAACTAAGATATGAACGGATTAATGAGGTTTAATGCCCTTGGAGGTGATGAACACAAAAATGAAGACAATTCGGGCACTTGTGGCGCGGTAATAACAAGTTCAAATTTCGACAAATAAATTACAAAATATAGTAGGTTTACCAAATTAGTTTTAGAGATGCAATATCCGCGCCACCTTGGTCACCTGATCCTATGGTCTAACACCACCTCCAACCACCCAAAATCATAAACGCAGACAATAATGTCCATTCATTTAGACACGTGAACATATTGTAACTAGATCAACAGAATTCGATCAGTACTATAAAGGACTTGACGAAAATGATAATAATCAGTACGCAGTGATCAGTCAATGTGAATAACATGGTGTAATATACGACCATGTATTTAACGTTAAAATCAAGTAAAATAGAAGTATTACATAATCAATGAGTGAAACTTACATTCTAGAAAATAATAGTAAATTTTGTAAAGAGTCTTCAAAACGAATCATATCAAGACATTCAAATCTTGTTAATTTTTCATAGTCGCTACCATAATGATTATCGTTACTAGGTCGTCCATTAAATATACTACCTTGAATTGTATTTAATCTTAAAAGTGTATTCCTGCCACCGTTATTTGTTTTCTCTAGCTGTACTGATGGTTTAATACAAAATGCAGTACAACTGGTACAAGAACATATTCGTTTTATTGTTTTAGATAAATTGACATATGAGGTTGAATGCTGAGGTAGATTGTTAACAGTATTTCCGTTTGACATAGTTGGTAAACTCATCAATCTAGAGGATACTCGACCTATTAAGAGAACAATGGATATTTGAAACAATACAAAAAATACTGAATGAACTGTCTTGAAACGGGATTTGTTTATCTAGCAAACATGAGATAATAATAATAATCGTTATTATTATTAACTAAAAACATAATATTTAGTGCGAATGAGCACCAATAATTTATGCACCGTAAGACTACGAGAATAATACTGTGAAGAAATTAGAAAAAAAAAGGCAGCAATAGTCGAAAGGTAAAAATTTAACAAAAGAATTACATGAATACGTCTCAGTGAAAAATATAATCAATTTTTTCAGTTAAGGGAGATCATTTTACTTTTACGAAGAGTTTAATAGAAAAATTCAGCAGGATTGTCAGTGGCTTTTATTCTGGACTATATCTGACAAGGTCCCAAGCCATTTAGGACTTCAATCATGATATGATGATGATGGACCGACATAGGTAGTTCTTGTACAGCTTTCACTCTAAAGGGGTTAAATCATAAACTGACTATCCCGCGGCTTCACTACATCCGATTTCGGCAAATAATCCACAAAATGAAAACCACTGGAATGAAAATTATAAAACATGACTAATATACTAAAGATGTAATTTCAAGATATTGACACTAATAGGACCACCGTCACTGGACCCAAACACACATTACGCACCCCATTAATACTAACATGATTCTGTCTCTAGATATCAGAAATTCTTCAGAGACAATGATCGTCTCTAAACTTCCTAAACTCAGAGGAACTAGGTCTCATAAGCATAAATCAGAACTGATCAGCCAGACTCACATTACGATGACGCCAGAGATGACCCAGATTGGCGACTTAGGTGTACTCCGTGGGACTTGGAAATCATGAATTCAAAAACTATCAAGATCGTGAGTGCGCATTACTTAGGAGTTTATTACAGCATCAAAACAAACGTCCAGGGGTCTACAGTTGAGGCAATACAATCTCAACTTCTCGGAGCACTAAATTCTACACAACTCTTGTCTTCTATCTCACAGGGTTATACTAACTCGATTGTGTATACTAGTTTAAAATCTATTTAGTTCGTTTTGATCCAAGTTTCGTGTCAGAACAATCCCAGGCGATAAAACTTCAAAATAAAAATATAGCTCAGTACATAGGAAAATGGCAACATTGATTAGTTGTAGTTGTCTGATCTCAAATATTAAGGTGTTAATGTTCTGTAAGCAAGTATGGTAACTTCTTAATCAGTAAGCGCATAAGAGACTTTTGATAATAAAATGTAATAATTTTTAGATTTTCGTCCCAGAACAGGACTTCTTATTAGGCGAAATTTGAATCTTAAAACAGATATTATGAAAAACGCACCACAGATAGTTTATGTTCGAAAACTTCTTAAAAATTTGCATGGATATCCACGCTTTTCTTTCATATTATTGATCAGTTGGAGTGGAATCAAATATTTATTCTGTCCCCAATGACAAGAGTCACTAGAATATACTATGGCATCACATTAACTTGATACGGTATTTGTGAAATTGCCTATGAGCCATACTGACGACTAGTGATAACCGATTGCACAAATCAAAATAGCTATGGAGAGGCTCAGACACAAAACTAACTGAAAGTCGAATGCCTTAAATACTGAACCACTGCTTCACGTAGACGTCGTGTAAGTTCGGTTGGGGTATAATTTGCTTTGCGCTCACTACTGAGTCGATATTTTGATTTGTATAGATACAATTCGGTCATTACAACCTTACTTTGCAGCACGATTAACTGTAAGACTTTACACATACTGACTGTTTATGAAGAGGATACAACATAAATTACTATCAAATATATATAATACATGAAATAATTTTAAGTGAATACATTAGTATACAAAATGAAAGCATAAGTTAGCTTAATAAGAATTAAACAAGTAATAAAAAGGAATTATTCAAAGAAAACAATTTGTTTAATTTACCATCTGTACAAAACGCGCCATCACCAAACGAAGAAACATTCAGAGACAGACGTCTATACCAAACATGATATTCTACTATTTGACCGTTTGGATTATCTGGGGAATTCCAATACAGTTGTATTTTATTTGAATTTAATGGATAAGCTCGGAAATCAGTTGGACTGCTGGGTTCTGTAAAAATAGATTGGTACAGAGGTTTTCTAAAGAATCTTGAAATCCGTTACTTACCTCATAGGCTAACTATAATTAGACAACCGATGAAAACCAGGAAACATTGGTCAACCCTTTCAATTTGTTATCGTACTCTTTTACAGTACGTATACACGGCATTGCTAACGATCGAACCTATAGCGCTCAGCCATCACATCACCGAGTTAGCACCCGATAGTTTGTATTTCTAACTTCCGTCAACTGGCAATATTGCATAGACGCTACTCATTGCCATTTATGGATAAAAACCTTAATTATGATATACCTACACTAGTCACAAATCTGGAAGTTACTTTTCGAAGCTAGCAAGTATTGGTTGTATAACTATAGACACATATTGGAGAAAAACTTCATTCTAAAACGAAACAGATGCCCAGTGCTTACTGATTTGAAGTCATTGTCTAGCTACAGTTAGTTCATGATCTATATAATAATTTTACAGAAAAAAAAAACTACTTAAATTATTAATTTATTTTATCTTGGACAAGAAAACTAGCAACGATAATATAACACTATAAAAAACAACGTAACAATACTTGTTTAAGATTATTTGAATTATGAAATTGTCAACAACAACCATTTAGTCATTCATACAAAACCTATATCGATTGGTTAAAGCTCTTACACAACAGTAAGATGATTACTGAAGTAGGAAAAGTATCAACATAAGGGAAAGTAGTAAAAGCGGTTAGATATAAGGAATATGATTTGAATGAAAAGAAGCCGAACAAACTTTGTGAATCCATGTTAAGATTTCATAAGACACTAACACATTAAACAATATGAGACTTCCAAGATAAGTAAAGTGAGTTAAATGCTCAACTAAGCACTCCGCATCTTCCCGACTCCAAACGATTAACTTATCATTTTTTAACAGTATGAAACTAATTATAACAAATTAACAGTTTATTCATCCCATTCATGTACCACGTAGAACCTGACGAGTATGCGAATGGGTCCAAGATGCTATACCACGTTAGTGCAACGAGATCAAATTCGCAAGATTACCAAAGCAGCAAGAAGGAATGAAACAAACGAAAGTACAGAAGAATAATGGAGCTTAGGGTCTAGGAGTGAATACACTTACTCCACTGTGACCGATTTTGAGTCATGTTACTCAGCGTCTCCAACCACTGATCACGACTGTCACGAGGACCCCAACCAGATAGCCTGCATCTGCCAACATGGATTAAGCCAGCAGTAACATACTTCACAGATTGGTGCCATGTTTTTATTTAGCCACCCCTACCTCTCTTGCATCCTACTCTTAATTCAGTCAGCATAGCTCGATGAGGCAGACGGTGGTCAGGTATACGCGATACATTTCCCAACCATCTTAGTCGAGGAAGATTTACGACTTCTTCAACGGATTTGCATTTTTTTTTCCTAGTACTTTGTGTCTAACATCAAAGTAGAATGCATTCCATAAACAATAATATAAAACTCATATATATGTTATTTGGTGACGGGAAATATGACTAATTGAAAATTCATTGTTATAGCTGAAGAAGTGAACTTGACAGAGGAAAATGTGAGGTCTTTCATAATACAAAGCAGAGGACTTTACTCATCTTCCAAGAAAACAAAACATCTTTCATACAGAGATTTTATTGGAACTCGATGGTCAGTTAACAAAAATACCAAACATAATCTAAATAGTGGGAATACAAAATAGGTTGCATACTAAATTAATACAAATGAAAGCAGTACGTTAAAGTAACTGGATGAACACCAAAGTAAGTGTTATGTTGGGCAATTAAAGAAGAGTAACGAACTTTCTGTTATGACGCGAGAAAAATGGGGGGTGAGTGGGGTTTGCCGAATGCCAAATTACTTGTGCCTAGTTGGTTATTGCGCGTCTGCCCTGTGCCCAATTAGTCCCAAGCCGAAATAAGAAGAATGCGAGCCAATAGGTCAGGCCAGACAGAATCGAATCTATATTTCAAGCATTCTTTTATATCATTTAATTTGTATTGTGACTGGCAAGTGGAATCCAGGACGCGCGTTTCGTCCTATTTGGGACTCATCGGCTGGATGTACCTGCATCCCAATGTTGATGTTCACAGTGGGATTCGAACTCAGTCCGGTTCGTATCATTCTTTTATATATACATAAAGTCAGACCACACAACAAACCAATTAGAAAATTAACATGAATACAGAACGAGGGAAATAGTGGTAGTGAATAGGAGCGACTTGTACACAACTAATTGACTGTAGTCCATAACAACAGACAATATAATAACAGTAATTGTGCTAAACAGGAGGATAGGGCAAGCGGAGCGTAACAATAATAGAAACAAAATGTTTACATTACAGACAGTTCGAATGAATGAAATAATGTTCGCAAACACAGTTCTGAAAGTTTGTTACACATCTTTGTGGTCCGACCTAACACTTTCAGAACTGTATTTTGGAGGACTATTTCAATAATTTTGGTTGTGAGTAGTGTAAACATTTCATTTCTATGATTGTTACGCTCCTCTTACCTTATCCTCCCGTTTAGTAAATTTACTCTTAGTATATTATTTCTTACTATGAACTACAGTTAATTGGTTGTGTACAAGTTGTTCTTATTTACTACCACTATCTCCTTTGTTCTATGTTAATGTTAGATTTCTAACTGGTTTGTTGGTTCTGGTTCAATGTATATATAAAGGAGTGCGTGATATATTATATAATTTTGCCCGACCATTGGTGTTTGATATCAGTCTTTTTGCGACACAACAGAAATAATATAAATAGATGTTATACTAAATGAATATGCATTGAGTAAAAACGTATTTTACATCATCAAAACACTCCCATCTAGGACATTAAAATACTGATAATTTAAAAGTCGCTTGTTCATATATGCTCACCATTCACATTTTCTTTGAATATGAGGCAGATCGATTGATTGTCTCATGTTTTGATTGGAGAAGTTGGAAAATGAAAATTGTACAGATCTATTCAGATAGCTAGTAAAGGATGTTAGAGAAGCCTCAAAGGAACTAAAACATTCCATCTAATGACAGTTAACAGAATTTCTAGAAGCCGTAACATGGAATCGTCCAATAAATCGACTGCACAACTCTTAGTTCTCGGATTGGATGGACTGCAATAATTATTTTTAGTGAACCCATAACTATAAATACATATGATTTTCGTATATATCCGACATTTACTATAGTAATAGTCTGCCTATATTCTTCAGTTTTTTTTAATTTGCGACTTGAGGGATTTCGAGAAACAGAGATCGGGATAAATTGGTAAACATACTTGCAAGAGGTAGTCGAAGTTCAACTACAGGACACATTAAGGCCAATCGGTATTATCATATACAGTATAGTATCTAATTATAAAGTGGGATTAGTCTTACTGGTGTTAGTGGGCATGAATGGAGAAAGTACTAATAATGGATATATTCAGATTTATGAATAGTTTTCGTCCGATTAAACATGGTTTACTTAGTACATAATAAAATTATATAACTAATGACTAACTGTTATAAAATATAAACATATAACTGCAGGAAAGAAAACTCGAATAAAAGACAAGTTCTAGAATTTAATTGACTGAAGCATCCTTACCTATTATTTTACTGCCTAATTCATTACTAAAGGCACGAAATTACGATGTAAACCTAAAGAATAAAAACAAAGACATTTATCCTTCACTTACTATCTTGTTTTGTTTGAAAGGTAAATACTTGGCTAAGGGCTCCCTCTGAGTTAAACATTGTGCGTATTTCAACATAAGCTTGATAACGTTGTGCTGGATTTAAGTAATTCACTTCGCAGTGAAGTTTTAAACCACTGGACTGTGTTCCATGAAATAAATCCATATTTGTTATAGGTTCTATTACTTTATGACATTTAGGTTCATGTATATGCCATCTAAAGGTTGACAAAGAGAATAAAGGACAATTCAGCATAATAAAAGAAATTGGGGAATCCGGTATTTTACAGGAATATCAAGAAATAAATGTACCAAAATAAATTCTGCAGTGAGATTGATATATATTTCTCATCCTAATTAGTGAAGCGCAGTAATCGATGCCGTGAAATATACTCGGAACTTAATGATAAACATTTGAGCTAGAGGGCAGGCGATACACTATCTGACTGAGAGAAATAGAAATAGAGAAAGTGGATTTCGAACATTCAAAACTTTGGATAGCCAGGAAACTTAAAACTAAGATTCCATGCTAGTTAGTATGCTTGGAGTGACGGTTGAATCGATAATTCCTCTGTGATGAGGATCTATGTCACCCGATTTCATAATGCGAAACGAAACATATCGAATCAGGTATTCTAGGTTAAATTTGTTTTAACACAAAAAAATCATACAAGTTAGGTGGAAGCTCAACTGACGCTAGTTATCACACTTCAAATGTGTTTCGTAGATAAACACACGAATCTATTCGTGTTAAACGAATTAACGCTATAAGTTTAAGCAAATCAATTATTAAGCGATAAATAAATCTATCAACAAGAAAATTAACTTACGATTTATCACAGATTGTTTCAATGATCGACTCTGATTCATCTATACCACTAGTAAAAAACAAAAAGAAAACAGAATTTCAAACGTAGGACAGAATATTTGAGTTTTACTCGGATGGATAGCTTACAGAGACTAGTCACCGATGGGCGACGGGTTGAAAATAACAAAACAGCCAGGAGGCACTTATAATTATTAATCAAATTTCAACCACATATCGGTAGCGCAAAAATTCATCATATGTGGTATAAATTGATCACGGACTTTTCATTTTTCGAATTGACTACTGTGGTAAACGATAATCTACTTTCCGCTCTTCTCAAAATTTGAAAAGTTTTAAACTAAAATTATCTACATCCACTGCATTCAGCCTAGTTTCCAATGGTTAGCCGAGGAAAGACGAGGACCAAATTCAAATGATCAAATGTTTTCAAAACACTTGCGTTATATAGCCTAACGAGAAATTAGAAAATGTTGGCTTAATACTATGATATGTCTGCATAAAGACATGTAATTGGATGGTGAAAGTGTAATATATATATATATATATATATATATATATATATATATATATATATATATATATATATATGAAGCGATGTGTCTAATTTCTATATATTTATATCATTTTCTATAGTTACTATATGATATGCCGTGTCTGATTCACTTAGTTCTTGATTGTTTAGTAAGATTATTGTGTCTAAGTAGAACTACCAAGGTAATTTCGGTGGATAAGGCGTTAGCATACCGAGCCGAGCGTACAAGTACACTCAAAGGCCCAATCAATCACTTCATACCTTTAAGATAAACACAATTAGAAACGTCACAAATTGTGACTATACAATGACCTTTCTCTAATTTGAATGTCTTGAGTTACATTTTTCAAAATGGTATCCATGAAAAATATGAAACATAAATAGCATGGAAGTCCTTTCAGAGTAATAGCTGTAGGTTTAGTTATTAAAATAGATCGGTACTAAAAATAATATGCCCTACTTTATCCTACATATTTCCTCCATAGTAACTTAGGCCTGAGAATTACTGACCAAACATGTTGAAAACAACTCACTAAAAGGCTATCTAATACCGACGTAAAGTATATATCGTTTAAGATCTTAAGTCACGCTCAAAAGTCATGAAGACTAAATCCAAACGAGTTCCCTCTTGAGAAATTGTCTTTCTTAAGTATAGACAACTGGAAAGTAAACACCACCCTCGAAACTCTAACGGCAATTAAGATCACCGTGTTCACAATGAAATCCCTTCTTTAGTCAACGAATGCATGGAATATAAAAATGATTGACGTGGAAAGATGTTATTCCAACGCTACTAAAAACATATAAACGCACAGTTCGAAACTAAACGAAAACATGATTTGTAACGGAATTTGAACAGAAAGATTGGGGGGACTGTAGAACAACGACGCTTATAGAACATGATAACCTTGCAGATAACTCCAGTCAACTGCATTAACTGCATCACTCTATTAAAAAAGATGAAACTATTTGTTTTTATGTAATGATATATTCATTATGAAATAAACTTAGATATAGTTAATAAAGTATCGAACCTGGGAATGTAATAAATGCTAACATATCTCTTACATATGTCTGTAGTACATAGTTGTAGGCAGAATTTGACGCAAATCATTCCAGGCCGGCGTGTTAGTAATAGTGAACGATACGGACCGTTGATAAACATAATTCATTGACAAATTAAGTCTGTGAGTTCGACCTTGAGCAATCATAATAATACATAAAATGAATAAAATAATTATTTCAAGAATTAAGAAGTAAATTTAAAAAACATAACCGGATGTGCATTTATAACTTAAAGGATACAAACAGTGAAATTTCTGATAGTGGAGGGCAAGTTTGAATTCTCAATTCCGATTCATTTAGTTATTGAGCAGCCAAAGGAATCGCTGGCTCTAACAACAAATATACCAACGTGCATTGCAGCCCTAATCTCATGTGATTAGATTTAACACCAAGGCAGACCAATCCTGAAGCAACATTTTTCATTTAAAAGGAGAGGAAAGTATCTTATATATACCTGGATTGTTTCTCAAAGCTGATAAGAAGACTGCATTACGTGAGTCTTTACCAAATAGAAATATATAGTCTTTGAATTATAAGTCAATAAATAAATCTCGTTGTAAGGGAATAATTCCTGAAAAGTTATAAGAAAAGAGCGTTATCTCTAAAGGGAACTCTATGATAAAGTCAAAAAGATTTGTGAATAGACAGCACTGAAAAATGTCACGATATTGCTAATTTATAAAACACTTCGTCTTAAGAACTGATCTGACAAGTAGTATTCGGGTAAAGAGACTCAACAAAGTACCTTATTGTAACATATTTTAATGATAATTAAATATTTTCCAAATCAAGTGTGTTTTTAACACTAAAAGCTTACATAATCCAATCGCTCCGTTTGATTTTTCAATCAAATCAAATTCCAAATTCGACAAATTACGTGATAAGTTAACATTAAAATTAATAAACTTCTTAACGTCATTCGGACATAAATTACGATTTAACGTAAACATTACTCTTCCATGTTGAATAATTAAAGTTGAAGAAACCGGTAACCATAAACTTTTCAATTGACTGTTCCAAGCAATTTCTAAAACGGTTCTATATTTATCAAGTGAAAAAATAGGAGACATTTAAATTAATGGTAAAGGGGAGCATAAATTATTAGACACAAAAAATCAATATATTACATGTGACAAACCGACATTGATTACCAATAAAAGCCAATATTCAGTGTAGGTGGTTAATTGGAAACCGATTAATAATTTATAGATTCATGTTCCTATTAGAGAAGCAGTGGCTTGGTGATGTACGGCTTTAAACTACCAGGTCAAAGGCTAGAGACGGATGATACTAGGTATGGGCAACTGGGTAGTACTACTAATCCACATGCATAGGTTATGGTTTAAAGTAAAGTATACGACTCTGTACATGATGTGTTACATTGTCATATATATATATATATATATATATATATATATATATATATATATATGAGAGAGGATAAAAATGCTTTACATTTCAAATGTTTAATGGAACACTATGAACGACGAGTATATAACACTTAAATAAGTATGATTGTCATCTGTTTACCCAACCTTTATCAATGAAGTAGAAGATGAGTTGAAAAAATTGTGAAAAATGTATGGGAGCATGGATAATTTTAGTTTGCACTAAACAGTGGAAAAATGGGATAGGATATTTCACAAATGTAGTTACAATTAAAATGGCATAGATTCTTTACTTTATATCCCATGCAGGTTTATTATTATGATTTTGTAACCAGATTGCTGCATTGATATCCCTCCTAGATTTGTACTAAATAGAGAACGAATACCAATCAATCTATCAGACAACTTATTGAAAGAAAACCAAATTGGCTGAAACATTACTGACAAAATACTGTATGCTTTAAAACAATTTTATATACTTTACATAACTGCTCCGTCTTATGACTATTCTATACAATTACTGTGGTTTTAGCATTCCTTACAATAAAAAACCACTGTAACGAAAAAGATGTTAAAGTACATTGATGCCGTAAGAAAATATGTTATTCTATAAAATACATGAGTCATTATGCAAGTTAGAGAAATTTAACCGCACAAAAATAGGGTAATAGACCAAGATAACATTAATATGGATTTATATATTTACTTATAACTTCCTTCTTGGTGGTTTTGTAGCCATTTAAGTGGATAGTTCAATTACGAAGCAATAGTTATCGTCCTAGTGAACATTACCAACAACTACTTCTGTCTGAAGTAGACGTTGATAAAAATCTAAAAATCAAAAACCATACAGTTCAGCCAACAACCCAGTCGGAAGAAAACATTCACTCAAGTTGTAAATCGCTACTGCAGACTAAATCGGTTACAAACGCTGATAAATGTGATTAATTGTCAAAAAACATCGTAGCGTGTTTAACAAGATTATTATTCAATTTAAACAGAATGTTTTTTTCTAAAACAATTTCGTTAACAGGCTAGGATTTTACATGGATTAAGGCACATTATTAACTTACAGTTGATTTTACTAAAACTAACATAAATACACAATTGTGAGATTTTTGATACAACTAAAGCAAGTGTATATTTCTCAATTGAATAAAAAAGCAAAGAAAAATTTTTTTTTACTACAATTAATACAACATGGCAAAATACAAACAAGTAGAAAATTCTTTCGCGTACTTTCTTGAACCACTCGGAACAGTTCCATCACGATTTAATCCATGTATTACTCGTAGAGACCGAAGAAATGCTAATGATTGTAAAGAATCGGAACTTATCACGTGTAAGCTAGTATAAATTTCTTCTAGATCTGAAAACGCATCCATGAATTCTGAAGTATCTGCATCTAAAATAATATTTTTGTCAGACGGAATTCACATTAAGAATTCGAAATATAATTGAAACAAGAAAATAATTGTACAGAGTTAACATTTTGTGATGATTAAATATAGCTCACTTACCAAGTAAAGATTTGTGCAATTTACACCACATTTTACGTTTGAAAGTTAGTAAATAATATTGTTCATCTGTCCAAACCACTGTAGATAGAGCGGAACATAGACCTATGATTTAATGAATGGGAGTCAAACATCCTAACCGCTAAACCATCCTACTTATCCCAAAATAATGAATAAAACTACTAACAAATGGTAAGTTAACATGATGACTAACAATGCTGAGACTGTGTCTAAATAGAAGAAATAGACGGAATTATATATATATATATATATATATATATATATATATATATATATATATATATATATACATGACAGTTGAAATTCAGAAGCACTTTAAACGAGTTACGACTTCAGAAATAATTAATCATGAAACAAAAATATATTGTTTCAAATTTTACAATTACAATTTCTTGAGTGTGAAATAAGAATAATTGAACAAGTACATTATTTCTCAAGAATCAGTATGCAAATAGAAAAGGTTTTGACCAGTAAAAAATGACTAGGCCTCAAAAAACTGTAAGGGTTTGGAGACCTTAGAAGACATCTGTCCATGTCACCGTAAAGAAAACCTTTAAGTGGTGGTCGGACAAACGCATCGTGATAGTCTAATCAAACTGTATTAGTTGAGAAATTAGTTCTTTCAAGTCTTACTATGTTATGGATGTCGATTGAAAAGCTATAAAAATCAATTCAACAAGATTAGAATCCGAAAGAGAAGTTATATTGCCGACTGTGTACAGATGTGGTGGTGGTAAAGTGTTTACCTCAAACAACCAGCGTCTATAGATATGATATCTTTCAACGACGAAAGGATAGGGTTAGAAACGGTCGATTCCAAAAATAACTACTTGGATTTCCATATTAGACAATAAGGCCTTTGAAAGCAAGGAGTTAAGACATCAAGAACTACTCACCAAAAGAACGTGTGTTACCGGTCACATGTAGTTGTTCTTCATGCTCTGAGGTCACGATCCCAGGTTGGCAGAACCACACCTAAATCAGTTACGTTTCCTAGTGCCTCACAAAGTATTGTCTCCTATCACTGTAGGCAATTGAGATGTGATGACCGCCCAAATATTTATAACAGTACTCGATATCATTATGTTAACTTCCCCAATCCTCATTTGTCTTCAACTTTTTCCATAAGTGCCACTAGTAATAACGATTCGATCAGAATAAGTCTCAATTGTTCAAATGTATTCAACATTTATCTACCCCTAGGCTTCGGGCACACTATTTACCCTCACCGTTTAATCTCTCATAGTTTTTTTCGAGCTAAATTCAATATGTTTAGTCTCTTACTATCACTGATATTGCTACAATAATTTTCAACTCCTCTAATTTTCATCTTATTAGTTGTATCTTGTTACGTTAGTCTAGAGTGTAGCAACTTAAGCTGATGCACATTTTCTACTTTACAACAAACAAAAAGCATTTGATAACTTACGCCAAACCTTAATTATTTAAAAACTGTTTAAAAAACAATCGCCTACTTCTGAATAAATTTATAAGCGACCATTTTTACAGGCTGGACATTTCGTGTTATGATAATTCGATTCGTATATACATCCCGTTTGCAAAATTTAATGACTTTCGAAGAATTGAAAAACTTTATGGCTTATTCACTCTTATTTTACAAAATTACAGAAACTCAAACTGACCTTCGCAATCTCGAATACTAATAAGAATTGATTGAGCTGTAACACAGCCTCGGACTTGTTTAAGATCTGATACTTTATACATATTGATATCACCACAAGCTATAAAACGAAGTTTAACGAGAAAGAAAGTAAATTTTCGTAACTACCTATATTTTACTGATTTCATAAAAACACAAGATATTACAGTATGCTTGGTATGTGTCTGGCAATGGAACCTACGATGCTTGTCTCGTTCTAGTTTATATTTGTCAGTTGGATGTACCTACACCATAACGTTAATATTCACACTGAGATTTGATTCCACCACCTATCGCTTCAAAAGCTAACGAGTTATTCACTCAACTATTCTGTGTATAAGAAGGAATTAGCGCGGATTTGTAATTTCCCGTTGCCTATATTTAGGATTGTTAAGCATATACTAAATGCACTAAAACTTGTGAATAAAGACTCATGATGTTCATATGGCAATAAAAACATTGATCGCAATCCTGAGTATTATTGAGAATTTACAAACCATTAGTAATAAAATGTTGTAGTTGAGTAGAACATAATATTAGACCACGAACCATTGATTGATTTGCACCAAAAGAATCTAACAAGTCTTTTAAATTTCTTACTAGCGCCCAACAATAATTAGTGTAAAACAGTAAATACAACTCGAGGAACAGTTCAGAAAAATACAGAGAGATTAAAATGGACAAAAGTATGAAATTGTAAAAGAGTTCGTAGTTGCGAATATCTCCAAACTCAATATAACTGTTTATTATTATATTTTGAATTGAAAACTTTCGCTCACCTTTCCCCTAAGCACTGATAAGTGCTAAAATTATCTATCATGTTATTAACGTTTATTAAGTGGATTAGACTTTCTATTCATTTAGTGTGACTTTCATTAAGGGTCTCATTTAAAACTCTAACTTTCATTATTTTAGGGTTTTTCATTTAGGAAATCGTACTGCACTAAACCGACACAGACAGACAGATACAACGTAGAACTTCGTACGTACGTACATCAGTCCAGGTCGCCATACCACATCAGCACAGAGACGCAACTGTCAGTTCAAATCCAAGAGTGATAACGATAATAGAAGTATTAGCAGTAATGCAGAAAATTAGGGAGCGAAGATATAATTCGAAAAGTATAATTCAGTGAGATAAATTTGAAAGGAGAAAGATAGAGAATTCGGAAGGTTAGATTTTGAGAGAACACAAAGAGTGGATGCACCTGCGCCATTGCGAACGATTCTGAGCCATGTCGTTCAAGGTCTCTAACCATTGGTGACTTTCGTCTCGCGGACCCCAACCACGCAGCCTACATCTACCAACATGACTTAGTCCACTTGTCAGTGACTTCATCGATTTCTGCCATGTTTTGGTTTGGCCGCCCCTAGCTACACTAAACCGACATATTCATAGAAATCGGTTGAAGATACCTCTAAGTGCTTGAAATGAAATCTCAGATGAAAATCATATTCTAAATTACAGCATTTACTAAACCGACAAAAATGATAAGTATAACTCACTTAATGAACAATGAAAACATTGTGGATAATATTAACCACTGACAGATCATAAGCTACGAATAATTTCGCTCACTATATTATTGGTTATTTCAGTTATATTTCCAATTCTATATTATTATTTTTATTTGTGAATGCAAAATCACATCAAGTGTCGACTAAAGTGTTATAATAGACAAAACATGAATTGACAGACAGCTATAAATTGAAATCAGCGGTGTGGCGACTTCAATATATACACTCGTTTATGCTTCCTTAAAATATATCTCAAAAATATTTCAAAATTTATGGCAGGGATATATGACTGAACAGCGATTTGATCAGCACGAAAGACTAGGCAAACGTGACAGATCACTGTTCAATGATAAATCAATGTATACATCTTAGACCTAAATGGAGTCAGTAGCACGCTGAATAGTTTGGTGATAACAGTTTCATGCTATGGAGCTGAATGAGTTTGAATCGCATAGTTATCACCAGTTCGATTAAAATTTCAAGGATGCATCACTGACAAATATCAACTAACATGGGATCTAGGTGCAGAGTTTTTTTGCAACTACGTCCAATCAACTGATATCATAATAAATAAGCGTTGGGTATTAAGACAATCAGGATTTACAGAAAAGAATGTAAGGGAGTTGAAGGCAAACAACAGGAACTTAGAACATAAACTTCGTGTTAATCGACATTCGTTGGTGACGTGCATCTACAAATTCGAGCACATTAATTCTACTTATAGATACTGTGTCTGTATAGTAATGAAGGATTTCAAACTGTATTCAAAAAAAATAACACTGCTTTCAACAAAAAATAGTTAACAAGAATGAACTTGCCTCGTTTAAGAAATTTTGAATCAGGACGGAATTGACATTCACCGGATACTGAACGTACATAATGCAAAGGGCATTTTAATATACACGTGAAATTAAAGATTGAATAGTTTGCTAAATAATTACCATGTACATTTTCTATTATTTCTTGACGATTAATGCATTCATCTCGAGCTATACAGTAGAGATTATTTAGCTTAAAAAAATGCAGAGAACATGAAAAATATGGTTAAAGAGGAATGCATGAGATAAGTCAGCTAAGAGGTAGGAGTAATACTGACTTAAGAACTAGAGAAACATAAATAATGAGTACCACTACTCCATTGTGTCTAATTTTGTTACGTCACACAACTATTGAGAGCGGTAGCTAGGAAATCTGGACCTCCTGATATGTCCAAAATCGATGGTCAACAACTCCATAGATTGGTGTAAAATCATAATCTGGTCCCTCCTAACATTTTTGAACCGATTTCTATACCTGATAGATTGGCTCGTATAACATATTTTTCAACTGCATCAGCAATATTAAGATAACCAAAGTATGACATTATTTGAGTTGTTCTCTTAGCTGACACGGATCAGAACGTCTGTTGAATCTAGTAAACTCTCAACGTAGAAAATGATGGATAGGATGGTGAAAATTAAATCTACACTACCAAATAAATGTGACATCGGGTTGGTTGATATGCTTCGCTTCACTAACGACAGTAAATAATACTACGCCTTGATACCAGATACTGAACAGCAGCTCCTTTCTTTGGGGATTAAACATCCTCAACACAAATGCCAACTTAAAATTAAAATTCTAAAGTTCCCACTATTTGATTTTTATGGAAAAAATTTGTAAATAAATAGAATGACTAAATGGCAGAACAGTAGGACTGTTCAACAGAGTTTAATAAATACAGGAAGTAGGTAAAAAAAAATTCCTACAAATAATCGTTACTCACAAACTTCCAAATCGCAACCATTGATTAATTTGCCTCTTAAAACATAAATACCTATCTGGATTATATTTTGTGAGATACGTAACGTTTGTATTAATAATGAAAAGACGGTGGATCGGTGGTTTAGGATTTGAATACTGGGTGTTTGAATAAATATACAACTTTAGTTGATTCAGTCAGTTAGCATCGCTAGTTCTCAAGCAAATATTGTAGTTCAAAGCTATGTGGACAAATAAATACTTAGGAAATGACTTATGGCTCAATATTTTCTCTATGATGAAACTACTAGGAAATCATTTAATCAATCCAGACTTACCAAGTAATAGGATGAGGGGCAATGACTTAGGCAAGTTCCGTTTAAATTCACATGTTTGCAGCTTAAACAGTCGCTGGGTGATGGACCAGAACAACCACCAGAACATTCTGAATCACAACATTTTTCTGGATCATTTAAATAACATGGTAATCCGTTTACTGTACAAACAGAGCTGCACTCTAAAAATGAAAGACGTCAAATCGAAGATCGTGATAAAAGTTTAAATGAGTCAAAAAAAAAGGCAGAAACCCATATTTGGAAAAAATGATATCAAATAATATTAAGATTTCTGTAATAAAGCGAAATAGACTACTAATAGAATATTTACAAGCGTAAAATGACAAAGAAAATAAACTCTGTCAGAAGGGACAATTACTACTTAATGCAACGAAAAATGCCATTTATTTTTACTTTAATGCCAGTGACAAGCGCAAGAGCTTACAGAATAGAGCTGTGGTTCTTCTGAAACCATGCTCGCAACTATCGTTACATTTAGGATCATGGTTTAGAAGTACGTGTTAAATTCACAATACGATAACATTAATAATGCACGAAATCTGTTGACAATCATTGTTCATTGAGTTATGAGTAATTTACTGATAGTAGCTTTAATTTATGAACATCTTTCTGCGAACGAATATGAACTTAGCAATTACTAATTTCGAAGCAGTTTGAAATACAACATTAATTTTGAATGAATAACTCCAACAATTTAAATCTTACTCCCTTAGATCTATTTGAAATAAAACTAATTTAAAAAAAGTACTGTAATTGATAGGTGAGATTTTATGTAATATTAGAGAAACAAAAGTCAACTTTAGTGGTCAAAGTTTTCGAATTAATAAATACTGGTATACTAAATAATACTGTTATTGTCCTGTACAATTAAAATGGATAATATATTTTCACCCAGTTAATATGAATGAAAAGACTACTATCATTTGTTGTGAGCAAATATAACACTCTAAAAATTCCCACTTGTATTAAAATAAAGCAATTATGAACGAAGACTACTCTTTTCAATAAATTCTTATCAGGTTCTACGTTTATAAATCCAAGTTAATAATTTAAATTGAATGGTCAAGAGTATGGTATAAATATCTTTTAAATTAGATTATAGTTTATAGATCTTGGAATATTAATATCAAAATGAATGCTTTATGACATTAACGTAGATCAGGTTATGCGTCAATTGTAATTGTCAGAAAGATCATGATTTTGAATTCTCTTATAATATATTAAATTCTTCAAATAGTTATACTATTAAACCTTACTCGCGAATAATCAGGTGCTAAGATAAGTACACTCCCGTTGAAATGTAATCCGTGTTTACGTGTTGGACACTATAAATGCTCGACAAAAAACGTTACATAATAGGTAATGGTTATGTACTTGGTTTGCAGTTACTTTTGTAGTGAGTTCATTTGGAATCATAGATAATAATAAACTACATTTTAAGTGAGAATACTTAAAAGTTACGGTAATCGCATTATTGACAACACCAATTTAATAGTGTGCATAGTCGAATCATTTATGTGGTCAATGAATTTATTATTTTTTATGTAAATAGATTCAATGTTGATGTTCACAGTGGGATGCAGGTACGTTCAACCGACGAGTCCCGAATCGGACGAGATGCGCGTCCTGTATTCCACCTACCAGTCACAATCCAACTTAAATATTACTAGTGAATAATCGTTATATCGAGGCAATCCGCTCAGGATGCATATAGAACAACAGAGACTGATCAGCTACAGTTCATAACAAATCAACGGAGAGAGACTAGTTCATCCTAAGATTCAAAGATAACTAATTGAAGATGCTCAAAGAGTAAATTATTGACAGGTTTTATTGAATTTATCAAACTGAACGTTTTCGGTCAATGACAATACTACTGCTTAATATGTTCTTTGTAAACGTACGGCTGATTGCATCTAACCCTATAAAATTCAGCAAATTTTGAATAACATTTATGCTACTTATTAGTAGGCAAAATTATAAATGAGTAATTTTATTAGCATTTGAAGGGACGAGAAACATAGTGAGAGTTTGTACTATGCTTCATGAGTTGATTTCCATTTATTGCTGACCATTTTTATCGAGTTTATTCTGGTTAGCGTTTTGTAGCAGGGTTGTTTTTTACAGGACGGGGTTGTTAACCCCATGCTCAACCCTTCTCCTTTGTTCAGGGCTCGGGACCAGCAGTAGTTGGTCAGTGGCCTATGCTCCAGGTGGGGTAATAGGCATTGATTGATTATTTTTTATTGAGATAATATAAGCGGTCGGTATTAAACAAAGATCAACTTGTTAAAAGCTCTCATTACGTTTCTCGACCTTTCAAATAGGAATGAATTTGCTCAGCTATAATTCTGCCTACTAATAAGTAGCATAAATGTTATTCAAAATTTGTTGAATTTTATAGGGTTAGATACAATCAGACGTATTTAAAGCTTAATTCTAAAACTTAGAACAGTAAGAACATCAAATATTACATGAAACACGCGCTATGCATAGATGTGAATACGTTATTAGAAGCTAGCTAGTAGTTATGTAGGGAATTAGTTAGTACAACTCACTTGCTTGACATGAATTTGCAGACCAGCATGAAGAGCGCGATGAATCATCCGGGTACGAGAAGCAGTTTGCAGAGCAGTGATCAGGACAAAAGTTACCTAAATTGAACCGTACTAATTGTTCTCTAACTGAACTGGTATGACATTATAGATCCAGTAGTTGGAGTGCTAATTAAGGCATTCCAATTCACAGTATCAACAAAACACATAAGAGGGTTATCAATGAGTGCAATAGGATAAGAATTCAAAGTTTTTAGTTTCCATAAACCAATGCCTTTTAACTTTGTATGCCTTATAATCAAACTATAGTCAGATATTTGGCTATTTCCGTAGTTATGTTCAGTAGATGGAATAACTTGATTTCGTATAACAGTAAGATTTGGAAGAAGTGTCGACAGGTCTCCAGAGCAGTTACCATTTTCGATAATCAAGGAGCCAGTGATTTCAACTACATTTGGAAGACTGCAATTTATTGAGAGGCAGCAAGAATCATCAAGATTCCGTATGACAAGTGTCCCATGGATTGTTGAACAATTAGTTAATGAGGATAGATTATTGGATTCACGTAAATTCAGTAAACGTCCGGAACAGTCTAGAAAAAAATAAACTAACTCGTTTAACGAAAAAAAATATTTTGTGCGTTATATACGTTATACGTTCAACCTGAAGTTGCTACTACCATGCTTCCAGCTTAAAGTAAGACTATATATTAATAGTTAGTTAATTCACTACGAAAAAGAACTGTCTATTTTGGATGAACTAAGGCAATAGATAAATAAAATCAAGGCTAGAAGATTCAATTACCAAGATGAGTAGACAACATAGTATGGAATGGGAATAATAATTTATTGGTTAACCGCTCAATCCCGCTGATAACCCAAACCCTCCAGAAAGTGAATGCTTACTTCTCAAATAAGGTTCCAACATAGTAATAGTCTATTTCCAATCGTATACTTAGAAGTCCAGTGATGTAAACACCCAAAAAATGAGACAATATACAAGAAATTACTGAGAACAAGCGAAAATAATACAGTGTTGCATATTTTTTAACTTCTACATGAAGCTAATTAAAACTCACTTGTGCATATTTAAAACCAAACTACTTATAAAAAATATTTACGTAACAGCTTTAAATTCAATGAAAACCATCCAGGAAAGCTTATTTTATTCACCTAAAATGACTGATGAAACATAAAAATGACTAGTAGATGTGGATTTTATACGCCAATCTAGTTTCACATGATTGTAACGTCATTAGTATGTACTTGCGGCAGAAACGAAGTAGACAAGTAGGTGGATTCCCCAAATTAATAGTATCCCGGAAAATTGCGAAATAAAAAGGTTAAATTACATGTTCATAAAGAGTTTAATTATCTAGATATCACGTAGTACTTTGTGATAGACTGTACTATTTCATGTATGCTATAAAAACTATTTGATGGTCTCACTATTAACAAAAAACTACTAAGATTTCTAATAAGTTTATACTTGATATTAAATAAATTAGGTGAGAAATTTTACTTTTGGTTGTATAAACTTTTATGAGGAGTCTGAGTGCCAATATTAGGAAAATTTTCTCCAAACAAGATAACTTTTTATGTAGGCGAGAACATTCAAATAATGCTTATTACATAGAAAATATCTAGTGAGTCATGAGAAACAAGAATCTTGATCAGTGGAGAGATCTTTCTGCGATTTTATATTTATAGCCGCACAGTCGGATATATATATATATATATATATATATATATATATATATATATATGATAATGAAATGTGAAAAGAGTTGGTAAAGCATGGTGACGAAAGAAAAAGTATGCTAAAATGATAACCACGAATAGTCGAGAATGGCATAAAAAACCGTAAATATGTAATGTTACTCTTATTTAGACTGTCCAAATGAAGGGAAAAATCTTTTGAGTCAGAATAAATGAATAACAATATGAAAGTTATAGAACAGTTAAGGGGATAAAGATAAGCAGGTTACAAATAATAATTTTAGAGGTGATTTATATAATAAGATAAACTAGAAAGTAGGACGTATCTACGTGAGTGAAAACAAGATTGAAACGCGTTTTTTCCAACGATACACATATAGAGACAGAAGAAATGACATGTACGACTATTATAAAATAACCAAGGTAACACCAGATCATGATATAAAGGGTATGTAAGAAACTTAGGTCAAGTTCACGGTAAGACCAAAAGAGATTTCCTCGCTGAGAGAAATTATTACTGTTGTTTGTTGAACTAATGCGGAACCTCTATTGTTTTAGACAGTTGCTGTAGTTTTATGCTGCATATATGCGCTACATTTTAGGTGATCACAAGTGTTAGATCAATTAATAGAGCTAATAAACGCAGTTAACTTCCAACGCATGCCTATGTGCTGCAATTAAGTGAAGTAAATACACAGGTTGACTACTCAAGAAGAATTTCAGACTACATCCCTGACTGGTATAGTTCTATGCAGAACAATACTAGTCAGTGACGTACAAGTCACTGAAAATATCCGTAAAACTTAGTGACCCTTAATAGGTATCATTATGCAGCGACAAAATATATAAGCGACTTACATTCACATGAAAGCACGTGCAGAAAGCATAACCACCAGAGTATAAACCACCACAATATATATACATAAATGATAGTGATATCACGCGACATCAATTGTATAACAGAACGCGCATTTTTGAGTTTATCATGTACATTTGAAGTTAAACGAAAACAATACTTAAAAGTTTCAACCAATTTTCCAATAATGTCTTTCTAAAGTCTGATTTTATCGTCCTTGAACGACCTCGGAAATTTAGAGATGCCTCCAGTACCAATTTGATAAACTTGAGTTTCGAAGGGTCATAAATATTAGTGGACGCAATTAAAAGAGCTTTCGCTTAATAACCTTCCCTGTCTAATAAAAGGGTGTCGCTAATTAATCCAGACAGATATCTTGGTAAACAAGACATGTAGAGAAATAATTTTAGTCAGCAAGAATCTTTTATATTCAGTATTGATTTGACAAGCTTATATAAAAATAATCAATGTCTTAGCGTTCTCATTTATACGTTAATGTGAGATTTCATGGCTTCATAGTATGAAATGTGGGGTAAAAACTGCTTAACTGTACCATTACCCCTTCCCCCTACACATACACTGTAATAATCGATTCGTAACTTATTGCCACTTTAAAGTAGAAAATATCATGTATTTTTGTTAGAAGATTGAAGAGAATTCGCTCGCACTACTTTTATCAGCAGAGTAGTTTGTTATGTGACCATCTATAATAAACAGAATTGTGCCTAAAATTCAACGTAGTGTATAGCATCTCTAAATTTTAGTGATCCAACTCAGATTGGTGTTGTAACTAAATTTAAATGAATATCCAGCTGAGTTCCTAAAGTACTTATTATTTTCTAGATCATTACGTGAAAAATATCGGGTAGTTTGTATTCTGGATTATACAAGTCTGCTATCAATAGGGCTTTCTTAAATGGTTCAGACTTGTGTCTTCAAACCAGCTCAGCAGTTATTCTTTCAACGATTTCTAAGGGGTTCATGTCCTTTAAAGAGAGAGAGGTGTAGGAAAGGCAATGTGTTTATAATATATATCAGGACAAATCAAACAAAAAGAACCTATGTCAGTCTTACATTTATCTATTCCATGTTGTGGACACGACAAATATAATTTACTTAGTCGTATGCATTCAGGGAGGCAAAGTACACTGTACTGACTATTTCTTTCAGATAAGAGACGATGATCTGGTTATCCATCTCAGGTAGCAAGCTTGTAATGGAGGTGTATTACAGTCTAAAACATTTAGAGTTGCTAATGAATACTAGGTAGCCTAGTAAACCATTACAGACTAGGGGTTCCATTGTCTTCAAGGTTATTGAAGGTGGCTGCATCCATTAAGCTACAGGAATAACTCGCCAGGCTCCTTTAAAAAAGCATATGTTTGTGCTTTTATGATGACGGGTTACATGTCTACGCTTTATAGAATAAAAAACACTGAGGCTCCTAATATTCACCTCTTTCCTTTACGTTTTGATGATATAAAGTCGTCATTGTGATACATAGAGGATGGGTTAGAGACCACAACTTATAGACCTACAAGTTTAATTCCTTGCTGTCGTGTGGTCACTTCCACTCAAAACAAACAATTACGCAACCTCTTTTCTTTTCATCATAGACTGTTCAGAGTCTTATGACTAGCTTAAAAAGACCATCATAAACGCGAAGACCTGTCTGACAAGCTACGTCAGGACGAACCTTTCAACAGTACTGAAGTTGATAGCAGCTAAGACATAAAAATTCAGTCGCGCAAGAGAGAAATGATCAGTAAACGCACTTTGACAAAGGTTTCTTACGTCATTTTTTCATTTTGAATATTCCACAACAAGTACAGTCAGTTTCAGTAACATTTCACAACAACCCAATAAACGAACTAACATCAACTGCTAACCAAATTCTGTAAATCAGCAACCCTCCCTGCAAAGAGATTTATTCCGTCACGGAAGACTTTATGCGCTAGACAAAAATATGACAAGGTTTTGTAGTACGCTCCTTAATTTTCTCGACCTACGGGAACAACACAGACCAAGGAGACTACGGTGACGAAATCCTTCACAGAGAAGACTTTTATCTCGATATTAACGACAGGAAAAAAAACTCACATTGGTGTTGGCACCACAATACCTATGGCGAAGTTTTGGAGAAGTGTAAGGAGCCTAGTCTGCAACCTCATCCGATCGTCAACACGAAGCTGCATTCGATCTTTTGGCTACCGATGGGAAGAAAATTCCCACGTTTGGTAAAGGATACATTTGCTTGAACATAGTTTAACTGTAACCTAAACCCTGATATTTTTCGTCGCCATTGTGAAAACGCACATCATTTGCAACGATTTACTGGGCCACCACAAATTGCTTGTGAACCCTAGCAATAAGAGGTAAATGAACTCCTGAACAAATCTATCCGTTTGTGGAACCACTGCTTTAGGTTGCAGTTTATATCCTCTTTGCTTAAAACCCTTGTTTTTGGCCAACACGGGAGACGTCAAAATTTTCACATGTAACCGGCAAAGTTACACTTGTCATGACTATAGTTCAACTTATAGTCACGAAAGCACGCCGATATGCTTCTGAAAAATTGACGATTTCCAAAAGTGTATCTGATCATATGATGAACCTGCAAATAATCCGTTTATCCAGCAACCCATAGCCCTTGAAAATGATAGCAATAATTAACATCATACCTGTGATTACCGGCGACTTAACGTCTAAACTGCACTAAGCCATTATCCTTCGCTACATTTCCATAACCTGGGAACTATCTTGAGGAGTGTGGTCGTATTTTCAAAAATCAAACTCTTAAAGGCGTACAGTCAGATACCGACGGCCGAAAATGACATTTCCAAGGTAGTTATCATAATCTTATTTGGCTATTACGAGTCCCTTAGAGTTTATTTTTGATTGAGAAATGTAGCACAAACATTTCAGCGTTTCCTAGATGATGTGTTCTTGATACTGAAAGATGTCCGTGTTTATACTAGCCACTGCATGATAGCAAGCCCTGAAAAAAAAACATTTATGAAACATCCAGATGCTGAGTTTGCAAGACTCCAATCACATGGAAATGTAATAAATACATAAAAATTACATACCTGAGCAACCTCCTTGAAATTCATTGAACATACTGTTATAATCATCTGAAATTTAACCTAACCACTAACGAGTTTTATACAAATCGAAAATCGATGGTTAATGTGGGCCGAGCCAATAGGGTTATCTGGCCGTTTAATTTTACGTAAGATAAGCAGTAGCAAAGGGTCATCAGTTATGTTATTGGAATTAGGTAAGTAATTAAGACTATTGTAGAAATTACTAACCATATTTATATCAGCATCTCTATACGTGATTAAGGAGTGTAGAAACATTTATATTCTTCACTGGAATTGATTCACATGTGTTTTTGCATACTATGAGGAAACGCTTATCACTTTGCTCGTCTTCCGAATATTCAAAAGTGTCGTTGAACTTATAAGACGCAACAAAATTCAGTGTGTCATCAGAGGTATGGACGGTTTGCGATGTTACATATTACCAATCTACATAAGGTAATTATCCGTTATGAAGCTTCCTCGGTAACAAAAATATCAATCACGGTTATGTTAATTACTACCATTCTATTTTGTTGTATGTAGCGCTAAGTGGTTTACTTTAACCTTTAGCGCCTCGGTACGTCCCGTTCTATTTGACAGAAGAAACCAGATTATTAGGCGATAGGTCTTTATTTCAGTATTGTGGGCAGGAGACAGTGATGCGGGATCCTAGTCATTCTAACACACAATACTTCACAATATTCAATATAAGATAATAGGAAATATAACCATTATGAAGAATGAGGAAGTTAATGAATACTTGAGCCTAATTGTTTTAGTGTATACATAAGTTATAAAGTCAACTCCTAACTAGTCAACCTAAGTTGCTACAAACCTTTTTGACGAACGATTTTTGTTTATACAGACCAACAAAACATGCTAGTAACTATTTATTACTGCCTATGATTTTTCTAATTCTGAAATCTGATGGAGTTACTACTGTCAACGGAGTGTTGTTGAGCCGAACGGTAAATCGTGCATGGATGGAAGCTCACAGATTCATTCAAATTAAAAAGCGGTGTCAGACAAGGCTGCTTACACTCTCTTTTCCCCTTTCTGTTGGTGATTGACTGGATTATAGAAACTGCAACATCTCAAGGTAAGTACGAAATTCAGTGAACGACTTGAATGCAACTAGTCTACTTTGATTTTGCGGATGGCCAACTTAGCTTTTCTATATCACACTCAGCAACAAATAGAGGTAAAGACGGGCAGTGTAGCAGAAGTCTCTGCAGTCAGCAGTAGACCTAATTATACACAAAGGGAAAAACAAGATCCTTAGATATAAAACAATGAGCACCAATCCAATTGCACTTGATGAAAAATTTCTGGAAGATTTGGAATCTTCTACATACCTGGCGGAATAATCGATAAACAAGGAAGATCTGATTCACACTTGTAAGCATGGATAGGCAAGGCATTGGCAATGTTTCTACGGCTGAAAAACATCTGTAACTCAAACTAACCGTCAGCCAAAATCAAAGTCAGCATTTTAAATATCAATGTAAAGATAGTTCTGTTGTATGGTGCTGAAAGTTGGAAAACTACAAAAATATTTATAAACAGCTGTTTGAACGAGATATTTAGGATCCGGTGACCAGATACCATCAACAACCTTCTAAGGAAAAGATCAAGCCAACTTCCAGCCGAGAAAGAAATAAGAAATGATGTTGAAGGTGGATGGGATACAGATCAAGAAAATTCTCTAACTGGGTCACAACACTAGAACTGACTTAGAATCCTCAAAGCCAAAAGAAGAGAGGAAAACAAAAAAACACATTGCTTCGAAAATTGGAAACAGGCATGAGAAGAATGAGTAGCACTTTGGGAGATGCTGGTGGTGGATTGGACGCACATTAAAGAAACCATCAAACAGTATTAACCTATTGCTGCCATCTTACTAGGTGATATGTAACCAAATAATTTAGTAACCAAATGCACTTAACGATAAGGATTGACTATTAGCAGTGATATGCATAATCGGGATATGATATTTCGGATAAAGGTTAAAAAATTATGTCACTAAGATTTAACAGTGGTAACCACCAAAACCGTAGCTCGTATTTAGACAGAAAAATAGAGTTTTGAGGTTTGTAAGTTAATGTTTTTCTGAAGATCCTAGTTTTAAATCTCACAACTAAAATGTCTATCAGTGAAATTAAGAGCTCTTTTTTTCTTTATCTTTTGTAATGGTTGTATTTACTACTCAATGAAATCGAATAGTGAAAAATGTTTTAGTCCTAACTGGTGTTATTGATTTACGTAAAGATTTCCATTTTATAAAGATTGGACGTTTTGTATCTTTAACGTTGAAACTTTTACCCGTCCTGGCTATAACTAATACAGCTAGTAATATTCCTACTTTTGGCTACAGATTGCAAGTTTAGTAATATCCTTATTTATCGGTTTTATCCAGTATTTGAATTGTGTTCGATTTCCAATTCACCGGTTACTTACCTTTGCAATGATGGTTTGGAAAAACATTACGAAGGTTGGGGTGTAGACTCACTATCACGTGTGGCGTGCAAATGACTAGTGCAAAGCGTGGTACCATTGAGCTTGCATTGATCTCACTGTAGGTACATACAACAAGGTCAGCGGTTCTGATTGTCTGTGGGTGTGTGGTTTGCATGACATTAGTGTTGAAAACAAACTCAGCAACATGGGACTAAGAACACACCTAACTGTCACTCAAGTGACAGGTCATCATGCTCTGAAACACTTAAACCAGACTCAACAAGTCCATGGGTCTAAAGACAACTGCGTCTCGACCAAAATGTCCCCTCAAGTAAACACAACTTGGGAAGTATAACGGACTAAATTTGTCATTGCACTGGCTCTTTCAACAGTGCTTCTCCATCTACATTGCCTCTAAAAACAGAAGTTATACATATAGAGCCTAATTACGGGTTAACATGAGTTCCCGCAATGTGGCACAGTGAGTCGGGTAAGCCATTGCCAAAGAAGCCTAACAATTCTCTATCCAGGCTCCGTAAAGTTACTCTAGTTGAAACTGATTTACTAGGGTGCAAAATACTCATGGTCAGTTGTCAACCTACAGAAGTCTCAAGGATTTCTCTAAACGACTAACAAAGTCACTAAAAACTCCAAATAATCACTTGCTGGTAGACCATACAAACGCTCCTGATGATTTGCTCATAATTATGAGCCTCAGTAACTGTCAACATATGCCATTTAGTCTTCAGGACAGATATGATAGATTTCTACGGACAGTAAATCAGTCACAAACTTAAGCTATCGTAAACTGGACCGTCGACATTATTGAGGTTCACCAGTGGCATGAGCTTTATTTACACCAATCAATCACAACTCCCTGAAGCCACATTCGCCAGCTCTTGGGAGGTAGAAAACATTCTATAAACCAGTCACGTGCTGTATTCTGAGGCAGTGTACAAATATTCCGAGATATCTCATATTAACAAAGCAGTATGATAAAGAGGCTTCCGATAGCAACCGGAGGATATTGCAAAGACAGAAACGTGATTTTTCAAGGAATGCCTGAAAGCTTGTATTCAGAAGACACACTTTAGGATATTCGCGAATAAAGGTTCCTGAAATGATCTATAGAGATAATGGGCGACTCAAAACTAATGGGAATGTAAGACCCTGGGTACTGAAGACTGAATATCCGTTGTCACAATTATCGGCTCTCAATTTCAGAGCATTTTGTTTGAATAGTTTACTTACAAGTTAAGTCAAACTACATTCGAGCAAACAGGACAACCGAAAGAACTAACTGAAACCAGTAGTAACTCGAGAAAAATTCATGTCGGGCACAGACAGGCTAAAATTGTGACTTTATTAACGAGAGGATTTCGGTGTACGACGTTTCAATTGTAACTTCTTTGGAGGAGAACGACCTCTCTGTTCTGTGTATAAACTTCATCCAAAAAACGGAGCTAAATCACTTTGTTGACAACATACACCATAATTGCCATAGCTTGAAAATAGATACCTTAACTGGTGTTTTCAAATAGACTGATTGGAAAACTTGCCTAAACTCTGATATCAGTGAACACTGAGAATTTCCGCTCAACATTATTCTGATAAATAAAAAACAGTCTGTTTTCTAATCAGTACCTAAATTTTAATGTTATCATGCTCTGAAACTCCTGATGCTGAAAGAGTACCATTTAACGGAGTACAAAAGGTTGAACAGTGAGACCAATTTTTCTCTAACCAGCAGAGCTTATTTTGTCAGACGATTTCTTTCCATCAGGCCATAGACGAAGTCACTCAGTTGTTAAACATAAATAGACTTATTGACAGTGATATCGAAACTGTGAAGCTTCTGGTCACCCAATAGGGTCCAACGTTCAAACTGATACTTGAGTAATCCATACAAGAGTTCACATTCAAAGGGTACAGGGATCTCTAAAGTTAGTTTAACTCTTAAAATGGGTTCAAAGAAAACTGAAACAGTTAAGAAGACATATTCTGTCCCAGACGAAATTCGTTTTTCTGTCCTAAGAGAAAAATCCTGACTTTTGTTAGGCTACGCTGAAGAAAATGTTCACACATAACCTTAGTGAAGACATGCAAGCTGGCTCACATCAGTCTAATCTTTGTAGGAGACCGGTGCAACGATGCTGCAAACTGTCATCTAGTAACTCATTAATGTAAACCTCCTAGAATTATTGAGTCCTTAATCTGTAACAGCCTTAGTGACTGCCTGAAATCCACCATTTTCTCTGTACCTCAACAGTGTGGTTTAGGGAAGAGAAATCTCGGGTGGCAAACCTGCTGTCTGTGGTGGAAAACTTAATGAGCATCTTCGACCAATTTGGCACAGTCAGTGTTGTTTATCTTGATTTCTCAAATGCGCCGATCAAGTTAGCAATGTTTATCTTATCCATATATTGGCACAGATAGTTTATGAATCCCCACCACTGTATTAGCGTATGTCTTATTTCGGTGAACGGCAAATGAATATGTGGGTAAGTTACTCAGTTCTTCACGCTATGGGATATCACAGTATCGATCTTTTAAGTGTACTTCTAGGATCATTCTTCTTTATAACTTTTATAATCAATCTACTTTATCAAGTATCTTCCGAACTACACTTATCTGGCGACGATGTCAATTTACGGAGTGAGATCAGCAAACAGAAGGATAGGCTAGCAATGTTGGGTGATCTGACTCGATTTCAAAGTTGAACGAATAAAATGAGCTAACTTTCAACTAGATAAAATGTGAAGTTGCCCATCTATAATATAATACAGATCACATGTACAATAAATAATATCCTCTCAAACGAGTCACTAGCATAGAAAGATTTATATATCTTAGCCCCATACAACTTTAAATCAGATGCTGTCTGTAACAAAAAGCTTTACCAGTCAACCCCGCACTTTTAACTGTAGAGCGCGTATTTGTCAAGTTTGACAATGGAATCTTCCACGAACTTTTTAGTAGTTTTATTCACCTTCATTTGAAGTACTCTAGAACAAATTCAAGGGACAGACACTAGGTCTCTCCGTGAATTCAAGCTCAAATCACACGAGGAACGATAGTTAACACCAGACTTGAATACCTTAAAAAACCGGCTACTTTAACAGGACCTCATAATTATCTATAAAATTCCAAACACTCCTGGGTACCCATTAGGATACCTTTTTAAAATGTTTTTGAACACATCTTAGAAAGAACATATAAATACTAGATACGCAACACAGTAGGTTGGACTGTAGGCACAATTTTCTATCTTTGAATACAGTCATTTTCTGTAATCTTCTACCGATTGAAGCAGTGCAGATGAATTCTAGCGGAACTTTTAAGAAAAATGTCGATTTTTTCACATGGACCCAAATCAAATTCCCTTGTTGACCTGCTAATACTTCTACCATCTGTTCACGTTTTATTCACTAAGGTTCGTTCAAGGGTAAATTAACGATTTACTGCCACTAGACACGGAATTCTGTGAGGTGATAGCATTTTATACTTCGTCTATAACTATTTAGATATTGAAAAGTAAATTTTAAGTCCAGCGACGTGAATTCTAAACAATATTTAGTCCTTTTATAATAACGCAAACTACAAACTCTATAAAATATCGAGAAAGTCGCCTCAAAAACAAAACGCGAGTACAAGTTACACCAGTCGGTTTAAACTAGCTAGTAACAATAATATTTATTATTTAATGCCCGGGACATCTGGATAACCTTTCGTGGCGCTTCGGTTGAATTGGAGCTCCTTAAAAATGCCTAGCACTAAGGGGGATGCTATGCGGGGTCTTGCCGTATTTATTTCTGATATCCGAAACTGTAAGAGCAAAGAAAGTGAAATCCGACGCGTTAATAAAGAACTTGCGAATATCAGGTCAAAATTTAGAGGTAATAACCAGACTTTTTATATAACTTAAAAGGTGATAAAACCCTTGATGGTTATCAGAAAAAGAAGTATGTCTGTAAATTGCTCTTCATATTCCTTTTGGGACATGAAATTGATTTCGGTCACACTGAAGCAGTTAATCTGCTTTGTTCAAACCGGTATACTGAAAAACAAATAGTAGGATTTTTTATGTGCGTAATACTATTTATAGGGGTATTTATTCATATCGGTACTTATTAATGAATCCCATCCACTTATGAATTTGGTCATTTCACGTCTTAAGGATGATTTGAATAGCCGCAATCCTGTGTTTATGAACCTCGCATTACAATGTATTGCCAATATTGGAAGTCGTGAAATGGCTGAAAATTTTGCAGATAAGATTCCGAAATTACTTGTGTCAGGGTATGTCATTGCCTACTTCTTACAAATTCTAGTGATACAATCGACTCAATTAAGCAAAATGCAGCTCTATGTCTCTTGAAGTTGATCAGAGTTGCTCCTGAGCTTGTTACGTATGATGATTGGACTGTTAGGGCTATGCATCTACTCAATGATCAACATTTGGTAAGTTTATTTATTCACTGCTTTTAAAATCTGTATCACCAAACTTATTGAATATGCAAATAATTCAGTTTTCTGTTTTGTATTATATTCATATCCATCATTTTCATAGTGAATTGAATACTATAATATCACGAACCTCATGTTAACCTGGTTACGGCTTAACTTATGCCTATACTGACTACACAAATTCATGACCCATCCGTTGCATATCTTCATTTTGTATTTTTCTTTTGAAAGGTAAATTTGGTCCATCTCTTCATTTAAAAGGATCGCATATATATGCATGCGATGCATAGCTGATGACAAAATCTATACATTCACGTAACAGGGCGGGGGGGGGGTAATTCTCAACTACATTACTTGTTTGCCAAATACAAATCGTCTTAGATTACTGTAGTCATTAACAAAAGTGAGTGGATCGCTGTTTAGATATTCGGTTTCCATGCTGTTAGTCGTAATTTATAATCAGTAGGCAACCATATGGTACGATAACCCCGTCAAGATGTATCAAAACCTTTCCAATATTACGCCAGTGAGTTAAACAAAACCATAATTATCGTAACATTAGGTGAAGTTCGAAGTTTGATGTATTTTTGGAAATGGGTAGGTGCCTTTAGTTATTGCTGTGGCTCAGAATACAGAGGCGGCTAAGTTATCTACGAGTGATACGATTGTTTTTAGTCCTCGCGTCACTCAGTACGATTATGGCAAACTTATATCATTGATTTCGCGCTTGACACTGCATCTCAAATTCCCAAATACCGAGCTACTCCAAGCGACAAGACTTGTAAGATTTTATTGCGGAGAGCGAGACAACTTTCCTTTTATGTACATTAATTTATATAACAATTTAAAATAATTATTAATTAAGCGAATCATCAGATGAATATAACAGATGTACGGAGCTTAACATTTACTGTGAATATAACTCACGTACGATAATTTTAAGGTGATAACAGTTCGACAAAACAAACTTGCCAAAAATCACCGTCTCGATTGGTTTCATGAATAATTGTATCATTGAGAATTTGAAATTCCCAATAAGAATGATTCATATTTGGTAAACGAGTTATGTTGCGAAAACATACCACCTCGTTTGGATTTCGTCAATCTACATCATATATGTCGCAGACAAATCGGCTGTCTACCAATTCAAGGACAAGTATACTGCTACGAGATTTGTATTGTTTTACCACATAGATGCAAAGTGTGACAATTAAGGATAAATGATATTCGTTGGTTATTGGTACTTGATCATACATATCTTCGAAGCATCACTCGCGCTTGTTGGGACTGCTGAGTAAGTGAATCCTCATCGACCGAAGTCGTTGCGACATGTTTTGCATATTCTTAACCACTCTTTACTTGGACAATCAATGCTGATTGACGTTGGAGTATGATGGAAGAAAGTTAGGGGTGGCCGAACCGAAACGTGGCATTATTCCTAGAAGTCTCTGACTACTGATCTGAGCCTTGATGGTAGATGCAGACTACTTGGTTGGAATTTGAACCTTTACCGTAGCCAATAGTTAGAGACTGTGTGATGTGGCTTCGAATCAGTCACTGTAGCGCAGGTGAATTCATTCTTAGTCTTCCCTTTAATCATAGGCTTAAAATTACTTTATGCCTTTCCATAAGCTATTCTACTGACAAAATCCATTAAACGAATTGAAATCAAAAAACAGCTACTAACCAATCAAACATAGATTTTCTACTAGATTTTAATACTCCATGTTGAATGTCATGATAGATTACAATAACAGTTACATAGATCACTCATTTGCCAGTGATGTAATACGTGACTGTTAAGCCTAACCCTTCCAGGTTGAATCAGCGACACGCTAAAATTTTTTTATTATATTATGCTACGCGTCTGAAATACCTTTTATCCATTAATCAACTCTTTCTTTTCGTGTCATGTTTTCTGTATCCACACATTATTATTTATGTTGCTACTGCTAACACTATTTTTAGTGCTCATCGTAGTGTGGCAACTCGAACTGATGCACGTATCTGCTAGTTCCACGTTGTAAATGACTGTCTATTGATTTATATTAGTTGCCATAAATATTCTAAAGGCCTTTACAATTTACCTATGATGATAATAGCTCTTATAACTAATCAGTAAGTTGGACTCTTTTTCTGAATTCTATTCATTTATTTTTGTGTAATTAATTGTGGTTTTTAAATTTACCTTATAATACAGGGCGTTGTAACGTCGGCTGTCAGTTTGATAGACGCTTTAGTGAAAAGAAGTCCAGAGGAACACAAAGGATGTATCTCTCTTGCTGTTTCACGCCTTAGCAGAGTAAGGTTTTATTTTTTGTCAACTGTATGCCCACCACATCTCTTGTTTTATTACTGAGTGTCATGCTTTGTCTAACTTAACCCTTTTACCTGTTTACATTTCAGTTAAGCTAAATGTAACTAAATGTTTTAGAGGATATCTGAATCACATATACCTAAAAATGGTTTTTTGTATTTTTTAAATAGTTGATCACATCTTCCTATACTGATCTGCAGGATTATACCTACTACTTTGTTACTGCTCCTTGGTTGTCTGTTAAATTACTACGCCTTCTTCAAAACTATCCACCACCAGGTATGATGCACAGTTCTATTTTGATACTTGATTTGACAAGGTATTCCATTTTGCTATAAATTGTTAGGAGACAACCATTAAGCAATATAATTTCTGTTCTTTTACTAGAGGACACTACAGTCCGAGCCAGACTTGCTGAGTGTCTTGATACTATTTTGAAAAAAGTTCAAGAAGCTCCGAAATCGAAGAAAGTACAACATCCAAATGCTAAAAACGCTGTTCTTTTTGAAGCAATCAATCTTATAATCCACATGGACTGTGATCCTAAATTGCTTGTTCGCGCTTGTAATCAACTAGGACAGTTTCTACAACACAAAGAAACCAACTTGCGTTATTTAGCTCTCGAATCGTTGTGTTTGTTGGCTACCAGTGAATTCAGTCATGAGGCAGTCAAAAAACACCAGGAGACTATTGTGAATGCACTTAAAGTAAGTCCTATCTACTTAAGTACTTGTCTTTGCATTTTAGAAGTCCATAAAAGATTGCAAGTTTGCTTGCCAATCATACAATTAATGTTTTATATCTTTGAATATCTGTCCAGACATCGTGTAGGTTAATAAAGCTTCGTTCTAATTACCTTTGGCATCATTCTCTTGTCGTCAATAACACCCGATAAAATCTTTATAGTTGGCGAATGAAGCTTAGTTGACCATGGAATTGCAACCTCTTGATGTCGGCATCGAATGCTGTTTATTGTATCTTTACTGAAAAATTGATATATTGTTTTTGTATATTTTTAAAATTGTTTCGTCGTGGATCGTCGTGGAATCAGGATTCATTTTTTCTTTACCTATTTCGCATTAAAATTACATGGTGTGTATAGACTCAAGTGACTACTCATGTTTCATTTGAAACTTGAACTCAATATTAATATAGTTGAATTGATTACCAAAATAGACATAGAGACTGTATATCGATAACTCCGGAGATTATAAATTCCGGTAATAGGTAATATTTATTATAAAGATTTATTCTAACTCTACGGAATTGTGAGCATCTATGAGAATAGTTTCTACTGTACTGTTACATTCAGTTGATGTTGCTCGAACATAGTGTTGGTATTTAACTTTATTGTTAATCATTATCAAGGATGCTTAGTTTATATAAAGGTCTGAAATGCTCGAAAAATATTGATTGTTTATTCCTTTAATAGTTTTATTCTTAGTGCATACAAAGAGACCTCTCAAAAATCCTGTTTTGGTTTCTTAAATTCTACATACATTCAATTATTAAAGCTGAATGAAATAACTCACTGTTTTACGTAATTACTGAGTTGATTGTTTTTGTTAGCTTAATTTCCCTGGGAGGGGTGGGGAGGAGGAGGGATAGGAAGTTAGAAAGCTAAGGGGATATTTTGTTTAGATTGCTTTGTTCTCTAAATTTCATTAATGTTCCCTTATTTAAGAGGTATGTGTTGTTTTGGTGCTTTAACTATTGATAGGTTTTAAGCATAGGTCGTGAAGCCATAAACTTAAATTTCATGCCATTTGAACCCATTGCGTCAGTCGAAAATATTGAATTTATTAAAACAAAGTATAAAAATCTGTTGTGATGTATTCTAGCAACTACCTACTCTGTTGATTTCACTATTTAGAGTGAACGGGATGTCTCCGTTCGTCAAAGAGCTGTGGATCTCTTATATGCTATGTGTGATCGAACTAATGCTCAAGCTATTGTAGGTGAGATGCTCAGTTACCTAGAAGTAGCGGATTATGCTATCCGTGAGGAGATGGTACTAAAGGTTGCTATATTGGCGGAAAAATATGCAACTGACTATTCTTGGTATGTAGATACTATACTGAATTTAATACGAGTTGCTGGTGATTACGTAAGTGAGGAGGTTTGGCATCGTGTTATTCAGATTGTCATAAACCGTGAGGACGTTCAAGGATATGCAGCAAAAACAGTATTTGAGGTGAGTATTGATTACATGAAATTTAACCAGGATAAAATTTTCAACTATTTCTGGTTGAAACCGAACTATTTAGTTTAGAGATAATTTGATGCGTGTAATAATTCAGTCGTTAAATTAAAAATAAGTAGACACTAGTTTCTTTTCATAAATCTTTCACTTGGTCGTATCTATCTTTAGGTTACTAATACATCTTCATAGTTATGTCAGTGGTAACTTCTTACGTGCCAAATCGATAACGTTTGATCTATTATATCCTAACAAATTTCATATTTATTAGTTTCTAACCTCAGATAAACTCGAAATTCAAAGTATAATCTCAGTTGGCATCTGCTCATGTTGCAAGTTAGTGTCATCCAAACTTGTAACCTCAAGCAGTTTCCGTGAAGGCTACCCACTATCTTCATTTTTGTTTAGTTTCGTAATCAATTTACTGCTGGAGATAATGCTTGTGTCGTTTAAGTTTTCAGGAATTGATTTCCTACCAGAAAATCCACTTGTCTTAGAATATGCAGATGATATAGTTCTGTTTAACGCTGATTAAACTCAGAACGTTTTGACAGGAATAAGCAACAATGCAGACATGTTCGGAATTCATTTTTATCCACTCTAACTGCCGACTCTTACTTCAGACTGGTCTTTGCCAACATCTGAGCTAAAGATAAGGAGTACAGTATTTTAGCACGTCGACCACTTCATTTGTCTTGGAAGTCTGATAAGCCCTAATGGGTTGGTCTCTGAGGAAATCCCAGTACGAATTCAAAAATCTCGCTTGGCTTTCGCCAACTTACGTCATCTATCGGGTAGGCAAGATATCTGTCTCCTAATGAAAGGAAGAGTATACTGCGCAATAATTCGCTGTCTTACTGTAAGGATGTGAGACGTGGTCAACACTCGTAGGTTATTGGTATTTGACCACCAAAGTCTTTAAAACATCGTTTGCGTCAACAGGAATCACTGAGCAAGCGATAACAAAGACACCAAGTATTAGGGAAAAATGGTAAGTCAATCGATGAAGATTTCCAACTTACTCGATTGAAGTGGTGGGATATGTGTTACGTATGCCTAACCGCCCTCTACCCCAACGCTCAATGATAACTGGTATAGGAGTAGGATGAAAAGAAGTTACGGGTGGCCAAACCAAAACATCGCATCAGTTCATAAAGCCACTGACTACTGGTTTGAGTCGTGTCAGTAGATGCGGACTACCTGGTTGGGGTTCACCTACAGTCGTTGGAAACCTCGAGTAACCCAGCTCGGAATCGGTCACAGTGATTCTAGTGTATTCACTCTTTGTCCTCTCTTTAATCATCGGCTTACAATTATTCCATAGCTTTCTTCCCACGCACCAATTCTTTATTCCTGAACCATCTTCTATATGTTCACTCTTCTCTGTTTTCATTATTATCATTATTGAAGTAACTTCTACTTTTACTAATGTGATGTTAATCCTGTCGTGCTTTAGAGGTATGGCAACTTGAACCAATTCATATATATTCCAGGTTCTATGCTGATCATACATACACACGTTACAAGTTAGTGAATAATATCTTACAGACTAAAAGTTCTAGCAAATTGTAGTGATGTGTTATGAATATAATCTAGAATTGAAAAACTAGTGTTTTTACTGCTTGTGGCGAACTGTCATCGGAATTGATCACTTCAAGTGGTGTTTGCCAAAGTTGTCTGCTTTCCCCGTTTTCATTTAATTTTATCACACTGACATACTTTTAGAGTTGGCATTTTCGTCGTCTGACTCTTAAGGAGGTTAATCTGCTTCCAGGAGACACATTTGTTGACTTAAAATATGCAGATGATATAGTTCTGTTGGTGAAGATGCTGATAAAATGCGGAATCTTTTGACTACCTTAAACATAAATTTAGGCATGTTTAGGATGTGATTCTTCCCATCCAAATCAAAATGGTACTTCAGAATTGGCTTATGTAGGCACTGAAATTAATTATAAGGAGCGAAATAGCTGAATGTGTTGACCACCTCACTTATTTTGTAAGTCTCATCAATCCTCATGGTCTAGTCTCCAATCAAATTTCGACTCGTATACAAAAAGCCCGATTGGCTTTCGCCAATCTGCTTCACTTATGGCGTAGACGAGACTTCCTTCTATCTACCTAAATATGCGTTTACTGAGCAGCAGCTCGATTAGTTTTACTTTATGGATGTGTAACATGGCTATTAAGGATTGAGGATATTCATAGGCTTATAGTATTCGATCATAGAAGTTTCCGAAGCATTACCGGTGTTTTCTGGAACAATCGAGTAAACAATGCGTGGATTAGGAATTGAGTACTAGGTAAATATGGTAAATCGATTGATGAAGTAGTGAATCTTCATCAGCTGAGGTGGTTAGGACATATGTTGCATATACCCGACCACCGCCTACCTCGAGAAACAATGCTGTCCGGTGTAGAAGTAGGGTAGAAGAAAGCTAGGGGCGGCCAAACGAAAACATGGCACCAATCCATGAAGTGATTGACAATTGGGCTGAGCCATGTTAATAGATGCAGACTACCTGCTTGGGGTCCACGTGATGATCGTAACAAATGGTTAGAGACTTTAGGTAATATGGCTCAAAATCATTCTCAATGGCGCAGGTGCATTCATTCCTTGTCTTTCTTTAAATTCTAAGTTTTTGAGAATATCATAATTTTCTCTTTACTAAATCATATTTTCTCAAATCTTATCTCTATACCTTTCCATTAGTACTTATTCTGTTACTGTCTCCCCTACTCTGGAATTCGGTCCGACAATTTAATCTCTATCTGCTTATTGGGGCATGGGAACTTGAACTGATGTACTCATGTACCAAGTTGTATGTTGTAACTGATTGGCCGACTGCCACTCCTCATTTTTCGCATTAACTCAGAATAAACTACAAAATACTGAAAAATTTTGTATAAATAGGACTTCATTTAACTGTCAACATTTCTGTTAATTTTTACTTATTGATTATTTCTGAGATTTCATCCTCATAGTATTGTCATATTTTTGCGATTCGGTATACTTAGTGAAACTCCAGTATAGTGGTAAAGTTGAGAGACTCCAGAAGTGACGATTGTAATCAGTCAAAAAGTAGATAGTAAAAGTTGTTGGTTCTCAAAAGAAAACATAGCATTGGTCTACAGCAAACTTACATTAGAACCTGAAAACTCAAGTGCTGTCTATTAGGACTGTCCACCATCCTCATTTTTGATTATTTTAGTAATAGACCTACTCTTAATTGTAACGCTTTTGTCATCTGAATTTTCAAAAATGGATTTCTTACCAGGAGGTCCACTTATTGACTTTGAATACCCAGATGACTGTCATGTTTAATGAAGACGCTGATGAAATTCTGGGTTTTCTGATAGTACTGAGCAACAACGAAGCCATATTCGCAACACATTTCTATTTTCTCCTCTAAATGCGAATTGTTGCTTATGAACTGGTCCGAGTGAAGTAGTTGAGCACGTTGGCCACTTCACTTATCTTGGAGGTTTGATCAACCCTGATGAGTTGAAGTCTGATCGAATCTCAACACAGATTTGAAAAATCAGTCGGCTTTTGCTAACTTACGCCATCTGTTGCGTAGGTGAGATAACTGTCTACCAATTCAAGACGAGTATGCTGCTTAGAGATCCGTATAGTTTTACCACATAGATGCAAAGTGTGACAATTAAGGATAAATGATATTCGTTGGTTATTGGTACTTGATCATACATATCTTCGAAGCATCACTCGCGCTTGTTGGGACTGCTGAGTAAGTGAATCCTCATCGACCGAAGTCGTTGCGACATGTTTTGCATATTCTTAACCACTCTTCACTTGGACAATCAATGCTGATTGACGTTGGAGTATGATGGAAGAAAGTTAGGGGTGGCCGAACCGAAACGTGGCATTATTCCTAGAAGTCTCTGACTACTGATCTGAGCCTTGATGGTAGATGAAGACTACGTCGTTTTTACTTATGAGCATCAAAGAAATACGTTTAATTTTTTCCCCTTATCTGTAGTTGGTATGTATTTTTATTTTTAAAAATTTTGAGTTGCATTTATTACATTATTAATTTAGTAGTTCCCTATCATCTATTTTATTAGGAGAAAGTAACGCATTCATCCCAGTTAACGGCATAACTGATAATGTATGAATTATTGTACTCAGCTTTAAGCTGCAATTTATGAGTGAGGGAAAATGATACTGCCTAACTATCCAGACTGTACTATAGTGGAACTCAAACTTTCAACCTGATAGTGGAAAGTTGAACATCTTAACCACAATGCCACCACTACAACTTTGTTATGTTGTAATGGATTGTTAGTTTTTTTTTTCATATATTTAACTATAGCTATCTTCTAGTCGTCTAATGTACTCATAAATTCATTTATTATTACAATTAATTATCATCTACTTACGATTCCTGTTACTCACCTCACAATTTCCTAGTGTTGATGATATAACGAATTAAATGAATACCCATTCGTACCAGGTCCTAAATAGACGATGACGATTTACATTCTTCTGATCTTTCATTATTTGTGTTGTATTGCGGAAGTTAATTTTTTAAAAATTTCACATTTATTTATAAATAATGCTAGCGAATTTCGCTCCTTTAATGATAATATTATTTTTGATAACTAATAGGCACTTCAAGCTCCTGCTTGTCATGAAAATATGGTTAAAGTGGGAGGTTATATTCTGGGCGAATTCGGCAATCTTATTGCTGGTGATCCAAGATCAGCGTAAGCTTCCAATTTGTTTATCTAATTTTGTATCTTTTTCAGTGGGAACGGCTGATAATTCTGTGAACGGAGATGTTTTTTCACAATCATCTTTAGGTAGTAATGGGCAGCTTTTATATCTCTAAATCGGAAGATTTTTAATTACTTAATAATTAGTTGTACTTACTCATAAATATTTTCTTTATTGTTGTATAAAGCTTGGTTATATAGTATAGTTTCTTTTTCAGATTGAACCAGTGACTTGGATGCTAAAGTACTTGTTTTCCAATCGCTAATCCTCAGATTGATGATAGTAGGGTACCACTGAAAACCATAAAGGACTGAACACCAATCTGTGACGAATTCAATCAACTAAAACATAATACCGATCTCTACAAGCCACCTCAATTTATGTGTTCTAACCATTCTTCACTTTAGCTTAAAATTTCGGATGGTATCACCGTACATCATGCCTGTTGGAGCTAATGTTATGAAGGTGTTAGCCTAGGGGTGTGTTATGATGAATGCAATCGAGAAAGGACCCAAGTCATCTTTCAGTAACCATATAGGAATTAGCTTGATTAACATATTCTTTAAAGTACTGACTTCAATAATTATCAGACGCTTAATTACGACTTATGAACTGCAAGTGCGTAAAAGCAAGCTGGTTTCAGACCTGGTCGTGGTTGTATCGACCAAATATTTACCATCCATCAGGTTTTAGAACAGACGTTTTTCACGTCCTATAATGGTGAATTTTGTTGACTCGAAAGCAGCATTTAACTCAGTAGGCCATAAGGCAATATTTTTCATTAAAAGGCTTACCTCATAAGTACATAGACCTTTTGAAGGCTCTTTACGCGATTTCTACTAGTCTAGTCAGGGCGTTTAGCAGACTGCATTTGTAATATTGTAACCTCGAGTGATGTATGCGAAGTTTGCCCTGTATCCCCATTTTTGTTTAATTTCACAATCGATTTATTGCTGGGAATAATGCTCGTATCGTCTAAGTTTTTAAAAATTGATTCCCTACCTGAAGGCCCTTTGATTACCCTAGAATACGCAGATGCTATAGTTCCGTTTGCTAAAGGCACTGACAAATTACAGAGGTTTTTCGATAGCATTGGTCAACAATGCAGTCATGTTCGGGATTCGTTTCCCCTTTCCCTTCTAAATGTAAATTGTTGCTTCAGGATTGGTTTGAGCAACACTCGAGGGAGTGAAGTAGTTAGGCGCGTTGACTACTTCATTTGTCTC
This sequence comes from Schistosoma japonicum, assembly GCA_025215515.1. NCBI lineage: Eukaryota > Metazoa > Platyhelminthes > Trematoda > Strigeidida > Schistosomatidae > Schistosoma > Schistosoma japonicum. Next base: position 13,567,065 of record CM046063.1, on the reverse strand, counting down.
GGAAGCCTGATCAGTTAGTGTGTGATGGAATCTCGACAAGGATTCCGAAAGCTCTGTTGTTTTTTGCCAACTTACTCCATGTCCGTCTACTAGCTAAAGGACAAGTCTGTTCTGTCCTAATGTATGGATGCAAGACTTGATTATTAATAGTCGATACCACTCGTAGGTTATTGGCTTTTTTATACGTCTTTATGGGAAAACGCGTAAGTTCTTATGGTTTGAATTGATATAAATTCACAACTGCATCAAGTGAGGTTGTTGGGGTATGTGTTACCTATGTCTAATCACTGCCCACCTTGATACGCGATGTTGACTGATATTAGATTAAGTTGGAAGAAAGCTAAAGGCGGTCAAATCACATTGTTTTCCTAATAGATTTAAGTGCTCCAAATCGGATGTCATAATTGATTAGAATAATTTAGTTGCATTGATCACTTGTTTGTCAGTGACCTGACTGTTAAGCATAATTCATCCCGGCCAGATCAGCGACATGCTAAAGGATTTTTTAAGAACTCTACATTACGTTATGCATTTGTAACATTAAACATAGATTACATATTGATACGTACAACGAAGGTATATACTTGCATCAGGTCCTCTTTTTCTTAGTGTTCTATTGATCAGACAGTTATGTGATATTGTAGTTTTCTGCAAAAAGTCTGGGTTCATCTAGGCTTCATGATTTTCTGTTTTTACATAATTGGTTACACGTCACCTGACCTAGGTACAACCTTCACTATTTATATTTAGAAATTGAAGTAGTGCAACTATAAACAAGCCGATTATATTGCACTAAAGTCAGTCAGTTAGTAGGTAATTTCGACCATTTGCGGTTATCACTTCGAAGTTACCAAAATTATGGAAGGAAGAATCTCTGTGCAGTACATGGAAATATAACTGGATTAATAGTTACCTTTGATCATGACCACAGAACTCATGGAACGACTACTTGAGATATGTCACACGGGGCCTTTTCGCACTTAGTTTTGGATGTGTTAACTCTGTACTTTTCAGTCCTTACAATAGGCGATTAGAAACCATGTGGTATGATGAAGTCTAGATTATCTCGTCACCATATACAATCCTAACCACCATCTGCTGCAGTCGGGACACTCAAATTGGCGAGTTTATTTTTATACTCCTCTAATTTTCAAGGAATAATTGTTTCATTGGATTAAGTTTTTATTGTTATCCTTAAAACGATTACAATTTTTCCTGATTCTAATTTCTTTCATTTTTTAAAATTCAATTTTCTACCTTAAAGACCTAAAGTACAATTCAATTTATTGCATAGTAAATTTCATTTATGCACTCCAACAACGCGTCAACTGTTGCTGTCTACATATATGAAGTTTATCAATTTATTCCCGGAAATTAAATCTGATATACAATCTGTACTGCAAAATGACAGTAATTTACGCAGTTCCAATGTTGAAATACAACAGCGAGCTACTGAATATTTAGCACTATCACGAATTGCTACAGATGATGTATTGGTAAGTTTTTTTGTTTTGATTATGATGAAATAAATCATTGATTGTATAGAAATTATTACCACTAAAAATGAAATTTATGAGAATTTTAATCATTTTGCTTTTTGGTTGTTTTTACGATTCAATACCTCGATGTATCTCTGTAGTCGAATCAGTCCCAAGTCGAACGAAGCATCCGTCCTGGATCCCACTTGCTAACCATAGTCCATCTTTAACCGTAATGTAGAAAATAGTTTTTTTGTGAATTATTGTAGTGAATTCGAATGAGATTTATAACTTTACATCTCATTTTCAGGATATGAAATAATGTATCCATTGTTCTTTTTTGTGTTAATGCTTCATCTCACATAATATTCTCTATACTTTAATTGAAATAATAATAATAATAATAATAATAATAATAATAATAATAATAATAATAATAATAAGGGTGTCTTTTCATCTATATTGATTCGCCTAATTTATTAAGTCACAACTCGAGCCAAACCTCCTGTCTTAGCATATTATTCTGGATATCCAAATCAAATTAGGCTGTGACGGCCCAGTCTTTCAACCACTATTTTTCATGTTTGAATCCTATTCTAATTGCTTCCTATTAAGCAGTTGAGTAGTACCACTAACCCTCATATTTAGAATGTGGCTTGATAAATGAAACGAAACAGTTTCTTCCATAGGTAACATGAATTTTTGGATTTGTTATTTTTTATACATTCATGCCATGTAGAATAATTATCCGTTTTTCTCATCTCAGGCTACAGTTCTAGAAGGAAATGCCACCATTCCCGGAACGTCATTCCAGTATCTTAGCTAAACTTAAAGCCAAAAACCCTAATACTGACGGTGCAACACCAAAATCTGATGCTGTTGGAGAAAGTTACGGCTTGAGTTCATCTAAAGTTAGTTTTCATTTTATGTATTATTGTGTGCTGCAATGTTATTATATTGACAGCCAATCATATGTAATGTAGATCCTGGATAAAACCCATTAATTTTAAGATCTGCTTTGATTATGACTTACGATTTTGGAGGTCCATTCTATGATAAATATTGCTTAAGAATAGAATTTACTGTTATTTTTAGTTATGCAAATAAGAGGTTACAGAATTGGAATATTTAAGCTGATATGCCGCAAATATTATTAGCATTATTTCGTTTACAAATGTAGTATTACTTAGAAATCACATAGCAGCTAAATATTTAGAGTAGATCCACATGGAATTATTGGTAACGTATTTATTTAAACAGAGCTCATATAATTGTGGAGTTATGTGAATAATTACTTTTCATCACCTAAAAAATCAGCATTGCTTTTAAAGCAGAATTTAACCGGATAACTCCATTCGCATTGCGAAATCCATTTATTTTCTAAGTTTTGAACACTGGCATGACATAACTCTCAGTAACTGTTTAGATTGCTGTTAGAATTGTACGGCGAATCCGAATTCTGCGGAAGGAGAGATTTTATTACAATACCTGCAGATGAAGCTATACTAATATTTAGCTCGTTGTCCTGCGAGCTCATAGGGCGACTGTCACATGTGGCCTTTTTGCGGATATTTTTCGATGTATTAGCTCCTTGCTTTTCATAACTTGCAACAAGAGATTAGAACCCATGTGATAAAGTGAGATGTAAATTTTCGAAATTTACCTTCTCTAACCTTATTCTTCCGTTGTCAGAAGGCAATATCTCTCCAAATACTAATTGAAGAAGAATACCTTATTACGATCACACTGGAGTACAAATAATAGTATTACTCGCTTACTGAACTGTTTCTGCTTTTAATCTTATCCATTTCTAACCAACCTGCCATCCGTAACAAAACTTGAATGTGAAACCATTATATCCAATATTTTTCGATTGACTCGTCACTATATACTACCTTAATAATCACATGAAAGTGACACATACAACTAAGTCGATGTTTGTTCACTATTTATTCATTTTTGACGTGCGTATAAAGTCAACTTTAACATATCTCTCACCGATTAGTGTACATATATATGCACACACATACACGAAGATAACGATTAGTATCACATAACAAGTTTAACTGTTTGAATATTGTGTAGGTCAACTAAACGTAATTTCTTCACTTCCGTCCATAGTGGTAGTGTGTATGTACACAATAGTGTCTTCATTATTAACTGGTGCATGGAATTTTAGCATTTTTCATGGATTGGTAACCCTTGAGCATTTTAAACTGCTTATTATATACACGTTAACCACTATACCCATACTAGCAAAAATGCTAATTATGATATATACTAATTAGTGATTGTGTTTACTTTAATTCCTTAGAAATCAATAAGCTGGGTGCTTAATTTATTTTGATTAATGATATAAATATATGCGTCCGAATTCTTACACAATTAAATGTGTTTATTTACAACTTACTATTCATCTGGTTAAATGTATGATTCAAATTGTGATTTGTTTGCGGTAATTGTGGTTCGCAAACGCTTAGAAATATTTGTTATTTTAGGGTACGGAGATTTTTAAATTTAAAGTTTCACGTTACATATCGTGTAGTTATACAATCATTGGGAATCGCTAAGGTTTAGATAGCTATTTGGTTGTAGTAAGGAACTCTTAAGCAATGTGTATCCATGATCCCACTAAGGATCCATCCTCATACCTTAAAACCTCGTGACAAGCGCGTAAGCTTTGAATCATACTCAATTCACCCATTGTTAATGGTGATATTTATTTTCTTCCTGACATGGCACAACATCGCTGGTTATGGTTTCTTATGAAAATTCTAGGAATTAACTCCCAGAGCTATTAGTATGTATATGCTGCTTGTTAGTATTAAGTGTTTTAGAGTGTTGAGCATGTAGTTCCATGTTTATAAATTAACATGCCTACCGGGTTATTGGCAAAAGGTGATACACTTTCTAATTCTGTAGATGATAACAGGTGTGATGGCCTACATAAACGAAAGTTCGTCGATAAATCAATAGTAAATAATTTCTACAATTTTTGTAACAACTAAGTTATGTACACCATCAGTTCGTAAATATTTGCTAGCTTCAATCAATTAATACCTGTTACCCCAGGTGGAGCATAGACCACCGACCAGCATTCTTCAACCAATTCTGTCCTGGACTTTCCAGCTCTTCCTAAGTGCTATTCATTCTCTTCACGTCTGATTCCAATTCCCGAAGCAATGTGTTCTTTGGTCTTGGGGGTTCCAAGTCAGTGCTTGTGTTGTGACACCGTTTGATGATTTTCTCAATGTGTATCCATTGAATTGATTATTCAACAATGTCCGAAGTATCGCAATTTGATCGGTACACGATCGATCCTTGCGGAATCTGGTCAGTTGTTCTCGAAGTTGGGCGTCGACTAGATCTATCGTTCGGCTCAACAACACTCCGTTGAAGACTTTTCCTGGTACTAAAAGTAGAGTGACGCCTATGCAGTTCTCGCAATTGCTATGAACTTTCTTTGTATCTTGATGAGGTACCCTTCTTTTCAGTCTGTCTGCACTTGTTCTTCCTCCCAACTCTTCCTCAGTAGAATGTGGAGTACATTTGTAGTTACTTCTATATCTGACTTCAGTGCCTCAGCTGATATGCTGTTTGGCCCTGCTTATTTTTGCCATTCGGATAGTCATGTTGGTTTCTTCGATTGTTGGTTGGGCGGTATATATATATAGTTCCGTCGATGGTGCTTCGATGACTGGTGGGTTCAGTGGGGTTGATCTATTCAAGAGTTCTTCGAAGTGTTCTACCCACCTGTTTCGTTGTTCTTGGGTCTCAGTGATTAGTTTGTCATCCTTGTTCTTGATTAGTCTTTCCGGCTTACCATATCTTTTAGCTAGCTTCTTCGTTGTGTTATGTAGGTGTCTCATGTTTCCTTCCGTTGCAGCTTTTTTTACTGTCATAGGCAGATCTTCCACATATTTCCGTTTATCCACCATAATGCTCCTCTTCACTTGCTTGTTGGCTTCTGTGTAATTGGGCTGTGTCTTGGTTTTCTCTGTTCTCGTTCGGCTGTTATTAATTGCTACCTTCTGAACTAGTAAATGTAGTACCCGATGAGCATTTATCCAGAAGATTATTCTTCGTTTTAACGTCTTTGTTTTGATTTCTATCTTTTTATTCCTCCTTTCTTGATTATTATACAGAATACCAGCAGAAATCCATTCTTCATGGTGGTACTCTTTGCTGCCCAAAACGTCCTGACATATTCGATGTCATTTCTTTCTTAATCCGTTCGCAGTTGTCCTCCATAGTAGTTTTCTCCTCTAGTATATCGTTAAAGGTCTGGAACTAATTGTTGAGTTATCTTGAATTCGTTGAATTTGTTAGTATCCTGAAGGATCGCATAAAACCTTTGTAATACTGTTCCTCTGGTTGTCTAATACTTTTGTAGCAACTCCTAGACGATGATCTGTAGTCATATCATTTATTCTATTTGCTCCTATGTCTTCCATGGTCCTTATGAACTTCTTATTGATGCAGGTTTAGTCGATTTGGTTCTCCGTAGTGGGGTTTGGTGTAACTTAGGTAGCTTGCGTTTGCTTTTGTAGGGGATTACGGTGATATCTATAATCAATTTGCTCAAGGCAAATCAGTTTGCAAATCTCTCATCGTTTTCGTTCCTTTCTCCTAGTCCATGTGGTCCCATGATGTCCTCCCATCCTGTGTTGTCCATTCCAAACATGGCATTTAGGTCTCCCATCAGAATGATTGTATAATATACTTAAACCTACAGGTAAGCTTCCAAGCGATTCCCGAAAACTGTCGATTCAGAGTCTGGGCTTAACTACAGTTAAAACAGGAAAAACTAGGCATAAACTTATATCTGTTTCTAAAACAGAAATTAGCACAGTTAATACAATGATATGATCAATAATGCAAGTCAAAAATGGAATAGAAAAACACATACCAAACAGTGATGGGAAACGCGTCAAAATGAATGATTGGGATTATTAATCATATTTCAAAAAAAATAATACAGCCCTGTGACTGACTGTCAAACAAAGATAATGCATACAATCCGACCGAGTACAAGTGGTGGGCGTTTAAATGAATGTCATTGATCAGGTTAATTATGAACATAATAAATACTCCCACCGATACGACCACCACGTCCATGATCCTCAACTTTTCCAGTTAGATAATCGGCCTCTTCGAGTAGTCACAAGTTTCTTACATCCAGAGTAATTTCGTCAGTTACCGTCTTAAATGTACCGTTCTGATACGTCCATCGGGACCATAGTTCGCCTGTTTGACTATAGCTTTTGGCCACAGACTTCTTGGTACATCGACATCATTCACTAGGACTAAGTCCTCTGATTGTAAATTTTTCCATATATTCATTCATTTACATTTAATCTGAAGAGTTGGTAAGTATTCTCGCAGCCATTTATTCCAAAACATCGTAGCTAGCTGTTGAGCTTTCTTCCACCTTTTGTTGTACAATGATGCTTTACTCATTGCAGCTTCTTTGAAGGTTATTCCTTAGTAAATGAGCAATAGTTTGTTTGGCGTAAGAGCCTCTAAGCACCCACTATCATCTGTTATTTTCACGAGGGGTCTGTTGTTCAAGATTCCTTCTGCTTCCGTTAAAAGCGTCTGTAATGATTTGTCGGTTAATACCTCTTGGAACAAAAGAGGCCTTAGAATCCTCCTTACAGACCTTATCATACGTTCCCACACACCCTATCGGGGACTTGTTCTCGGAGGGTTAAGATGCCATTCACATTCTCTCTCGATAAGAGCGTTTGATATCTTTGTCTGGTCCCAGTTCCTAATAATCTTTCCCCAAACTGGAATCTGCACCTCTGAAGTTCGAGCCGTTATCACTAAATATATGCTTTGGACTTCCTTCCGTAACAATAAATCTTTAAAGCGCACATAAGAAGGAATCGGTGTCTAAGGTGTACGCCATTTCGATGTGAACTGCTCGAATGGAAAGGCAAGTAAATAAACAACCATAACGTTTTTCGGCGACTCTTCCTCTCAGCATAAAACGGCCCGAAATATTCTACACCAACTGAGGTAATTGGTGGCACGTGTGCCTCCAAACGGGTTTCTGGAAGTGGCGCCATGATCTGAGAATGAGGCCTAACGAATAGTCTTATGCATAAATAACATCCTTTTTATATCTTCCTAACTGTAGAATAACCTCTGATAATCCAGAATTCTTTGCGAATACTATTGAGTGTATGCGCAATTCCAGTATGCGCATTCTGTAGATGATAATTCATCGCGATTAAATTGGTAACAAAGTGTTTGCTGGGAAGTATAATTGGATGTTTACTTTCGAATGGCAGGCACGATAACTACAACTTTCCTCCTACACGAATAATATCGTCCTGGATTCCGCTTGCCAATCAATCAATATTCATTAATTTTGTTCAAATGATATCTTAATGCTTATTACTTCTATAAACTATTTGGGTTAATAGTTCTTTGCATAATGAGGAGTTTTTCCGGTACTTAAGTTGCATAGTCAATTGATCTTGCGCAGTTTTGGACTGAGTGAGAATAGAAAGAAAAACATTTATGTAACATATTTAGGGTGTTTTGACCTTGCAACTTTAGCACTAGTTGAGCACATTTCTCTCACTTAAAAATCAACTTAACTTTTACAACCTTGGTGATTAAATGTTTTAATTTTGGAAATATTGGAGATTTCAAATTCCCAAAAGTAACTAGGTAAACACATTAGTTTTTGTAGGTTGTAAAAATTTGAACTTCATATTTTTGCGCCAGAAGCTTCCCCGTTACATTCATTTTCGTATTTCCCACCTCTAAGAACATTTTACCTTATTGACCAACTTCTGTTTTAGTACGCTAATTTTCTACCGCTTTTACAAGAACACTTACGTTGTATACATACCAGCGAATTACATGTTTGATTATTCGTTTTCTTTGGTTTGCTTGTTGAATTATATCTTCCTGGACGAGTCGGACTTTTAGTTAACCAATCATGGTCATTGAAGATTGGGGGTAATCCCCTGCTGTTAAGTTCAGTTGTTGGTAGTTATCATATGCAAATGGTCCGTATCGGAAATATTGCTTTGTTTCAGGAAATTACTTAACAATACATTCCCTCGACCTTTGAAGTACTAATTTTTAATACTATTTAATTCTATACTTTTCAACTAGCGTTAAGTCCTAGTTTTTTTATTTATTTAAGTTTGTTAAATAAAGCTTATGTATAAAACGGATTTTAATGCTTCTAAAGTGATTTCCAAGGGATTTTATTTTTATTATCCATGTGACTGTATTTCTTCATTAACTGCAGCTCAATGTTAGCGTGAATTAACTTGCTCTTTCTCTGTTAAGTTCTACTTAACTGTTGCAATTCATGCAACTCTGTTAATGAGAATACCAAGTTCGGAATAAAACATATTCTAAGTGGCTTCGCTTCTAAATGTACAGAATAAGAAACGTTTTTTTTACCTTCTGGATTGACCCACCATCACTGATAGGTTGGGAATGAACCAGTAAAGAATATTTTCTAAATATTCCCATTTATATAGAAACGAAGTAATTATGAACGGAGAATATTCTTTTTGATAAATTCTCATCAGATTCCACGTTTTTACATAAGAAATAATGATCCAAAGTGAATAACCAAGTTTAAGGCTGAAATATCTTATAGTTTATGAATCTGAGATTGCTAGAATCAAAATGATAAGTTTATGCTGTTAACTTGAGTCAGTTTATGTATCGTTTGAAATTTTCAAAGTGATCATGATCGTCATGAGAATAAATACATATTGGGGTGAAATATGCATAAAGGATATGCAAATTTTTCTTTCACTAAGCAGTCATGCATTAGTCATCTATTCTCCTAACACTGAAATATTGTTCAGTAGATTCCTTAAGTACGAACAAGAAATTAATTTCTATTTTTAAAAATCACACATTTTTCAGGTACTTGTTCGTGTACTTGGCTTCGAGTTGCACCTCATTTATGAAGAGTAGTAAATCTATGCACTCGAATAAAATAAAGTAGTTGAAGCAGGGCTTAAACCTTCACCTCAGTGATCGGAATTCAAGCGACTTAACCATTGAACTTCAGTCCCATATTTAGATTTACAGATAAGTAAAATAATCAACTTTCCCCCCCTTTTTTCACTAATCTAGGTTAATCATGATAATAGTCATAATCTTAACCGTGAAGCTGATTTGCTTAATTTCGGCAATTCTGGTACCGTATACAATGATGTTCAGTCGAAGCCAAATGGATCTTGTCTACTAGTCGATATAATAGGGAACGGTGTTACTTCAACAGACATAAATAACTTACTTCATTCTAGTGGTGGTGATCAATACATGAATCGTAAAGAATTCACGAAGTAGGTTCATTGATTATTTGTCTATCTCTTTGTGATATGCAATTTGTTAATGATACATGGTCAGGATCTATGTATTTGAGTGTTGGTAGGCATATAATATACGCCTACTAATTAGTAACTGGACCGTTTCGTTTAATTAGAAACGGAACCCAAATATGTCATTATTTATGTGATCGTATAGAGTTTAGATAGTCTTTATATAATATGTAATGCAATATTATACACCACTGCAACTTCTCAGTTAAATATAGGTTATGATGTATGCAGAGTCCTTTCTAATGCTACTTTTTTAAAGCTAAATTTGGTTGGTTTACTTATTTACTGAGTACACATTCATTTTCTCAGCTTTAAGTCACATTCTAGTCCAATGAAGGCTGTCAACACACTACCTTTGTCCGAACTTGAATAAAGCAGTGCGTGGTTAGAGCCTGAGACCTACTGGCGGAATCCTTAAACTACTAGATCACTGCTTCACAATCATTGTTGATCTCTGAGAGAATGCTTCTGCGCTTATTTTTACATCGTCGAGTGGAATCATTAAAGTTTTGTTAACTGTACCACCTTTCAAACGGTTAATGTTCTAAAATAAATTCTACGGTAGTAAACTAACTCCGTTAATGTGTACACAGCTGTTGCTCCTTATGAAGTTCTTCACCTCCATGTTTATTCACCATCACTACATTCTTAGCATTTTTCGAATCTAGTATGTACATGAGTTTTAAATATTGAAGCTTGTTGTTATAGGGTAACTAATGTACCAAATATATAGGGTATTAGATAACCGAAACATGTATTTTGTTTACTGTGATGGCTGCTAAGACATACGAAAAGTTAAAAAAGCAAGCAACTCTTGTAATCTAACTCTAATGGTATATTGATTAAGCATTCACGTGGCATGGATGTCCTGGGTTCGGTCCCTAATTAATGTCATTAGTTCGTATCGCTGCTGGGTAGTCTCATACTAGAACGAATCAGCTGTCCAATGTTTTTTGGTCTTTTTCCGTTATTTAGCTAAATCCAGTCCTTGATTTAAGACTACGAAATTTAGTAAACTATGCGATCCTTTGCAGTATTTTATATATTTTAATAAAATTTTAGTTGCTGTTATGTTTTCCATCAGCCTTCCATTTATGTTTCTAGTTTAATTTTTTTATCCCGTCGATAGTTATAGTGATAATTGATCTGTTGTACTCAGCAAAATAACTACACGGAACTACGAAATCTATATTTTTTGATTTTACTGTATCATGAAGTGACTCCGATTGATCTATATTTCAAATGAGGTCTTCAGTTGGCAATATAATATTTGTCAGACATTATGTATAGTTACATTTTCGGCTATTTGTACACAACCACTTATTTCATACTTCACACGGACGCATGTGGCTTAATGATAAAATTAAAATAATAAGTGATTATTTCTCATTGTGTAAGATAATCTTTGGAATGTCTCTAGAAGGAACTTTTTCGAGCGACGGACACTCAATAAGTCCCCTTCTGTTGTGACTTTGGTTTTTACCTGTAATGCCAATCTCCACTTACCAACACGTATTGACCGATGTGATTTTCCCTGTCCACAACGTTCAACCATGGTCAGATGAGGAACGACTGGTTCATCTATTATTCTGATTTAGCAAAAGATATGTTTATTTACACCAACTACAAACCACTATGGGCTATAATTAAGAAATCACGACTTGTGCAAGATTAGGGCATTAGTAGTACAGAACTGGGTGACATGTAAAGGATAAATTTACGAATGGGAAGAGCTATATCAGTAGTTAATGAGTTAATTGCGAATATCAATGTGGCGGGAACCAAATTATCTAATTCGTACACATCAAACGTATGTATAATGGTGTACTGGAACATAGTTCTTACAGTTACAGCTTTTTAAATTATTCATCTTGCTTTCTTACGATAGAAGTCATCAATATTTAGCACTGTCTTGCACATTTCTTTCAGCTTTTTAACAAGGCATAATGCTATTCTGTATGAGAATTCCCTTATTCGGATTGGTATACGAATGGAATCTCGTGGACAATTTTGTCGATTAGGTGTGTTTTATGGAAATAAATCTCCTCATCCATTCACAGTGTTTTGTTCCCAAGTAACATGTCCAGATGCAATGGATGTGAATGAAATCGCTAAGGCTATTTCAATTGAACTTCAACCTGGACCTGATCGGATTGAAGCAGGAACACAAGTTCAACAGTCATTAAATGTTGAATGCTTACGTCCTTTTACAGAAGTTGTAAAGCTTGATGTTTCTTATTTGTAAGTAGATTTTTTTTTTCGCTTCACTAATATACCAAGTGGAAATGTTATGTATTTAATTTGGAGCTACTCTTTTTGTATGAGGACTGGTGCCATTTATTAGCTGTTTAGAACGTAGTATCTATTATAGTGTTCGGGCTTAATATCTTATTATCGGAACGGTGAGTACTTCAACTACCTAGTTATTACCCTACATTGCTTTCAATACATGAAGTATTATTCATTCGTTGTTCGTTGAGTTAACCCCTACCATTTAAAAATTTCGAATTGTTACCTACCTTGCAGTTTTCGCTGTGCAATAAACCTTCAACTCTAGTCAACAATATCACAATTTGTATGCATCTTAAAGCTTTTGGCTCATTGTGTAGGCACTACTTAGTTTATCTCATCGCAGAAATAAGATAACTCCGTGTTTTACTGATTATATTCTTTAGATGTCATCATCATTTTTTTGACGCTCCTGTATGTCTCTGTTAGTCAGTCAATCAGTCAAAATCAACGTAGAATCTGTTATTAATACGGATCAATCTAAGTTACCATACCATATTAGCACAACGAAATGTTTACTATATTAGTAGTGGTAGTAAGAAATGAATGGACATAGAACATACGATTCAAGAACGAATGAATTCTCGAGATAAATTGTAAAAACTAACTTAGAGACTAAGAGTGTAGGGGAAGACAGATAGTAGATGAATTTGCTTCGCTGTTACTTATTTTAAACCCTGTCACAATGTCTCCTACCATTTATTATGATGATCATACGAACTTCAACCACGTAGTTTGACCAACAGACCGTAACTTTTTCTCTGATGGCGTCAAAGTTTTGGTTTAATCGTCTTTTGCATCAGTTGACACCCTATGTTGATGTAGACAGTGGTTGGCATATGCGATATATTTCCGATTCCCATCTGATAACAATTCACAATCGTATCAACCAATTTACCGTTTTCATATAGTATCATAGGTTTAATTTCATCACAGTTGAAATTCCATTGAAGACACCTATTATCAAATGCTAGTAGCCTCTTCTTTTAAAGATCCAGTTTCACACCCATAAAAAGCAAAACTTTCACACAGATTGCTATCCTCCTGATTAGCAAATGTACGTCTTGTCTGCATAATATATGACACTTGTTGGTAAAAACTAAGAAAACTCTAGATCCGTCTGGAGATTGCGTTAGCCATCATTCAGTCAAGAACAGAAAGAATACTTCTCAGTTTAATCTGAATTTAATTGCAACTTGTGTGACATTTGATAGGAACCTAGGTAACTTCGTGCCACATATGTAATATTCCATAAACATGCACACCAAAGGAATCTTACGATGTGTGAAACACCATCATTTTTGGGCTTAAAATCATTAAACTTTCTAATGTGTACCTCATTCAACCTACTATGATTTATATATGTCAGTAGTATCATTAAACCTCACGCTAATAGTATAACTCAAAAACTAACCATAACAGAAAAATCAGAGATGAAGTAGAGAGCATATGATGATGTGCTTCATTTATCAAGTATAGATTTATGTATTCGTCTTTGAGTCATACTATTAGCGTGAGGTTTAATGGTACTACCCAGATGCATAAACCAAAGTAAGTTAAATGGCTCGAAGTTATCTTGGTTCCTATCAAATGTCACACAAGTCGCAATTAAATTCAGATTAAACTGAGAAGTATTCTTTCTAGTTCTTGACTGAATGATGGCTTACGCAATCTCCGGACGGATTTAGAGTTTTCTTAGTTTTTACCAACAATTGTCACCTATGTATGCAGACAAGACGAATACATAATTTTATACTTGATAGATGAACTGCATCATCATATGTTCTCTACTTCATCTCTGTCTTTTCTGTTATGGTTTATTTTTTTTATAATCAGTACGATGTCTTTTCGTTTTCCGGATTTCCCCTACATAATTTTGTATTAAGCTCTAACAGTTAAGGTATATGTGTTTTGATTAGCCTATCCTTAACTGAATTGTGTTTGTATTTTCCTGTTGGTGTTGTTAAGGGCTGTTTGTAATCAGTCTGTGTTGCTATGTATCCATCCTGATATAATAGCCTCAATCAGGCATTAATTTGAAAGTTTGACTATTTACTGGTGTAAACGTCACCTCTGGGATGAAGGTGCATTCATCTGACGAGTCACAAACAGGACGAAACTTGGAATCTATTTGGCAGCCACAATCCAACTTCAATCTTACTATTCTAAAATATTTTACTGTATATCTTAAAATTCTAATCACTATTTATATTAATGTTGAGATTAAGCAGTAATTGATTTAATGACTACTAATCTGTGTTTTTGTACTAAATATCACGTACTTAATGAGATAATATTGATACATTGTTTGTTAGTTTTTGCTTTGATAATTAGTTTAGCTTGCTTAAATAAATAAAACTTTAACTTTATTCATTTGACTTACGTCGGAAAAATAATTCTGTTTTTAATCATAGATGCGAAGACTCGAAACAACACTATGCTCTTATGCTTCCTATCACATTGAATAAATTTCTTCAGCCTGCTGAGATGGATCAAGCAACATTTTTCTCTCGATGGAAATTATTATCACAGTAAGTTTTAACACTGTATTTAGGAATTTTTAAAAATTTTTAATGCCTTCTATAAAAATGACATATATATTTGTAATATTCCAATGAGTAGAAATTAAAATTTCTTGCGTTTCTATTCATTGGAATATTCTATATATATATATATATCACTCATTTTGATGTCTTTTGTTTTGAAATTTTATGAAATGTATTTTTAGAGTCTACTCTTATTTTTCTACAAACATCCTATCGTCTTGATACATTTGTTTTTGATAAATATTGAGTTAATATTAGAAAACTACTTACAAAATGTTTGTATATGACTAATCCAGTGGAGTTGTCCTTTAGGCTCTTCGACACACATATTGAAGTTACCTTCGATAATGACCCAATTACTTTTTAAGATTCCTCAAGCAGTAGCATCTTTTCAGGGAGACCTGACTCATCATCGACTTACACATCCTTAAAATCACCCATGTTCATCATGTACGCAATCTTGAAAGCAGTTACATTTTTTAAGGATAGCTATCCTGTCAATGATTTAGATGTAAGGTTTTATTTCAGTACAGTATAGATGCAACTTTAGCTACGTTAATTAGTTCCGAAATCCTTTTCAGTATCTTAGTCGCAGACAGTCGGCTAGTATCACTGATTCATTGGACAGTCGTAACCCACCACCGATTGAATGCATTCTTAACAATCTATGTTAAATTGTAAAGAAATCCTGTCATCAGTGTTAATATTAATACTGATTATCTTTTCGTCTGTGAAATGTCTTAATAATAACCTTTCAGCTCAAATATTTCAGCTGAATCCCTTTTGAATTTCTACCAAAGTCATGTTTTTTCCTGCTAAACTTAGTATTATCAGTTAAAGAGATTTCGAGTGATACTATTTCTGGAACAGTCTGTCGAAGGCTTAGTACTTCACTAAACAGAACGCACCCTGCAGCTAAACCAATAATCTTATACTAAATAGCATGTTCGATAACTCAGTCTAAGGAAGACAGACCCTCATTTAATGTCACCTTCAAGTATGTTTACAAATTTTCACTTACCTGCCAAAGCAAGTACATTGGCTGGACGTAAAGAAGAGCTTATCTTAGATTCTATAAACACTCTACGAAAACCTTCGATAAGTGGACCGAAATGATTGAATAGTGTTATTTCAAGACATTCCTTGACGTAAGATATCAGGTTGACACTGAAATCTCTCAAGGTGAATAGTAAACAACCAAGCTGCAGCATCCTGACGTTTGCTGCGAATATTACTATCAATCTTCAGAAACTTCGATTATATGTTCTAATTCAAACTATTGCAAACCTTTTTCTACGCTGGTAAAATAAATTTAAATCTTTGCATGATGGAACTTATATTTAAAGTTTGCTTCGACTCCTCCGTATCATTACATTATTGCGTCATTTTTTGTCGTTGGACTTCAGTAACTTATTATTAATTTGTTGGACTGTACTCAATTTGTTTTATTCTTACTGATCATTAACGGCTGTTCATTGCAAAATCACTTGCTCCTAATCCTCCAATGTTTGGTTACTAACAGAATCTTCCAGAGTCTTCTTTGACACTGTTGTGTTTTATTCCGTTTGATAATCTTATTTGTTGCGTAATATCATGCTAATGTTAAGTGTCAACAACAATTTCCGACCAACTCCCTTTCCGTATTTTAAAACCTTTTTATAATTTTGGTTTTGAAATATTATAGTTTGTAATCAGCTGAAGAAAACTAAACGAAAAAAAAAAAGATTTCATCTTATTTTACTCAGTCGTTCATTCTTACTATTTTCAACTTAAAGTTTGATTAAAGTCAATTAGACGAATCTGTACCTGATAACTGAGTTAATGTTGTTCATTATTGCACATAATTTAATCCCTCTCTCATTTTATTTTCATATTGTAGACCTGGACAGGAGTGTCAGAAAATTCATCCTGCATTATTTCCATTAGAGACTACAACGATGAGAACTACCGTAAGTTTAGTAGTTGGTTTGTATGCTATAAAAATATGCCTTCATATATTTATTCCCTGACTTATCTTTTTCTAAAATTAATTCAAGTTCATGAAATGTTTAGCATGTAGCTAATCAGAGTTTAATCATTTATTTAACATAGTTTTCTGTTCACTTTAGATATTCGCCATAATTCTCTTTGAAGCCTTGAAGTTCACTATCTTAATGACGTATTATTAAGGGCACCTACATTCTTCGTAGATCATCATTGTCGATCGAAAATGCAATAAAATTTGTTTTCTAGTAATTGTTACATAAGGGTTTAATCAGCTAATTGATTAGGATAACACATACTATGCTGTAGGGTGTCAAGTTATCTCATCTTGCGCTTACTAAACTACGTTACCGAGTTGATGCATACCACCTTTTAGGAAGGTGACATCTGAATTTATCTGGTACTAGTATTAATTTATTCAGTCACTCAGTCAGTTACAACGTAGAACTTGGTACATGCGTACATCAGTTCAAGTTGCCATGTCTCAATTAGCAGATAGAGATTAAACTGTCGGACCGAATCACAGAGTAGTGGAGGTAGTGACAGAGTAAGTACTAATGGAAAGGCATAGAGATCAGAGATAAGACTTGAAATAAAGTGATTTAGTAAAGAGAAAATTATGAGAAGCTCAAAAACTAGAATTTGGAGGAAGACAAGGAGTGAAAGCACTTGCGCCATTCCAATCGATTTTGAGCCATATCACCTAAGGTCTCTAACCATTTGTTACAATCATCACGTGGGCTCCAAGCAGGTAGTCTGTATCTATTAACATGGCTCAGCCCAATTGTCAATGTCTTCATGGATTGGTGCCATGTTTTCGTTTGGCCACCCCTAGCTTTCTTCCAGCCTACTCCC
Organism: Schistosoma japonicum; assembly: GCA_025215515.1. NCBI lineage: Eukaryota > Metazoa > Platyhelminthes > Trematoda > Strigeidida > Schistosomatidae > Schistosoma > Schistosoma japonicum. Next base: position 13,549,542 of record CM046063.1, on the reverse strand, counting down.
ACACCAGACAAGATCGCTCATCGAGGTAGGCGGTGGTCAGGCATGGGTAATACATATCCTAACCACCTCAGTTGGTGAAGATTCACTACTTCAACAATAGACTAACCATATTCACCTATTACTCTATTCCTAACCCACGAATCGCTTACTCGTAGGTCCCAGCAAAAACAAGTAACGCTTCGAAAACATTTATGATCAAACACTAGAAGCCTACGAATATCCTCTATCATTAATGGTCATGTTTCACATCCATAGGGTAAAACGGATCTAACTGCTGCTCAGAAAACGCGTCGTTTCGTCAGTGAACGGATGTCTTGCCTATGACACAAGTGACACAAGCTAGCAAAGGCCAATCGGGCCTTATGTATACGAGCCGAGATTTCATCAGACACTAGACTGTCAGGAGTGATGGGGCTCCCGAGATAAGTAAAACGGTTAACACATTCAATTGCTTCGCTCCCTAGTTGTAGCCAGTTGTGAAGCAGCATTTTGCATTTGGATGAGGAGAATCGCATCCCAAACATGCTTACATTCATGTTTAAGGTTGTCAAAAGATTCTGCATTTTGTCAGCATCTTCACTCAATAGAACTATATCATCTGCGTATTCTAAGTCAGTAAGTTTATCTCCTGGAAGGACGTCAGCCCCAGAGAAATCAGACGATGACAATGTTAACTCTAAAAGTGTATCAGTGATAAAATTAAATAAAAATGGGGAAAGCGGACAACCTCGACGAACATCACTAGAGGTGGTCAATTTCAACTACAGTCTGCCATAAGCTCTAACACGACATGTGGTGTTCGAGTAGAGAGCTTGTATAAGATCAATGCATTTCCTCGGTACGTCTTTCAGTGAAAGACATTACCACATAACCTTAAGATCGATTGAGTCAAACGCCGCCCTAAGGTCAAGGAATACAGCTATTGTTGGGTGTCTGTAAGTGTGTCTATGTTCCAGAACCTGCCTAAGTGCAGGGGTTAATCCATCAGGTCCTGCTGCTCTCCTTCGCTTTAAGTTCCTTATAACCTTCTTAACCTCATTAAGACTTGGGGGACCATTGTTAATTTGCCATTCAAATAGCTTGGGTATGGTGGGCAACAGGGATGACGCTGAGAGCCAGTTGAACTGCTCCCTAAAGTGTTCTGCCCATCGGTCTTATCTTCTAGATTGACAGTGAATGGTGGATCCGTCTTTTTGGAGATAGTTTCACTTACAGTCGGATTTGTGATACCCATTTCCTTAATAAGTCCGAACAGTTGTCTACTGTTACCTTATGCCGCTGCCTTTTCCATCTTTTTAGCTTTCGCCACCCACCACTGCTCACGATCATTGCGTAAGCTTTTGATTAGTTTGTGTTTAAGTTGCTTACGTTCCTCATCATGTTCAGGACCAGACGGGATGTGTTGCCCGGCATCTATCAGTTCAAGAGATGCAGCTGAAATCCACTGAGTTTTCTTGACCTTTTGGTTTAGTTTATTAGTAGATATTAATGTTGTTTTAACAGCGATTTGGATATCATTCCAAGCTAACTCAGGATGAGTACAGTTTACGCAGTTGACTAATTGGTTTTCTAGTTGTTCCTGAAATGTATTCTTGACTTTTTCATTATTAAGTTGAAACTCTAAGGGGAATCCTTATCGTAGACCTTTTACGTCCAGTGAGACGCAGACTAATACGCACTCGTACTAAGGCATGATCCGAGTCTAAACATGTGCTCTAAAACGAGCGGCAGTCTTCTATCGAGCCTCTCCAACGATGGCTGATAGCAATGTGATCTGTTTGAGTCCAGCATTGAGTTGATTTTGGAGGCCGCCATGTCAACCGATGTCTTTCTTTATGCTTAAAGTTGGTGTTTGCGAGAAATAAGCGCTTATGTGAACAAAGTTGTAGTAACCGGTCGCCATTGTCTGTTCGTTGAGCCTCAACACCGTAGGATCCACCTAGGTGCCTTTCGGTTTCATCTAGTCTACCTACTTGGGCATTAAAATCACCCGCCACTATTACTACATCAGTGCGCTTAGCTTTACATAAAAGGTCAGAAAGCTTTCTGTAAAATTCATCTTTCATTTCATCTGAGCTGCAGTCAGTGGGAGCATAGACAGAGACAACAAAGAAACAACGGCGTGTGTCCCTATCTTTAGGAGTCCTTACCGTTCCATTTAGACGGACAGCGCACAAGCGACTGTCTATTGGAATCCAGTCGAGGAGAGCCTGTTTAGTTTTTGAATTTAATGCTATAACTACTCCAGCAAGGCCTCGAGTGGTTGCGGTGGGGTGCCCGGAAACACAAAGAGTGACCTGAACCGGTTCCTTATTTCCACAAGGTAAGGTCAAGCGAATGACTGTGCTTGGATCCTGTATACGCGTATCAGAGATGTAGCAGATATCGATGGAGCGGGATTCTAGAGTCATGGCTAAGGAAGACTGTTATCCTATTTGACCTAAGGTTCGAATGTTGAAAGCTCCGATATATAACTTAGTGTGCGGTTTTAGGAGACCACGAATAACGTTTCATGAACTCAAATCATTAGCATTAGAGACGCGAGGTGATAAGATTGTGTTAGAAGGATTAGACATGCTGATAAGAGAGTTATTAAAAGTTGGTGGTGCGATTTGACCTTGAACAAGATGATCTTGTGTGCTGTTAGAGGTATGAGGGCAATTTTCACTTCCTGGCTGCCCACACCATGGAAGGATATTGCTTCTTGAAATACCTGAAAAAGGAACTGGGTTAGTATTGGTCATAGTGACCCTGAATTGCGATCGCAGAGCTCAACGGACAACTGCTTAAGGCCGTTCACTTACGGCCTTGTTATGAGGAGTTTTTGAGGTGTTAACTTCGTTCTTTAGAAGGCCTTACTGCCGGAGACGGAAATTTGCGGAGTAAGGTGAAGTGTGACATTTTTAGGGTCGACCTTTTCTAACCCCTTCCTTCCGTTGAGAAGGCAGCATCGCTGCGGATGCTGGTTATTGGAGGAAAACACCCTACTGTTTTCACACCTCACTGCAGTCAGAAGTACGACTTCTTCCTCAAATCTTAGGTTGCTGCCTTTAGTCTTATTGCTCTCCAATAGACCTGCTTGGCATTGTAGGACCTAGAGAAACATGCGTTCCAGCCAATATAACTCAGTTGGGTCATCACGATAGGCAAGCCCGACTACCACGTCAAGGTAGCAGCTACGGTCGGGGTATTAATTTATTTGTATACTACAATTCTTTTCTAATAACACAAATGATTCTTTTATATGGTTACTTTCAGTAATAAGCCTTTAATATATTCTAAAGGTTGCTGAATTTATAGTGTTATGATTCAGGGTTAGTAAGAATAAATTGAAAACAGTTTCATGGTGATGCAACTAAGCAGATGATAGTATGATAATCGGTGCAGATTTTTATTGGTAACACATGAACTGACAACTTCAATTGACTCCTGCACTATCGAGTTAGTTATACTGAGGTTACATACAGAGTATTAGGGAAGGATGATAAATCAGTTGATCACATTGCGCATCTTCATCGACTAAAGTGGTTAAAACATTACGTATGTCCTGCTTTTGCTTGCTTCTACATAAAATGAAGACTGGTGTATGAAGATGTCAGTGATGGCCTAACCAAAAGTTAGTGTCAGTCCATGAAGTCATAAATTGTTGTTTTGAGCTGTGCTGGTTGATGTAAAATATTCATTTTGGGTCTGATAGCTTGTCGTAAGCAATATGTTGAATCGTTTTGTGACATTACACAGGTGCATTCATTCTTTGTATTCCTTTCATCTGTGAGCTTTGAAATATTTGCGTACCGTTATCTTACGATTTTTCTCTTTCTTCCCAGACCATATTATCTATATTCAAGCACTTTTGACTACCATTGATGTTATTACTACTCTACGTTGATATTCATGTTATTGAGCTATTGGAATGTGGAAACTTGGAATAATGCACATAGGCACGTCTGAAAGACAGGACACACGCCGATGTCTTTTTGTTGTTCCTCCTTATGCCACCCACTGATTGCAGTTCGGACGAAGTAAAAGATCAGCTATACTCAAAGTTCACTAAACTCCTTCAAAAAGTTAGATGCTCAGACATCGTAATCATAGCAGTGGAGTTTAATGCCCAAGTCTGTTAGCTAAGTTAGACTGAATCACATTCAGGTGAATCTTTTGGGTTTTAGCACAATGAACAGATAATGCAAAATGTCACTTCAACTGGTGTTTATCGTCACCTAAACTGGTCAGAGGGAGTAAGGTATGTGAGTGAGCTGATCACTTCACTCCACTTAAGTCTGATCAACCCTGGAGAGCTGGTATCCGATGAAATTTCAGCACGTTATATGAGAATTAACGGTTAGTCAGCTGGGCCATATTTGTCTATTATTGATATCTTACATCAATATCGATGTCAGTTCCCATGAGTAAATGAGGTATAAGGAGCAGCTGAATTAGCATGTTGCCACTTCGCCATGTGTTATGTAAGCTACCTCTATAAACATGTGGTCTGTAGATTTCGCTATTCAAAAATAGATCTCTTTCTTTTAACTTTCTAGTTCCGTTGGAAACGTACTTTCAGAGCTGTATCAGGTAGGCGACTACATAACATATCTAGCAAATTCTTGTGCTAGCAGTAGTCAGATAATTCACCTCACTAAGATCTACCATAAAGAAACCGTATCTTACCACTTACACTTTATTCTTCATTCGTGGACGTAGCTGAAAAATATGGGTGAATTTGCAAACTAATATTATTCATTTCAGCATTTTGAATTATTCACTACTTACCTAAGCTGTATCACATTTACTATTAAGTGTAGTGACATCGTGTTTTATTTTTTCTATCCAAACGGGATTGTATAATTTGATTTATTTCTAAAAGCGCCGTATGTAATGATTTCTGGTTTATGTAATGCCAACTAAAGTATAGCTTGCATCTTGGGCTAACATTATCAGATTAGTCGTTGAAATCTATGAATTACTTTACAATTATTTCGTCTATCCATGACTCTACCAGAGATCAAATTCAATCATCCATAAATGACATCACATAACTTGTCGCACAATATGTCGAATTAACTGAAGTTAGAGATATGAACCATTGAATGCTAACTCAGTGGTCTAAAAACTTGAACACTTTCCACGAGACCTGAATGTCCTGGGTGCGACTCCTTGTTGATTCGTTGTACAGCGTAGTCATTTTCTTCGATGAAACAGCTGTTTGATTCTTCCGGGTTTTTAGTGGCTAATAGAAGTTAGTTTGTAATGTGAAACTTCAAATTCAATAATTTCCGTAATTCTTTTAATAAATTGTATCTACTGAATATTAAAGCAACTTTTCTGTTTTGTCTACTACTTTATTTCTACATCTATCGTCTCGATAATGCTTAATAATCTGAATTTTATCTATCTAATGATTTCGAAATATACCGATCCCTGTTGTCTCGATGCTTAGTGGTGAAGACTAGTGTTCGTTACATGACGGAGCTCTCTAGTTTTGCAGTAACTTCCCACCTCATTCTTTTACATACTATTTTTATTTAAAGCCTAGTTTTTAGTATAGTGAGACTGTGACTGTGTGGTCAGTCTGTTCAATTTGCAAACATTGAGTTGCATATTCTATCTTCTTTGCTTCATTTAATTCGGTTTGAGAATTGTGGAGTATCACTAGCCTTCACGCCTAGGATATAGCTCTAACCAAAGCATATTAGTTAGTACTTGATAAATAAATAAATAAATAAATAAATAAATAAATAATAAATAAATAATAAATAAATAATAATATTTCTTTGCCTGTAATCCTCATAAATTTTTATTTTTATAACTGTGTCGACATTTGTATCTGAAATTAATGAATTATGCGACTATGATGTTTATTTTTTTAACTTCATTGTAGACTAAAAACTTTGGATTCAGTTTACTCGATGGAATTGATCCAAATCCACAAAATATTGTTGGTGCAGGTATTGTTGTCACTAGTAGTCAGCAAATCGGTGTCCTACTTCGACTGGAACCTAATTCACAATCGAAGGTAAGTGCTCTAAATCATTGACGTCATTTGATTCACAATGCATATTACATGCATTTAAAATTAAGTCGAGTGCGTAGTTTAGACTCCTCTTTAATCATTTAGGATTCCATTAAAGTTACCAAATAACAATATCTATGAATTTTTTTATCAACTAACGTAATAAAACATTCTAACTTTCTTTCCAAGGTGTATTAGGTTCTCGGTGATTGTCTTTTTTGATTGATAAATTATGTTTTGTCAGCTTAACTTATTGCGAAATAACTATGATTAAAGTTTGATCGTGACTGATAAGTGAAAACCAGAATATGGTTTTCGTTATTTTTGAAACTTGTTAGCCACATGTACTTGAATTCCAGTGTTGTTCACACTGGAACTATGTCAGAAAAAATGTCTCATTTCTATTTTCTTTTTATTTGTGGATGTAATTTTTCGCTTTTTGTTTGGCCTATGTATTGAAAGATGTTATCATGTCACAATGAAATTTATTCGAATATCTTTATTTGATGCATTCGGCTGTAGGTTGGAACTGTTATCGTACATGCAGACTATCTATACAGCGTTAATTCAGTAAAGCGAATCCGTTGTTAGGAGACGTTATGCGATATGACTCAGAATCCGTCGAAATTGAGCAGCTGCGTCCACTATTTGTTCAACCTTTACATACTGACTTTCAAAACTATTTCGTACATATATTATTTCATGAATATATTCTGCACCAATCATATTCCGAACGCCTTATCTTATTTGCTACGTTGTTCGTAACAACTGATTGTCCACCTTAGCATTCATCTTGGTGATTTGATTCTGCTATTCTGATGTAATGTGGCAAATTGAACTGGTGCATATATACTAGATCCTATCCCTGACTGTAGATGCTACTTCTGTTGTGATTGCGGGTCATGCCTATACTAATGAACTTATCACTCTATTTTGGCTCTCTATCTTCAATTTTTATCTACTACCACTGATATTACTACTATTTTACTATGTTGGTATTCATGTTTTTGTGCTACTGGGATGTTAAAACTTAGACCGATTTTTTTCACATTAGTACCTAGTACTTGACTTATTGACTATATTCGAAGTTGCTGATGACTTGAATTTAGTTGTAATTGTTATACTACTCATGAGTAGTTGAGTGTTTATTCTGTAATTTGCAACTTGCATTTTATTGGTCAGTTATGAACGAACTTTCTAGACATTGTTTTCTATTGGTTGGAATAGTGTTTGTTTGGCACTTTTTTCGCTTTATGTGCAAGGTGCAGATCGTTATAACCGTTCTGTCGTTGTTGTTTAATCACACTGAATGTAAGTGACTAGTAAATTAATAATCGTTTGTTGCAGAACCACGTTAGGTATTTATATACCTGTTCCAATATATAAGTATTCCGAACACTTAAGAAATTGTTTGACTTTATCGACTTCGGGTGCGTTATTCAGATGAACCTAACGCTATGTCAAGTAAATCCTATAATAACTGTGTGTCCGATACTCGACATAAAAGTCTTACTTGTTAAAAAATTATCAGCATGTTTTTATATGATCATACATACGCGACACTGTAAATAATTACAATTTTTTAAACTTGGCTTTGAGCCACTCGTTTTTGTGTAATGATTACTAAGGCCATCCATCTAACTGGACGGAAGCTAATTGAGTAAGTATTCTCAGCCTTTTCTTAAAGTTTCCTACGAATGTTGAATACTAAAATGATTTGATAGCTGCATATTATGGTTAACTTCTGTGGTCCGAATGTTTAATCTAGTATCAAACATCTTAAGTGCGTTAATAAACTCCGTTGACTGGTACTATTATAGACACATCGTCTTTCAACGTCTATAGTACATATGTGTTTACTATACTGCTTTTAGCAATGAAACAGTTTTCATCTCAGATTTTTTTCTGACTGAGTCCGTTTTTACAATTCTAGTGTGAATATTCATCACTTGGATTCGTTCAGCTATTATTTGTTATGCTATGGTCATTTCTTTAATTCACCATGAAGCCTTAGTAATTTATCTGTTTGTCAAAGTGTTATTGAATAGGCTATAAACATAAATTCTGGTTAGATAGTGTTCAGAAAGTTTAAGTTTTCTACACAAGTAATAGCAGGTTGTTTGGTTTTAATTAATGCTTCTTACGTTTAGTATGTGACTTCTAGCGTTTCTTCTCACTTAGGACTCATTCTCCGAATATAACGTCATCCTGGTATTAATGTCCACACTAAATCCGTATAACCACTAAGTTACTTCTTTGGTATGAAGTTATTTTGTCAGCGGTCGTAATTTTCTTTTTTTGACTTTAAGGCGAACCATATATCGTTAAAGAGTTTTATCAATTAGTGTCCAGAATTTCAACGACAGTTTACCAAAGACCTTTGCAAGTATCTTCGTTTCTTGTTTTAATTTCCATCTGTTTCTTGAAATATTCGAAAGTCTTAACTGTTGTTTTTACGTATTAAATCCAATCATTAGTAGTTATTTCAGTTATCTAATTTTTTTCGATAATCTTTATACTGGGCGGATAAGCAGTGAACGAAGTTTTCATGTAACCAGTGACAAAAAGTATTCCATACTAACTGTATTACTTGTTAGAAAGTAATATGTTTTTTCAAATAGTGCTTCTCAGCTTTTATTTCTTAATTTACTGAATATCCTTTTATTTGCAACGAGACTATTTTCACTTACGCTAAATCCTTGTGATCGCAGCGCATTTCATTTCAAGTCCCTTAAATGCAGTTTTCTCTTGAACTCTTGGATTTTTTTTTCATTATCAAAACAACTGAAATGTGTAGATTTCTAGAAATTTGCTTTAAAACACTAGAATATAGTTTTAACGTTTATTCTTTTCAAAAGATATTTAGACTGAACTGCATAATTGTGAAGTGATGGTTAGAATATATCGTTTTGTATTACTGCATCACATTTTGTCCTACTTTTTTGGGGGCAATCAGAGAGTATGTTTAGTCCTTACACCTACTGTATTTCATTTAGCGAATTACATAATCGTGTTCTAGGTAAATGAATCATATTAAACCAGATTAACAAGGTCGATTGATAAAATTAAGAAAGTAATAATTTAATTAGGTTTTTCTCTCATTAGTAGATTCACAAAAAAAAACTCAAAATCGATTGTATACAACCTGCTAGATCAAATTGGGATAAATGCATCGTTATTTAAAAGTTACAAATCTGTGTTCATGGTTTTGTTTGTACGATGTAGGTGCTATTTGACAATTTGACAATACAAATCATGGTAGCATGAAAATTATAATTTTTAATTATTCACACTGCTGTAACAGTTAGGTAATATATTTATAGAGTGCATATATCGGTTGCTTAATAATAGTAATAAAGATTGACACGTTATTGACAGTTTAATGTAAAAATGGGACTATAATTATTCGGCCTTAATATGCTAGACACCTAAAAAAGGTTGATTATCTTCGAGAACTGTTTTTTAAACTGTCTTATTATTTTTTAATTGTATTCAAAGTGAACATATAATTCCTATTATTATTACGCTGCTTTTCCCCTATCCTCCCGTTTAAAACATTAACTGTTAGTATATCGTTTCTCATTTATGAACCACGATTAACTGATTGTGTATACGTTACTCCAGTTCACATTCACTATTAATCTTATTTTGTATAAATGTCAGTTTTCTAATTGGTTGACAATGTGATCTGGTTTTATGTATGTATAAAAGAATGTTTCGAATACAATACGATTCTGTCTGGTTAGTTTATCAGTCTTGTGTTTTTCATTCCGGCTTCGGGACTAATAGTCGCAGGACAGACGCGTACTGTCACTTATTAGGTAATTATCGAGGTCACACTATATTTTCCATAAGTTGTGATTGGGCCGAATATATCAGTCATAACAAGCTTTGATTATATGACATTTCGTGACCTATTCACACGTATGGAATCGTGATAGTTTATCTCAATCGAATTCTCATTATGCTATAGTTACTTGACAATAACCTGATAGATCAGCCTTTTTAAAAAGAATGACTAACTATGAGAACTGTTCATCAGAAGATTATTTCATTTATTTTGATTGTGCGCACATTGGACATTTTATTTCTATTGTTATTACGTTCTCATCGCTCTAACCCCTTCAGTTGGTCAGCTGTGTGGTAAAGTATTGCATGTGTTTTAGCGAATAAGTGAAATGTTAACTCTGATTGTTTGGTTCAATTATCTTGAGTTCTTCTATTCGGCTTGGGACTATTATATTTACAACAGATTTATGGGCATCGATCAATCGGTCTTACTGTTCGTGATCACTGTATTGGTTGTAACAAAGTCGTGTTAATACTTCGATCGACCGTTTGTCTGTACTTGTTGAAACCTACGTCATGTCAGTGACAAATAACCAAAGTCAATTATTCTTGTTAACCTGAATCAGAGATAGACACTGTACCAGAAAATATGTGGTGTAACTTAAATCATCGATTATTTAATACTCACAATTGGGATTATCTCTGTGGTGATATCATGAAATTTCTATGGGCACCTGTAGAAAATATGAAGTCCCTCAAGAACTATCCAATCTTTTGTGTTCTTTTTTCATAGTTTTAATAATTCATTGAATTTACTATAGTAGCCGTGTAAGATATCATAAAAATGTTATAGCAATTAGTTGATAAACCGAGAATGTACAGTATGGTTTGTTCATTTGGTGACCAATTGATTTTTCTTCCATGTAGTTTTCTTTAATACAAAGATTTTTAAATCACAGGTTTTCATAGTCTATTATCACAAATTTTGTAATCGATTGATAATGTTGATTACTCCTATTTCTTGTTTTTTTATATAGAAATTATAAACTTACTACTTTCCTTTTCGTTTTATAGATGTATCGTTTAACCATTCGAAGTACAAGAGATATCGTCTCATCTCATTTAGTTAAACTCATGGAACAAATAATCTGAGTCATAATTGTGGTTTTACTGATATAACTTAATCTGCTAGTGGTTACAAACGTACCAATTTAGTTGAATTGCATTATAGTAATATTGTAATGTTTTTTTTTCTATCTTGATGAAAAAAAAATTTGTAATGATGATCAGTGAAAATTCAATCTCATTCCCATTATAAATACCTATACATATACGATTATTATAGCTATTTACTATTATTATTGTTGTTGTGACTGTCGTTCTCTCTCGTGAAATAGCCTCAAAACGTGGATGTTCCTTACTTTACTCTAGGATAAAAGAGGTAGTGTCTCTTTATACCCGTGTTTGTATTTTTGCTTATTCTTATAGAATTTCGTATTTAGCGTTTCTCTTTCACACACTTTATTTTATTTATTTTCTTACTTTCCCTTTTTCTCGTATTTATGTTATACGTTTAGTCTATTGTTTACCTACCTACTTTCTTATTTGTAGAGTATTATTTGGTAGTTAGCTATATTTCAATCTATTAATCGGTTGTTTTAATCATTATTTGTTTGCTATCTTATGAGTTATTGTAATAACGACTCCTTTTATGTATCTGACTTGTAAGCATTATCACCTACTTGCATTAGGTTCTTCTTTTTTTACTACTACCTACTTTTTGTCTACGTTCAGTTACACATTAACTTACTGACACTGGCTTTACATCAATGAATCAACCAGTCCACATTAGTTGTGATTTATCTTTGCATTTCTAAACTATAAAAATGTTGGACAGTAATTTTTCATTTTTGTTTACATATGTTTCTTCGCTCTACATTTATAATTATTGTTTAACTATTGGTCATTATATTGCTCATCATAATAGTGATGATCATCAATAATAATACCATTGAAATTATCAAACAATGTGATTCTTTCCATCCTCTCTTCATTTACACTTCTATTTCTTACCTTTGTTTGTTACTGTTGCTTTTTCGTTATACTTTAAAACATATTACTAATTGTTTGTGATTATTTTTGCGATATATATATATATATATATATATATATATATATATATATATAATTTCACTTACTATCGAAATTGTGGTTTTTATTTTCAAATCTGTTGAGTCATTGATTGATAATAGATGTGTATGGTGTATGTTATAATGCTGCTGGTTGCTACTTCGTCTACAAGGTTTTCGTTGATTAATAGCGCTCACTGTATGTGTATAGATGTGGTCGATCTTAAGATTGATTTGTTGAAATATAAATGCTAACGGCGTGTCATTTTCAATGTATTACATTGAAAAATGTTAACAATATTGTGTGATGCTAATATTTTTAAGAGTGATGGAAACTAACAATAGAAAACGAGTATTGTCTTTAGTTGATTTATCCCACTGAAAACATTAATTTTCATTCAGGATGTCAGTAACACCTTGATATGTCGAGTACTAACTTGCGTAGAATTTAGATGAGACAGGATTTTCTGTTGGTTTCTTTGTATCATCAAAATAGTACATCTGATATCAGGTCACATAAGCTAGTGACCATTTTTCAACTTGATATATAAAATTCAATTGACACTCCCCTGAACTAGATGAACATGACACTGATCATTACTTTGCAGCTATTGGATGTAATTTATAGAGATGAATAGTTTAATGGTTTATTTTATCTTGAAGTTTAAAAATCGTTCTTGTAAATATCAAGCAGCGTCTCATTCCTATGTAGAGTTGACGATCTAAAATTCAATAAATATTCAAGATACATCATTTATATATGTACTCCAAACCTTTTGAACTGAGTTCCTACCTCTGCTCTACCTAACTTCAATCGCCTTATTAATGTTACGTTTTCTCAAGTGTTTTTAAAGTATTATCGAGTCAGTAATGTCTACTCTCAGTTCATGTAATTGTATACATTGTTAGTCAACCTTGCTTAATCTTTATAGGCTGATTTTTTACATAGTGTAACCTGTTTAATTAACAGCAGTATGAACACCCAATAATGATTTGGATATATGTACTAAATATTCTCTAAAAAGGACAAAAATATATTGAACTTGGAAATTGTCTTTCCCTAACCTATACTTTTTTCATTTTAGAGACAAGATAATAATTGGCATTCACTTCCTATAGACCCAAGGGATTTCAATCTTTTTTCGACCTTAAATAGTGGTCAAGCTTTCCGGTGGGTGTCCGTATTTTGTAGTAGTCCGTATGAATGGCGTTACTGATATAGACTTTACGTATTTCGGGGCAACCGAAATTTTCATTATTAAGGAACTTGTGTTATAGTATTACTGAAAGTAGCGCTTTTATGGTATGGATAAAACAAACTTCCTTATGTATCAGTCTTTCGTTTTTCTACTTACAGTTAAGAGGACTAAGCAAATATTTTCACATGATCGCATTTTTTAGAGAAATATTCAACCGTTTCATTCATAAGTACTGTATTACTTGGATTATACTTTACTGTTCGGGAATGACATTATTTTGAGGTATTTCACTTGATCCTCAAAAACACGATGCTACTAGTTTTTAAAAAAAATTGGAAAGTTCGGAACAGGTTTTGAGTTAGTGTATAATTTGTTTCCATACCTGCCCGTTTCTACATACTCTGCCACGGTGAGTAATGATGGGGCTAGACGCTCTTGTTAGAGAAATATGGGAAATCAGTTGCTAATGTTGTGAAGCTTTATTAACCGAGATGATGGAGATATGTAGTACGCATGTCGAACCACCTGCTATCTTGATTCGCGATGACTGATGTTGGAATAGGTTGAAAGAAAGCTAGAGGCTGCCAAGCCAAAACGTAGCATCATCCCATGAAATCACTGACTGGTGATCTAAACCGTGCTGGTAGATGCAGACTATTTGGTTGGGGTTTGCGCTATCGTCGTAGCCAATGCTAGGAGACTCCGTATAATGTGACTCTAAATGAGTCACAGTGACGCAGGTGCAATCACTCCTTTAAATCATTAGGTTAGAATAATTTCATGTCTTTCTTTCCATAAACTAGTATTTTCACTTTGTATGATATGCTGTATCCAAACTCTTTCTACTTCCACTAATTTCGTGTTTATCTTAGTGTGCTACTGAGGAGTTGAAACTTGAACCGAGGCACATATGTTCCAGGTTCTACGTCGTACATGACTGACTGACCGACCGACTGAAAGAGCACTTAGCAAACACGAATACGTTGTGAATAGCATCATTCAGAACGTAACAATGATGACGCAGAAACAAACTTATTAGAATCTCGTAGTATTCAGTAAGTAAACATTGTTCTTAAATAGTCTAATTTGCTCTCACAGAACGTTCGATTTCCATCATATTGCTTCCAAACTTCTCTACTAAAATGTAAAAGTATCTTATGGAAAAAAGGTATTCATCCCTTTAAATGACGTATTGAGGTGATCAGATACCTGAAATCAACCAGTTGTAAATAAAACTATCAGGGCCGACTGATTTCATATATATTGGATAATCAAGGTGCCTACTTGAAGTAAGAGTTGATGAAGCTCATAAAGACTTGGATAGCTTCTCAGTTAATTCATCAACCTTAGAGGACCCAGCGTTACCAAGAATGCTGATCTGAGCTACAAGTTCCCATCAGTTAGCCGCCACAGCTTAAATGACAGTATATAAATATTTTTGGAAATATATCTCGGAAATTATGGTATAAATTTACTTATTTTATGCTGCTCATTCTTAGATTTATATTTTAATGATCATATCATTTCAAATTCCGATTCTTAACTGAACTAATTAATAATAATAACCAGAAAGTCACAAATATCTCAATGTTTGTTGTATCACTTTGAATAAATATTGCAGTCTGTATTATGCTAATATGTTTCTAACAATTATCAGCAATCAAGAAAAAAATGTCTGCTACATCTTTTCTCTATTAAGCATGCAGTATATTTATATATTGACAATAGCGAAGAGGTTCATAATTAGTTTATCCTCACTTAGCTTTCAACCGGTTAGGGCAAAGCTTCTTGTTAATATTACCTTACAATGTACTTACAGCCAATTTATAGTAAACGTTTCAGCTACGTTTTGAGCTTGCCCGCATAAACAATAATTGACTGTAATTTTAGAGGAATGTATTCTTTTACTAAAACTCAACTTTTTAAATCTTTATCTCAGTGAAATATATCTCTGTTTTGCACTTCAGAATATAAAGTTAAGTAATCTACTAAACACATCATTATCTAGGTTGGTACGTTTTAATCATAATGTCATAAAATCGAAATTTACTAGATATTGTTTTGTTTTCCGCTTTTGTGCCTTCTGGTTACTTCGATAGTAGAATAACCTGAAGTATGATTAATATCCTTGAAGAAGATTGAATGTTAAACTTAATGCATTTATTTCTCTACTTTATAGCTGGGCTTTTAATTCAACTTTGAATGAATGGCATGGAGTAATAAATAATCAGTTGTGGCGATTACGTCAAGAGGATGATTCTAAACCAGTTGAATATTATATCGATAAAAAGTTGAAGAATATTCCTCCAGATTTGCTTGATTACTTTAGATTGGATACAAATTTATCCTATCTCGTGAAGGAATGGTGTGAACGAGACAAATGGTTTGAGAACCGTTTTTCTCAAGATTCCCAAATGGATACATCTCGCGGTTTACGCTTATTACGACAAGATCCAGAAGAAACATTGTTCGCTTTCATTACATCAGCTAATAACAACATAACGAGGATCACTAAATTACTTCGTAAATTGTGTATTGCTTATGGTAATCCACTGTATCTTGAAAACGGTGACGTAACCAACTGGACATTTCCGTCACTTGAAATACTTGCACAACCTGGAATGCAGGATAACTTAAAAAAAATTGGATTTGGTTATCGTTCCAAATTTATTGAGTGTGTCAATTATTCACTGTTATTTCTCTCCTAGTGAAGCAGTCATTTTTATGTGATCCTGGATATTATATTCTATTGTTAACTTTTATTTATCTTGTTGTTTTCCTATATCCATAGCTATCTCTCAATGTCCTAATTTTATTTTAAGTCAGGCGATTGGCTTCATTAACCAGAACTAAGAAATGTCCTGATGGTTCACTTGACATTGTTTAGTTACTTTTCGTGTATTTTGAAACTGGACAGGAACTTTGTGGTCGTGACCGGGATATGTGTATAGATAAGTTTGTATGCTAAACACGTACTTTTGGACTGAATTGTTACTGGCAGTTGCTTAGTTATCATCAGACAGTACGGTAGGAGCGGTTAAATGACAAGAGTACAATCAACACCATATCACTAGTAGCTAACTTCAGGAGATGATTCATGAAGTTTTAGTGTGAAGACGTGTTCAGTGGCGTTCAACCATATTGTGTATAAAGTATCTACTCACAAATATATCTCGAATCAATTTAAGTTAGAAATATCAACAGTTGGATGCCAGTGGTTCATTGGTTTGGCAATTAGGCGTTCAAGGTGAATTTTTAAGGTCCTGGGCCCGATTCCTTACTAAGGTCGTGGGTAGGCGCTGCTGAATAGCTTCACACTAGAAAGAAGGAATTGTACAATGTCACTTCATAGTATTTGATGGTTGTCTAACTAAGGTCAAGTTGTGATATCAAATTCAAATACAAGTATGCAGTTCACCTTGTCTTCGTCATTTTTCCCTACGTCTATACTGACTTCAACACAGATAGTGTGAATGACCAGTTAAATGGTTATTTTGATGACTTTCTGTATAACGTTAAACGTTCAGATGTAATAACCGTGGTTGATGGTATTAACGCATGTTGGAAATGCTTAGGTTAATCTTTTAGATTCGCCACGTAACTACATTTGCACTATTACGGACACATTACATTGCTGTCATTCATCATTAGAGAAGTTAGATTGAAGACTATCACTCTTTCTGGAGTACATTTCATTTGAGCTCTGAACTTTCTTGAATGCCGGAAAAATGCAACAAGGTAACTTTTTGGACTTCAGTTACTTTTTCAAATCAAGATATAAGTCTCCTTCAAATCATATAGATTTTCACAAATCAATTATACTAGTTGAATAAGCGCTTGACTCTAAAATGATATTTTTCTCATCTATGTTAATTCTAAAATATACTGTCGAATTATCACTTGGTATGGAAATAGAATCATGATAATGAACTAATCGAGGAGTTCCACTCTAGGACGAAACGGTTGTTCAGTGCTCCCTGGTTTTCAATGGTGTCCTGCCGACATCAATCTGTGACGTATTCAATCAATTAAGAATATCAATCTCCACAAAAAAATAGCCATCATAGTTTAATTAAGTGAAAATAAATTGTGTATGATTCTTTGAATGAATCTAGGAAATTCAAAGCCAAACTTCATCATGTGTACTTTTGTAGAGAGTTATTTCATATATTTTGAAGAACTTGTGTATCATTTGCTTTATTTAATTATTGTTACAACTGTTATCTTTGAAGATTGAGGTTAATCGTTTATAATTTGTATATAATGAGTAAAAATTAAATCCACAGTCACGTCTAAGATCATTGATAAGTGAGTGACCTACGAAGCTGATACATTGCATCCACTGATAACATCTGATTATATCACTTCGTTATTCAGAATTTATTTGTATGCAATGTCAATTTTATTAGATAGAAAACCTGTCCTCTTGATTAGTTATGTTCTTTTCATTAACATCAGTTTGTTTCAGAAGTTTGAGTTAATAATCCGTTTCTCATAATTAAGCCGTACCATCTCATTGTGTATCAAAGTGTCGATTAAAGTAATGATTATTTAGATTACATTTCAGTTAATAAATTTCTTGACATAAATATGGTTTGTAATATATCGTGAGTTCTACTGTGTTAAATGTATGCTTATAACTGTTATCTTACGATGAATCTGAATGTCCGGAACCTGTTATTATTTATGCTTACTTTTCCAGTTCCACATTAAAGGCTGATGAAATATAGGTTATTATGACGCAATCATTCTATTATATTCAGTTGGTGCTCGTTGCCAATAATCATCTCAATAAGCCTATAATCGTCTAATGAACTTAAAAATAGTTCTATAAAGCTTTGTTGGTTATTTGTACACATTACGTTAATTGTTTCTCTAATATCCCCTGTATTTAAATTATTTTCAGACTTGCTGCTAATTGGCTTTTAAAAAATGGTGGTCGATCTTGTCTCCTTGAACTTCGTTCTAAGTCCCATTGTGAAGCACAGGCATTTCTACTTCAGATACCTGGGATTGGAAAGAAGGTCATTAAGTATTTTTGATTCTTCACTATATTTTATATAATTTGTATATTATATAGTTTATGATATTGATCACTACTCAGTGTTCGGTCAGTGTAAATGCCTTTGTCCTATAGGTAACCGTTTCATAGCCTTAATAGCTCAGTAGTATCGTCTTTGGCTTTGACACTAAATGGCTCAGGTTGAAATCTCACAGAAAGTTTCAATTCCTTTAAGAGTGTCGACTAACATAAAACCTAGACTCAATGATTCCTATTGGCTACTTCTATGTACTTGATATTTCCTAAATGTTTCTTCTTTATTTTTTCTCTGATATTTACCACTTTTGAATGGTTTGTCCCTAAATTCTCGAGAGAGATTAAGAGACTATAAATCAAACTATCAATAACTTTATTATTATTAGAAACTGGACATTAGATTAACGTTGGCTGTACAAGAATTGACTTTTGCTAAGAAAAATTAACGACATATATATATATATATATATATATATATATATATATATATATATATACAGGAATTGAAACAGTTTGAGCAGATGGGATGGAGTACAGATGACTACACCATGGCAAGTGTTAATTAATAAGTAAATTTTATCCTTAACAACCAATCCAGTCGAATTTTTATTAACATTTAGGCTTACAAAAACGGACATGTATCCGTTTATTTAGATACGTTTCAAATTTTATCTCTTATTACCTTCATTGTACATTCAGAAGATAAAGTTTTTCTCGACTAAAAATACATATTAACAATTTTATTTACCAAACTACAAAATGTTGTTATCTTTCATCGATATTGTTAAAACCTGTAATGGAATACCATTTTGTAGCCACAGTCTAACTTTAATGATACTTGTTAGGAATTTAAAATCCCCGAAAAGATAATTAGCCAGAAAATTTAGCGATAGATTTATTTTGATTTTTGTATGCATGACTTGTAAACTTTCATCACAATAAATTGTACTAATGTGCATTATACTCTTGAAAGGATGCATTGACATTCGATTGTATTAATTAATTGAATTGTAAAATAATCATTTTTGTTGATTTTTTAAGTTTGTGTAGTTGATGATTCTTTAACTAGTAAACTAAGAACTCGGAAAGATAGGGACACACGCTGATTCCTTTTTGTCGTCTTTCCTTATGCCCGCCACTGACTGCAGTACAGATGGTGTGAAAGACGAGTTCTAAACGAAGTTCTCTAGCCTCCTTCAGAAAGCTAAGCACTCAGACATAGTAATTATAGCAGGGGATTTTAATGCCCAAAACGACAGACTAAATCAAACTGAAAAACACTCAAGCGTATCACTTGGCGTCCCAGCCCAGCGAACAGATAACGGAGATAGTCTGATACAATTATGTTCAGGTCACCGTTTATTTTTAGCTAAAACAAACTCTAAGCTTAAAAAGAGACATTGTTTAACCTGGTGACCTCCATCATCTTCACAACAATGGTCGGAAATCGACCATATTAGTATCAGCTATTGTTAGGGAAGCTGTATAGAGGACTGCCACTCATTCTGGTACACGTGTTTAGACTCTAACCATGCCTTAGTGAGAGTACGTATTTCTATGCGTTTTGCCGGTTACAGAAAGGTCACATCAGTTAAACTCTTTAGATGTCAATTTGAGACTGAAAATACCTAGAATGCATTTAGAAATGGTTTAGCTAAGCATTTAATTGCCCACGACTAACATATTCATCCCGAAACAGCTTAGAACGATTTTAAAGCAAGTGTATACGCAACAGCGTTATCTACACCCAACTTCAATCCAAAGGTTATGAAAGATGAATGGATTTCTGGAACTTTAAGTAAACTGGTGTAGGCTCGAAAACTCATTCCAGCAGGCTCAAAGAATGATGAAGAGCGATGACAATCGAAACGTAGACTGATAAAAAGTCTACGTAAGGATCGTGAACAGTGGTGGGCAACAAAAGCAAAAGCGTTGGAAGCATCGGCGGTGGCAGGCAATGGTGCATAGCTGTTCCAACTTATCAAGGACAGAGGTATTAAAAAATAGGCGGTTAGTGAAATTATCTCCGAAAATAATAGATCTATGATTCACTGTTTGTCTAGAAGATTGGAACGATGGGCATAACACTTTCAGGAACAGTTCAAATGGCGTCCAGCTCCTCTTAGCTTACCTACTATCCCTAAGCTACCTGAATGGAAAACTGACACAGGTCCCCCAACTTTCAGTGAGGTTGAAAAGGCTATAAGTAACTTGAAGCGAGGGAAAGCAGTAGGATCTAATAAGTTGTTTACAGATATATTTAAGTATGGTTGTCCAGTTTAAGCTGATAGGTTGACTGATATATTAGCCGATGTCCAGGAACTTGATATTATTCCATGTGATTTTGTCTCGCTCACTGGTCGTTCCAATTCACAAAAAGGGACAAAGATTCTCTTGTGATGACCACAGAGTAATCAGTTTGTTTAATATAGTATCTAAAATAGTATCTTCTATAATCTTTCGGCGTTTATTCAATACTAGAGAACGGCAGACACGGGAAAACCAATCTGCTTTCAAACCTGGACGTGGCTGCACTGATCAGATATTCACCCTGCACCAGATTCTTGAATATAGACATATGTAACAATGTCCGACTATAGGTATATTTCTTGACTTGAAAGCAGCTTTAAATTCGGCTTACCGTGAAGTCTTGTGGCAATGTTTGTCATTAAAAGGCGTACCTCGAAAGTACATAAACTTTATAAAGGCTCTCTACTCGATTACCACCGGTCGAGTCAGAGCCTATGGTGAATTGTCACGAGAAATTTTATCCTCAAGTGGAGTTCGTCAGGGTCGCCACTTATCCCCA
Organism: Schistosoma japonicum; assembly: GCA_025215515.1. Taxonomy (NCBI): domain Eukaryota; kingdom Metazoa; phylum Platyhelminthes; class Trematoda; order Strigeidida; family Schistosomatidae; genus Schistosoma; species Schistosoma japonicum. Next base: position 13,528,565 of record CM046063.1, on the reverse strand, counting down.
TTTTTATTTAATTTCGTCATAGATATACTCTTAGAAGTCTCACTCACTTCTTCCAACACCTCAAAAATTATTCTCCTTCCAGGAGGTCCTCTCATTGACTTGGAATACGCAGACGATATAGTCCTATTTAGTGAAGACGCTGATAATATGCAGAATCTCCTGATCACCTTGAGTAACAATGCAAGCATATTCAGGATGCGATTCTCCCCTTCTACATACGAAATGTTACTCTCGGATTGATCTGCTTCATCACCTTGATTAATTATTGGGTGTGAAATAATCAAGTGCTTTGACCTCTTCACTTATCTCGGAAGTCTCATCACCTCTGGTGGGTCGGTGTCTGACGGAATCTTTACATGGATTCAGAAAGCCTGATTGACATTCGCCAATTTACTTCACTTGTAGCGCAGGTAACATGGCTCAGAATCGGTCACAGTTGCTCAAGTGTATTCACTCTATACCTTCTTCTAGATCTTAAATTCTATTATTCTTTTCTGCACACCTCTACTTTACCATCCTCTCTTGTATTCTGTTATTACGTTACCTGTGATATCTCGTAGTACTGCTGTGTTATAGCAGCTTGAATTTATTGCCGTATGTGCTCGGTTCTACGTTGTTAATGATGATGATAACTAATTATCACTGTAACTAATTGAAACATAATTGTATATGCCTAAATAAATATTATTCCGTATTTCTGGCTCATCATTCAAGTTTTCTTCCCCCTGCTGGTTGCGGCTAAGGATTGGAGTACACTAACCGTCCTTTGAGACTATTTATTCGTGCATATTTCGGTCATCAATATTCGTGTCCATAGATTTGCTGGGAAATTAATCAATAGATACCTGGCCACAGAACCTTTAGGTCGCAACGGTACTTGTGAGTTAACGTTGTATCGATGCATTCCTCTCAGGATGCACTTACAGCAACTGAGTCAAGTCGAATTCAAATCTTAACAGGATCACTGTCAAGGTGTAATCACTTTTTAACTATGTATATGTACCCGCTGCAGAAATATGGCCGTTTTGACTCAGTAGAAAACTCAGTGGTGTTTAACGCGAATTACCTGCGTTAGAGTCCTAATGTGAACTTCAACACATGCAAATGCATCCTGCTAAGGGGTTACAAATAGACCGAAGCTCGCGTATTGGATTTCAATTACCAGCCACCACCCAATGTTCATGATCTTATTTTATCTTGTTTTACTTTGAATCAGACACCGCTGCAAACTCACACTCATTTTACCGATTGTCATTACAGTTCTAATTACCTTATTTCGGTCAAACATATTATCAGTTTTAGTAAATAAAATCAACTCACTTTGACTCCAATCATAATTTTAGCTTTATTCATTCTAGAACTGATACACATCACTTCTCTTATCAAACTTAATCTTATTGTCCTCAGAATCATTATTGTAACGCTATTGATCAAGTTTTGATAATTGTTTCAGTTTGTATTTATTTTTTCAAGTTTTGGTTCTGATTAATTTGCCTGAAGAAACTTTGATCAATTATCTTGTTCGAAGCATGGGAATTATTTGTTTAACCTACAGTCGGTGTGATTTTTCGAATACAATTTTTCACCAAAGATTTGTCTTTATTCTGTGTTATAAGTTCGTTTTGTTATGTATTATTTTTTTAAAGAAATGTTGATTGATGATGCAGATATCTGTTATATATCGTGTGAAATACACACAACTGTTCTTTACCTTGTCTGTATTCATCACAGATTGGTCTCGGTTGTATACGACTGAAACCTTGGGAGCACTTACGACTTTCAGGTCTCACGGCGAACAGACAATAAATTAAGACTGATTTCACAATCACTTCAATTTAATTATAATTATCAGCTACTGTAAGACTCTCGAGGTCGTCACTGGTGCAGTTCACACAAGTCAGGAGTGAAACAGCTATCGCTAATGACATTGTGTGATCGTCGTACTATGCCACAAATTGATTGAAATAATAATCCTACCGTTGGCTGCGCTCACAGTGATGCTCATGGTTAATCGTTCGTCGCTAGATCTGAAGGTCCTTGGTTAAATTTGTTGTGGTTTATAAAACTATGCAACTGAGATCAGTCCTGTGAGAAGTACAAACAGCAGAGTAAGATTCAATCTCCACAGAAACACTTCGACTTGTTTAAGTGTTTGCATATTTTACACATAAAAATGCTATTTGTTCATAATCTTAATACAGTTCGATTGTTCTTTACTGTCGATTTTTCGGGTTTATTTATTGGCTAATTCTTTTTATTCATGCATTTTATTCAGCATTTTTCGTCATTGTTATTTCTCATAGGTGGCAGATTGTATATGCCTTTGTGCGTTAGACAAAGTAAATGTTGTCCCTGTCGATGTACATATGCGTCGTGCTGCACATGAAAGAGGAATTCTTGAATCATCTAACAAAAATTTGACTTCAAAAGCATATGATATAATTTCGAAATCTCTTAGTGATATTTGGGGAAATTATGCTGGATGGGCACAAGTGGTAATTATTTATCAGTTTCTTATAACCTGAGGAACATAATTTATCATTGTTCTTTTAAAAATAATTCATTTAAGAAGTTGTTACCAACCACCACTGTACTATACAATTGCTAAATAGGTACTCAATTTATCAATGAATGCAATCATCCAGTCATATGTCATAGATAAGAATGTTCTTGGTGTTTATGTTTGTTAGCTCAATTTCTTATACCATATTAACACGGTGTGAATATAATTCAACCAAAAGGAATAAAAAAACATGGATTAAGGAGTAATAGAACCTAAGATTTATAAGGAGGTTAAGAGTGAGTACACGTCACTACGATCAATTCTAAACCGTGTCTTCATCAAATGATCACTGTTATTACACGAATTCTAACCAGGTAGTCTGAACCTTCCAATACAACTCATGTCATCAGTCAGCTACCTTTTACAAATTAAGTGTTGAGGACATAAAATTATTTATTAGTTGAACATTATTAATAATTCAATTGATACTAATTCATAGTAACGATTGTCTCAAAATTTTCCTCAAGTTTATTAGTTTTGTTTGTCTATTCGTTTTAAAGGCGACTTTCTTTTGTTTATAGTCTGCGCATTAAATTTGCTTTTTAAGTGCAATTGGATGGTCTTAGTGTTTATTCGTAAACAGATTAACGCAAATTTAATCGAGCTAAAACTTGACCGATAAGTTAAACATCGTTTGATTATGATCAAATAATTCATTATGTGTCTCTATGACCGGAATCGGATTATTGAAACTGAGAAATTTGTAAAGTAATATTAGTTTAAGAAGGCTGAATAGCCTGTTGTAATCCTAGGTTTGGGGCGGGTGTCTTCGTCGATTCAACTTTCTTTGAATTTATCTACAGCTTAAGCTGCCTCGTGTTGTGAATAGGAGTACCACTCGTAGAATGCTCAATTAGAGGATCAATATTCAGCTGGCAAATATTTAGCTCTAGGATCATGAACATTTATAAAATGTCCTCGTAAATTTCCTATTTTGAACGAGAATTTAAACGAGAAAATGTCAGACAAAATTTGTTGTTAGATAATTTTATGTGATTGGTTTTGTGCCAATATGTCATCCAAATGGAACGATGATGGCGAAGTTTTGTAGCTCTGTAGGAGAATCCTGAAATCGTTTTCCTTTTAAGTTTTTATAATTTTAATAAATGGCATTCATCAGTATATACTTCAGAGTGAAGTGAGCATTAAGAGCTTTCCGAAAATTTATTCAACTTTTTCGGCTACAATATATTACAGAAACGAAGAATTACAACTCACACTATCTGCACCGAGTTTTAAAATGAACCAGTCAACGCTTTGACCTATTGATCACTTTTATCCTGTAAGAGGACAGAATTTCTGAATGAATAGTTTATTGGGAAAAAACAATAATTTGATAGGGGACATGATTTTACATGGTTAACAAGTAAGTCATAGTTTTGTAAAAGCGACTGCTCTGTTAAACTAAAGAATCGGTGATATCGAAATTCGTTCGTGTGACTAGAAGTCTTTAGACCTCTGGAATCGTTCATTATAGGGACGCAAGTACTTTTTATGCTTTCATGATTATTGACATTAAAGTCCTTAAAGTTCGATCCTTTACCTTCTGAAAGTGACCCGTACATCTAGTTATGTCCCATGTAATAAGAACTTGTAACAATTAAACGTAGGAAGTATTGATGCCCGTGCAGCAAAAACTGAAGGCGAAAAGCGGCTTAACTGGTACGAAACATAATGTTTTCATTTTTATCTTCAAGATAACATCGTTATTTCTCACTCTTAATTTTTTTCCTCACATGTGCGCACCTTTTTCCCTCATGTTTTAATATTGACCCCACCTTAAGCTTTAATTGATAGCCTATCACCCCTCACTGTTTCAAACTCCATACTTACGTATTCCTTCTTTACTCTTCTTCCGTTGTTATTTTTTTGCGTTTTCTTATGAAACCTTCATCTATTTCAACGATCTTACACTTTTAGTTATAGTGTGCATTTCCTAACCTTGATACTTATAGGATATCTCTGACTTGTCCTTTTTGATATTTTGCTCTGTCGTTTAAGTATTACTACTCTTCCCCGTAATATACTTTAACTGCTTTTCCGTTGATCCGAAATGAATAACATTCGATCAAATTCCATATCAATAGCGTAAGCTGTTGGTCAATTACCGAAAAGCTCATAAATGTATGCTAGTGACGTTGTCTAGTAAGACAATGAAAACTTCACGATTAAACCATCCTGCTCAATGAACACAAAACCTACGAAAATGAAACATTTATGTAGGATAAATAAGCAATCTTTGGTAAACAGATATAAATTTAATCACAGGTTACATGATTTGAACTAACTGATCAGTAAAGTTCTAACTTTTATGTTCAAGTAAGCTAGTGATTTAACTATACTATTCCACGCTTTACTAACACGATTATTAGGTATTTTGTTATATTTTCTCTCCTTCTCCTTAACATCTCAGTCAGTCTAAGTGATCGATTATCAGCATGATTGTTGAGTTCATTTTGTTTGTTTATTTCGACATCAAACATTACAATTTTAAGTTAATTACTTATTATTTTCGTTATTATGTTCAGATTTTGTCTAATTTAACATTCTAGATCCATTTCTACACTCGTATGTTGGAATCAAAACCTAATAAGTAAGTTGTTTCTGTAATGTAATTCAGTTTATTTATTTTTGCAGTATTTTACTGTGGTATTATCGTCTAAGTTAAGAATTCTAAAATAACAATTACTTAAACTATGCTCCTACGTTTCCAAGTTATCGCTTAAATTTCCATTAATATCACTGTAGAACAATTACCAATCATGCAGTTATATACTTGTTTACCTACCAAGCATGATGAATTAACAATTCTATATGTGAGTAACTAATACATGAAAAAATAGATAAATCGGGATTCTTCTAATTTCTAAAGAATACAATATACATGGTGAACATTAAAAACGTTATATATATATATATATATATATATATATATATATATATATATATATATATATATATATATATATATATAACAGAATACTGAAACGCCGTCCAGCTAATTAGCTCATGACATTTACCCGTGATCGAGCGATACACGATCTTTGATTTTTACCAAGTGTTATTAATATCTGGAAGTCTGCTTCGATACCATCTTACTCCAGGTTGGATGAGGTGGAACGGTTGATGCTGAGTTAATCATCCCAGAAGAGAAGATTATTACTCATTCATTTTATACAGCCGTTTATACATACACATACCACACATCATTTCGGTTCGAATAATTATATCAAGACATTATTAATATATTAATGATAGTGTGATTAGTATGTACATAAATAATTGAACGAGACGAATATGTTCAATCCAATCAAAATGTGTAAAATAATCTTCCGCAAAAATTGTTATGGATTTTTAATCTTCCTTCTTAATTCGTTCTTCACAGTAATCATGTAACTGGACGTAAGTGTCAGTGCTCCATAATTAATGGATCGGGTGGAGTTAAAGCTTGATTAGCACCATAATATAATAAAACATATTTCTGCTAATACTTTCAGGTTAATGATCTGTATCCTGATAAAATAATTTTTCTAAATGTGTAATCCAGTAAAAAAACAACCTTGCTAACAAAACGCTAACTAGGAAGCCATTTAAACTCCGCCCTTAGAATTGGAAGGTCTTCATATCACGCCCCATGGTGAAAGCCGTGCTTCCTCGAAAGCCACTAAACTGATGCCTCTTCTGACAATCGTAGCAAAAATTAATATAGGTACATGGAATGTTTGCACGATGTGGGAGACCAGAAGAAGCATCCAAGTAACTGACAGAATGAAGAGGTACGTCCAGGGGATATTTGGAATAAGTGAAAGGTACTGTTATACTCCGGTTACAAAGAAGAAAATGCCTCACACACAAGGAGTAGTATTAATGCTGTCTCAAGAAGCCTGGATGGCACTTATAGGATGGGAACTTCATGGATTTAGGATCATCAGTGAATCATTCAAAAAGCAAAAGAGGAAGGGGGATCACAATGAATGTTTTTTATTGCTATGCGCATACAAACAACAGTCACAAAGACGACAGAGACCGGTTCTTTGCAAGGCTGTAGTCAATCGTCGATAGATGTTCTGAGAAGGACCTGACCATTCTGATGGGAGCTTCAATAACCAAGGTTGAAATGGTCAACACTGGTTGAATACACATTATGGGGTGACATGGAGTGTGGAAAATGAACGAAAACGATGAGCGGTTTGTAAACCGATGTGCCTTCAACAAAGTGATTATAGATGACACCATAATATTCCTCTACAAAGCTTACACAAACTACCTAGGTTTCACAAGACCTCATTACGGAGGATCAAATCGACTACATCTTCATCAATAAGAAGTTAAGAGGAATCATGCTAAGCATTAGAACATTAACAGTAGCTGATATAGCTTCAGACTAATATCTAGTAGTTGCCAAAATGAAGCTGAAGCTTAAGAGGTACTGGTCAACTGAAGCAAGCAATATTACAAAGGTTTAGTTCAACCCTTCTTCACGATACTGATAACATCAACGAATGCATGATATATCAGCGATAAGTTCCAGACATTTCACGATATATTTAAAGAAGAAAAAACGATAATGGGGAACAGACTGAAAGAGCTTAAGGAAGCAGCAACTTTAACATGCCAAGAGGTTTTGGGCAGCCGGAAGCATCGCCATGAGTAATGGATCTCTGTTGGCACTCTGAATAAGATCGATTGGGGAAGAAAAAGATAGCAGTCATTAACAGCGAAACGAGAACAGAGAAAGCCAAGGCACAGGCCGGATACACCGAAGCCAACAAGCAAGTCAAAAGGAGCATTAGGGTGGATAAACGGAAATATGTGGAGCACTTAACAATAATAGTGGAAAAAGCTGCAATAGAAGGATATATGAGACACCTGTATGATACAGCGAAGCCAGCTGGAAAATACTGTAAACCGAAACGACTACTCAAGAGCAAGAAAGGGAAATCAGTTGTTGTGATTCAAGAAAATCGAAACAGGTGGACAGAGCATTTCGAAGCATTAACCCAATTAACGTGACAAAAAAGCTCTAGGAGATGTGGAAACTTTTACATACCTAGCAGTATCGTCGATAAACAAAAAGGATCTTATGCACATATGAAGGCACGGATTGGCAATGCAAATACAGCATTTCTACAATCGAAAGACATCTGGAACTCAGACCAGCTATCAGCCAACATCAAACTAACAGTTTTTCAACACAAGCATCAAGGCAGCTTTTTTGTATAGAGCCGAAACTTGGAGTACTACGAAAAGCATCATCCAAAAGGAATATGTATTTGTAAACAACTGTCTGCGAATTCGTTGGCCGGATAACATCAGCGACATTCTGTCACAGAGAACAAATCAATTTTCAACCGAGGAAGAAATTAGGGAAAGACGCTGGAGGTGGATAAAACACATATTGGGAAAATCACCAAACTGTGTCACAAGACAAGCACTAACCTTGAATCGTCAAGACCAACGAACACATTGGCTAGGAAATTGGAGACAGACATTAAGAAACTGAACAGCACTTGGGCAGAACTAGAAAGAAAAACTCAGGACATAGTTAGTTGGAGAATGGTGGTTGACGGCCTATGCTTCACGAAAGACAACAGTGTTTTGTTGATTTTGTTATTTTAGTAGCACTATCTTACTACCATCTATTCTCTTTCAGTTTTACTCGTCTCATCATCATCACCATCAGCGTGGAACCGAGCACATATGCCCATAGGTTCAAGTTGCCATACCACATTAGCACTACGAGATAACAGAGGTAACATAATAACAGAATACAAGAGAGGATAGTGAAGTAAAGTTGTGCAGAAACTAATGATTAGATTCAAGATTTAGATGAAGTTAAAGAGTCAATACACTTGCTCCACTGTGACCGATTCTGAGCCATGTCTCCAAGTGTCTTTAGCCATTTATTGCGACTTTCACCGTGGACCCCAACTGGGTAATCTGAATCTACCAACAAGGCTTAGATTAACAGTCAAGGATTTTATGGACTGATGCCATGATTAAGTTTAGTCGCCCCTACCCTTCTTCTATCCTTTTTCGACCCTAGACAACATCGCTCAACGAGACAGGCAGTAGTTTGGCATGCGCAACAAATGTCTCAACCATCTTAGTCGATGATGGTTAATAACCTCTTCGACTGATTTACCATATTTCCCAAGAACCTTTTGTCTTACCTTAACATTACTCATTCGACTTTTCCATGATATGCGAGAGATGCTACGAAGATTTCTATGGTCAGATACCTGAAGTCGATGCATATCTTGGGTTTTCATGGCTTACGTTTCGCAGTCATATGTTAGGTCGGCGTGGATTGCTGCGCAGTACACCTGACCTTTCGTTGAGAAATGGATACCTCGCCTGCACCACAAGTGGCAGTAAATTGGCAAATGTTAATCGGGCTTTCCGAATCTATGTGGAGATTCAGTCAGGACACCTGACCCACCAGAGGTGATGAATCTCCTGAGATAAGTAAAGTGGTCACCGTATTCGATTACTTCACTCCTTATGATTAATCTAGGTGGAGAAGTAGACCAATCCGAGAGTAACATTTCGTATGTAGAAGGGGAGAATCGCATCCTGAATATGCTTGCATTGTTACTCAAGGTGATCAGGAGATTCTGCATATTATCAGCGTCTTCACTAAATAGGACTATATCGTCTGCGTATTCTAAGTCAATGAGAGGACCTCCTGGAAGGAGAATAATTTTTGAGGTGTTGGAAGAAGTGAGTGAGACTTCTAAGAGTATATCTATGACGAAATTAAATAAAAGTGGGGATAAGTGGCGACCCTGACGAACTCCACTTGAGGATGAAATTTCTCGTGACAATTCACCATAGGCTCTGACTCGACCGGTAGTAATCGAGTAGAGAGCCTTTATAAAGTTTATGTACTTTCGAGGTACACCTTTTAATCACAAACACTGCCACAAGACTTTTACTCGTCTCTCATCAATTAAAACTGTCATTTTTGTCAGTCAATTAAATGCATATTTTCTGAGCTAAAAAGATAATAGATAAGACGTCCACAACACTATTCCGGTTGCACCCGATTAGTAGATTTTGTAAGGTTAGTGTACTGAGATAAAGTTTTTATTTATATAATCCTTGACTTCATTTGTCCACTGAGTTTATAATAAAAGTGACATTCAGATACACAAAAACACACTACCTTTATATGTAACATTTCGAAGTACGCAATCAACATTTGAATGTGTTTGTATGAGCGTCTATTGTTTACTTATTTTGAACATAGAAGAATAATTAATCAAGGATCACAAAAGAATTAAGTCACTGTTTTTTCAACTAACATGTAAATAGTCAGGAATTCCTAGATTATTTTCTTCGTCACCCTTTCTGTAGAACCAATATTAACTTCTTCATGTAACCAAGATGACGGAGAATTGGTTACAGGGTTTTATATTGATTGTTTCAGGTTGTTGAATAATATTGTTTGGAACATAAATCTATCTATGTAATATAAAAAATATTTGGTTCTGGCCTAAACCATAGGTTTATTGCTTTAATCTGGAATGGGTTATTGTTGATTGTTTATTTATTGGATCTTTTTGCTAGTCCATTTGATACTACCTGGGTGACCGAAATACGTATGTCCAAGTATTTCTGAACCTATTGTCAATCTGCTCTGATTCTTAGGCATAAATTAGTGAAAGAAGAAAACACTTGTATGTCAACCAGTTATACCGAACAACTTTTATTTTTCAACACATTCATTTATACATTGAATTTAATCACAATGATTATGAATCATCATGTCCAAATAATAACAAGTGTACAAAAATGTGAAACATTTTATTTAATGCAATTTCAAATCATAGAATATAGTCTGAAGTATGATTTACATTTAATGAAATGAATATGATGAAAATTTACAAATCGAGTTTTTTAATGTTTGACTTTTAGTTGTATTTTTTTTTTGGAAATTGGATACTCCAAACATTTATGTTTTAACAGCTTCTTATTATGATTATGTCATAAAGTTGTAAAATTGTTCCAGTAAATTATAAAAATGAAAATTAGTTATGAAGTTTTATAATGAACTTGAATTAAAGTAGTAGGTGTGTAATAAGTTGAAACAGTATAATAAATTATTGAAAATGCAGTATAAATAATAACTGAAATTCTAATTTCGCTATATTTCTCCGATGAACTTTAACAAATGGTTACTAATAACAGAGAGTGTTATTTTTCTTTTAAATTGTTTTCACTACTCATCTCAGTATTCGTTAATTACGTTGATTGATTAATTCCATGGAGTGATAATAATGTTTTTTTTTTTCATGGAATAAGTCGAGTTATATAACTGTTCAATATGAATAACTAGTTTGACATTCATCTCCATTGATAAAAGATAAAAAACTTAATTCGTGAAAATCTTTATACTGCTAAAGGTTAATTAATAAGTATTAATCCATTTTCTACCAGATGGCGATTAAAATGAATCGTAAAATACACTTAGTTCAATATAAATTTCTTAAAGATTAAGTTGATAGATTGAGAAAAAAACCGTTTTATGCTTTCGTCTTAAAATTGTTAATGCGAATTTTTCATTGAATAATACCGTAAAACTTTTTTTTAGTGTTTTCTGTTATATTTGTATTCATGTGTACAATTTACTTATTTCTTTGTAGGAAACTAAAACAAACATTTAATCATACTATTATCAATAGGTAAATAAATTAAAACAAATGTATCTTGGATTAAATGTTCACATGGAAACATTCTACTGAACTTTCTATTGATCATATCTTCGAATTTCATTGTCATTTCTTCTATTCTGATAAATAAACAAATACTGTACATTTATGAATAAAATTAGAATAAAATAACAAAATTGATAATTGAATGTGATTGTTGCATACTTGAAATGCAGACTATAATTAATTAATTGATCATTCTTTCCAGTTTGAGATTTCTTTTCGAATGGACTGATTAACATAGATTTTGTGCGATTTATTTCTGATACACAAGATTGTTCCCGAATATGTAAATACCTTTTGTATACATTTTCTTCCAGTTCAATGTATCTACTAAATTATTCCTGCTTGATCCTTTAGGATATCTGGTTTCTTTACTAAAATAAATGTATCATGCAGATGTTTTTAATCTTGTACCCATTTTTAAATTGCTTATTTGTCAGGTGGTAGTTTCAAAAGTTTATACAGCATTTTAACGTCCACAAATCTGTAGTCTAAATACTTCAGAATGCGGTTAGAGTATCACAGTTGTGCCTATGTGGTCTTATAAATCATCATAATGATTTAAGTACAATAATCTTGTTAAACACGCGATTTAGTTCTCCGGAAATAGGAATTTAAACAATGTCATATTAATCGTCATATGTTTCATTTCTCGAATCTAACCACATTCAATTCTCAACCTTGGCCTATTTTTAGCCTTGCTGTAATTAATTTAATAGAATCATTTGGATGGTTTAGTTTCGTAATCAACCCATAAAGCCTATAAATATTGTTGTTACGAATTCCGATGTTGCATTTATTGGGTTGTGCAGACTAATATAAATGTGCTTATTTTTCTAGAAGCTCATTAACGTTATGTTTTTAGTAGTTTTTCATTAATAAATTTGTAGTGCATATTTTTTCAAAATTGTTTCGACGTACTGTACATTTTTTGCTTCTTTGCAGTACTGTTGATTCTTGAGACATTGATTCTTTGATGGCGCACAAATAAATGTCTTTGCAATACTCTCTATTTCAAGTGGAGTCTCTTTTGTTAACATTGTGAATAATTCTTCTATTATTGTTATAGCATCCCCACCGGAATGCTTCTGCTTCTTATTTGCCACTGTCTATTGAACTTCCAGCTTCCTACCTTGGTGTCCTTTGTCTCACCGGCTTGATTCTTCTGGATTTAAATTCATGTATATCTTATTGTGGTGATTAACTGTGTAGTCGATCTTCTGATTCTAATCGTGTGGGTGAACCAGATTCATAGAAATTTTTGATTTGTTCAACGTAATTATTATTAATTATATACATGATATTTATATCCATTCTGAAACTATTTATATTCGTGTATTACGTTACCGTATTCCATGGTCAATATGGAGTCACCAGATATTAGGTCAGCAAGTTATTAATGCAGGTCTGCTCAGTTTGAATTCCTGTTTGCCAAAAATATGCAGTTTTCGCATATTACTCCAATGTATGGTGACACAATTCATTACTAAAAAAATGTGTTTAGGCTAGTGCAAACATTTTAATTTTGGTTAAAAATCTTGTTAACATTATTCATGTACTAAGTTTTTTGCAGTTAACTTATTAATGTATGTTTGATGAGTCTGTTTTAATTTATAAAAATTGAGTCGTTATACTTGTATTTTTTAAGTGCCTGTGTCTGCCGATGTCTCCATGTTTTTGTGACTGGTCTTAAATGTACTATAATGCGTTAGCGTTTGTTCTCAATTGACTCTTAATTGTTAATGCTGTTAATTATTAATTATTATGTACTTTAAGTGAACGGAACAACCTCATTCAGTGTTCGTCTGCTTTCATCGTTGTACCACCTCTTCGCCTTCAGTTACAATTGGATACTGTTTAGTCAATAAAAATAGCTGATATTACAAGACGGGTCGAACAAGTAAATATCGCTTTAAATAAGATAAACTGGTTAATAAACTTTCTATAGTTTCATAATCGTAGAAACGTTTATTATATTTGACATATTACATCATCTGTATAATTGTGTTTTTTCATTCCTGAATTGTTCGTCTAAGTTGCTTTCCAGCCAGCTATAGAGTAATTAAACTTCAGAAACAAAACTTCTGGATAAAGAGGCAAAAAAATTAATGTGTTTGGCTTTGATAAAGTAGGTACATTTCTTTTTTCCATGATTTGTACGGCAAGGACAGACATAGCTGATATTTTCCTGGATGCTATTTTAATTGGCCTCATCGTTTTACGTTGGGATCTTTGTTTTATAAAGGGTAACCTTTTTAAATTATTAGCAATATTCCTACTATTTGAAATTTCTCCCTTGATGGTTACACTTATAGGTTTAGTAATAACCTAGTTGTGGTAGAAGTAAAAAGTATATACTCTCTGTGGATCATTATCATAAAACTATCTTCAAATTTAATTAACTTAATTATTATATCCAATTTTGTTTTTGGTTTGGTAGATTCGCTCGCATTATTTATTTTAGGTTGCTTGACCGCTTATTGTAGAGTGGTTAACTACAATAATGTAGGTTTGTAGTGGTATATTTATTGCATACAAAAATATTCACTTGGCGGGTTACTTGGGCTTCTTACTTTTTGGTTGGACCTTATTCAGAATCAGGCCAAGTTGTGTCTTTAGCATGCATTGTCTAGAATTGTAGTTTGCCCCCGCAGACTATATTTGTTTGTTCAACTCATTATTCGAATTGTATTTAATTTCCACTCCAACGGTTGCTCATCTTTACAATTATGGTCTGAAAAAACATACCAGAGATCAGGATGTAAATTCCTTCTCAGCTATTACATTCAATATAACTAACGCAAAGCATAGTACCATGAATCTTGCACAATCTCACTGTGGGCATCTACAACATGCTCAGTAATTTAGATCGTTTGTGGAATTGTGAACTGTACAATACAAATGTGAACGACAAGCTGAGTAATATCATCAACTTATTAACACGATTAAGGTGATACCTGGCTGTCACTCTGGCAATAAGTCATAATGCTGCAAAATAGTCAGAAATGAGAAGCTATAAGTTCATGCATGTAAGGATTATTAAACTTGATTCAAAATTACTCCAGGTGAAGATCAATGCGACAGTACTGCAACTTAACAGTTCTTTTCCATGTAGAACGTCATCGAACATATCAATTATACCAAGAGAGCCCAGTGAAGAGTCTACATGGACACCTGTCACGCGATATAAAAAGTCGGGTAGGTCATTGCCATAGATACCCAAACGTTTTATTCCCAGGTCTCGTTAAGTTGTTTCGGTTGAGACCGATTCACTGTGATTAATATTCTCAAAGGCAGTAGTCAATCTAAAACAGCCTCGACGGTTTCTCTTAACGACTGCCAAATTCATTTAAAACTCTGGATAATTACCTACTGGGAGAACATATCAACGCTTTGGATAATTTACTCACAATTGTGAACCCTAACAACTGTCCAGATCTGCCTTTAAGTTTTCAGGACAGGTATGATAGATTACTATAATTGAAAATAAATCACAAGCTCAGGCTATTGCAAACTAAATCAGTGACACTAAGGAGGCTCATCGGCGGTATGGACCTAATTCACCCTGATCAACCACGACTCTTTGGAGTCACTTTAGTCAGCACTACTTACAAGCTACCTGACGCATGAGTAAGGTGAGCGAATACCGCCGGATATCTCATAAATTCACTACCTAATCTTATAGAGAACATTCTGAAAGAAACTTGTAAATCATTATGCAGAGGCATGAACACAATTGTTCGAGGGGTATTAGAAAGCTCGAATCCAGACAACGCGCTGTGAGACATTGAAAAGTGGATGCTTCTAAGAAGACATTTAAATTTAGCGAGTATTTTGACTCCAGATCTTGTTCGGCTGCCCTAAAAAAATAAAATATAAACCGTGGCAATTTGAGATTATAAGCCCGTGGTTCCACTTGGGGTCAGTTACTCTTGGATCTTTTTATTATATAAATATCAACTTTCAAATATAGCCTATTTACCTCTAGACTGAACACAGCACTAAAAACTCTTTAAGGCCGATCCACCTACTAGTGTTTTGTACTGAGACAAGAATGTAGAGAGGTGTGGAAACCACCCATCTGAATGTTCTTGAAGTGCACAAGAAATATGACCAAGTAGCGATTGTCAATAATCCAGTAAAATTTTCAACAATTTAACCCGCACGTACGTAAAAGAATAAATGAGAAGGCATTGGCAGATGTAGAAGAAGTTATTTTTCATCGTAGGCGTAGAAACTCTAATGGGACAGTGACATCCAAACTGGCTTGCTGAAAAGCGAGTTGTCACTACCGACGTCGTGTCGTGGTCTGGTAGTGATGCGTGACCGGACGTTTTAAACTAGTCCTGTCCAAAATCAAGCATGGTTAGTATCAATTGTAAGAGCTTATGCAACCATACTTTTGAACATTATTTACCACTAAATTGGTGAAACTAAATTTTGTGGACGAACTTACACAGATTTCAATGACTTTAAAATACCTTTTACCAATGAGAATGCAATGATAGATAAATTCTTCATCAACGATGAAAAAACATTAAAATCTCTAAAATAATGACACAGGATACAATCTTTTTACATGGTTTATGAATTCCAGAAAGTACGAAACAGAATTATTGAGTTTGAATTCAAAATATAAGAAATATAAAAACTCATCAACATGGTTACATATCATGTTTTTTCTAGATTTTTTATAATGTCTAAGTAACTTCTTCAGGCGTGATTTGAATGCATTGATGTTTTGTGTATAACCGCCACTACTTGGATACACAGAATATCTTTCAGGAACTACGACATAGTGAACATATTCAAGACTGCGAAGATGCCGATAAGCTCTCGAAATGTCAGTATAAATTGTTGTTACTGGTAGAACATACAACAGGATTATTAGTATCAGAGTCAATAAAGTTTGATCTATGGCATACTAGAAATGTCCCTTTCCTAATATTCAGTGGTAAATACCAAGAGCCTACCAGTGAGATAAAAGTATTTAGTACTTACCAATTCACTTTTTACAGATCTTCCTCTATTATATTCGTTTTTCTAAAGGCTTTTTTTTATTTTAACAACCTTTTCATCGCCTCCTAGAGACGGATTTAAACGCAACAGAATTTCTGAGCATGTCTTTACAGTGCTGATACCATTGTACTGCTGACAGTTCCCTTACGTTTATAAAGGATGCTACCAGAGTAACGGGCAACTGCATAACACACAATACGACTAACAAGTGGGTTTGCTTAAGTGTCAGTCTAGAATGACCAAAGAAACTATCTGTTCTAATTGATTTCTCTCGCCAGCAACCATAACAATGAAAGGTGACTGCATCTAGCGCATCTGTGGCAGACGTTTGAACAAAATTCAGTCAACAATCTCGAATCAACTATGCATAAAGTAATCCGACAGCTTGTAAATTATTGATAAATACGTCCTCATTAAAAAATTTTAATCAAACGATTCAATGTTAGCATGTTCAACTAAACAAAGCGCACGACCTTAAAGAATTAACTTGATACCAATTGGCTTTATCAATTTCACCGACAAAATATAGTGTAAGCGCTAAATTTTTTAAACGACTTGGTACGTCCCGTTCTATTAACAAGAGAAACCATATTACATTTTCCTACAAATGATGGCTGGATGTAAACATTACAAGCTTAGATAACAAGATCAAAAAGTTAAAGTCACCTACCTAATATCGTTGAATACTGACAGTTTGTTTGTCGTTGCTTAAATGTCAAATGCTTAACTAACAAATAATTTTTCATTGAGCTAAAGGGACTGAACTGAAGTAATTTCATTTGATATGTTAATTGAACCGACGTTCCCATTGGAGTCGAATCTTGGAGGAAGCTAATGTAGCGAATTAGGTTGACTTATTAAGAGTTGACTTCACGCATACATTAAAAAAAGTTAAGCCCCAGTTATTATTTACTTCTTAATTATGCATAGAGATTATATTTCGTTTTATCTTATATTGAATGTTGATAATTTTCGTGTGTTCGGATGGTTAATATAGCAATCCACTATTCCCTGCCCGCGATACTGAAATAAAGACCTGTGAACTATTAATATAGTTTCTTATGTTAATAGAACGTGCCTTCCCGAGGCTCTAAAAATACACTATATCTCAATCATTACATCAGTGAAGCACAATAGTACCTAAATATGGTAAATTTATTACGTAGACCATGCTAAACGTCACTCAAGTTAACTAATGTGATCGCCGAATTTCTAAGAACATATACGCCGAGCCGTAACTACTAAGATGGATTTAGAAAAAATTCACAGTTAGGTCAAAAAAATTGTTAAATTCATATGACTCAGGGACAATACAACTTTCGGCTAGTTAGTTCTTTGTGTAAATTCATATGGAATATATAAAAAAATTAAAAAAATTTAACTATAGAATTTAAATCTTAGACACTAGTTATTCCACTATATTAGGAATAATTCTATAGATAGTATAGATGCTTAACAAATTGCTGTAGTTAGCTTAGTGATATTTATATATTGTGGCAAAAGTAATTAGAACTAAGGAAAGCTGAATCAATGTAAAATGTGATATGTTTTGCTTGAAAGTAACGCACTTTTTCGTAGTAGCTTGTTGTGGCATAACGTTCTCAAAAATATATATCTTAAGCAAAAATAGTTTTAGTATGGTGTATCATACATGATGCAACTGCGTGATCTCTTTCATTATTCTATCTGCAATACACGCTAAAGGGAAAAAAGAGGTGTCAGGATCTTGTGCATTGAAAAAACAGTGCTGTACGTAGCATGGAAGAGTTTCTATCTATCCTTGATTTAAGGACTGCTTCACTATTTGTGTTGCCACTCATTGAGATTTGGAGATGACTTAACAACTGTGACGGTGACCCATCATCTAATGCCTTTGATTGTAAAAGACTTTGGATTCTCTGTCGGCTTGATAAAATTAAGCAATTTATTATTTCTTGTCTTAGAATGGCGTATAGTTATGATGTTGGTGGATTTAGATTAAAGTTATCGTGAGATGTTTACCTGCCTTTTACTTTGGTTATTTCCATGTGGCAGATCCATTTAGCATGCATTAATTCTCTTTTCTCGTAGTATCACTTGGGTGTTCCGTAAAATTATCAAACATCACTGGATGTCTAGTCAGAAATATGTCATCGCCTTTATTACTTAATACGATAACCTGATGCTAGAAACAATAAATCACTCCATCAAAGTAATACATTCAGTTTTTTATCATCCGAGACTTCGATCACACAAAACGCATTTTCATTTGTCATCACACATTTTAACAAGTAAAAAAAACGAATGTTTAATATATCTACTTATTTATTCGACAATGAAATAATATCTTAGATATTTATTAAATCTTACACCTATCAGTCATTTTTCACTAACGTATATATTTTAATATTTTTTTTAAAAATTGAGTTATTAAACGTTTGAATTTTATGTTTGTGAACACTAATTGAAGCAAACACATATAAAACGTTTTTTACGGTTTATTACTTTTAAATTGTATTTTGTTAGCATGGACGTTGTTTTAATGTACCTATTTTGTAATCAAATCTATACGCGGTCAATTTAGCTTCTCAAGATGGATATCCTTGCCGTTACGTTCCTCGTATTTTTCCATTCATTAGTTGCAGCTATAGAGTTTCCATTAACTCCAGAAACATGCAAGGAAGTGTGTGTTTCTCAGTTTGATGTGAGTTTTTTCAAAACTTAACTGTATTTTAGTGTGTTTGGTCACGAAAATTTGTATTCGACAGCATTTCTTAATAAATGCAATTATTATGTCGATTGTCATAGTCACTTTTTAATACGGTTTTTGATGGAGTATGCTGACTAAATGATCTGTACTAGCGTTCGGAGGAGATGTTCAATACGTTTCACATAGTATTCAATTTACTTCCTTATACGATACGAATTCTTTGCGTCTACTGTTATAACTTGGTGGTCACTGTTAGTAGATCATTGTTATGTTGTAATACGCACTCTTCACATGATTTTCAATTTTTTGGTTCATTGTACTTCGAAATGCAGGGTGCCAGCCTTGTCTTCTCACTTTGTCGTTATTTTTCCAGCATTTCCGGTGTACTGTAATCTTTTGAATGATAGGAAATATTAGCATATCCTACGGTACTTCATTTTTGCTTTAAAATTCTACTGAACTTGAAGTTTTTTGATTTTTGTCTCTTCGAACACTTTCTAATATTCAGGGTTTTTTTTATTAGCGTTTCATAGCTTTTTCTATGCCGTTTGTGAAATATTTGATATTTAAAAAAGTTACCAAGGGGTTCTTGTTGCTGTTTTGGTTATAAATGATAAGATGAAATTATTTCATTCGGTATTTAGAGGTTTGTTAATTAAGTTTGGAAAACCAACAGCCAGTATTAGTTGTGCTTTTACTACCAATGACGACTGTTTTTGGAAACAAAGTAATCTACGTTCCCGGTCTTACAGTGTAATTAGTGTTTGCATATCATTGAATCATTCAAGACTGCGTTTATCTATTGAAACGATAGCTTCCATTCAAATGCGATGTGGTATTTCGGTACTCGGATAAATTAGCAATCTGTATTATCGGCTTGTTCAACGGAGACTTAGTCTAGACTATAATGGTTTCAAATATTTCAAGTTAGCTTGTTTAGTGTTTTGTCTTGAGAGACTAAGTTAACTGATTGCCATGATATATACCGAAATATGATATAATTCTAAGACTTTCGTGTAATTTCATTTAATTACCGTTCCATTATATGATCATGCCATATGGAGCTTCAAAAGCCTTGCATTATTATTTGGCCACTCTACGCATACTGTGCTTCTAACATCAAATTGAACCTTTCCGTTGTTTGTATTCTAGTTGCAATTTTATTTCAATGTTCACATATAAGTTGTTTTTGTAGGGAGCTGAAGAGGATGCTTGTTCCAGAGGTTGTATTTTGTCAAACCTGAATTCAGTACCAAATACGTATACTTGCGAAGGATCTTGCGAAGATGCATACATGCCAAATAACAAGTCAGTTGCGGCTTGCAAAGTAGGTTGTGGCGCAACTCCGGGCCATACATCTATTTCTCTTGGGTTCCTGCCAGTTCAGAAGTAATGTTGTGATAATTCAGTACCAATTCATCATTTTAGCTTCTTTGGTAGTTTCTTTGACAAGTTTCGTCAGTTATTGGGAGGCGTGAACAGTGGTGAGATTTTCTATTTTTTTATATAGACGTGCCTTCGTATAAATGAGCAGAGCATAAGCAGATGTTTTATTATAAAGTCCGAATTTGTTTTATCACATCATATTTTCTATTTCTATAAACGAATGTACTTTGGTATCCCGGAATGATATACCATTAACTTCTAATCAAATGGTTTTAAGAATGAGAGTATGCAATATCTGGTAAACATCTTAGCTGTTGCCAGTCTACGAACATTACTTATTGGTATAAGATTATAGATTAGTACAGTTAAGAAAATGCAATTCAGTGGCCAAATCCTGTATTACACACTAGTCTTTTTAGTCATATTTGTATTTGTGTTAGGATTTCGCCATAATCGGAGAAATAGTTCGTAGACTGTTTCTATCCTGACTAGTAGGTTTAAAGTTATAAATCTTTAAAAATTTTCAGGATTAGTTCTCATGCATGTTTTTCATACCGTTTTTATTTCCCTTAGGTCCGGAAGTTAGTTTGAATCCTACAGCGAATAAAGTGGATAGCGATTCAGATTCAAACTCTCGTAATCACGTCGTCATTTCGCGCATCCGCATTTTCCATGTTTTTAATCCATGTACGTATTAAAAAGTTTGCTTTGGACTTCTGATTTAAATTTAATTGCCATCCAAATGTGTATATGTTAACTAATTGCGTAATAGCATTTTTCAATTAACGCTTTCATTTTAACTTATTCAACTTACTAGGTAGTTAATCTGAAATTTGTTCAACATATCTGCATACAGTGGAGATTAGAGTCACTGTAAAGTTATCCTTCCCTACTTTTCAAGTGTTAATAACCCACCTGGAGTTAATTTGAGCGATACGTGTTAGTTAGATTAAGACTGTAGTCGTATTTCATTATCTGAATAGTACACTCGACAAACAGGTTTCATGTTAATGCTCATCATTAAGAGGTGCACCACAAAAGTACATAGCCTTACTACTTAATCTAACATTGTCAGTCATTGATGCTGTTATAGTTGTAATACTTGGTCGAATTCTGTTAAGGTGAATAGTTGAGTATGTAATCCTCATCGAAACGTCAGCAGGAAGTGTTTCGAGTGTTTTTCTTCACATGTTGCTGATTAATGAAAGTGTAGGTGCAACATAAGGGGAAACCATTGAATGATTGGGCCAATAAATGATTGTTACTGAGATATAATGCCATTGATTGTTAGAGATAAATTATGCTTATTATTTTCCAATTGTTCTAAGATATGTAACAAGCCGTCTGGTTATTTTGTCAGGTTTTATATCCTATACATTATTTACATTTCTATGGAAAGTGTTGGTTTCCACTTTAGTGTTAATGCCGATCGTTCATATTTCGCATCAATTGACTTCGATTTCATTGTAGTGTGGAAATACGAATTTATTTCCAGTAAAATTTCTGCTTAGCAGTGTGGTTCTTCATCGGAAAAATAATTGTTACCTTATTTCTCTTTAGTAATCTGGGAGTAAATTAGTTCACAGCGCTTTGTAGATGTGCATTTATAACATTTTCGTTTATCTTTAGTCGATGCACGTGAAAATCCTCTGGAGTCATCATACAATGAAATGATTCCGCAAGATGGTGATAGTTATTCCAAATCTTTGAAAAACGACGGTCGAAATATAATCCGTATACATTCTATTAGCGATGAAGGAGAATCAACCTTTGCTGAACATCAACCTACATCTGTCGGAAAAGTTGCGTTCTTTTTCCGCCATATTATGTTTCGGCCTCTTTTATTACCACTGCTTATTGCATTGTTGATTGTTATATTATTACTAATGGTGAAATTAACTATTCATGCTTGTCGTGTTCGCGAACATCGCCAGGTAGGTTTCATAAATTTTGATAGTACATTACTGTGTGGGCTGTCTGATCTATTTAATGAAAGATGCAAATCGTTGACGTGGTTTTTTTTGTCTGATAATTATACTAACCAGAAACAAAAATGGTGCTTATTTTGACTATCAAAATTAATCTTTATAATAGTTTGCTATACTGCAATTGATGATCAGTTCCAAATTGCTTATACTGTAAAAATTAAGACATACGTGTTTATCAAACTTCCAACATAATACAAGACAAATTACAATCACTTAGAAGACCTTTGGATCCTATTGATATGATAATTCTTTCTAAATTGTTTTGTATGCACATGAAATCAAAATGTTCGCTGTTTGGTCGTAGCAAACCAGATAGTCGTTGTCAGTTTCCATGTAGATACAATTTTTTTGAAGAGGTCTTTCATCTGTTCATTAATTTCACAGGTTCATATAGTTCATAAATTTTGTATTTGAAAAGAATTCCAAGACCTCTTTTAAGTACACACTTCTGCATATGATTACCGACAAATGACTTTCCGCTCATGTAAAATGTTTTTTTTTTACACAGTATATTCGTTTGCCAACATGTATTGAAGCAATGGATGGGAAAGTTCCATTATATGAAGATGTGGTGAAATGTGAGAAACCATGCGAGAAAGCCGCGATGGGTGTCTAGTTTACGTACTATAATTTCTTTCAAAGTAGTTTTTTAAATAGTTGTGATAATACATTATTATTCTGTTGTCATCAGTTAAACAGTCACTTGCTCATAAACGGAAGGATAAATTTGCAAGTTCTCGTGTTTTTCCACTTTTTCCTTATTTTTGTCACTGTTTTCCAAACGTTTTGTTGTGTTCAGCTTTAGTTTGTTATGTTATATTACTCGTCATTCATAATAATAAACACATAATTAACTGAACCCTTTTTGAGTAACTATTTTACTGACGAAATTATCTCTTATTTGTGTTTTGTTGCTCTCATTAACTGTTGTCACCTCTGAATCACTTTTCGTTTCTTGATCATGTTATTTTCATAAACTTATTTCGCTGTTATTGCTTGCTTTAATAAATACCTTATAAAAATTATTGTATTTTGCATGTGACAAGATAACGATTGAAGTGTGGTTTGTTTCTATCATTATATTACATTCTGTTTACACAAAAATATTTCCAGTTAGTGTGTTATATTTTAATGAGTGATAATAATATTAATGGTCGATCCATATTTAGAGACTGAGAATTTAGTACATTTTGTGTCGTGTAGTTATTCTAGTTGTAGTTTGTAGTTGTGATTTACTGTTACTAATAGATTGGGTTGTTAATCAGTTGTCTTTCTTCATTTCATCATCTTGATTCGGGTCATCAAACAGCATACCAATTATGCTAGTGCATGAAATTTTCAACACGATTGCAGATTAAGCTATAGTTACTTTTATAATATATTGGTGGGGTTGTTACTACGTTTGCAACTGAACTGAAACTAAAAGTCGCTAACATTGACAGTTTTGTCTGTGAATTAAAGTTATTTTCCCGGCTGTTGCTGCTATCTTGACGTGCTGGTAGGGCTTGCCTATCGTGACGACCGAATTGAGCTATATTGGCTGGAACGCTGTTTCTCTAGGTCCTACAATGCCAATCAGGTCTATTGGAGAACGATAAGACTAAAGGCAGCAACCTAAGATCTGAGGGCGAAGTCGTACTTCTGACTGCAGTGAGGTGTGAAAACAGTAAGGTGTTTCCCTCGGATAACCAGCATCTGCAGCGACGCTTGCCTTCTCAACGGAAGTAAGGGGTTAGGAAAGGTCGACTGTAAAATTGTCACACCTCACCTTACTCCACGGATTCCCGTTTCCGGCAGTAAGGCTTTCTAAGAAACGGAGCTAACTTCCCATAACATGGACGTTCGTAATCGTCCTCAAGCAGTTGTCCATTGGGCTCTGCAATCGCGCTCCCAGGTCACTATGGCCAATATTAGCACTAGTTTCCTTTCAGGCACCTCAGTAAGTAATATCCTTCCGTGATGTGGGCAGCCTGGAAGTAAAACCTACCCTCATACTTCTATTGATACAAGATCATCTTGTTCGTAATCGAATCCAACCATCAACTCTTAATAATTCTCTTATCCCTACGACTAACCCTTCTCTCATGACTTTATCACCTCACGCCGCTATTGTTAATGGTTCGAGATCACGAAATGCTATTCTTGGTATTCTGATATTTCGCGCCAAACAACATGTTTTATCTTTTAATCTTAAAAACTTATGCCAAGTCTTACTGAAGCTGAGAAAGCTATAGGGAATCTAAAGTAGCGGAGAGCGACAGGACCTGATGGATTAACCCCTGGCATGTTTAAGGACGGTGGTCCTGTTTTAGCAGCGACATTAACTGAAATTTTGGCTAGAATTTGGTAACTGGTCTTAATCCTATCTGACTGGTCTCGAACACTAACCATTCCGGTCTTTAAGAAAGAACAGAAGTCCTCTTGTGACAATTACCGAGGAATCAGTTTAACGAATGTAGTGTTTAAAATATTAGCTTCAATAATACTTCGACGTGTAACTGAAGCCCATGAAGAGCGAATTTGAGAAAATTAAGGTGGTTTCAGACCCAGACGTGGTTGTATAAACCAAATATTCACACTTAGGCAGGTTCTGGAACATAGACACACTTTCAGACACCCAACAATAGCTGTATTCTTTGGCCTTAAGGCAGCATTCGATTCTATTGATCGTAAGGTTATGTGGCGATGTCTATCATTGAAAGACGTACCGAAGAAATACATTGATCTTATACAAGCTCTCTACTCGAACACCACATGTCGTGTTAGAGCTTATGGCAGACTGTAGTTGAAATTGACCACCTCTAGTGATGTTCGTCGAGGTTGTCCGCTTTCCCCATTTTTATTTAATTTTATCACTGATACACTTTTAGAGTTAACATTGTCATCGTCTGATTTCTCTGGGGCTGACGTCCTTCCAGGAGATAAACTTACTGACTTAGAATACGCAGATGATATAGTTCTATTGAGTGAAGATGCTGACAAAATGCAGAATCTTTTGACAACCTTAAACATGAACGTAAGCATGTTTGGGATGCGATTCTCCTCATCCAAATGCAAAATGCTGCTTCACAACTGGCTACATTCGGCACCAAGGTTAGTGATAGGGAGCGAAGCAATTGAATGTGTTAACCGTTTTACTTATCTCGGGAGCCCCATCACTCCTGACAGTGTCTGATGAAATCTCGGCTCGTATACATAAGGCCCGATTGGCCTTTGCTAGCTTGCGTCATAGTCAAGACATCCGCTTACTGACGAAACGACGCGTTTTCTGAGCAGCAGTTAGATCCGTTTCACCCTATGGATGTGAAACATGGCCATTAATGATAGAGGATATTCGTAACTTCTAGTGTTTGATCATAAATGTTTTCGAAGCGTTACTTGTTTTTGCTGGGACCTACGAGTAAGCAATTCGTGGGTTAGGAATAGAGTAATAGGTGAATATGGTTAGTCTATTGTTGAAGTAGTGAATCTTCACCAACTGAGGTGGTTAGGATATGTATTACGCATGCCTGACCACCGCCTACCTCGATGAGCGATCTTGTCTGGTGTGGGAGTAGGCTGGAAGAAAGCTAGGGGTGGCCAAACGAAAACATGGCACCAATCCATGAAGACATTGACAATTGGGCTGAGCCATGTTAATAGATACAGACTACCTGCTTGGAGCCCACGTGATGATTGTAACAAATGGTTAGAGACCTTAGGTGATATGGCTCAAAATCGATTGGAATGGCACAAGTGCTTTCACTCCTTGTCTTTCTTTAAATTCTAAGTTTTTGAGAATATCATAATTTTCTCTTTACTAAAATCACTTTGTTTCAAGTCTTATCTCTGATCTCTATGCGTTTCCATTAGTACTTACTCTGTTACTACCTCCCCTACTCTGTGATTCGGTCCGACAATTTAATCTCTATCTGCTAATTGAGACATGGCAACTTGAACTGATGTACGGGTGTATCAAGTTTTTACGTTGTAACTGACTGAAAAGTCATGTTTAACGTGTTACGTTATTTTCGTTTGCAAGTTGTTTTCTTATCCAGAATGGCATTTATCAGAAGACCCTACTCGCTCCGTAGTTAGTGAGATTCACAATAAATCGTGAAAGTATTTAATAATTTCAAGTGCTCGTGTCATTTTTCAACATCCGGGAATGGAGGAAGTAACAAAGAAAGCATGCTTTACTGCAACTTTTTGAGTAGGATAACATGAGTGTCTCTTAGAAATGATGGTATGACATTAAAAGCATATAAGCAGAAACATTCCTAATAAACTAGATAGTTTATTAACAATAAAATTTGATCTTTTGAACATGGGAACTATGCACTTACAAAAAGCCAACGTCAGCCATTCTTAGATAACTATTAAGTAAGCTATGATCATGAGAAGACGTCTAAACACGTGATACTGTTTTTATGCTTAAGAGAAAGTTAACTGATAAACTTACATTGACTGAATTATAGTTAGTAAAGATTGAATACAATTCCTTATACATAACTATATACTCTCTGGACAAGTTAATTACTACCAGAATCTGTAGATTAGTGGGCGATGTGTTAGCTTTTCAATTGTTCGAGTTCTAGTATAAACATCGACAATGCGTTATACATATATCTAGTCGACGCGTTGCTCAAAAGATCATATACATGTAATAGATTCTGTTGTTAGTTGAAATTCGCCTATTTTAAATATCCACAGTTTCTTAAAATTATACGGGTGGAAGTATAGTCTTCAAACTATCGAAAGCAAATAGATTTTAAATATACCAACAACATCGTCTGGCGTATTCACTAATTAAGTATATTAACATTCAAACTAGTTCATCTTAACTGTTTTGTCTAGCGAACTTTCTTTTGATAAGTCTATTATGAGAAAAACATATTATTATAACGTATTTGAGTGTATTCCTAAGGCATTTTTAGATGAAGTGTTCATTTTTTATTCATCTCCGAAAGTTTGTCAGGGAATAGTGATTAATACTTTAACGATGTAGAAAGTAGGTTATCAACTAAATTTGTTGGTCCCAACAAACTTTGGGGTTATCAATCTTCATATATTGTTAAGTGACTTACAATCAATCCATATATACAGTTTTATTTTTGTAGTTCTTTCTTCAACATTAAATAACTAAGTTACTAGCAATCTTTTATAGTATATGACTGTAAAATCCTTTTTTTCAATAAGAGTAAGTGCTATCCAACACGTCGTCCAATGCGTTTTGTTGATGTAGTCAGTGACATAACATCGATGCACTAGTCTAATCTATGTCTGTTAATGGATGAATAGGGATTCGAACACGTTGTTTTAGAGTTAATAGTGATGTTTTCAAATTAGCAAACTATAGCCCAGTATAATACATTAATGCTAATTATTTATTATTCTATTAATTTAGTATCTCAGTCTTACTGGATGCTATTACCAGTATTGTGATCATTAGTAAAAAAAATAATTGTAAGATGTATGCTGCCCCACTAAAAACTTTATAAGGACAATCTCTCGTCATCACTCACGACTGGATCTAGTGATTTATAAGACTTCATAAAAAATATGTCGTCTTTCGTATATATTCCAGTCTCCATTTGTACGCAGTTTATCGTTTCCTAGTTGAATATTTTCGTTCTCCCATAGCCACTCGTTATCATTGGGGATTTATTACTGGTTTCAGAATCGCGGTAAATTGATGTAGTGTATTAGTGAAGTAATTGCACAAAATCAGTTATTGATTGTTTTTAACTAATTCATAGAGTCGATTCCTATATCCTTATGGTCAAATGATTAGATGTAGTAGTTGGAGTTAGTAAGTAGGAGACCGCTTAACGTCGGTTTCCTGTAGTTGATATACGTCAGTAACGCTACCTGTAGTCTGATGATACTAAATGTGGAGCTGCGTCACTCAGCTTTACAGTCAAAAACGTTGCCACCAAACTATTAAGCTTCCAAGTAACTTTTAGAATTAAGATATTTGCATTGATTGATCACCAATTATTTTCTAGTTTTTTTGTTTATTTGGTCCTTAAGTTGATCAAATTCCACCGATCAGTTTTCAGTGTGCTCATCGATATAAATGACTGAACGTTGCGAGCACTATATTTTGATTTAAGATAGTTAAAAGTAGTTGGAAGGAGACTGCTCTGCCCAGATTTAGTACTAGTTAATGAATAAAATTAAACACCTACGGACAGAAGCTATTCTGAAATATTTATTAAGGCAATTTATAGTGAAAATGAAAAGTGTTTTAAACTAATTCTTGATCTCAGTAGTCAACAACAATTTTCCCTGTAGTAGAAAAATTTCAATAAATGTTAATTTTGGTAATGTAACCTGTTTCCAACGATTTATGTGTATATGATCTGTTTACTCAGTGTATTATTACTATTAATGTTTATTTAAATACCCTACTAGTTACAACCTTCTTATATTTCATTTTCAGAAAGCTTTCCATTAGTTAGTATTTCTTTTAAATTGAACTGAATTTTATGTAGATAAGTAGTACTCTTGTTAAAATAAAAGGCTATTTGTCACCAAGAGTTGCGTTTTTCGCATATTTTTCTTCAATGTAAAATATCTTTTAAACAACGCAGTAATTCACGTGGTGGATAAATAATTTGCATTTACCCCTTTTTTGTTTTGACTCATATCGATTAATTATTGTTAATTAACATTATTGATGTGATTTTTCAGCTATAACTTCACGATTTCACTGCTACCAGCGACCAATAGCATTTCATCATTTGTGAACTCAAGATTTTACTTGATATGCAGTTTATAATTATTGTATGTCGCATAAGTTAACAGTTTATTATTGAATATTTATCATTAGAATGAAAACTTGCTACACCCTATTTTATTTAAAAAATGTATTTTTATTATTCTGTGAGTATACTACTGATTTAATCGATTCCATTTATTTCGTTCCTTGAATCTATAACTTTACTCTCGAAAGTTATCTTGTGTAGTCCTATAAGCTTATTATATCAGCGTAAATTTGATCGTGACCTGTAATCCTTTAGCTGGTTGCCATATTTGAAGTTTATCGGTTGAAGCATAGAATTTGATTAACAGACCGACTAGTTTTGGTTGCACTGTGTTTATTGATCCCAGTGGTTCAATTTCAAAACCTCTGTTGTTGTTCTGGGCAATATTGTTTCACTTCATTTAGAAGTGAGCTGTTCGGTTAAGTTACAACTGTTACATCAACCTATTCCAATAACCTCTTTTGTAAATGATTATTCTCAAAAGACTTGTTAACCTAATTTTAACCTTCATATTTCTGTTAACTGTCTTGTTCTGTTGACTTGTAACCAAGTGGACTAGTGAACGATTAGTTTTTATCCTATAAGAAAAGTATTTTTATTATCTACAAGCAATGTAGTTTAAAAAATGTAGATAAATGGAATGTCTCGCATAATAAAATATATAGGGGAATTCTAACTAATATTGTATCTGAATATATATTAATAGTAATAGTATAAGTAAACAGGATAAATAAACAGAATATTTAAATATCGTTGAAACCATTGTATGGGAATTACTCAAAGATACGTATTTATTATAATTACCTTCGAATAAAAGTTTTTGTCGACTATTACGATAATGTACGATGCGAAACGAAACTTCTCTTTTTTCCATGTACACCAAGAAAGGATCTGATTTTACTTTTAGAATACCCGTCATTTTTAGTAGGTGTTCATTTATAGTCACTAAGCTACAAAAATATAACTAAATCTGGTGAAAATCTGGCCACATGTTTAATGGTTAACCGATAGACAAGTGAACCTGATAAAACCTGGTTTACGAATAAGGTTATCACAACCAGCTAATTAAATCTTAAGGAATAGCTACACAGGTCGCTTCTACGTGAAACGAGCGTTGATAATGTCATCATAACAACGACCATAGGGTTTGCTATAAAACCACAACATTATTAAAAACACCCATTTTAGCTGCAAATCATTCCCATTATTTGAAAAGACTGATTAATATTTATGTTCATTTCCTTCCAACATCTTTTAAGTGTTTAAACTATAAGCATAACCTACTATGACTTAGAGTTGATGCAACAAGCAGATTCCAGATCCAATCTCCAGTTTACGTAATTTAGTCGAAAGGACTGGTTAGTATTATTAATTGTCATACCATAAAAGTATATCTCAAAACGTTGTATATAATTCTCTCTGGCTAATGCGTTAATTTATAAACATTCATTTAATCATTCCTTAATATCAATTAACTAATTTGTATACTTGTCTTATCATACTGTAAGCATACTCATCCCGCAATTTTTCCGTGTGCTTTTTACGTACTGTTATGTCCATACAATTTAACTTTGGTTACGTATTACTTTGTTGTACATTTCAGACTCTGCATTTTACCCTACGTTGTAAATGGCTAAAAGTATTTATGAATATGTTCGAAATTTTGAAATTATGGATCACTGTCTTCCGTCCACATGGATTGTTGTTCGTTTAGATGGACAAGGATTTCATAAATTTACAGAAAAGCATAATTTTATAAAACCAAATGATACACGTGGTTTACTGTTGTCAGTACGTGGAGCGGAACGTGTTATGCAACAGCAGAAAGAAATTGTACTGGCTTACTGGTCAATCAGATGAATTTAGTTTTGTGTTTAGAAAATGTACTGAAGTGTTTAATCGACGATCAAGGTAAGGACAGTTATCGTCTTGTTAATAATCTGTGCAATAAGTCTTGTGATCAATCTACAGTTGTTTAATTGATCACAAGGCTACAAGAATGGAGCAGGATTCTAGAGTTATAGTTAAGGAGGCTTGTTGTCCTATTTAGCATAAAGTTCTAACATCAAAAAATCCAACATGTTGTTTGGCGCGAAATATCAGAATACCAAGAATAGCATTTCGTGATCTCGAACCATTAACAATAGCGGCGTGAGGTGATAAAGTCATGAGAGAAGGGTTAGTCGTAGGGATAAGAGAATTATTAAGAGTTGATGGTTGGATTCGATTACGAACAAGATGATCTTGTATCAATAGAAGTATGAGGGTAGGTTTTACTTCCAGGCTGCCCACATCACGGAAGGATATTACTTACTGAGGTGCCTGAAAGGAAACTAGTGCTAATATTGGCCATAGTGACCTGGGAGCGCGATTGCAGAGCCCAATGGACAACTGCTTGAGGACGATTACGAACGTCCATGTTATGGGAAGTTAGCTCCGTTTCTTAGAAAGCCTTACTGCCGGAAACGGGAATCCGTGGAGTAAGGTGAGGTGTGACAATTTTACAGTCGACCTTTCCTAACCCCTTACTTCCGTTGAGAAGGCAAGCGTCGCTGCAGATGCTGGTTATCCGAGGGAAACACCTTACTGTTTTCACACCTCACTGCAGTCAGAAGTACGACTTCGCCCTCAGATCTTAGGTTGCTGCCTTTAGTCTTATCGTTCTCCAATAGACCTGATTGGCATTGTAGGACCTAGAGAAACTAGCGTTCCAGCCAATATAGCTCAATTCGGTCGTCACGATAGGCAAGCCCTACCAACACGTCAGGGTAGCAGTTACGATCAGGATTGAATTACTGCCTGACCATTGTTTACTTCGACGAGCAATGCTGTCTTGTGTAGGAGTAGGCTGGAAAAAAGCTATAGGCAGTAGATACAGACTTCTTGGATCACGTTTACACATTAGTTGGAGGTTTTGGATATCAGTGGCTCGGATACACTCACTTTTTCTCTAGTTTGCGTGTTACAGAATTACTTAATTCCTTCTCGGATCATATTCCAAACTTCTCACCTTTTCTGACTATGATTGCTGCTTCATCACATCGACTTCTTTGTATTTCATCTTGTTAATTTCATCTCATTGTGTGGACTTAGTTTAATGACTTGAGTTATTACACATTTATACTAGATCCTATATTGATAATGACATGCTGACTTTATAGTACTCTTGTGTAAAAGACTTTTCAATGATAAACTTGAATATGTGCCTAAGTCAATTTATGGTAATAAACTGTTGGCAACAACTGGATTTATAATATGTTTGTTAGTCAGAGTGTACAGGACGGAATTAACATCTATATAGTTAAGTTTAGGACAACATATTATAATTTGTATAAGTTTTGGTTGTGTCAGAACGTAAGTTTGGTTGTAGAAGATTGTGTGCATCATGCTCAGCTACTAGATGTACTAGAATCGAGGACATTTATACGTAAGTTTGCATATTACTAGTTTACTATTATGGAAGCAGCATATAACTGTTTTTGTGGTCAAACAGTGTGCTTTTAGATCAAACATGGTAACAATAGGTTATATCAGAAGTGTAATAACAGATCCTATCGTCACCACCAGGTTAGAAGAGAATGCATCATTCAAAGTAATTTACAAAGTGAACAAAAACCTGCCATAAGGATTGTGTTTACGTCTTTTAGATATGGTGAACAGCTTTGTTTTATTGTTTTCGTCATCTTCCAACTCAAATCTCAGTTGCTCAGACATATTACGTGTTTCTTCGTTGGAATGACTGGATACTTTCAGTTATTTGATACCATATGGAATAAAGGATGATCGTGTTGAAATACCACTACTCTTTGAATGTGTTACTTGACATCTGGAAACTGAGGCATCATAAGATGTGACTTCAAGTTCCTAACAGTAGCTATCTTTTTTTCTCGTTTTTTAATTGTGAACAAGTAGTCAAGTATTTTTTAGAAGGGTATAAGCAGTCAAGTTCATGAGATTTTTTGGCTACTTAATTTATCATCTTTCACGCACATTCTATAAGGATCCCTCGGTTTTAGCTAAAAATGTGACTATTCCGCCATTCTCGAATAGAATTATTAGAAAACAAGGTTTTTCTCGTTCATTTAATGAGTAAGTGCAGCATATTAGTGTAATTTTCATTTAGCATTTCATTTCAAGCGTATGGACTTGTCTGTAACTGCCTGTTATGAACATGTTTGTATAGTGCAGCCCGATATACTATAGCTAAAGCTAGAGCTAGAAGTGAAATCTTCAATAAAATTTTCCATTAATATGCAGCATTCACCCACTAAATAAACAAAAAGGGACTGAAAATAATCGGCATGACACACTTTGTAAACAGTGAAGACGTTGCAAATAACCTTAGCTGTTCATTTATGTGAGAAAAGTATCACGGAAATGTATTTTGTTAATATAAATACCACGATTCTGATAAATATTGCCTTTTGATTAATTTATCTGAATACTTGTAAAACAGTCACATTTTCAGCTAAAGAAATGGTAAACTCGTAGAATGTAGATGAAAAATGATAAATTACTAAATTAAGAAATAAGCTGACACATTCACAAACCATCTCATTACAATATTCATAATAATTGATTGAGGACTGCTACATCCTCATGAAATAAAATGTTAAATGAAAATGTCGCTCTAAAGTGACTAACTCACATACCGAATGAATGGTAAACGGGATAGAAAATGCTTGATAAAATAGATTTATTTAACATTGAATACATTTAAGAAAAAACCTCATCCACATGAACTTGTTATGATTTACAATCATATACCTTGATTTGTTATTTAAAGTACAGTGTCAAAAGTTCGATAAGCAGAGCAGCACTATACTGACTATAATGTACATTTATCTTCATTGCGAAAACTACTCAGTAGAGTATTCTCGTTGTGCTCGAGCATATAATTTGTGTAATACAATACCAAAATCTAAGTAATACAAGTTATATATCATACAACCTCGTCCGTATGACTTAGATATCTACATTATGAGTTCGTCTGACAATGAATTGTAGGAATATCTGAGCACTAAATTTACCTCCAAGTCAAACCTAAGTAACTCCTTGCCATTTTTGCTGAAGTCGAATTTGAAACAGAAGCTGCATCACGTGAGTTCTAAATCCCACCTTGTTCACTATAGCGTGACCTTATTGAGTTCCATTCCTGTGTATTTTGTGTGTTATAAGTCTGCTGAGTGGAAAACCGGTTCGCTACCTTGTTATAATCATCGTATGGAAAACGTTTGCCCGTACTTAATCAATTGAATGTAACATTCATGTAAGCTTTGCTGAGCTCAGCGCCTTGTATTACACTACTTGAAACCTGAAGACGATCCGATAGAGATGAGTTGAGTTGAGTTTTAGCTAACTTGAAGTGGCAACTAAGGAAGAAATCCAATCTTACAAGGAAAATATCTTTGGTCTCATATAGTTTAAGCTTGTTTATTAGAAGCTGATGGTTTATCATATCTAGATCTTTTAGTATTTAAGGTATAGCACTACAGTTAGTTACCAATACGTCATCGGTAAAGTCTATATTTAATAAATTCAAATGGAACGTCATACAATATCCAAATTTTAGAAGAATCCGTATCGTGTTTAACTTTCAAACAATTAATATTGCAATACTCTAGATTCGAGCCATAATAAGAACATGGGTGGCACTTTACTTAAAAGCCCCATTTTAGTTCAAAACAGTCCTCCAGTACTTCCTTATCTCCAAAAGTTTTCTGGTTAAAGCCATCCCTTGATGTATACTAAAAAAATCAACAATCCTTTAAAACGCCATCTTGGAGTAATTCATTTTATAAAATGACTAGACCAATTAATACATCATGCACAATGATCGCTCTTGAATAAATTTACAAACAATAACACATGATTGTGTATACGCTTTATTAACTTCATTTGTACACGTGTGTATGATTGAAAATGAGTTTAACAACTATTGTTAAATGAATTGTACATTTACTGTTGTTTGTAAATATAATTCTTAAAATGACGTTGATACAGGATCGGATCATCAATTTTCTTAAAAATACTTTTAGTTGCTAATAGATAGCTGTATTTAGTTAGATTATGGTAATAATCAATATATGTATATTCGTGTGTGTATATTTCTTCTGTATAAATATATGTTCCATTCACTTTTTATCAAGGGTTATTTTTTAACAATCTTAGTTTCAATCTTTTAAACTGTAGTGTTCATTCATTTGGTATTGAAGATCAGAGTTGTGACTAGTGATACTCACACTGATCGATTGTGAGCACTATACGTTTTAAAAGTGTTTAATTTCATGTAAATTTAAAAGTCATGAAATGAAAAATCAAGCCAAAAAATGTCACTAATAATAGAATAAGGTTTTTTTTCTCAGTTGATTCCTGACTTATTGCATAATGCTAGTTACTGAATTGCTTAAAATGTCCTGGATGATAATCAGTCACTCATTAATAAAAGAAAATTTAACATAATCGTGGTTTGATTCAAGTTACTGCAATATTGACAGTGTCTAGCTAAAATGTTTGACCGTCGATTTTGTCAACGATACGTATGTAGCAATTAACCATCATGTTTTAGGTTTGTTTGTGCTGAACAATTACGATAGCTAACTGTTGTAAGTTTTTATTAGCCACTATTAAAAGTTTACAATTTATTTCTATGCTAAATACTGAAAAATAGCTGAACTAGTTGAAAACTTTCGTTATCAGTGGTTATTAGATATAAACTGTTGAAAACATGTATACAATATATTCTTCGAGTAACAACTGTTTGAATAGCATATTTAACAGAAATTTGTCGTAATATTGAGTAATTAGTGTGTGGGCTTTTCTTATAATGACAAACTCCTACGATATTTAGCTATGATTATTACTAAAAAATGAAAAACAGTTGTATCTGCGTACGGCAATCGAAGCAAAAAGTTATTGTTATCTAGTTCAATAAGAATTTCTGTGCTACTACAAAAAATATAAAAAAGTTGTCATAATAACATAAACACTCATGATAATGAGATAATCTGATTATGTTTCTTCAAACTCTAATAGTGCATCATTTAACACGGAGAACAACGGCATTGGTATTTCAATTCGCCTAGAATTCCTTAGAATATCAAACCTAAATATTGGTAGCAATCTTACCCTTTTTTCCATATAAAATTACTCAAATGAATATTTTGCTTACCACAAATGTTGAAAGTGGATCAAACTAAACAGAGGAACATTTCAAGACTCAAATATAACACTAATCATACATTACTAACAAGTTTATATGTATCAAGAAGGATTGTAATATATACATCAATCAGTGTGTTACCCGAAATCTTAATTACGTGTATCCAACCCTTGTCTACCTCTTTGTCCGATGTTGACTAGTGTTGAAATAGGTTTGAAGAAAGATAACATCTACCAAATCAATTCACCTCACTGCATCAAATCACTGAGCCATGTTAGTTACTACACATTACTTAATTGGGGTCGATGCGATTATCGTGACTAATAGCTGATGATAGTATTTGACATGCCTTAGAACCATAACCAGTGGCACTGACACATTCACTATATCCCTATCCTATCTTTTTTACTCATATTGTTTATATTCAAATGTTTTTACCGCCACTTGTAATTCATATTTTACAGTTTACATTCACTCTTTTAGGAAATGAAACAATTCAATATCCAAATGGTAGCTCCTTTCATTTTAAGCCACTAATATAGGTTATTTAAAGTAAACATTTATCTACCTTCAAAATCTCTAATTTCACAAATGTATTGCCTCTAATAGTGTTGTATTGTGGTTGTTAATGGTTTAATCCGTTGTTTTGTCACATAGATTATATGCACGTTTATGGACAATAGCTATATGCTGAACTAGTTTTCTTTTGTATACCAAACAATTTTTCTATCCAAGATTTAATTATTTTCTATAAACTATTTAGAAATAATGAAGAGAAGATGAAATTAAATGTGTTTGCTATTCGGGATAGTCAGTACAAGTAACATTCTTTGAATGAACATTTGTCACAAATATATCAATAATGTAAAGCATAGGATATAAGTAAAAATGCTTAATTACAGGTGATAGCATTTTATAATGCACCATTGTTATGGAAGTTCATACCGTAATCATCAGTATTGTAATCGCAAAGTTGTCTTTAGTAAGTAGTTCCTAAAATTCTACTAAACTTATAATATTGAATAAAGCACTTATTATTATTATTATTTTCTGTTAACTTATATTCTTCATATCTGTTTATTTTAGCAAAATATCCAGTACTGTTGTTTCGTTGTTTACATCTTCATATGTTTTCGAATGGCCAAATTATTTTTCTGATACAGCATTACTGTATCCGCCATCGTTCGATTCCCGTGTAGTACTTTATCCTACGAACAAGACTCTAAGGGATTATTTAAGTTGGCGTCAAGTTGATTGTAAGTACCATCGCGTATCTTCCCCTTTTAATTTTTTAAGGTATAATCATTTACTCCATTCTATTTGCGTAGTAATGAGTTTAGGTTTATAAGTATTTTTATACTCTGTATTAACTACCTTTTCAATGTATACATGTATTTACTTATGTTGTATCCGTATTTCCAGTCATTTTCATGGTTATTTAGTGGATAAATGTTAGAGTATAATTTTCATTGAAAGCTTCGTTTGATGCTTTAGCTTTCACCATACATGTGTTTTTCATTCAGCAAACGTCAGGTTTTCCAACAGTGACATTTTCATTACAGTTGTCGCTAGCTTCAGATACTTGCAATAAAACCTATGGCACAATACAAAACAGTTACTCAATAAATGATTTTCGTTATATGCGTTACGACTGGATGTGTCTGTCTCCACTAGTCTTTTAGATTGGTCACACCGGATTCCAATGATAACAATAAGAAAATCACATATAGATACGAATGGATTTAGAGTTCCTTTGTTGTATGCAAATTCTGGAGCAATAGATACAGATTGTTTGTTTAACTCACCTATTTTCATAAAACGTTGACGGCTTAAACCTAAGAGTAGGAATTGTTCTTAGTCAGAATAGTTCTACTTCTCAACTTAAAGAAAATTCTCAATGGAAAATTTATCTAGATACACTATCACCTATTTACATGTTAACAATGACTATGAATTTTGCGCTTACAAGCTTGTTCTATTATTTAGCTTAAGTGCCTTTCACATGCATGAATTCAGATAAAATCTGTTTCTATAAGGAGTGTAGATTAAAAACACGTACTTAGGTACACAATTTTAAATTAGCTGAATCAATGAGAGCTTTTCATACCGTGATAATGCCTGTTAATACTGTTGTGTGACTGATAAACGTGTATTCATACTCACAAGTAACACTTCAAGATTCTTGTATATATTATGATCGTGATAAGAACAGTTATTCATGAATTTGTATTCAGATAACTAGTGTTTAAAACAGTCACCAAACATGCAGTTTGACCCTGTTAGCAGTATAGATTTTACTCATTTTACAGGACTCCCCATCAGTATGCACTCATGTTACCACCGTGCATCGAATCCAGAAACATCAAGTTTAGTGCTCCGTTGTTTTCAGTAGGACAACTGAAACTTCTGTGTGAAGAATATAGGCAACAAATTAGAGCCGATCTCCGCAAACCACAGCTTAATTATAATAATCAGCTTACCAGAAACTAACTCCAAGACTCTCAAAGTTCTAGTCTAAAAGTCGTGACTGATGTAGTTTGAACAACTCAGCAGTGAAATAATTATCGCCAATGGCTTTGGATGATTATCACGATGCATCACAAGTCGATCGTAGTAGAAATCCTACTTTTTGATGCTGTTCCAGTAGTACTCATAAGTAAGTGTTAGTTGCGAGATCCTGTAGGCCCATGATACGATCCATGATGATGTCGTAACTGTGCGCTGAATAAGCGTCAGAACGTAAAAGCTATCCCATGCCGCCTGGTTTTTATTAGTTCCTTAGCGAGATCAGTCTGTGACCCATACAAAGAAAAAATTTAAAAGCAATCTTTGCAAACACACCTTGATTTTGATACTTATGTGTTGCATATATAAATATAAGTACATATTTGTTATTTCTCTGAGTTAATTAATATACTTCTAAATAATTTATTCATTGAAAGATATTTACCTATGATCAAGGTATTTAATGGTACGATATAAAAAGTATATTTTTTTACTACCTTTTGTTGCTCTAAAATATTCTGGAATATTTTTGTTATTGACCGATGAAAGATAAGCATTCTCAAAAAAGATAAAACATACACCACACCACTTTTATTGTATAATTAATATATTAAGTTTATTACACAATACAGATGAACGTGTGTATGTATTTATCAGTTTGTTTAGTTTGGAAGTTTACATTTTTGTATGTACTAAATATGTATGGAGAGGATTTTAAAGGTATATAATTTTATTAAAGTATATCATTTTAGATTGTGACTATTTCTGATCGACTGAGGTGATTACAACATCCATTACATACGCCTAATCACTGCCTATTTTGATGCATGTTGTTGACGTATGTAACAGTAAATTGGAAGAAAGATAGAAGAGCATAAATCAGAAATTGACATGAGTTATTGAATTGATAGGCTGTTGGTTTAAGCTATGTTGATAAATGAACTACCAGGTTAGGGAGCGTGATCAGTGACTGAAGATTTTGGAAGTCATGCCTCAGGATTGGTAGCTATGATTCAAATGTATTCACTGTTTATCTTCCCTAGTTTTTGAGCTTTGTTGTGGTGCATATCGATTTTGAACATTTAGTTGTTTATCCTTCAGTGATAAATACAATCAATGAATGAACCAAATCAATGCGTGTGACTCCACGTTGAGCATAGGCTGCCGAATACCATTTTCCAACCAACTTTGTCTTGGGCTTTTATTTCCAGTTCTTCCCAAGTGCTACTCATTCTTTCCATGTATGCCTCCAAATCCCCACCCAATGTATTCTTTGGTCTTCCTCTTTTTCGTCGTCGTTAAGAATTCTATATTTGTGGTTGTCTTGTGATGCAGTTTTGTGATTTACTCAACGTGTATCGTATCGACTTCCAGCATCTCTTCCTAATTTCTTCCTTGACTGGAAGTTGGCTTGTTCTCTTCTGCAGAAGGTTGTTGTTGATGGTATGTAGTCATCGGATCCGAAGTATCTTGCGCAAACAGCTGTTTATAAATATTTGTATATTTTGGATGATGCCTTTCGTAGTCCTCCAAGTTTCAGCTTCATATAATAGAACATTTAAATTGAAAATCTTGACTTTGATGTTGGGTGACAGTTAGTTTGAGTTTCAAATGTTTTTCAGTTGTAGAAACGTTGCCCTTTCCCTGCCAATGCGTGCATTCACATCTACATCAGACCCTACTTGTTTATCGATGATACTGCTCAGGTATATAAATGTTTCCACATCTTCCAGAGTTTCTCTGTCAAGTGTAATTGGGTTAATGGTTTTTGTTTTATATCTAAGGGTATTGTTTTTTCCTTTGTGTATGTTGAGGCCTACTGCTGTTTGTAGACGCTGCTGCTACACTGTCCGTCTTCACCTGCAATCGTTGTTGTGTGGGGTAAAAAAGCTCGGTTGGTCATGTGCAAAATCCAAGTCGCTAAGTGGCATCCAAGTTGTTCATTGTATTTTATGCTTGCTTTGAGATGTTTGACTTTACGTAATCTAGTCGGCGACCAGCATTAATAGAAAGGGTGAGAATAAGCAGCCCTGTGTGACACTGATCTTCACGTGGAACGAGTCTATGAGCTGCCATCCATGCGCGATTTCGCAGTACAGTCCGTCATAAGAATTCTGTATGATGTTGACTATCTTTTGGGGTACGCCAAAATATCGAAGAAGGCTTCGTTATGTTTCGCTGTTCACACTGGCGAATGCTTTCTCATATTTAAAGAAATCGATGTAAAGTAGTGAGACCCAATTAAATGATTGTTCAACAATGAACCAAAGTGTTATGAGTTGTTCGGTGCACGATCGATCCTTCTGGAATCGTGTCTGTTGATCTGGAGGTTGGGTGTCCGCTGAATTTTTAATTGGGTTCAATAACATCCTGTTGATGACTTTTCTTGGTACTAAAAGCAGAGTAATGTCTCTGTAGTTCCCAAACTTGTTAAGATCTTCTTTCTTTGGTATGTTGATGAGGTATTATTTAGAGTCTGTTGGTACTTGTTCTTCCTTCCAACTTTTACCCAAGGGAATGTGGTTTTTTTTAGTTACTTCTACACCTAACTTTTCTGACTCAACTTATATTTTATTTGTCTTTTATTTTATCACTACTATGTCTATGTTGATTTCTTTAATTGTTAGTAGGTCGGTATTTGTATAGAGATCCTTAGACTTAACTTCGATGACTGGAGTTCTCATTGGTGCTGGTCTATTCGAGTTTTCTAGACACCATTTTCATTGTTCTTGGATTTTGGTGACTGATTTTTCACCCTTGTTTTTAATTGGTCGTTCTGGTTCGCTGTATTTTCCAGCTTACTTTTTTCCGTAGAGGTGTTGTATTAAACCTTTGTATTACCGTTGCACCAAGTGTCCAGTACTTCTTAAGATTTAGTTTCATTTTGGCAACTACCAGATTTTAAT
This sequence comes from Schistosoma japonicum, assembly GCA_025215515.1. NCBI lineage: Eukaryota > Metazoa > Platyhelminthes > Trematoda > Strigeidida > Schistosomatidae > Schistosoma > Schistosoma japonicum. The sequence continues at coordinate 13,486,881 of CM046063.1, read as the reverse complement.
CTGAAGCTATATCAGCTACTGTTCTTGTCCTCAAGCTTTGTATCATCTCTCTTAACTTCTAATTGATGCAGAGGTAGTCGACTTGGTCCTTCGTAGTGTGATCTGCTAAAACCTATATAGCTCCATGTATGCGTTCGTGTGAAAAAATGTCGCCACTTATTATCAGTTTGTTAAAGGCATATAAGTTTGCAATCTTCTCACTTGTTTCTTTCCCTTATTCCAGTTCATGCCGTCGCATGATATCTTCATTTTCGTTTTTGTTCATTTCAACCTTGGCGATTAATTGCAGTCTAGCATAGAGCTGATCCTTATCTTCTTCGTGGCTGTGGTTGGTTGGCGCATAGCACTGGATGACATTCATTGTGATCCCCCTCCTTCTTTACTGTTTGAAGATTATTTGATGGTCCCAGGTACATGAAGTTCCTATCCTCCAAGTGCTTTCCATGCTTCTTGGGACAGTATTAGCACTATTCCTTGTGTGTGCGAGGCATTTTTTTCTTTGTAACCGGGGTATAACAGTACCTCTCCTTAAAATAATTATTGCTATCTGGCTTGTAGCTAATGTGTTTAACTTATTCCAAACATCTTCGGGTTATATCTTTTCATTTCCTAACTGTTTGGATGCTTCTTCCGGTCTCAAACATCGTGCAAACATTCCATGTACCTATATTAATTTTTGCTCTGATTGTCGAAGTGGCATCAGCCATGTGGCTCTCAAAAACCCTAGCTTTCAGCATGAGGCGTGATTACTCTTCAAAATGATGACCTCCTGACTCGCAGGGCAGAGTTATAATGGTTGAAATGATTTTTTGTGGCTATTGTTATTTTACCAAGGTCATTTTTCATGGGGTAGTGTTGCTTACAGTGTGCTTAACTCTACTTTGTACAACCTTTGGATCGTTTGTAACCCCTAAGGATTGCAGGCTAAATTTCCTAAATAACTTTTACAAATCGCGATACAACTCCTGATGTATCTAAAGTATTTACTACTATCGACAAATTAATCCTTAATTTATTAGTTTTTCTTGTGTTTCAATGTGACTTGCCATATGAAGAATAGTGTTGTCATTCATTTTTTCTACTTTTGAGGTGTTCTACTACGAATGTGAATAAAAGTATCCAGAAAACACATTAGGCCTACACACGCTGACATATACTTTTGAATGGTACATTGTCTTAGGTGCATTCATTCGTTATCTCTTCCTAGTTCTTCATTTACAGTATTCCTTATGGATCACTAACAATACATATATCAGTGTTTTATTGATATGGTCAGTTTGTGGATTTTACAGCACTTTTAAATTTACCCCACCAGTTAACTGTCTCATAATTTGATATCCTTCACTTGACCAATAACTCACTGATTTGAGAATCATCATGCCACGGCTTAGTATTCTCAATATACGCACCTCTCTGACCCCATATACGAAAATCTGAGGACTAAAGGTGAACTTATATACACTAATCTGTCTTATTCAGAGTACACTATGATATTGATGATCTCTCTGATCTCGTATTACACAACATTTGAACATTACGGTACATAAATTCAACAACTAGTTTTAGGAGAATCAACCATAGCTGGGGAACAGTACATTTAACAATGGTGGTTTGTAGATGGAATTAAAGCTTCTAACTAGGGTAGCATACAAATTAAATAATTAGAGTTTTAATTATTTACATGTTAAGTTTATAAACAATATTCTCCCGAAGCATATTGTAAGTTAGATGTTCTCTATTATTTTACGCCTGTTAAACAGTAATTATTGATAATGACTCAATATTGTTTATTGATTGACGTTTAAAAATAGACACTGCTGGATGATAACTCAATAATCATCGATATTTTGTTATCCATACTTGACATCTTCGAAATTTTCTACGAATTTTAATTTGAAATTTATTTTGCTAGGCCAATAAGTTTCTGATGTATATTAATCCTAGCACATTTTATACCTTTCTATACACGATAAAATTGTCTAAAAACAATTTGCTGTAGCATCGAATAAATTTACAACTTCCTTATCAGTTCATTCTTTTAATTTCACTGAACTGATTGTCTATTGTGTGAAGCTAACAGTCAAAGAAATTTTGGTTTACCTTCTCCTAGTTTCAACGGAGCTAACAAATTACTAATAGAGAGCTTGACTATATTTTATCGTGTTACATAGTTTTCGTCTATTACATGTAATCTTGCAAAGATAGTTCATAGAAAATATTTGCAATTTAAGATCTTCACATTTATATTAGGTTAATTTTTTTTCTATTTACTATTCTAATACTGCCATAAATAATAACACGTTTATGCTTGTTTCCATTTTTACAAAGTCACATAAATTGATCGTGTTTGAGTGTATATTTAAATTTGAGTTGCCCAACATGTGTGATGCTTAATACATGAATATGATTAATGGATTGTCCTTTTGACTCTAATAGTTTTTAATTGATAAGCTTTCTTTTTTTACTAACTATTCCCTCGATGAGTATTACGATTAATGTTGGGTGGTCGATGCTGGTTGATTTGAAACTTTACGTCATCTAAATTCCGTACTAAATTGGCACTGTTAGCTATTCGAAACGTCTCAAACTGTAAAGCTGTGAAACGTTCGAATTTCACAGCGTTCTTTTAGAGTTGAGCATATTCCTTAATCAAACGTACCCAATAACACGAGATCTAGGTCAAGCTGGTTTCATTGCAGGCCGCGAACCACCTTAAACTAAATGTTGTACATGTAATGCTTATCCAATTAGATAAGCTGTTTGCAAAACATGTTGGTCTACTCGTTGTCGAAGCATTTATCTCTAAAGCACATAGTCAATATACTTTTGTTTTAAGTTGTTCTGTGCATTAGGCAGCTGAATAGTACCTGAAACTTTCTAACTAATTTTCATGTGTCTCATTTTTCCGATCAACTGATATACCTTGAAGTTGAAAACTTAGAATACCACGTGCTAGCTTTTTAAACCATACTCGTAAAACCTCTCACATCGAAAATCAGGAAACAATAGGAGAAGGAATATATATTCTAGTAAATGTCGAATAAGTACAATAAATCGCGTGTATTTATAGTCTTAAGTAAACTAAAAATCACCACTACAATTCATCCAATCTAGGAACCGAGAGCTACGCCATTGACTAGTCGGAAGATGCTTTGTCTATACCTCTGAAAATAACGGAGTTTAGATGGAATATTTTTATCTCCTTCAAGGCTTCTTTAAGGTTTATGCAGCTTGTCTGATCACCAATCTTTTAAATATAAGTTACATTTATTAATCATTACCTAAAATTGATTTTGTCAACGATTCAGGTCATGAATAGTTGATAGTAATCATGTTATAATCTGTTACAATTCTTAATCGACTTAATTTACATTGAATGAGAAGTTATAAACTGACCGATTGTATTACTGTTCAGTGGTTTGGTAAGATTGCTTCAGGAAACTACGAAATTATGAGTTTTCTGTTGAACAAAATACTCGATCTTTGAGAAACCGATTGGAGTTTAATCGAAGCAAGATATTTTACTTGGATTTAACATAACTGGATGCATCTGTCTTCAATCTTTAATTAATCACTGGTTTGTTCATTCATATCATTATGCCGCTGAAAGTTTGCTTTTGTGTTCACTTGGTATACTTGTTTCTGTTTTCATACTCCGATTTTTTTAATCATTTGCCTGAAGTTCATTTATTTTGCATTTGTATGGATGATGGCTATTTTGCATACACCTATCATATGTAGTTATTCAATATAATATGATATACCACATTTCTTCTACTTTGGAGTCTATACATTTGATTTAACCTTCTCTACGAAATAGGATAGGATCCTTCTTTTGCGATGTTGTAAATGTGTTGTAATCTTTGATATGTTTTGTTGTCATATGTTATACTTTCATCATGGATAAGTATTGACAAATATACATCAGAGTTCCAATTAGAGTTTAACCTTTTGAGAATATTATTTCTCTCATTGAAGAATGAGTGTGTTTACCAATGATTACCTAGTATATCCATTGTCTCTGATAGAATAAAATGATGACGTAGATTCTTTTGAGAAACTTCTCTGCCAATCTGTCATAAAGGAAGTTTCGACCTGTTAGACTCGCAGGTCTAGAATAAAGTTTTATTTTTAGTAAGAAATAATGCTATGGAATATCGTGTGATTTCTCGAATTGACCGTACTAATAATATCACTGTTCTTTAATTGTAGAACAAACTTAAGTGTATAGCACTCTGAATGAGAGATATTGATCAACTGGTTCAAGTATCTTAAAAGTAATTTAATTTATGCGTACAAACCTCCTGTTAATTGCACTTTCTGCTGTGTGATATTTTTTACTTAGTACAATTGAATTATAGCTAGCAGTGAAATCCACAACTCTTACTTTGTCCTATTTACAACCTACCAACTAACCATTGTTGACGTTTACACTGACCCTTAAATCCATTACTGTCTACTTTGAATGCTAATGCATTACCCACCGAACTATTGTGTCTATGTAACCACTAACTTGTTCATTGCCTATGAAGTTATATGTATTTTGGGTTGTAATCTTTCCCGTTATTGATCCTACTCTGAGCACACTTCATCATTATCAAAACGTACTGGTAACAATATCGAGAGAGTGTCCTTAAGATTTGTGCCTATATGCCAACATTGACTGATCAGTTGCAATACATGATTATCAATAACCGGAAATCACAAACCCTTAATGCAGTTAATACAGGTGGAAAGCATAATCTCTAATAAGAAATTAAAAATGTAACATAATGATTATTAGGGATTTTTAATTGCGCGTTTAGTAGTCTTAGGATGATAGAGAGAAAATGAAAATAAAGAACAAATTGAGTTTGAAGATTAACAGATCCTACCAGTAATGTTTTTAGGTTATTTAATCTTAGTCGACATATAACCTAACAAATGTGTGTATCGTTTTAAGTGGAAATAAACTAGTGGAAAAATAGGAGATATTAAATCATATTATCTAATAGAGTAATGAGATTAGCACATAAAATGTAGTTCAAAGTAACTAAATGAGGTGAAAGATAAACAAAAAATATGAAATGGAACTAAACTCTACATTTAGTGTAAGATAAAATTTGTAAATTCGACTGGGCAACTTCGGTAGATTTCAGGAAATTTCGTCTAAACCTCTTGTATTGAGTAGTGATTTTTATTGATTAGAATTCGGTATATATATTCATCCACTGGTCGGTCGGATAACATCGACCGAATAACAAGAACTAAACACTTCACAGGCAGTAATAATTTAGTTAGTCTGGGTACATTATTTTTCAACTACAGATTATGATTTTTGTTAATTCAAAATCTCTCTCTTTTATATAGTATTATTAGCAAGAGATTTCATTATCCTGTTATTGATAGTGATGACTAAATTTTAATCAACCTACGTTAGCTCACGTGCACTGTGAGTGAGTCGCCTGGATATTGCCATTTCGCAGCTAGTTTCGAAATATATGGGTTGTGGTTGTCAACGAAATCAAGATACGCCCAATTGACGAGTCACAGATAAAACGATACGTGATCCCTGTATCTGATTGCCAATAATAAACTTTCTCTTACACTATGTCGGGTCGGTTAGACTAATTGATTTTATTTCAAGTTGATCGAAATAAATTCTATCAGCTTTAAAGACTAAACAATCGGTAATCAAATAATGTATTTCTTGTTTATACCAACAAAGACATTATTCTTTATACAATATTTATCATTTAAATGGCATTAGGCCCGCATTTATTTATCGGTTTAAATAATTTTGTGTTTTGGTTAGTTGTTTAAAAATTACTACTATTTCATACACTTATCACTTTGTACTTTTTTAGCTTATGAACTATAGATATAAAACAAACATTAGATTATAGATTTTTGTTGTCACTTAGTTTGTTACAAATTATATATTGTTATTCATGTAAATTGTGCTAATCATTATGATAATTTGAGTGTGTTTACTGTAAACTTGAAGTTTGGTCATGAATTCAAAATTTATATCACGGACTGATTCTAGCTACATAGGCAGGAAGTACTGGATAACTATTTCATTTATGTATGTGATTTTTCATGGGCAGTGTGCACCTTCAACCCTTTTGGGGTCTAACCTAGGAACTTCAAATCCTATGGTATGTGGTAGGATTTTATACCACTGTTCTAGCATTCAATGGTTGTTATTACTTTTAATTTCAGTCACTTTACGAGATTCCATGTTTTTGAGTGGTAGCTCCGTAACACCCGAAATAACTGAACTCCACTAACTGCATCTTCTTTTGGAGCTTAAAAATTACTTTGTAAAATCAGTCACTAGTAAGTCGCGGAGCGTCCTACATTCGATTCCAAGTAGGGTTGTGTACCTTCACCAACTGAGATTGTCAAGACACGTGTTTCGTATGCCTGACTACCTCTTGCTACGTTACGCGATTTTGAATAGGGTGGGAGTTGGATGAAAGAAGAGTAGTGGTGGCCAGATCAAAACACGACATAAGTCGATGAAGTTTTTGACTGTTGGTCTATGACATGTTGGTAGATGCATACTAATTTGTTAAGATCTGCATCATACTCACGACAAGTGACTGGAGAAACTGGGTAACGTGGCTTGGAATCTATTCACAGTGACGCAAGTACGTTAATTCTTTATCTCCTCCTAGATCTTAAGTTTAATTATCATTTTGTACATACGTTTGCTTCATTCCTCTTCGTCAAGTTATACGATAGTATTAATCTTGTAAATTTGATCACGCCGTTCTGATGTGATGTGGTAACTTGAACCTATGAGCTTATGTGCCAAGTTCTACATTGTTCACTGCTGATTGACGTGAGGATACACGGCAACTAAGGAGTCCTGTATCAGGATGAAACAGCTCCTCAGAGCTTCCTGGTTTAATCAGTTGTTTATATCGAGTTACTCCATTATGTTAAATCTAAATTTAACAGCTTTTACAATATCTAATTAACTATAAATGCTGTTATTATTTTTATTTAAGGTCATATCAATAATCTATACAATACTTGTTTTTGGAAACTTGTTCAAAGTGGTGGTCTAAGTGGAGCTGAAGCTGAGGAACGCCTAAGAGTAAGATCATGCTTTTCTGTTTCTCTGCCTTATTTTCTGCTTATTATTGCATCTGACAGATTGATTATTTACGTCAGTGCCGACTTTTTAGTCTCCTTATATGGATTGTGACAAGATGCTGAAATCCAAGACTCGTGTTTTATTTTATTCGGGGTCAGTTAATTAGATGGTACCTATCATATAGCAAAGTTGATCACACTTCTCAATTTAAACACTGCCAAGGATGTACACGTATATCAGCAAAGACTTGATAAAAATTCAGTCGTGAATGATAAAGAAATGAGATAATCTAAGCCCTTCGTAATTGTACTATAATGTATCTGTAATTCATAATAACAAATGTTGACTTATTGAACAAGGTATGTTTGATTAAAGTAGAGAATTCTCAACATCAAATATGCAAAATTGCAACATCGATTCCGTTTTATATTGCAAACGCTCTGCGAAATGCATAAAAATTCTTTAAACTGTTATTAACCGCCATTCATATTATCTGGGAATGTGCTGAGCGTAGTTGTTACCTTGATATTGCATCGGGGTTTGCTTATCATGATAACTCAATCAAGCTTAATTGGTTTAAAAACCTTTAAACTAACGGTCGGAGGCTATGTTGTACTGCTAACTGTACAGAGTTATGACTACAGTAAAGTGTTTCCCTCAGACAAACGACACTGCACCAATGCAGTCTTCTTCCAGGTAGAAGAATGTACTAGAAAACATAATCGTTTAAAATGCATACCTCATTATTTTCAACGGATTTCTGTCTCCGACAGTTAAACCTCTACAACCACTCATACAGATGTTGTATACCTTGCCTCACTTTGTAATTTTTTGGGCTCTTCAATCACACTCCTAGGTGTTTAATATTACTTCTAACCCAGCTTAATTTTCAGGTACTCTAAAATGGAGTAATGTTCTACGATGTAAGCAATCGTTAGGTAATAACCTCCTCCATACTTATAACAACACTCTGTCACTATCCTCCTATATTAGAAGTCACTTTTGCTTCTATGATATATATTATTTCGTCACCGAATATATTCGTTGTATGAATTCCTTAGTAATCATTCCTTCTATATCCAAAGGATAGGGGAAGAAGAGGGCATAATCATACAAACTACCATGCTGGTACTTTTTTGATTCCTCAGTAATTAAATTCACGATAGCTTGTGAACGTTTTATGAAAGCGTGTCAGTACTCATGAATATAAAAAACATAAACAGTTAATTTAAAAAAAACTAAAATAAGAAAATTTACCACAAATTGATATTGTTCGTGTACCGTTGAGAGCCATGGGGCATTGGACATCCATTTCTTCAGCAGTGTCCACTCCAGTTTTCTGCTAGGGAATTGGACTGATGGCTTCCAGATCTCATGTCCTATACTTAGTCACCAGCATCTCTGAAACGGTGACCGATTGTGGAATTCCCACTTCATTCAGTTTGTGATATATCGTAACTACCAGCCAACACCCTCAGTAATAACTGTTTCACTATCGATAAGCCTAGACTCCATCTGAAATCCATTTGTAACAAACAGCAAAATCAAAATTAAATGCCAATCACTACGAAACCACCTCAAGTTAATTATAATAATTAGTTCACTAGTGACTAACTTCAAGATATTCCTGGAGTGAACATTGATGTGAAGTCCCATACTATGATGCAATAGCTGTGCAATCTTCTGTGGTTTCCAATGGTACCCGATGGCAATCAGTCTGTAACAGATATTAAAATTAAATGCCGATTTCCATGATGCCACTTTAATTTGTTCATATCATTAATTATTTTGTGTAGTTAGTTAGTTTTAAGCTTTCTAACATCATTTACTTCATTTCACTTACATAATTTATTTTGTATTTTCCCTTAAAATCATCAGTATCATTTTTTACTTGAAATCATTGAATTTCCTGGAATTATTTGTTTGTTTGTTTTGAAATTTTTTTTTTAAAACTATTCAATAGAACACTTGTTTTCAATACCGTTGTTGTTAAGCTCTATGAATAGTTAATTGCGATCATTTAAAAAAATAAGGCATATATATACTCTGAATAAATTAGGCTTAAGAATAGTCAACTTTTACATTGATTACTTATTATTTACATTTAAAATTTGTTCATTTATCTTTATATTAAGTTGAAAAATCACTTAAAACAGAGGTGGAGAGGGGAAAAAACATTATTATTACTAAGTGTTAAGTTACATTCAATAAATAAATCATTCTATGCATTATAAGAGAAATCTTATGTGAGTTAATTGAGACAATATGAACAATAATAATAATTGTCGCCTTCATGTAATATGAGAGATTTGTTTTCGGGATAATAATAACAGTAATAATAATAATAATAATAATAATAATAATAATAATAATAATAATAATAATAATAAATCTGTAGGAATTGGGAGAATTATCGTTAGTGTATTTCTAATGATAAGCTGTTGGTATCGATTGTGAAAGATAATTGTACAATTGAAAATGGGGACTTCGAACTTGATACTGATTATCTAATAAATGTGATAATATAGTGCTCTTAATAGCTGCATCTATGCACACCTGCATATTTACCTACTCCTATGGAGCTTGTTATGTTGACAGCACAAAAAGAAACGCTTTTAAAACGCATCTTAGAACATTACCCGATGTGCTTTCCTAAAGGTGAATGTAAATCTGTTAACACCTAAATACACAAACACCTTAACAAATCTAGTCAATTTACGTTCCCTAACAGTTTTTCACTATCATCTATGTTGTAAAACGATTGGACTCAATAGGATCCCGAATTACTGACTTGTACATTTCTGAAACTCTAGAACTTCTGCTGTATCTAAATGTACCTAATTCCTAACGCTTTCTTCGTTTTTTTTTTGTTTTTGGTTCTTCATACTTGGTAACCTGTTTTTACTAGCCTTTTCTAACCTTCCGTAATTACTACTATCTTTAACACACGTTTTTTCTTCATGTCTGTCAACTGGACGACTGCTCACTTTTCTATTATGTAAATTATTTCCACCTTAAAACATTTTTTTGTCATTTGTGATTTTCCCGATACTTGACATTTACGAATGCCTTATGATGCAATCTCTTTCTGTTTTTCAGCAGACTAATATCTTGTAGAATTCGCTACATTTTCTATTGTAAAGTTATAGTAATCAACAGAATCTAATAGAACATTTTCTTCGTTGAGTTCTCCTGACTACTTTATTATTCCTTTTCTCAAATATGCCGGTGCCCAAGTGTACGACCCATATGCTTTTTTGGTCTTCTACTCTTAATTTACTATGAATACTTGTTTACTTGCGAAGACAACATGTATCTTAGCTGCATTAAATATCCGTTTGATTGGTTTTCAAGACCAATATGTCAAAATGTTACTATCAATATGCTCTTTAAATGGAATGATTGGTGAGGATTTTTCCTACTGACAGTGTAGATTCCTGTCCTATTCTTTTGCTCACAAAGATGTTTGACGGAATTACCTATATATCTGTTGTTCTCTAACATGTCCTTTAGTTTTCTTCCGTGTTCACCTAAACTATCTTTTAAACCTTATAGAGACACTTATTACGATTTATTTTGTACTGAATCGATGTGAAGCTTTGGAAATAAATATATCGACTTATTCAACTGTTCCTTATATATCTGCTTCTTTTGATAAACCTAGACTGTCGTTTTTCAAAAGAGGACGTTGAGAAAACCATCGTTTGATGTTAATCGTCCTGAAGAATCTAGTCGCAGAAAGGACAATATTATTGCTGTTAAGCACCTTTTGTTTACTGACGCTACTGTTGCATGAACTTGTTGTCGTCTACATCCCAATCGTAGTTAATAGGTTTAGTTAATGTGTCGTATAAATGTCCCATTTAGATAGAAAGATATTAGCTAAAATCGAACCGAAGATGAGATTTTATTGATACTTCTTTTATAAATTTCATTGCTAAACGACGAAATAATATTTATTATGCATTCAAGGAGTGCTTTTTAGGTCAGATTATGACTGACAAGCGGAATGTAGGACGCGCGTTTTGTCCTATTTGGGACTCAACGGCTGAATGTACCTACATCCCAGTGTTGATATTCACACCGGGATTCAAACTAGGTTTGTTTCGTGCCAAACGCCACCGCGTTCACCACTAGCCTACTGAGTCCAGACAGCCACATTTGCGCAACTGGTATGTGTGCATAATAGGGATGTATTTGGATTTCCCCGTTGATTTGCTATGGACTGAAACTGGCCAGTCTCTGTTGCTATGTATGCTAAACGATGAGTCTCAAACAGGGTAGAACGCATGTCCTGGACTCCACTTGTCAGTCACAATCCAACTTAAACAATACTTGTGATCTATCGCTATATCGAGGCAATCCGCTCAGGAGGCACATATACCAACAGAGACTGACCAATTTCATTTTTATGACAAATGAACGGGAAGATCCAAATACATCTTAATTATACATTCAATCAGTTGTTTTTTTTATCATTTCACTTATTGATATTGGTGTACTTTTTTTTCATCTCGTTGTTGACATACATAATCATTTGTTTCCATTATTGTAAACAATGTTATACTATTTAAAGATAACAGTTAAATGTATGTGTTTTAGTCTAATTATAAATTATTGTACGTTATATTTAATAAGATCTGATTGCAATTTTTCAAAACACTTCACAGATTTGGTTATCTAGCATGCTACTTTAAACTATTCACATGTATTAAGTTGAGTTCAGCTTATTTATATCACTTAAAAATGTACCAGATAACGTTGAACTTAGTTACACTAACTACTTTGATTGTTGAGTGATATATAGTTATTGATTTTTTCTTTAGTAAGATTATATATATATATATATATATATATATATATATATATATATATATATATATATATATATATAATGTGGTTAGTTAATACAATGACGTAAATTACAGACTGAAATGAAACAATCCTGTATATAATTTCAATGATTAATTAATCAATAGGTACACATATATCATTCTAATTAAGAACTTATCAATCAATACAACTCAATATTGTGAATGCACAGAAAAGTGTATAGCACGTACAAATCATTTTTTTAATTGATTAATACGAAGATTTATTTATTTATTTTTCGTTTTTTTTTTCCTACATAAAACAACACAGTTAATTAATTAATAATCAGAAGTAATTTTTATTTAATTTATTTATTGTTGCATGACTCAGTTGATGATATGAAAAAATTTACTAGAATAATCGAAGTGTAATGAGCTAATCTATGATATGAGTATAAAAAATTTCAAAGCAAATAGGATTTAGTTATAATTAGGGGTTGTGGAGATAGTTAGTTGTCAATCCTGATATCACGAATAGTTCTGAATCATACAACCACTGATCACCTGGAAGAACTAGACAGCTGTTTCGTCCTAGTATGGGACTCTTCAGCAGTGCACATCTACGACCCCGTTAGAGATCGAACTCGTGACTCTCTGGCTACGCGACGAGCGCTTTACCATTGAACCACTGAGCTGGCTCCTAACGGTTGATATTTCCAATTCAGTTAATTCGTGATACGTTTTCGCGACCTCATCCATTGTCATCGGTGGGTAACTGCCTCACACCCAATACGGTTGAACTTCACCGGTCACGTCTTTACAATAGAACTCCAGGAATTACCTCAAGGAGCTAGTCACTAGTGAGCTGATATTTAGTTACAATTGGGGGGTGGGGGCAGTTACCCACTGATGACAGTGGATGAGGTCGCGAAAACGTATCACGAATTAACTGAATTAGAAATATCAACCGTTAGGAGCCAGCTCAGTAGTCCAATGGTAAAGCGCTCGTCGCGGAGCCAGAGTGTCTTGGGTTCGTTCCCCAACGGGGTCGTGGATGCGCACTTCTGAAGAGTCCCATACTAGGACGAAACAGCTGTCTAGTTCTTCCAGGTGATCAGTGGTTGTCTGATTCAGAACAATTCGTGATATCAGGATTGATAAATAGGATTTAGTTGTGATAGTAGTGTGAGAATTAGTATTTAATCTTTTTGTTTGTTATAGATTAATCTCGATAAGGCATCATTGAAAAGCAGAGAGCATAGAACAGTTGATTTTTCTTAGTATAGGACTCCTCATCAATACTTGTCTTATATTCATCCTGGGAGTTGAACTAAAAGCCTTCAGATCTCACGATTAAAACTTAGCTATCAATACGATTAGACCGACATTCAGTGGTAAAATTCTCATTTCAGTCAGTTTGTGGGTTCTTGTACTGTTGTGGGATCCCATACTAGGACTGAACAGCTATCCAGTATTCCTTGGTTTTTACCAGTACTCAACTGAAGTCAGTCTGTGATATACATGAAAATTAAACAGAGGTTAGATGATAGAATCATAAATCAACTAACTTCCTTTAATTAAGATAAGAAGTTTATAAAGATTGTTCAAAGTTCATATCATGAACTGACTTATGATAGATTTTGATTTTTCAATATTATCAACGTATAATTTCACCTTAGGGTGAGACTTTGGACTTAATAGTTTATAAAACTGAAATTATCATTTATGTGTAATTTGATTAGTCAAGAATGAAAGTAATGGTTCATAAGTAACCTTCATTTCCGTACATGGTAACAGTTTTAATTCTAACTTATTTTTCATGGGCTCAGTCAGTTTTAGAAAATATTTGATGTTGTTCTATGTTTTATTGATATGACACTTTTCGACTGAGGTTATTTGTAATGTTATTTGCAATGTTTAGAGTGTGTGTGTTCTGGCGTTTGGAATGCCCCGAAATTTCCAGGTTAACGGAAGTCTATTTGTCAGATGATTATGAATATCATCCTAATGTTAAGCACACGTTCCGTAAATCAGCCGAAAAATGCCTGGAGGGTGTTGAGTACAGCACATTTATTGAATGCTTAAAACATTACAGATAACATCATCCCTTCTTCCACTATCAGTTTCTATGTTAAATGAACTCGCTAATCATCAGGTCACATGACTTATTGGGATTTTTCTATGATACCATAATAAAACCATAAATGCCAGCTTAATTCAGCTTCCTCATTGTTCAGTTTTATCCTTACTAACCTGCATACCTAATTAAATGTAGTCTAAAGAATTAATTTCAATATGTAGAGTCTTACAGTTCCATTCAATATAAATAATTTTGTTCATTTTTAAAGCATCATACCAATTTTGGAATGATCGTTGTAAAATAACATGCATATATACTACTGATTATTTTTTTTTAAAACCTTTATTAAAGGGAACCTCATCAAGTGATAAAAATGAGCTATTGTTTTCACAATTTAACTGTAATTATAACAATGAACCAGAATTATATCGTAAAGGTACTGTACTGTTCAGATCTAATGTAAGTTACAAATCTGAAAGATATTTTTGGTTTTGTCTGACTTATTTATATGTATATCGTGTGAATGGAATTATGGCAAGTATTTATATATATAATGTTTTAATTACGAAGCTGTTATTATCATGTTGGACATCATTGTTAACGTTTACTGCAAATAGAAGTGAGATTTCTCTTTATTTCAATGTTTCATTATCTTCATGCATTCTTTTGTTCCTGTTGGCTTCTTTGTTCAATCAAACTTTATCGATACAATTTATTGACTTCTTACATGTGAGTTGATGGATTGGATCTATGCCTAAGTCAACAGAATTCTAATAGATCCTAGTGCGTTTTTGTACAAATTCTCTGGGATCCTTTAAATCTCCTCAATGCAGAATTTTTACCTTTTCTCAATCAAATTTGTATCCGTAGTCGTTTACATTCTTTGATATGAGTAATAGTATATCATATATTCTTACTACTAGCTCGTGTTAATGTACACAAAGGTGAAGATATACATTCTTTTTTCCTATTATGCTTTTTAAAGCTGATAAAATTTATTCTGTGCATAAAGTTGCTCTTGCCTTCTTTCATTGTTGATCTTTTCATACTTGGCTTATGGTTACAATCTAAGTATGTGAGCTAGCGATACTACCTACTCCCCTGAACCGAACTAAATTATATGGGGTTCGGACCTTGGACTTATTTATTGTAAGTCGAATACTTTTACCATTGATCCATCTCTTCACTGTGTTAGGCAATGATGCGTTATCAGAATCAGTTTTCATTTGATTGCTATACACTTTTTGATATAATGCTCTTTATATTTCTTCACAGGATTATTTCCTTGCATTATTAAATGCCATTTTAATGAGAATTACGGTAGCAGAATAACAATAAACGGTTCATTGACTAGTTCCCTTTTTCGATAAATTCATTTTCAAAGTTGTACACTTGCAGATGCATATTGTTTTATACTCACTTTGATAATATGTTTGTGGAATATAGTTGTCATCAACAACTATAATGATTAAGTTTATAAAATAAGCATTTATTTACAATTATACAGCTTTTGGAATCAGTTTTTCGTGAATTATATTTTCTCATTTTCTATAATGATAGTTAAGGTTTTTCACAACGTGAGTGGGAACTTTATTTTAGAGAGCTGTTTTAATTTCAGTACAAGCTTCCATAATTATCGGAAACTATCATCTCTGAATACATCCAGTTGACAGATGCTGACACCTCATAACTATCCTTTATTTAGAGATACTGTATCGTAAATTACAGGTATATTAAACGTTAGGTAGTCTGATAAGATTTTTGGTCTTCTTTGAATTAATGTCTTTTATTGAGTTGAAAGCTATTGAATTTTATCAGCTTCTTGAAATTCATTCCTATGAGCTGTGAATATGAAGATAAGAGAAAGCAGTCTAACTGTACATAGACAGTGGTCTGATCAGCGGTGTGTAATGTGAGAAACAGAGATAAAATGATCAGTAAAACCCACCAAACATAAATCGATTCCAAGTAAACTGCCTTACAGTCCACTTGTTTTCTGGTTAAGAGATGGATATCTCGGCTATACAAGTGACGTAAATTGACAACAATTAGTCAAAGTTTCTGAATCTATGTCAATGTTTCTCGGAACACGAACCTGATGAAACTCTCATAATAGATAAAGTATTCAGAGCACTCATCTACCTTATTTTCTATGAGCAATCTAAACGATAATGCGGGGCAATCGTGAAATAGCGTTTTGCATTTAAAAAGAGAGATATCACTAGCATGTTTGAATTTATATTCAAGACATTCATGAAACTTTATACCTTTGTTAGCGCTTTCTTCAAATGTCGCCTGCGTACTTCATGTTGCTTTGTGTTTGCAAGAAATAGATTAGTTTCTTAACATTTAAGTTTTCTGAAGAGGATTTACTTGACAAAGGTATTTCATTTAATGTTATTGTAATGCATTATTTGCATATATTATCAAAAATGTTTAATAGAATTATTTATTACTGCAGCAACTGTTTTCTTCTGTCCGTTTTATAATTTGTAGAATGGTAAACAGTCTACTATTGAACAGGCTAATATAGATATAATAAAAGATCAATTTTGGGACGAACATCCTTGGATATTAGAGCCTGAATGAGTATAAAGTTAAATGGTACTGTTCGGCCAATCGGTTTGTGGTTGTATATCTCTGTCTCTGTATTCATGTATATAAGTGTGTGTGTGTGTATAGTTTTCGATATTTTAGATTTAACTGTACATTTCACTGCATTTATAAATCATAAAAGATTATTCTTTTGGTAGTAATTTTAACTTTTGTTTTAGCAAATGAAAAAAAAGTATAATCGATTTATTATATTTTACTATGAAAAAGCTCATTCGTAATGTAAATAGCCTTTTAGTAATGAAACAATTTAAAGAAACTTAGGATCAGATGAATTACATTAAGTAGTAGACAGAAGTTCCTGGATGTAGGTTTCGTATTAACTGACACCGACTACCTGCTTCAAGCATGTAACATAAAGAACGTATTGCACACGATATCGCGTCATTTGGAATAATCAATGGTCATATTACAAGTAGATCGATAGAATCCCATTGGAACTCTGAATAAATAGTTTTAACTTTCATCTGTGAAGAGATCGATGTACATGCTTTATATTAGCAACAACTATCCGTTTTCATTTTCAGAATTGTTTCCGATTAGATAATACTATACCTCTGTGAAGATAATCATTATTGAGCAGTCTAGCTTAATTCAGGTAAGTGAACTTAAAAAATCAGCTTCACTTTACGAACCTGTTTATCAGTCAATAGAACTTGATATGTAAGTTGGAGGGAGGAACGAACTTCATATTATTTTTGCGGGCTGTTTGTGCTTGATGCTTCAAGCCCCAGTTACTAATTAGATGATTAATGGGAAGTATTTTAGTATACTTGTCCAGTTATCTATAATGTTTCTTAAATGTACGTAAAATACAAAGTGAAATTATACAATCTATCCTATTCTACTACTCCTGTGATAATTTACATACTTAGTAATTCCTATTTGTGAAACTGCAAATAGCGATAGGAGATACCCTATACAAGTAGGGAAATGGATGGGGTTGATTGCTTATCAATCAACATTCAGTATACTGTTGTCAATATTTGTAAGTTAAGATTTTAGCCTTTGTTACTTATAAATTCAGAGGGAACATTAATAATTTGCAACTTGTCGTTTATTCGACGCTGTCCTTCTCATCAAGTAATATTTAAATAAAATTTACTCTACTTATAAATGTGATAAGTAGCACAAAATAAATTTTAAAAATTATTTTTGTCAAGCATTGAAAAGACATTCCTGAGAACTGCTATCTAATTTGATAAGTAAATTTTCAGCTCAAATTAAATTCCCTTTCGACAGTAAGAGTAAACACAATGAACCGTAGACTTCAAAATGCCTAGCTAAGAGAAATGTAAGCGTAACTCTGAATAAATAAACTGCAACATTCGAATAAGCATGTTGATTTTAATTGGGCACATTTATACAGAGCAAAAATTTCATTAGATTTAAATTTACTAAGAAGACCCATTAAATTAAGGACATCAGAGGAAAAAAGAATATAACTAACATATTGTAATGTGACAATTTTACGATATCAATAATATACAAACCGATATCACAATTAATTTAATGAATGTGGGTAAGTACTGTAGTCTAAGTACACTACCATGGCGTGATATTAAAACATTCTACGAAATAATTTTTTTTTCGAAGTACTTTTGTTGGAGTAAAAGGAAAAATTCTACTGTACTTAGAGGGTAGTGTGTATAGATTACACTTGTGTCGATTTTGATTGGTGAGTCTTATCCCGAAGTCGTGACGCATGTCTAGGAACATGCAAACTACTCGAGATAACCTAAAAATTCTTCGAAACTTGATAAATCACGAACTCATTTAGGGATCTATGTCTTGACTCAAAAATGTGAACATCTTATTTCTATAAAAAGCCAACGGTGGCCCAAGCAACAACCCAGTGATGACGTCTTAGACAGTCCTTTTAAGACACCAGTCTTCTGAAGATTGTGGATGCACTTCGCTGACGAGTGCCAACTGGAGAGTAACCTAGGGTTCTGACCGTTTACCATAAGCACCTCAGATAACCGACTTCCGCAACGCGAAATGTAACCTAATCATATCGCTAATGAATAGCTGTTGATTTATAGTAGATTTCTGTTTATTTCTTAGTAGTTCAAAATGACGCTTTTACATTCCGATGCAGAATATTGTGTTACTCACTATTTTCGTGCATTTTATAATTTGTTTTGTGACCGCCTTGAAGTTAATCCCGAATGTAAGCATATATTTAGTAATACACATATGTTATTTTAAGTAACACATATTTTAGAATCTGTTTTAAACTAAAATAGAACTGTCACTTTTTTTTCTCATCTTGCATCATCTCTATGTTTGTCACTGAGTTTCAGAATTCGTTAATCATGAATACTCTTGATGTATTCTGAACTCGACATTTGAGGTTTTTTACAGTTGGTGGTTAGTATTTTTAATGTCATTTATACCCCCCCCTTACAGATCAACGTGACCGAAAATCAATATATCGATAGTTCTCAATCTTATTCCAACTTTAAATTCATGCCATCTATAACGCAGGCTTTTATTATTCGGAATTTTTCCTATTTATTCAAATGTAATCAGAATCCACACGAACTAGATTCCAAACATTCTAAACTCAATAAATCCGAGTATCTTAGCAATATGTTGTATAAAGAAGTCGTTAACGCTAAGTTGAACCACTACCAATTTAGTGTTTTGCATAAACTCAGGAGTATGAGGGCGAAGAATTTACTGCAGAGTCTGATGAACTAGGGTTCGATTCACGGCAAGATTGTCGGTTCGTGTGGCTAAGGGATTTCATAGAAGGACAAACAGTTTTAAATGTGAAAAAAGGTACTTACCACTATTGGTTATTTTGGAAAACTGCATATTAAGATTGTTTATTTTTCCGCAATATATTAATTCCTGCAGTCACTGGCTTGATTTTGTTTCTAGATATTATGTGGCCCAGTCAAATAGGTTTTAGGCAGGGTTAACAATCATGATTAGTGTATCATCAAATGTCCAACATCATTATCAAAATTCGACTGGCCATAGCAACGGAGGTATTTAGAGCATTGTTACACTAGCTTAGACGCTTAACCTATGACCACTAAGTCTCATGCTCGAGCCCAAGCTTACCTATTTCTGTTTGACAAACGAGTAATAACGTTAATCCTCATACTTATAGGATAGATGCAAACCAGACACATGAACTGTACCTGTTAAGGTGAGCTGAATGAATGCTACTTACAACCTAAAAGTACTTACTATCATTTTGTGAGCTAATATTTGCAAGCTAATTCCTAATTCATTTCAGCATATTTTATGAAACGGGATTCTTTGGAAAATATCTTCCATCTTTATTTTTTGTAATAGATAAACTGATGGTTCCTTAAAACAGATAAAGCATTTGAGTCAAATTTTACAATTATCACAAAAAAAATCAAACTGTTTGTTGTAGATATAATGAATAGAGAAGCAAGCGTTCTCACTTATCGTTGAGCAGGCGTTTTAGTAAAGAGATTTATGTACTTTTGGAGTATGCCTTTCAACGAAAGATACTTCTATAGAACTTCTCGGTGTACAGAGTCAAATGCCGCTTTCAAGTCAAGAAAAACCACCTATTGTCGGACGCCGAAAAGTATAGCCTCTGTTCTAAAACCTGACGAATGGTGAATATCTGGTCTATGCAACCGCGACCAGGTCTGAAACCAACCTGGTTTTCTCACATTTGCGGTTTCATGAGTTGTAGTTAAACGTCTGGTAATTATAGAAGCTAATATTCTAGACACTGTTAGTCAAGCTGATTTCTCTGTAGTTATCGCAGGACGATTTTGACTCTTCCTCATATACTGGGACTATTAACGATCACTAATCAGATGGGATCATGTCCCAAACTTCAGCCAAAACATTAGTCAGTTTTATCGTTAAGATGGGACCACCATCCTTAAAGACCTCTGAAGTTAATCTACCCGAACCCGCTGCTCTACCTCGCCTCGGATAGGCTGTAGCTTTTTTGACTTTGACAAGTGTTGACGGACCTAAGTTGACTTTCCATTAAAGCTGCCTTAGAATAGTGGGAAGTTTTAGAGCAGCTGAAGGGCAACTGAAATGCTCCTTGAAGTGTTCAGCCCATCGTTCTACATGTCTAGACTGGAAAGCTAATAAGCGGTTCATCTTTTACGGAGAGTGTCGCACTAATGCTTGATTTTCCAACCCAGGTTTCTCTTATTAACTTGAAAAGTTGTCTAGTGTTACCCATCGCCGCCTCCTTTACAATTTCCTTTGTTTTCGTTAACCACCATTATTCACGATCGTCCCGCAGGATTTTTGTTAATCTACACTGGACTGTGCACTTTTAAGGTCGACCTTTTCTAACATCACCCTTCCTTTGTGATAAGGTAGATTCATTGTTCTGCTGGTCGTTTGAGAAGAAACACACTGCTGCCGTTACACCTCTGCACAGCCGGTAGTACTACTTAGCTTCTGGACCTTCATATTTGCTTTTAGTCTCATCGCTGAGATGTTGATAACTGTACACATGATCTTGAGTCACTTAGATTACTGACCATACATCGCAAGTGGATCGGTAGTGATCGGTCAGTAAAAAAATAATAAACTAGCAGGACGTTTGCAGCTCTTTAACAAATGATAAATCGAGAATAATTAGCAAGGTATCTCTGGGATATTAGTAAATACAATGCATGTTTGCTGTATGAATACTACAAACAACGTTACCAGTCAGTATATTTTTCTTCTTAATTGAATAGAAGCCATATTTTGAATGAATTGACAACGCCAAGGACAATAAAATTCGGATGCTAAGTTTCTTCTATGTGATACAACTTGATAATAAACTTCAGACTTATGTACTCAATTCTGATGCACGAGAGTTGTGTGAACGCCAGTAGAACTAATAATCATCTGTCCAGCAACAGGATAGGCGCTGAAAGTACAACATACACCTTGATTTTTTAAAAGTTGAGTACATTTATTACTAAGCCATCCTAAGTAATAGTTACATTTCCACACTATTAAACATTTGAAATGAATGATGACAGTAAAATGCAAATGGGGAACAAGCCCTCTTGAATATCACTTTACAGGTATTTGTTTACAGAGAAAAACATAATATGATAAGATAACATATAATGTTCGTGCATAGTAGGTAATATCTACATGAGTTCAGAAGATCTTCAATGTTTTTGTACATATGAAGAATTTAATTCATAAATTTCTGCATATATATACGCGTATCCGTTTATAGCTCCCCTTTTAATCTTCGTCCACGCAATCTTTCAAGTTCACGGCTGTACCATTTCTCGTGTTGAGCCCCAAGATCTGCCTTCTGGAGGGCAAGTTGGAGCTGGAGTCCAAACACCTTTAATTTGACATGGATGGTAAATTTTCGGTGGATCACCTTCTCGTAAACGTATGTATAGATCTGTGTAATGATAGTTAATTTTATGTGGTACACTACGTAATCCTTTGTATAAACGTGGAACCATTCGGCCTCGTGAAATATGTACTGACTCTAAAGATAAAATGAATCCAAAAGTGAAGAGAAAGTAGAATATATATTTTTACGGTAGCAACAAGTTTATTTGAGAATTCGAAAAAATAAAAAAGACAAATTATGCAAATCAAAATGCTTACAAAGAAGATGACTACATTTTAGCAAAGAAAATGAGTTTTATTTCATCCAGCTTTTGGGCCGCACTTTAATTACATGAGAATTATTGGTACAACCAGACTTTCTAAACTGATATAAGCGAGACGAGATTTGAATATGAGATATACTAGTCGAAAGTAGAGTGGGAAAGATATTAGACATTCAACAACGAAATCGCAGATCAAGACGCCCCTCCACCTACTTCAGTTTGAGCAGTTGAGTAGTATATCACTTGCTCTGATACACAAAGTACAGCTTAAAGCTGACTGAACGAATGTGTACTTAGTAAATAAGTTACGCAAAAAGCTATCATTTCAAAGTTGTCAACTTTTCAGAACGCTTGAATTAACCTTAACCAAACATTAGGATACAGGGACGAACGCCAGGTAAGATAAATGGCTAGTTATCTAATTTAGATTTGTTCAAATCACTTCGAAGATCACAACGTTAGTTACGAGGTGATGTAGCAGTATCTCTATAAAGCGTATTGTATAGAAAAATTAAGTTTTCGTAACTATATAACTCTACATACGCCATACAGTGAATCGGAAATAAATAGTGACCAGTAACCAAAGCATATTAAGCAGAATCGAAATTCTCAACAGTAGGTCATAGTGTTAAACGGTACCTTACTGAAGCCAGATGACTACTAACTTGTTTACGAGGATTTAACAAGGTTAGTGTTACTACTTCGGTTGCGTAAGCTGGAGTTTGTGTAGCGGGTTTCGAGCCTGCGACAGAGTGGCTCAAAGTCGAACACCTAAACTACTGTTCGAATCGCTGGATAACAAGTTTGAACTTTACGTCAACTATTTCTCTTTGGAAAACTAAGCGACAATATTATCTCATATTAAAGGGTAGTACATGAGTATATATTTGGTTATTCAGTTACTGTTCTACAAATAAGCTACAACATCACTGTGTAATCTGTCATAGAAAAGAATAGTGAAAACAGCAGTATAAATGTAAATACAATTCAATAAATTATACCTACCTATCCAAATCTTCGTACAGAATTCAAAATCATGCTCTTTAACTGCTAGTTCAATAGCTTCTTCTAATACCTAAAAATGAAATGACAATATATAAATTGAGAAAAACAAAGGCATGAGACTGTGCAAAGAATGATGTTTTTAATTAATTTTCGCTAAATGATAAGCATTCATTTTTAACAAACGATTATAAAGGGCAGCCAAGTTCGAAGAAAATGCATTTTCTGAGCATAGAATATTTATTTAAATTTACACAATGTGATACGAAAATGGTACCAAAAAGTAGTGCTCAATATTTTCGAAAAATTCAGATCAGCATAATTGTGAGCCAGCTCGGATATCACTCAGTCACCAAAAGAGAAGTAGGTGGTTCCCCATTAAGAAAATTCCTTCGATCCTTTGATTTAAAAGTCCAGTATATAAAACAGTGGAACATCGTCAAGAGACGAAATTCCATGGCAGCCAGTGAGTGAACTACGTTCATATTCCATCATGATGCTGGAGCCCATGTACACCGTTTGTTTGGAATCAGGGTTTTTCATAACCTCCCCTCTTGTATGCGGACCTTCTGTATCTACTAACCCGAGTAAGCGCGAGGTTTCCTTTCGTTTGCTCACTTTTTACAAAAAGCCTAACATGAGAAGGTAGTGGGTAGGACTTCGATCGCAGACGCAAAAATCACATGGGAATATGAGAGCGTTTTGTGACAGAGAGCAAATGTTCCCCACTCTTGGCCGTACCACAGGCACTTTGGATGGAAAATAGTTTAGTTTAAAAAAGATATATATAATTTTATCAATGTTAAGATAAATACGTTAGTTGATGGCTATGAAGAAATATTCTGTATATCTTCGATAACCTAAACTAAGTGACGGTCGAATCAGACTGAGGGAACATAATACATCAATATATGCTGACTAATGACCAGCTTTAGGAGGGGATTGTAATGAGAAACCATGACCAATTGAGTTCAACTATGTCAGAAGTGAGGCATTTGAATGAAAGTTGAAGAACGCCGTAAGTTACTGGATACAATCTAGGTGATCTGTATATATCATTACCGAGGTTAGACTTAATAATTTCATATAAATTGAGCGTTATATAGATTATTTTTATAAAAATGAGCGATATATATTTGTAATATCCCAATGAGTAGAAATTAGAATTCCTGACGTTTTACGGCTTAGTACAAGTCGTTTCTTCAGAGAATAAACAAGTAACCGAATTGAATCAACAAGATTCAATAATACAGTGGAATAAATCAAAGCAAGTTGACACAACCAAATTCATGACTGATCGTGTCATGTGGAGTCATTTGGATCAATTTGATTTAAATTGAGACACACTTGTATAAGTTGGTGTGGTGTGAATTGTATTCACATAAATGAAATCGGATATACTTTAATTATGGTTGCTTGGATAGAAAGCCCATGTTAGATGAATAGTAAGGCTTCCCTTTCTGTTAAGTGCAGTTGGATTTAACAATATATGAAGCGCTGACTAAGTAGTCAAGATGTGATAGATCTGTATAGTGATTAACTCAATTCCTGAAATCAACAAGAGAAAAGTGTGACCTTCATTGCATAGCTTAATGATATGAGATGAATTAGAGGTCAACTAGAATAAACAGCATAAAATTATCAAATCCGCTTACTTCTTCAAGGATCCTAGCTCCTTTTTCAGTACGAAATCCCAATTGAGAGAAAGCGTCATCTACTGATCGCCCACGAATCTGCATTACAAATTTCAGAATTAAATAAGTAGCTTAGTGATATATTTTAAGTAGAACGAACATTATTATGTACTAGCAATTCTTGTAGAACGATCGATGTGAGCAATGTTAGATAAACGGTACTAGAAAAAGATATCAAGCCTGTCGATACAATTATGGACTCCGATCGAATGAGATGTGCTGTGTATACCAAACCACCACTTACCTCGATGTGCGGTATTGGCTAGGTGTAGTAGCATAGAAGTGTATAAGTCAAGACATGGTTTCCAAACAATGAAGACTGACTATTAGCATAATCCACGTTAATAACTGGACTACCCAGTTCGAATATGAGTAACAACAACTACTGCTTTGTAGATTCTTACTTGACTTTATCTCTTCGAATCAATGTTAGTCGATACTCAGTAATATTTTGATTTGCATGGATATTTTTATTTATCAAGATGAAAATGGTTTCCTATCAACATTATAAAAAGGTTAACCAACCTCAATCTATCAATTTATAGAATTTGTCTAAGTATACTGGGTCGAAACTTCCATCAGCTTAAAATGAATTATAAACAATGTTTAGTATGAGATAATTACTCTTATTAATAATGATATTTCAGAGACTTTGTAGATTTATCACTATTATAGACCACCGGAGCTACAGATAGTACATCGTTGATGAAATGTCATGTATACTAGATCTTATATATTATATTTATATATCCAAGTCATACATACATACCCGTTGCACAAGTGCGGCTGTTTGGACCCAGTAACCTTAGTAGTGAACGTGGTGTTTGACATGAATCGAACTGAGTACCAGTGTAAATATCAACACTGGGACGTAGGTACATCCAGCTGACGAGTCCCAAATACAACGAAACAAGCGTTCTGAATTCCGCCTGCCAACCACAATCCAACCTCAATAACCTGTCTTATCTTTTCCTGATTTTATTATTTTTATGTGGAATTTTGTCAAATTTGTTATAAAACGGGTGATTATTGCCCTCAAGCATGCTAACTTAAAAAATACCGAAAAAAAAATTAGCAAAATTGATGCACACTTAAAAGATGATAAATTGGCGGATTGAAGATTCTCATTGTTTTCAGTCGGTTGATTTACCCGTATACTAGGTACCTTCTTATGCACTCAGCTTTGTACTACACCATGCTTGTGTGGAAGCTAGTAATACTATTCAGTCGTCCGAACCTATATGAGTGGACGGGATTATAACGTCAGATCAATTAGTTAATACCCAAGTGCTTTCACTGCAAGACCACTACTGCTTTATTGCTTTCTTTTTTACTGAAGGCAATTTAGGACAAACGAAAGTTAGAAGATCGAATCAGTAAATCTACCGACCAAAATGAGAACAAAATCACAGTTTGAGTGTTACTAACAACTATTTAAGTCTAAATAAACAGAATAAGGGCTTACACTTAACACTTAATATTGATCACTTTTAATAACGTCAAAAAAATAACGGATTCAAATAGCAAAATGTAATTAGCATACTAAGTGAGCTAGCATCCATAGCTTTTTGTGGCTGTATAAAATATCTTCTCGACGATGAGTAACTTCACCGGGTCGTAAGTTATTATCCCAAAGAACGGAATTCGAAACTTTAGGCACAGGTGGATAAATCACTTCGTTATACAACTGCCAAAGATCTTCTTCACGACCAGTAATTTTGGATACTAATGTAGCCCCTTTATGATTTGATACATTAGGTTTTTTGTATAAATTGATGGAAGTGGATATAAAACGTTTGGGGGAATAAGCGTTCCCAACTGAGAGTACTTTACGTATAGCTTGAGAAACAACAGGTAACATCAATATCTATGAATAAATAACATTAACAAAGTAAATTAGGGAATAGATATTCGGAGGTTATTTCTTGAAAAAAAATCATTTTAGCATTGATCAAATATTAGTTAAATGAATCTTAAAAAGTATGTAAGAAATAAACACAAAATCAATTAGGACGAATAAGGACTCGGATTGTTATATTGGGCTTAACGTAAGTTAGCAAAAAACACCTTAAATACATTGTTCAATAGTTCACAAATGTCCATTAAGTTTTTTTGGTACTCTCAAATGTTATACCTTTTTGTCTGGTGTTACAAAATGCGACCTATTAATGAATAGCAATCTTCCCATACATTTTGAAAATTGCACGGATTTTAGCCAGAATTCTTTCAATGCTTATACGAAGTATTGCACATAGCATTTCAAGTCATTTATCTGATCATTTAGTGAGTACTTCATGTTAAAGTGTATCTTTTACTTAACTAAATAACGGGGAAACAACCCCCGACCGTAGCTGCTACCTTGACGTGGTGGTCGGGCTTGCCTATCGTGATGACCCAACCGAGCTATACTGGCTGGAACATATGTTCCTGTAGGTTCTACCATGCCAGGCAGGTCGATTGTAGAACGATGAGACTAAAAGCAGCTACTCAAGGTCTGAGGGCGAAGTCGTACTGCTGACTGCAGAGGGGTGTGACAGCAGTAAGGTGTTTCCCTGGGACAACCAGCATCTGCAGCGATGCTGCCTTTTCACAAGGAATGGAAGGGTTAGAAAAGGTCGGCCCTAAAAATGTCACACCTCACCCTACCTCACGGATTTCCGTCTCCGGCGGTAGGGGTTCCCACTAAGGGCTTTTAAGTGCGGAGCTAATACTCAAAAACTTTTCATAAAAAGGCCGTGCGTGACAGGCCTCAAGCAGTTGTCCCTTGGGCTCTGCGGTCACGCTCTCAGGTCTCTAAGACCGACACTAATCTATCCTTCTGTTTCAGGTTCCTCAAGAAACACCCTTCCACGGTGTGGGCAGCCGGGAAGTGACAACCGCCCTCATACCCGTAAAAGCACGAGAGTCCCAATTGGTCAAAATCAAATCCTTTCTACACCCCTATAATATCTCTCTTATCTCTACGACTAACTCTACTCACATTCCTTCATCTCACTGCACCGCTAATGCAAACGATGCGAGCTCACGAAAAGTCATTCCTGGTCTCTTGAAACCCCGTTCTAGACTATACGTTGGAGCTTTTAATGTGCGGACATTGAGTCAAATAGAGCAACAGGCTTCCTTAGCTAGGACTTGAGAATTTCGCTCAATCGATGTATGCTGCGTCTCGGAAACGCTCATACAGGATCCTAGTAAAATCATTAACCTGATTTCCCCGTATCAAAATAAAGAAGCAACCCTGATTTACTCTTCGTGTATCCGGTAGCCCTGATGCTGCTTCTCGGGGTCTCGCTGGTGTAGGTATAGCATTGAGTCGTAGGGCAGAACTAGCTCTCCTAGACTGGATCCCTGTAGATAGTCACTTGTGCGCTGTCCGACTGAACGGGACAGTTAGGACTCGGAAAGATAGGGACACTCGTCGTTGCCTCTTTGTCGTGTCTGCCTATGCCCCCACTGACTGCAGTTCAGACGAGGTGAAAGATGAGTTGTACAGCAAGCTTTCGGACCTCCTCCAAAAAGCTAGGCGCTCTGATATAGTTATAATGGCTGGTGACTTTAATGCTCAAGTAGGTAGACTAAGTGAAAATGAGAGACACTTGGGTGGATGTTATGGTGTTGCGGCTCAAAGAACAGATAATGGCGACCGTCTGTTGCAACTATGCTCAGATAACCGCCTGTTTCTAGCGAATACTAACTTTAGGCATAAGGAAAAACATCTTTTGACCTGGAGACCCCCAAAATCGTCTCAATGTTGGACCCAACTAGATCACATCGCCATCAGCCACCGATGGAGGGGTTCGATAGAGGACTGTCGCTCGTTCTGGGGCACATGTTTAGATTCAGACCATGCTTTAGTGCGAGCGCGTATTTGTTTGAGGCTTACTGGACGTAGGAAAGACATTTCAATGAAGCCTCTTAGCGTTTTACTTAATGATAATAAAGCTAAGAATATATTTAAGGAACAACTAGAAAAACAGTTAGGCGACCGTGTAAGCGATTCCCATCCGGAAGCAGGTTGGAATGATATTAAAAGGGCTGTGTAAACAGCAGTGATATCTGCTAGTAAGGTAAATCATAAGGATTGGATGAAGCCGTGGGTTTCAGTAGCATCCACCGAACTGATGGATGCTCGTAAACTCATCCCACCTGGCTCTGAACATGATGAAGAGCGAAGTGAGCTTAGGCGCAGGCTGATAAAAAGCCTACGCAACGACCGTGAACAGTGGTGGGTGGCGAAAGCAAAAACGATGGAAAAGGCAGCGGCGATAGGCAACAGTAGGCAACTATTTCGACTTATCAAGGAAACTGGTATTAGGGATCCGAATGTCAGTGAGACTATCTCGGAAAAGGATGGGATTATAATTCATTCTCAGTCCAGGAGATTGGACCGATGGGCAGGAACACTTTAGGGATCAGTTCAACTGGCCTTCAGCCACACTTCGGTTGCCCACGATCCCCAGTCATCCTGAATGGCAAATCGACTTAACTCCTCCTAGTCTTTATGAAGTTGAGAAGGCTATAGGAATGTGTGAAGCGAGGTAGAGCAGCAGGTCCTGATAGGCTTACTCCTGAAATGTTTAAGGATGGTAGTCCAGTTTTAGCAGCTAGATTGACTGAAATCTTAGGTAGAATCTGGGAACTGGGCGTAATACCATCTGACTGGTCTCAATCCGTGATTGTCCCAATTTATAAGAAAGGACAAAAGTCTTCTTGTGACAATCACAGGGGAATCAGTCTGACTAATATAGTTTCTAAGCTGTTAGCATCGATTATACTTAGACGCCTAACTAGAGCTCGTGAAGAGCAGACTAGAGAGAAACCAGGCTGGATTCAGACCTGGACGTGGCTGTATAGACCACATCTTCACACTGCGACAGGTCTTGGAACAAAGACACACATTTAGGCGTCCTACAATAGTTGTCTTCCTGGACCTAAAGGCGGCATTCGACTCTGTTGATCGTGAGGTTCTGTGGCAGTGTCTGTCATTGAAAGGTGTACCAAAGAAGTACATTAACCTTATACAAGCTCTCTACTCTAAAACTACAGGTCGAGTGAGAGCTTATGGCGAACTGTCATCGGAATTCCTCACTTCAAGTGGTGTCCGTCAAGGATGTCCACTTTCCCCATTCTTGTTTAATTTTGTCATAGACATGCTCCTAGATATAACCATGTCTTCGTCTGACTTTTCAGGAGTTGACTTACTACCAGGAGCCTCGCTTACTGACTTAGAGTATGCTGATGACATAGTCCTATTTGGTGAAGACGCTGACAAAATGCAGAGTCTTCTGACTACCCTGAGCAACCATGCAAGCATGTTCGGGATGCGGTTTTCCCCCTCGAAATGCAAAATGTTGCTCCAGGATTGGGTTGCATCGGCACCTGAACTAGTGATAGGGAGTGAAGTAGTCGAGCGTGTAGACCGCTTCACGTATCTGGGGAGTCTCATCAGTTCTGATGGCCTGGTGACTGACGAAATCTCAGCACGGATACAGAAAGCTCGATTGGCTTTTGCCAAGTTGCGTCACTTATGGCGCAGGCGAGATATCCGCTTGCTAACCAAAGGACGAGTGTACCGTGCAGCAGTTCGCTCTGTCCTACTATACGGGAGCGAAACATGGCCGTTAAGAGTAGAGGACATTCGTAGGTTACTGGTCTTCGATCATAGGTGTCTCCGAAGCATTGCTCGTGTATCGTGGGACAACCGAAGTGAGCAATGCTGTCGTTAGGAAACGGGTTCTAGGAAAGGAGGGCAAATCAATAGATGAAGTATTGAAACTTCATCAGTTGAGGTGGTTGGGACATGTGTTACGCATGTCTAACTACCGACTGCCTCGACGAGCTATGTTTTGCGGCGTAGGAATAGGTTGGAAGAAAGCTAGGGGCGGCCAAACCGAAACATGGCAGAAATCGATGGAGTCGCTGACAAGTGGACTAAGTCATGTTGGTAGATGTAGGCTGCGTGGTTGGGGTCCGCGAGACGAAAGTCACCAATGGTTAGAGACCTTGAACGACATGGCTCAGAATCGTTTGCAATGGCGCAGGTGCATCCACTCTTTGTGTTCTCTCAAAATCTAACCTTCTGAATTCTCTATCTTTCTCCTTTCAAATTTATCTCACTGAATTATACTTTTCGAATCATATCTTCGCTCCCTAATTTTCTGCATTACTGCTAATACTTCTACTATCGTTATCACTCTTGGATTTGAACTGACAGTTGCGTCTCTGTGCTGATGTGGTATGGCAACCTGAACTGATGTACGTACGTACGAAGTTCTGCGTTGTATCTGTCTGGGGAAACAACTAAAAATGTTGGACATCACTTGCCGAACGGTAAAAACGCCTAAGTTTACAACCCATGTATACAAAAGTACATTATATTGTCGTCACCTCGATATATATATCCGATCGTTTTTTTATTTGAAAAATATTCCTATTCACTGTCTTCCTTTGTGTAGACTCTCATTTAGTTTACTTTGCATTATTTGGATAACAACGAGTTAATGATTAGTTTAGATATGTTACTCGTTACAACTTCTAATCGACGTATATATGCACTTTCCCTCTGAGCTTGTTTTTTACGTCTCATCACGTCAGAATTTAAAGTTTACATATTTGTAGTTGTTGCGTAGTTTTTCATAACAGTATTTCTTGAAAAACAAATCTTGTCCTTAAATTTTAAAATTTGACGCGTGACTTTATCGTTATATTGAGATCCAACAGATCCTAGTGTTTTCCAAAATATAGGCCTCATTGGAGATGGGAATGAAGTTAATGAGGCCACCAGAAATCGCCGATAAAGATTTCTGACGTGTTCTTTATCATTACTACAAGTGTTGAGCATTTCATCATTTTAATTAGATGGCATTGTATTTTAGGGAAAAGTATAGCTAATTGAATACTTATTTACCAATATTTCTATGAAGTAAGACAATGATTTAATTATTATTGATCCCATCTTTGAAATCTATAGGTTTCAGTCATCATAATTTGCCACAGTACAAAATAACAATATTGATGGAGATGAAAAGACCATAAACAATCAAAGATATAGCTGAAAAAAAAAATTAATCAAAAAGGAAGTACTTTGGTTAGCTTATTAATTAATGTACATGTGGTGAGATGAAATTCGGAAATTATTAAATCACCTGGTAGTAAATGTTGCCTAAATGAACCAATAAAGCTAAGCTAATTGACATAACACTACTTCTCAATGTTAATTCTCTGTGCAAAACGACAGTTCTTAGTGAATAAAACTACAACATTCTAATTTGAAATACATAAAAAATATCAACCAAACATAGTTTTACATACAATAATTCGCCTTAATTATTAAACACTTTAACCCTATTTAACCCCGTTTCCCAGTTTAACCTCCTATTCGAAGATATGAACTTGATTAGTTGACACAGTAGGGTTCGCTTGATTCGGTGAAACTACTCACTAAAACATACAGCAAGTTTTCGAAACCCCGTATGAGCTTTATTTGTACTTAAGAAACAAGCATCTAGTATAGTACAGCCAAAACATGAGCCACAGACAAAGTAATGATTATGAAGTGGAGACATAATTATGGACATATATGAACGGTAAGTATATGAAGTACTGAATGACGTTATTCAAGTTACAACACAAAAGAGGAAAGATAATAGTAGGTTCAAAGGTATGTGGTACTAAAAAATCCCCCCCCCATAATAAATAGTTATATAAACATTTGTCACTGGTGCTGATCATGCTTATTTTAACAGATAGTATTAGCTCAGGGCTCTCGGTCACTCATCACTACTAGATAACGACTCAGCATATTATGGGATGCAACTCCACCCCTAGATCAAGTATACTTTCCCCCTCCCCATTTATTGCTGTTTTCTACTTTGTTGTATGGGCTTTAATCGACAGAAATATTCTGGAGCATAGTTGCATCCAGGATATCATTAATAGTGAGCACGAAATGGACTGATACAAAATTGAAACTTTTGAGTCCGTTCCACTTCATAGTTTGGATATTTTTATATACCCAACATTTTTTCTACATTTTTGTGCCATAACTTTATGAACGTATATACTTATGTATTCAGTATGCTTGAATAAACACCAAAACTAATAAGAATCAAAATCCTACCATCCTCCCCTCCAAATAATTTTCAGTTTATTTCACATTTTGGCTACACTGCACAGTACATAGCTATTAGTTCTCTTAAGAAGGTGTGACCTAAATTTAGTATCATTCGTCTGTTTCGCGAAAAACTCAATGGGTTGATAAGCATCATTGATCTATTGTTGTAATACTGCATGGTGGCTGTCAGAAGCGTTTACGATGATACTAATAAGTGCGGTAGAATTGTAGTGTGCTAGTATGGTTGATTTGGTTATCACTTTCTTTGTTGTAATTAAGACTTCGTCAATTTTAATTATCTTCTGTTTCCATCGAAGTTGGTCTGTCAGCTGTTACATAAGCGATACGCAGTTACTTATTGATTAGCCAGCTTTGGTGTAAACTTACCAGCCCTTTAATGCTATTCAGCTGCTTGATATTGAACGGTTACAGGTATTCTAGAATAGTCACCATCTACATTTTCTGAGGACAGATACCATGTGTGTCATTGGTTTATCCGAGAAAATCCATTAAATTGTTACCAGTTTTGACACTAACTTATTTCTACAATAACCTTTTTTTGAAAGCCTTCCAAATATAGGCCGTGTTTGAGACATGTTCTTTACCAATACTTACCACTAAACAGTCATTAACATGTGCATAGACGAAGTCAGAACTATGGAAGACATCATTTAGAAAACGTTGAAAGGATTGATGTGTTTCTCGGTGCATGCGTAAGAATTCATAGGAGCCAAAGAGTGTTATAATCGCTGTTTTGAAGATACCATAATCAGTCACAAGAATCTGATTATACGCCCTCACTGAATCAACCATGCCTGTGGTTGCAAGGTGGCGGGTACGGGGTAATGGATGAAGGTCAAGGGTGATTTGAGCATTAGGTCGATGATAGTCAAGTCAGATGACAAATTTTTTTAATAATCATATGCAAAGGAAATGACTATGGATCACTTATTTCTAAGCCCAGCATGTGGTTAAATTCATCTTTCTGTATTTTTGGCTTTTTAAGTACTTTCCAGAGTAACTTCAAAAATACGTGTCGCCCTCTTAACGCGTCCCTACAGCACAATTTCCCAGTTTTGGTTTTAGGTCTGAGGGTAAGGAAGCAAGAAGGCTTCTTACGCTTTTGCCGTAGGTGATGCTGAACTAACACCAATTAGAATTTTTATTCTGAAGTAAAGATCTCCTGGGTGATATTTGTAGTCTACTAGATCCGTGTAGTTGTTGTATGTTTAAATAGCGTGTAAGTGTGTTGCCTGAACTAGTGGCTTTATTACTAGTCGCATGAAGTTTTTACACGAAAACAAACCTAACTGTAGCGGGTTTCGGTGATCGCTAGAATGGGATAAGCAGAGGAGGCTAATTCATCTACTGAGTTGTTTTGAAATATTATTAAGACTGCCTATACTTTTTTAGAGAGCTGTTAAATCAACAGTGATATCTACTAGTAAACAAAACCAAAGTGTTGGGAAAAATCAGTGGATTGTAGCTGCATCTACTGAACTGATAGATGTACAAAAACTCATCCCGTTTGACTCTCAACACGATGAGGAGCGGAGGTAACTTGAACACTAGCTGGTTGAAAGCTTACGCAATCATCGTGAGCAGTGGTGGGTGGCGAAAGCTAAAGAGATGGAAAAGGCAGTGACACTAAGTAACAGTAGGCAACTGTTCAGAATTATCAAAGAAACGGGTATAAGAAATCCGGCTGTAAGTGAAACTATCTTAGAAAAAGATGGGACCATTATTCACTGTCAATCCAGAAGGCTAGACCGACGGGAAGAACACCTTAGGAAAGAGTTCAACTGGCCATCGGCCTCACCTCAGTTACCTACTATTCCCAAGCAATCTGAATGGCAAATTAATATTGGTCCCTCAAGTCTTAATGAGGTTGAGAAGGCTATAGGGAATCTAAAGTGACGGAGAGCAGTAGGACCTGGTGTATTAATCGTTGAGATATGTAACAATGGTAGTCTAATTTTAGTAGAGAGATTAATTGAGATCTGGGAACTGGATGTAACCTCATTTGACTAGTCTTGTACACTAATCCTAGTCTATATGAAGGGACAGAAATCTTCTTGTGACAATTATCGAGACATAAGTTTGACGAGTATGATGTCTAAAATATTAGTCTCAATAGTGTTTCGACGCCTAATTAAAGCCCGTGAAGAGCAAACTCGAGAAAACCAAGGTGGTTTCAGACCTGGATATGGTTGTATGAACAAAATATTCAAACATCAGCACACTTTTAGACGTCCAAAAATAGTTGTACACCTTGACGTTAAGGAGGCGTTTGATTCTATCGACTGTGAGGTTGTGGTAATCTGTCGTTGGAAAGCGCGCCAAGGAAGTACATAAGCCTTCCACAATCGATCTACTTGAACACTGCTGGTCAAATTAGAGATCAAGGCGGACTGTCCTCGGAATTGGCTACTTCGACTGGTGTTCACTAAGGTTGTCCGTTTTCTCCATTCTTATTAAATCTCATCAATGACATGTTTTTTAAAGTTAACGTTTTCATCGTTCGACTTCTCAGCAATTGGACCCCTTTCAGGGGATATACTTGTTGACTTGGAGTATGCATATGACATAGTTATTTTGGGTAGAGACGCTGACAAAATGCAGAATATTCTGACGACTTTAAACACCAATGTAGGCATGATTTTGATGCTCGGATTAGAAAAATAACTAACATCATAGGGAATATTTTAAAAATAATGGACCAATCATGGTATATTTCAATGAGAAAAACGTTTAAATGTCATATTTGTCGCAGAGTTTCTCCAAGTTTAATAACATTTCCTCGAAGTTGACTGCCTGAAACTAGTTCAACGGAATGGTTAAACATCAACTTTGATCCTCAAACTCATTCCATCTACATCTACGATACTTAACATTTGAGTAAGGGAGGATTGCATTGGATCTATGAAACATGCGTCAACGAGGGCCATAAGATAGTAACAATTTATTTAATTACGCTAAAGAACATAGGCATTGCAGTGCCCGCATATAAGTAATATCTTAGTAGTACCCATCCCAAAGAATGCTACAAACTATTGCTCATCCAAATTGGGGAAAATACTAATGCCGGATTTGAAGTTTTAAAAAATGAAATTTCACAATCTATAGATTGTATATATTATGCTAAGTTAGCGTTTGAGTCGTACAACTCAGTAATGTAACCAGCCTTTAGTAATAAAGATAGGTTTCACTTACCCAATATTTATGTTGAGATGAAAGAAATCGGCAAAACTATGGAATAATACACATGTAAGGCAGAGGAAATCTGATAATCCAAACCAGGAATTGAAATTGTCAGACTCAAGACGTATTCAAGACAGTGTAACACGTGTTTCCAGCAGTCACTGAAAGGCGGGCAGGATCTAAAATCACAACACACAGGGTTAGTTCAACACCTCGAACCAAGAGAGAACACGAAATGATGGTCACGGAACTCTTTATTTTTAAAATTAAAATACGCGGGGTTTTAACAGAAAGGGCTAGCTAGTTTTTACCACATCTTGTGAGTCCTCCTCCAAGTTTATAGCACGCAAGGCTTGTTCTTCGGCTTCCAGAGCGTTTACATTTGATCGCCCTGCAACAGAAAGAAAAGAGAATGAGTTAGTGAATCATACATAATGATTTTAATTCCGTTACAACAGTAACCGTCGAAAATCACGCTGGAATACTGTTTCGATTTCTATTGGTTGGTTTTTTATGCCATTGGAGGCAACTACAAGAAGCGTGTCATCAAATTCATTTGGTGGCAACCCCTGTTGACAAATTACGATACTTTAATACATTTGAACTGATTAACATGTGGCTTGTCTTTAACTGTTGTCTGTTAAACTGATATTATGCACTTGGATACTTTTGTACCGTTTGGAATGCCATTTTTGCATAACTAATCTACATAATATATATTGTGGTGGTTGAATACATTCAAACTGTTTAACATGTTCTTTTCATGCAGTTGTGGGCTGGTAGTAATATTTTTTATACAACACAGCTATATCTAACAAAGGAATCAAATATCTACTTGATGACATCCAGACGATCAATTATTTAATTTATAAACGGCATCTCCAAATGTAGCCTTGTTGAACCTCGGATTTTCGTCCTTACCTTTACTCGCACAATACCAAGTGTTTCCCAGTATTTCGATTTACTGAATCAGGAGCCAACAAACATTAGGTGGGTATGACTATGCTTTGTCTAAGCAAGGTATAAATTCAACTAATTTATAATAGCTCCCATTATTAAGTACTGTTATAATTTAACTGGTTTTTGATTGCAAATAATTTTTCGAGTACTAGCTCTAGTATGGTGGGTGGATCATCCAACGTAAGTGAACTTCTAGAACTTATCCTACTTGGATACAGTTTCATCAGGTACTAGAAGAGTTCATGTGTGTAAGTGTTACTAAAACTAAATAACCCATTTCAGGAGTCGGACACTTGCTATGTTGTCACTTCAAGTCGTTACTTTGTCAGGTCCGGCGACATAAAGTACCAGCATGTGCTATACCAGTGCACATTCGACATCTCACACCCTTCTCGGGGTGTCGGACTTCGTAATAAGGAGGAAGTTTATTTGCTCTTGTGATACTTACGCTCTATTAGGTGTAAGTATTTAGATTGTTAGTCAAAAATAAGAGTACGGTGCTCTCCAGCTGATATAAAATTTCAGTTTTGGAGACAGCACGTAACCATCTATGTACTATCACCTTTATGGCAAAGGATTGCTCAAGACGTAGATTGTGCGATAATGAGCATAGTGTTATTCAACCGTTTTGACGAAAGAAACACGAATTCCTTAGAAGTTATGGATCTGGCCTATGCAGAACTTGGTAAAGTCCTCCTTTACAGTGATATAAGAAATATGAGGACAAACGTTTACGAATGTAAGATTAGTGTATGTGTAAATTGTCCAGGTAGTGGTAATCTTAATGACTTTATAAGACGTTAAAGTACAATCAAGAAAGGTGAGGTCCTTCGGGATAATGGTGGCAATGTTGTTAAAATTGTTTTTGAACGGAACAACATAATAAGTCTTAATGGAAGTTCCCAGAGGTTGTTGGCATAGACTCTACATATGAAACCAATAAAATGGTGTATGTCTTATCTAATATATTTTATGAAGACTTATAGGTGGCCTTTGTATCACTTTGTTATAACTAATGGTTTTGGCAGAGGGCGAACCAAGAAACAAAAGATGTAAAGGAGATTCTTCAGTCGCTCAAAAATATAATGGGTGACACATCAGAAACAACTACTTTTACTGTTGGCTGTGCATCTGGATAACTTCGTGCTCTGAACGAAGAGTTCTCAAGTGAATCGATCATTCTGTGCTTGTTTCAAGTATGTCAAACCTTCTGGAAAAAAGTAAGCTCATTATATTGGCAGAAGTTACTGTTTAGCTTCAAACCCACTTGTGAAAAAATGGCTGTATCGAACGGTTCATACGCGTAGTTATGCCATGTATGTTAAATTATTGTTTAAATTTTAGCATTGTTTCCAGATTATAGATCTTATTGATTGAGCTGCTGGCGTGTATATATACGCTTGCATAGGTTGAGGTCACGATCATGCTGGGCTGCTTCTAACAATAGATTCGCACTATTAATAGGTAACAATACCGACAATCGGGCGAAAAACTTTCATTGACAACTGAAGTGTTGCCTAACGAAAAACGACTCTATAGAAATGACAGTTTGGAAGATTTGGAGATGGATTGATCATAACACTCAAAGAAAACAAATGCAAGGCACGTTTATGCTCTTCAAATATTAAAGATATGGTGTAAATCCTACTCAGATACCGTTATTCCAATTAGGTTCTCGAAAGCCTTAAGGTTATATTTAGGTGCCTAACACCTTTTGTCACAAGGTTGTCGAAGACTGCGAGCGTCGTCGACTTGACGATTTCTTTGCGAATGTAACTTTCGCTAAGTTTAAGGAAGGCTACCACACATTCTTCGTTGATCGCCATATCGTTACTTGCACATATTAGTTTTATTGTGCATACAGGCTTCCAAGTACACATATCGCGTTCACGTTTTTATTCCTAAATATGTTGTGAAGTAGTGAACCTCAGACCATAAGTTACAATATTTTTCATTAATCACTTCGAGCTATTTGTCAAGTACCTAGAAGCAAGTGTTGAATTTCCTCAATAAGTATCAGCATCTTTACAACGAATCGTCGACAACTTGTTTCGTGAAGCTGCCAAGAGTGTCGTAAGGTTAAGTCATACCCCAACACGACACCACCTGTAATGAGATGCACCCTTGATTTTATATTTGAAGACCATTAGATCTGATTTCTCGCGGTGTATATATTTTTCTAAGTTTTAGAATTTTTTAAATAAACTATTTTGTCTTATAATGTTAATTTTAGCTTTTCTAACGGCGGACTGCTGAATTGAAAAGCACATTCGCGAAGTTCCGGTGGAGTATCTTATTTTAAGTGGTGCCTGGTACAGTGGGATTATGTTGTCTAAGTATCATTTACATGTTGTATCACATTTCCGGTAATCACTACTTCTCGACACTGATCCCACGTAAGTCAAAGTCTAGTTTTCCTCAAGCTACATCCATTACAAGGCCGTGAACTTCATAAAATAGCTACCAGTCAATCACTTATAGCTATTACAACCGAAAAGGAAAATTCACGTGATAAATTGTGCTAAAGAAAACTTATGAAAGGTCTAGCTGATATCACATCTTTGGAACGATCTCATGTGCGTGAAGAGTTCAATCACCATATCCTAAGTGCAAAATACTACTAGGACCGATAACTGAGTTTCCTTCGCTTTTCTAAAGTTATTCTTAGACGAAAAGTGGTGTTTGTTAAACTCATCAAATTTATTATGGTGAAGCATATGGTGATGTATTTTAGTTATTATTGTTTCTGGTGAAGCTCATTATTTCTCTAAATCACAAACTATGTCAAACCTGGCCAGTACTTACTAAACAGACTGTAATCAGGTTAAATTAATTGCAATTTTACATTAACAGTGAAACCTTAAAGTATAATTTTGTGGTCTTGTTGAACGAAACCCAGTAACATCTTAAGATTTATATTCTGTTGATAGTGGGAATCCTGTGTTTCATTTGTCACTTGTGCAGTAAGCAGTAGTACAAGAATCTTTAATATTTGTCGTCATAAACTGTAGAATCTTTCCTATATTTTTAGTTATCACTACAAACGTTTATTTTTCAGTCCATGAGACAGCCTAGTGACGTATGTTTAGTTGAAGCAAACTAATAGTCGTATTGTCATCAGTAAGTCCGTAGGTGGCTTATGTAGGGAAATTCTTTTTTGATTTTAGATGCTCAAAGGAATTGGTCGCTATTCTTTCATAAAAGGTGTGGTTATTTTCGAATCAAAGTTTCTATACATGAAATATCATTTTGTTTCTTGCCTACAATAAACAGATAAAAAATTTAGTATTTTAATCATCCGAGTTTCCTGGTTAAAACTTATTTTTATTACTGGATTCGAAGCTTTTTGCGCCAAAACTTTACAGAAACCTGTAGCACTTTTCTTGTAATTGCTAAAATTTGCAGACAAGAAAATACATGACATAGAGTCATTGCATACCACTACACCTTATTTGTTTCGAACTATCCAGATAAAACGTAGCACTAACCTCTGTTTTGTTCGAAGCTTTTATATCAATTATATTTTTTATTAAAGCAGGAGCAGTATAGTTACAACTGACTCAGTTCAAAAATTTATTTTTGGAGTAAGTATAATCGCTAGACAACACATCAAATAGGATTCAAAAGTAAACTTAAAGAATGGTTTATAGCCAATCGCTATATGTTTACTGCTATGTCGGAGTATTATAAATAAATAAATAACGCCTACTGCTATGCACGAACTAACCGCAACGCTAATCAGAAACTTATCTGCGCCAACTGCTACTCGCAACCGTGACCAATGACTCGATGCTGATTATTCACCCCAAAACAAAATCAAGAAGACACCAACGCAGCACTAAGAAGATTCAATTCTATTGTAATTCACCTCTGTATTTATAGTTATAAAAGCGACCTTGGGAAAAACCGAGTAATCAGCATACTAAAATGACATTACAACCAATCACAGTTAACAAGGTCCAGTGGAGGAAATGAAGAGCAGTACCGGTTACCGCTCACTTTACAATAAAATAAAAAATAGCAAAATCACATGAAAATAAACTAGTTTCTTCTCTTCTTAGCATTTACTGAAGAAGAATAATTGTTCATATCCTTCAGTAAGTTTATCTGCTGAATTATGTTTTAATATTCCTTAAAGTACTGTTTTTTGAAGGCCTGTTCAGACCATCAATAATTACCTTACGTAGGCTCATCACTGATCTTAGTCATCAGCAGGACCACAAGCAAATCTGCACTACGAAAATGCTCATAACGATATTTGTAGTCATCTAGTTGAACATCAGTAAATTCAGCTACCTTTCCTGTTTGTAAAACTTGCAGGACACATGTGAGGGCACAATTAATTTTCGCATTCCAGTGATTATGGCTCATAGCACTGTGATCGTACTCATGGTTGTTTTGTCTTATTTTCTGTATTTTAAACTGTTTATTTCTGGCTTAGGTAGTACTTCTGTAGTCACTAACTTAGTTACTAGCCTAATTTCATTATGACTGGATAAGACTTCCTAAGTTACAGTCCTGACAGAGGAGAATCAACTGTCCAAATAATAACAGTGATGCCATCGAAAGTATTGATTTCCTCTCAAAAGGTTTACTTGATGAAGACAAACTCTAACCTGAAAATTTCAGCTAACGACAATTTAGTATCTGATATATTATATGAATGATACAAACTTCGATAAAGGGTGAATAACAAGCGTATAAGCGTATGAGCGTAAGTTTCCTTTAAAGTCGTCTGAGATGGTATTGCAACTATAAAAAATACGTAAAAGCTGGGGATGTTACGATATTATTGCATATTTATGTCATAATGCAATCGATCCAGTGATAAGTTATAAACTGAAGTCTTTTAAAGCAAAAGGTAAACGACTTAATTAAAAGTGGAATAGAACCAAAATATGAACGTGAATAAAATAGCAGTTTCAATTTAATCGATGTTTCCTTGTTTTTAGTTACAAATTTAGGTTGAAATAATATTCGACTTCATGGAGTTGATAGTCTAAGGTAAAATCCCTCTGTTTGGTATAAAATGTAAAAAAATAAGTTTATAGTTGGAAAATATGGAGATTAAGATGGTTCAAAATCTGCTTGAAAATAGATAGACAATTTTCTAAATGACTCGATAACGCATAACTTGCGCGAAAACCAAAAAACCATCGTTTAACCTCGTGCCCGATATTCCATACGTGACCATGATTTTTCCGTAGTGTCTTCGGGACGTGGTACATAACTCGCTCGTAGCGCGAAAGCTCATACAGACGACAACGATTCAAAATTCAGTATATTGTATTCCAACATTGTGCAATCTGTATCTGGAATTCTTCTTCAGGAAAACAAGTAGGTATTTAATTAGCTGATAACTGCGCTGGCAAATCAAAAATAAGCTCTAGGTTTATTTTCCAAGTAATTGTAAGCAGGACATAATGTTTTGATTACTAAGCTTCCATCCTAGTATCAGTTAATTAAAAATGCATCTGATAAAGTCAATTTTTAGGGAAAATAATTTTAATTTTCGGTCTTTATGT
Source organism: Schistosoma japonicum (assembly GCA_025215515.1). Taxonomy (NCBI): domain Eukaryota; kingdom Metazoa; phylum Platyhelminthes; class Trematoda; order Strigeidida; family Schistosomatidae; genus Schistosoma; species Schistosoma japonicum. The sequence continues at coordinate 13,444,198 of CM046063.1, read as the reverse complement.
GATGCCAAATCTAGCCGCTACGTCTTATGTCTAGCATTCTACTAGCAAAGTATGTTCATACATAAGTCGTAAAAATGACACCAACAATACCTATGCGTGACACCTGTAACAGTCATTAATAACTTTAATTATAACATTTCATTTACTGTACATCCTCATTTTGGTGCGTATGTTGCAGTATGATTAAAGAGTGAACTTCACTTCACCTTCATTCCCTGGTTTTGATTCGCTTGACTTGATTGGTTCAAATGAAATATCTTTCAGTGACCAATATTTTGTCTTTTGCACTAGGCGTGTAACCTCGTAGAGTACCCTAGCTTTAGTTGAATACAATTGCTGAGTTATACCAATTTTTAAAGGAGTCAGATAGATGCCAACCATCGGCTAAGAATTGTGCTCATTAAAGACCGCAATCAAATGTTTCACCAATTTACAATTGTGGTGTTCTACACACTTCATAACCACAAGTTTAATATTGACATAGATTTTTATAATAAATGTGTTGCAAACATTCAACAGAATTCCACCAACAGTATAAACTTTAAAAAGTACCCCTAGCGAAACATCTGGTCGACAGAATTTCTAACTCTACGTGGTATATGCAACCTCCTTAATCTCATACAACCTTAGCCAAGTCAAAATTCCCACCCCATTCCTCGGGCTGACAAGTCCGAATACACTTAAAAATTCCTATAATGAATCCAGTTGTAACCCTAACTATAGATATGAGCCACCTGGAAACTAACAATCACCCACACTTCACGTAAACTGTACTCCTGATATTAACTATGATTCATATATGAATGATGCCCTTGGTCAGTTTTACTTACATAGCCCAGCATTCCACCTTATGTCTAATAAATGCCTTGGTCGATATGTGACGAAATGACTGACTTAATCATACTAGCGTCACTCTGTGAACCATAGCGCATTATGATTACCGAGGCATGGACAAATTCAAGCACCCCTGATATAAATATATCTCTTGATAATTACAACCTATACCGTAGTGATAAATTACATGGACGTGGTGGAGGTTGTACAATATATCCATTCAAAGTTGAACTCGTTTCTATGTGATATTCCAGGGTTAAATGTAACGTAAGATTCTGTGTGGGTTGTCCTGAAGCATACAAGGTCTACATCGATCCTGTTTGAATATATTTACCAGCCTCCCAACGCCTTGTTAAGGAATATAGGTTCCCTAGCAAATATTTCCATTTAAGCATCCTCTTAACCCTTCACTAGCAAGCTTATTTGTGGAGATTTTAACGTCCGAAATCTCATGGTTCCCACCTAAAGCACCAAAACGCTACGGTCCGTTTAGAACTCGGTGGTTTAACTCAAGTGCGTTCATAACCCTCTATTTTCCAAAATATCCTTGACTTAGTCCTCACAAATTGCACAGATTGCACGATTAAGACATCCAAAACCAAGAATTCTCAAAGATTTGTTCATCCCAACGCATATAAAAAAACGCCTCCAAAGACAAGGCTTCGCAATTTAATAAATGTAGAGACCTTTTATTGCTAGTCACAGTGAAAGAAATATATGTAATAATTGTAGAGATACGCATGGAAAGGTCATTGTAGGTAAGAAACAAGCTATCGTAAGCAAATATTTCTCAGCTCTCCAAAACATTTTTAGAAACAAAATTAAGGGTTCTTAAACAAAAGGTGAAAGCCTCTTTATTGATGAAAATCAAATAAACAACTACCCTAAACTGATCGCCGAATTATTTAGTGAACACTTTAGTACAATATTAATGAACGGAACTTTTGAAGATGACTCCGAATCCTCCATAATGCCATAATGTGAACTCACAAATGCAATCTTCACTAGACAAATATTGATAAGACAATAAAGACGCTAAAGTACTGAAACACAGAAGGGCCTGATGTTATCCCAGCAAGCATGCTAAAAAGCAAGGAACAGAGTCCTCCATCTACTACTTCTTAGATTGTTTACAATATTACTCCTTACTGCACGCTACCCATTAACCTGGAAAACCACATACACTATGCCTTAAATCAAAAGTGAACTAGTTGCAAATGTAGAAAAGTACCGATAAATTAACTAACGTCTGTTATCTCTAGAGTGATGGAAAAAGTAGTTAAGGATGAGATATCTCAATATCTCTAGAAACAAAATCTGATCTCCATCTCACAATATGAGTTTCTAAAAACTAGGTTATGTGACACGTGCCTTCTACACTATCTTAACTATATAATCACTCAATGCGATTACGGGGTTGGTAGTATTGACTTCAAGAAAGCTTTTGATAAAGTCCCACATCAAATACTTTTCCCTGAACTAAAGTCGTTCGGAATTAAAGACCCATTACACTCTTAGCTCAACTCACTTATCATAAGAAGAAGTTGGACAGTTAAATATAATAACCACCGCTCGTCACCCAAGTTAAATCTTACTACTAAGGTGCATCAGTGACCCCAACCTACAACATATTTTCACGATTCAGCATATATACCAAATACGTGTTTACCTGACTATCAACCATGCACAAACCCCAGTACCTCACGATGGTTGTCTGCCGAACCTAGTATATTACTACTAAGGTGCATAAGTGACCAGAATCTAGAGTGAGTTCACTTTAGTCAGTTTTATATATACCGCTATATTATCCACTAACCGTTTAAACCTACTACTTGAATCACTTACTGGTCTCATAATACCTACTAACAATATGCTATTTTCTGCTAACCACTCACCTAGCCACCAGACACTATACTCCTCCCCACCTCCAATACTAATTTATTCTCCTGCTAACTGATCCCAGTCATAACAGTTCAGTAACAGTTAGGTATCTACTATCTAGTTTGCGTTTTTAGTAATCTGTGTGACCTGTAATACTATACCTTCTCAGATAAGGTTAACCAAAAAGAACTTTTGTCGTTGAACATCTAGTGCAACTATATAATCTCCGTCTAACCAGTAAATTCACGAGCTTGACATCATAAAAGGAGGGAGGGTGGGGCTAACGGCCTGTAGAGATGATAGTGTGAAAGATAACCTCAAACTTCTTTTGTCTGTAGAATGATATCTGCTTTATGTTTATAGCTACTTGCTACGGTTCTGACAAGAGTAAATACTCAGTAATAATGTTTCAAGTGCTCCAACACACATAAAGTTTAATTGACAATACTTATCTATCAAGCAATTCTATTGCAAATTAAACCCGACCTTAACTCTGCAGACTATGATGCTGATACCTAGTAAGTTAATATTGATAAATAAACGAAAACATTCACATACATAACCGTTTATTGTATCTAATGCCTCACTGCGGACTAAATTAATACCCATCAAGTCCCCTTCATAACTACTACTACGTCTTAAAATCAACTCTATATAAAACATCACCTTACTCAGAAACCTAGTCTGAATACTACTGTTGTAAACTTCCGAAATAACCATCCTATCGAAGATAACAAATTAATTTCTTCTAAATGAACTTTAGTACCAAAATCTTCGCCAAATTAAACAATTATCGCTAAAATAATCGGGAAAGCATACTGCTAAGGTTTTGCGAGTTTATGGTGACACCAAGATAACCGCTAACGAACGTAAGACCAGCGACACAGTAACAGGAAGCTAAGCTATTGCGCAGCGCCCCAGCCCAGCTAACTAGAGTAAGAAGTCCAAAGTCAGCAAGAAGTGTTTATTCCACAGGCAGCCTGTCAGACGACATCATCACACACAACTCATGCGTATATATACAAAAATAGAAAGCGTCCTTGGAATGTTACAAATAGCGTACTAAAATAAACAACGAACCAAAAAGATTTAGCGCCTTACCAAGTGGGAAACACGAACTGAAGGTGAGAAGGGGAATTTTTGGCGCGAAAACAGGAAATTCAAATTTACACAATAAAATCACAAAAATAACCGGTTTGCCAAGTGAGTTTTGGGGATCTAACATCCCTAACACATACCTGTCATAATATTGCTGTTTCGTCCTTCTATTTTCTCCTTCTTTCTTTTCAGCACTTATAAGTCGCTTCATACAATGGAAAAACGTTGAATATCTGCATCTCTCATCATAATGCAATCCTTCAATATGATGACTTGAACCTACCCTTCAATTTTCCTGTGTCGTAATATCGTTCCAAGGTCTAGTTCGTAATGGACGCTACATAAATAACCACTTTGAAATGTTTATTATTTCATTATCACTTTATATCACAGTATAAGCAGTCTGTGTAACAATTAAACAGCTATAAAGGTAATATACTTTTGTTGACCTTGCCTGTAAAAATGGTTCGCTCCTGATACCAGAAAATAAATTATTATTATTATTCAGCTGTCGTCGCAGAATTATTTTCATTACAATAAGGGCTCTACATTATACTGCACCAAAGGCGTTCCTACATGTGCTGGAATATTACTACTAACATGAGAGCAACTGTAGACATACATTTGACAAATAATTGAAAACCTTGTTGTGATCTATCATATTTTGTTAGTCTTGTCTATAAAAATAACCTGTTCCTGACATTGAGAATGAACCATTATCACTGCTGCCTAAATCATTGAAGCCATTTTTTTAGGACTGAGGTGCAAATTAGAAGGTTTCGGATACTACTGCGATTCTTTAAACAATTACATGGTTCTCTGATCAAATAGTAACCTAGATGATTGTTCCCGAAACGTTTACCTTACCACTGTCGATGTGAATCAGTAGAATCCAAAACAGTACAATAAATTTTGTACACAAATAAAGAGTCATACTTCTGAACAATATGGACTCGGCGATAATAATACAAGCATTCTGCTTCGTCGATTCTCGAAATAATGTCTGCCAGTATAAGAAATCGGTCCCACAGAAAGCATCCAGCATTATCAGCATCCCCCGGATGTAATGACTCTCCTCGATTCTGACATTATGTGAAGTTGTCATCTTTTTTCCGAACAGAGCCTGAAGTACTCCGCACGGAATCAGTTACAAATAAACAAATGCATATAAACACGTTCGCAGACATACCAAACACACGCTCATTTAAATAGATTCTTGAGCATATCCTGTCATCTGTACGATGAGCGTTAATAATTGAAATCAGGCACATATAGATTGAGTGGTATGACAATTATAACTAAATCCAACCGGTAGTTAGACAAACTCATAGAGTTCCAACCCCCTCGTAGACACTTGACTGAGCAACCACCCAGTTACGAATACGATTGGCTTGCCAAGGCATTACTAGTTGCATATTTAAACGACATTTTCACGGTACTCCGATTAAGATAATTACCAACAAAAACTCTATCAGTTTCCAGTAACAACCCTCCCCTTGATCGCAAACACCCTAATAAAGCTCATCTTAACTTACGACTTACAGTATAACACAAATATGGGAATATGTTTTATTTTTGAGACGTTGGCATCCAAAGCATTTGTCAAATTAGCTAGGCTAATTTTTTATGACTGAGCTAATAGTGGAGCCTCTGAACACATGTACGTCTTGTTCTACACCGATGGTGAATCTCGAACCTCAACTGACTGTAACCGTATTATTCCCAATCATCCAGTTAGAATAAATGACACCGTTACGATACAATTAATAATTTCACCACTGACATGATCATATAAAGTCCAAAGCAATACAGTAAATTAAATACACAATAGATAGAGCCATACTTCTAAACAATACTGACTCCCGACAGGACCACAAACGCTACGCTCAGTCAATGTCGGCAAATAATGGAACTCAATCCGACTAGACAACATTCAATGATACCAACACCCATCTTCCTTGACAGCATTGAAGACTGTAGAATTCAGAGATTTATCTTCTCTGAAAGACTGTTGTCTAGTTACTTTGAATTTCAAAAGCTTCCATCCAGTAAGTTGCTAGCATTACGCAATCAAGTGCGAGAGATTATATTCAGAGGACAAGATTGAAGAGTGGACCAATGTTAAGAGTTATTTGCAGAATAATGGTTATTTGCAAAAATCTATCACTAAACAAGGCAAAACAAAAAATAAAAGGAACCAAGTGGCTCACAGTTGAGAAAAAGGCTGACTTATGTAGACTTAATTCATTTTAATTTCTTTGAGCTGATCTACCAAACTTATTGTACTGTTTTTTTAACTTCCTGATGTCATGTGTTCTCTTCCAAAATATTCACATTACGGAAAACATAAGTATTCAACCACATAAACAAATCATATATCCCTCACGGAAGTGATATTCATTTTACTATTATTCATTGGAAAAACTCCTTCTATGTGACTACAGGAATCTCATATAAAGATTCTTGTCTTAATTATTACCACCAATATTAGGTTGTAAAGAAATTGGTGAAAAGCCATGAATGCAGACTACTCTTATATAATTGTTGCTCTTGTTTATTTCAAGTTTAGAAATGAGAAAAATCGTATGGAATATCAGTTACCTCGGAGACAGAAAAGTGACGTGTCGAAAAGTATCAACTACAATGGAACTTAGATCTTGGGTTTCCTGTTTGAAGACGATTAGTATTTAAGGGACGTTAAGCTCACACCGCTGGAGTTACTTGCAACATATCCAGTATTGCGTCATACCCAGAACTTCCTGTTGTTCATGTAGTGAGTGCTGTATATTATTTTTTTACTAAAGTCTCCTTGCGAACTGTAATCCTAACATTTTTTTTCATCTGCGATTTTCAAAATAAAATCTTTGATGCGAACCACATTAAAATATACAGTACTCTACAACTAAATGAACGAACAGAAGACATGCATGCCGGGTATTGTAAAAGTTTGAGGATAATCCCAGTTCTCAGAGAGCTATAAAAGAACCGAAAACAAGTACAATTATATATTTGACATTAGAGAAAAAGAAAGTATTCGTTATTATGTTGCTCCAGCTGAAACTCATTTACACTATAGCTTAATATTGGTAACGATAAATAATGAAAAATAACGGAAACATAAATGTAGAGGTTAATTTGTGTGCAGTCTCCATGAAAGGAAAGGGTTAAATATATATCAACGTTAAAATCGTGGATTCTTCACAACAGGACCTCCATCTTCAGCTAATTGCTTACGCTTTTGTATAATCGACTGTATTTTTTGTAATTGACGATCTAATTCAGCTTTTTCATCTTTTGGTCCAATACGGCGTGTACGACGACCATCAGCCATTTTAACACCGTACTGAAATGCAGCCTTTGGCAAAGCTTCCTTATTTGACATATAATCGCTATATTCTTCTTGTGTTTCGAAATCCCATCGACCAACTGGACCTTTTTTATTACCTAAATCCATTTTACTGAAGTCTGCTTCATCATCTGAATCCCCCATTGCATCATATGACTCAGCGAATCCAGGGTAACATTCGTCGTAGCAAGTGACTTGTGTTTTAGCAAAGAATCGTTCAAGACTTGCCTAAAAAGATACATATACATTGAAAAATAAGTTAAACATACACCAGTCACTGGTTACGGACAATATATTATTAATTCAGAATACTTTTGTGTATATCTATTGACTAATGGAACCCTTTTTCCTTCAGTTAACTTTCATAGTTTATAAGTGATGGCTAGGGTTAACTGTAATGTTTCCAAAGCTTGATGAGTGTTGTACATCCCTCAGTTTATTTAGCAAGTGACATTTATATCAAAGATCTCAGTCCAAGCGTCTGGAGTTATTTGCAACTATCTGCATATTAAAACCCAACATGCTGGATGCAAAGCAAAAATATGGTGAAAGTTGGAGCTTGAAATAGAATCCTTAATGAATATTGCATTCTGATTTTAAGCACTCATCCACAAAAAATGATAGAGTGCTGAATACAGCATATTATGTGAATAGTGAAAACTTTACGGATAACTCTCAGCTTCATCTCTCCTCCTAAGCAATAAAGGAACGATTTTTGGAAGTGTTATCTTTTTTAAGCAGAATGGTTTGGTCATGAAGGCTTCATGGACTTAGAGAGCAACACCATCACAAAGCACTTCAGAGCGTAGTGAGTTATAGAAATTACTTCACAACCAACCAACTGTTTGTTCTATTTATCAGGAATTAAACTGATTGTTGTCTACAATCATGTCATCATTTTGTGTACATTTATTTCGATTTTATGCTCCATTGACCGTGTATTTGTTAAGTTCTTGCCTTAGTGATTGACGAACTGGGTCAATTCCTATATACTTATTGACTAATAGGTGGTCTGAGTGTTAGGTTTCTAGAAATTACTTAGTATTAATGTGTTTCAACTGACCAATGTTTTGACGTTTAAAAGCTTCACAACCAAATTATCTAGCTCGAAAAGCACAGAACCTTAAAATACCTTCGACTGAGCAGCAAATTTTCGCCATTACAAAATCGATTGTTCAAGTTGGATATATTATTTTCATGGATAAGTTTCCATTTTCTAGTCTCGCATATATCATACTTAAGACTGATTGGGACACTGCAATTTGTTAAAATTCTGAACAATGATAAAAAAATAGCTATATCTACTTATTTGGTGAACTACAAAACATACTTTTTCCTGAAGTTTACTTTCATCTTTAACACCAAAACGTTGACTTAATTCATTCAAAAATTCCTTAGTAGCATTTAGTGAATTGGTTGTGTTCAAGTTAGAATTGGCGGGGATGTCAAAATATGATGATTGTACATTATTTGATTCATTATTGATGTTGCTACTGTTATTATTATTAGCAGTAGTAGTGGTATTAGTTATAGAAGTAGATAGGCGATTATGTGAATTTGACACTTTAGAATCATCCAATGAATCTGCCTTGCCATCACTCTTTCCATGTTTTTTTACTGTCGGCAGGTAATCATTTCCAACACCCTCAAATATATCAGTATCTGAGACAAAAATAATGTAAGGAAATCTATTTGTTTAACAAAACATAGGTGTGTAAAAAAGTAATTCTTCTACATAAGTTCTACTAAAACTGAATAATTAATTATTCACTAAAACAAAATGGATTATCAGATGAAGTAATGTTGAATCATTTGGATTGACGACCACATTCCGAATTGATCAATGGAATTCAACCAACATAAACAGGATAAGGCAAACTTTACATTAGTCTCTATTTAGCTTGATGTGTGTGCTCAAATCCCAAACACAGTATTAGTTCCCCTAAGACTTGTCTCAAGTCCTGTAACAGGTATGGGGCCTATAATCACATCCAGATAGCCTATATTATGGAAGGGTTCTTCTTGAGGCAGCTGAAAAAAATAGAATAAGCATGGTCATGACGACCTTGGCGGGCATACTTGCAGGGTCTATGATACAACTGATTAAAGCCGACCACGCACAATTTTCTATGAGTACTTTTAAACATGCAAGCTTCGTACTTGTAAAGGCCCTACCATAGGAAGAGGAAATCTGTGGAGCAGGGAGGTATGAATTTTTACTATTGACCGTTTTAAGCTCCATCCTTCCGCTACAAGAGTGCAGCACCGCCAAGGATACAACCGTCACACCCCAGTACAGACTTAATCCTTGAGTTTAGTGCTTTTTATCTCAATACTCTTAAACTAACCTGTTTCAGTTAGCATATTCGGATTGATTCATCACGACAAATAAGCATAAACACTATGCTAAAGTGGTAGCTTCGAACAGGAGTAAGACATGTTGATGAATGTCACCTAGGTCAGTAAAGGTTTTCTGAAAACTATATCTATTTACCTAATATCTCACAACATAGTGCCCTAAAGGACTAGACAAATATGACAGTGACCAATACTCAGTTATCAATCAATTATAAATTAGTATATGAATGTGATACAAAGTTGTTAGACCTATGAATATTTACATGAACCTGCAGATGTTTATCAAGATTTTAAGCTAATGGATAATTATTGTATGTACATGTTTAGTTATGGGACAGGTTATAATAATATAATAATGGGGTCGTGTGCAGATGAACATTTTAGATGCCGAAAGCATGTATTACCCTAATACTTAACCACTGAATACTAGTATCATAAATAGCTGGTTAGCTTTTTGTGTTTTGTAGTTAGGATTTATAATAATGCCGTCACCAGAAAATAAGACAATTATATAAAAAATGTAACCTGTCAAAGTTAGTGTATCCACTCAGCGACCAGCTGATTTCTAATAGCTAAGGTTTTCCAATGTTAATTGACGAGTAGCATCCACCGAACTGATGGATGCTCGTAAACTCATCCCACCTGGCTCTGAACATGATGAAGAGCGAAGTGAGCTTAGGCGCAGGCTGATAAAAAGCCTACGCAACGACCGTGAACAGTGGTGGGTGGCGAAAGCAAAAACGATGGAAAAGGCAGCGGCGATAGGCAACAGTAGGCAACTATTTCGACTTATCAAGGAAACTGGTATTAGGGATCCGAATGTCAGTGAGACTATCTCGGAAAAGGATGGGATTATAATTCATTCTCAGTCCAGGAGATTGGACCGATGGGCGGAACATTTTAGGGATCAGTTCAACTGGCCTTCAGCCACACTTCGGTTGCCCACGATCCCCAGTCATCCTGAATGGCAAATCGACTTAACTCCTCCTAGTCTTTATGAAGTTGAGAAGGCTATAGGATGTGTGAAGCGAGGTAGAGCAGCAGGTCCTGATAGGCTTACCCCTGAAATGTTTAAGGATGGTAGTCCAGTTTTAGCAGCTAGATTGACTGAAATCTTAGGTAGAATCTGGGAACTGGGCGTAATACCATCTGACTGGTCTCAATCCGTGATTGTCCCAATTTATAAGAAAGGACAAAAGTCTTCTTGTGACAATCACAGGGGAATCAGTCTGACTAATATAGTTTCTAAGCTGTTAGCATCGATTATACTTAGACGCCTAACTAGAGCTCGTGAAAAGCAGACTAGAGAAAACCAGGCTGGATTCAGACCTGGACGTGGCTGTATAGACCACATCTTCACACTGCGACAGGTCTTGGAACAAAGACACACATTTAGGCGTCCTACAATAGTTGTCTTCCTGGACCTAAAGGCGGCATTCGACTCTGTTGATCGTGAGGTTCTGTGGCAGTGTCTGTCATTGAAAGGTGTACCAAAGAAGTACATTAACCTTATACAAGCTCTCTACTCTAAAACTACAGGTCGAGTGAGAGCTTATGGCGAACTGTCATCGGAATTCCTCACTTCAAGTGGTGTCCGTCAAGGATGTCCACTTTCCCCATTCTTGTTTAATTTTGTCATAGACATGCTCCTAGATATAACCATGTCTTCGTCTGACTTTTCAGGAGTTGACTTACTACCAGGAGCCTCGCTTACTGACTTAGAGTATGCTGATGACATAGTCCTATTTGGTGAAGACGCTGACAAAATGCAGAGTCTTCTGACTACCCTGAGCAACCATGCAAGCATGTTCGGGATGCGGTTTTCCCCCTCGAAATGCAAAATGTTGCTCCAGGATTGGGTTGCATCGGCACCTGAACTAGTGATAGGGAGTGAAGTAGTCGAGCGTGTAGACCGCTTCACGTATCTGGGGAGTCTCATCAGTTCTGATGGCCTGGTGACTGACGAAATCTCAGCACGGATACAGAAAGCTCGATTGGCTTTTGCCAAGTTGCGTCACTTATGGCGCAGGCGAGATATCCGCTTGCTAACCAAAGGACGAGTGTACCGTGCAGCAGTTCGCTCTGTCCTACTATACGGGAGCGAAACATGGCCGTTAAGAGTAGAGGACATTCGTAGGTTACTGGTCTTCGATCATAGGTGTCTCCGAAGCATTGCTCGTGTATCATGGGACAACCGAGTGAGCAATGCTGTCGTTAGGAAACGGGTTCTAGGAAAGGAGGGCAAATCAATAGATGAAGTATTGAAACTTCATCAATTGAGGTGGTTGGGACATGTGTTACGCATGTCTAACTACCGACTGCCTCGAGGAGCTATGTTTTGCGGCGTAGGAATAGGTTGGAAGAAAGCTAGGGGCGGCCAAACCAAAACATGGCAGAAATCGATGAAGTCACTGACAAGTGGACTAAGTCATGTTGGTAGATGTAGGCTGCGTGGTTGGGGTCCGCGAGACGAAAGTCACCAATGGTTAGAGACCTTGAACGACATGGCTCAGAATCGTTCGCAATGGCACAGGTGCATCCACTCTTTGTATTCTCTCAAAATCTAACCTTCCGAATTCTCTATCTTTCTCCTTTCAAATTTATCTCACTGAATTATACTTTTCGAATCATATCTTCGCTCCCTAATTTTCTGCATTACTGCTAATACTTCTATTATCGTTATCACTCTTGGATTTGAACTGACAGTTGCGTCTCTGTGCTGATGTGGTATGGCGACCTGAACTGATGTACGTACGTACGAAGTTCTGTGTTGTATCTGTCTGTCTGTCTGACGAGTACAAGAATGATGTATGATAGACAAAACTTAATTTCAGTGGTGAATGAATGACCTACAAAGTACTCATATCATTCAGTTGCTTATTTATTACGCGACATTTGGTCATAATATTTAAATGGAGTAAGAAAGTTTGTTATACTAGTAGTTATGCTATTATCGAATAACAGTTCATTTAGAGGTGGTTTGCATTCAAAACACGATCTTATTATTAGTTATTAGTCAACTGTATTGCATCATTGTGCATCATCAATACATTAACACTTTATTTATTTGATGACAGATGGTTGAGGATAAAAAAAATGAAACCCCACATATTCGTGTACTTGACTTTGAGCTGCATTTAGTGTGTGAAGGTAAGCGATATATCACCTATTATACCACTTCTTATTATTACTTAAGACATTTTAATTAGTAAAAAACTACCTCACTTTAAAAACAATGCAAATAAGTTTCACACATTTAGGTATGTATGAAACATATGTGTAATTTAACGACTAAATAGTTAATACTATACATGCACATAAGACTAACCACTAAACAGAGAGGTAGCTGACTCAATCAACCAATGCATAACAATTAAAACCATAGTGAAACAGTGGCTTTAGTAACTAAATCACTCATATTTTACTAGTCAAGTCGCAAGTTCGAGTCCCGATTCACTTAACACAATAAAATACAACATAAAACCTGACATATATCCTCATCAGTTTAAGTTATCATGCCATACCAACAGAGTGAAATGGATATCAAAGTAGTAGGAGTCATAATAAAAGTAGCATTAAAAGATCAGATATAAAGATGATTTGAGGACGCATTCGCGGAACAAAATTTATAAAATGATTTCAAAACTTAGGATCTATAAGGAGATAAATAGTACCTTGTGTTCAACTTCAACAATACTCAGCAATCTCAACGAACATTAGTAATGCTTCAAGCGAATCTATAACCGAATACTAGCGAAGTGGCAATGTCTCTCCTTCCCTACTTTAAAAGAAGGCCACATTTTAAAGCTATGCAATAAAATAGAACTGCTACATACTGTACATGTCGACTGGCTGACAGTTGAACATATTGCTCGTATTAGAAACGATGCGATTCGGTGAAAACCAAGCATGTTTTCTAAATCCAAGAAGACATTCCTAAGTTATGATACAGGTTGATCACATGTATATGGTAAATGACTTTATCAAACCAATAATTAAGGAGACTTACTAGCTATTTTACGAGTATGATGTAAATGTCGGCTATCTTCGTAATCGAATTCAGGTTTTTCACCACCAGCGCCAACACGCCCTTTGAGTTTAGCCTTTTTAGCATGCCGTTTACCAGCTCGTAAATACGATAAAATTTGAGTAAGTTTGTTAATAACAATTTCATTAGTAGTAATTCCACCGGCTCCACGACCATCAATTTGTAAACAGTCGGATTTGCTGCGAATCACTGTAGCCGGCACTTCAAAATCTACTGAATCATCTTCCAATTCAATACGATAGGCCATACGACCAGGTTGAAAATATTCATTTCGTTCTGGCAGACGCTCATTAAACAGAACATTGCATATATTAGCTGCTAGATGAGTACGGTATTGTATGCCTTCTTCGTTAGTAGAACTTTCTTTCATTATTTTGTTATCTGGTTTATTCAATTCATCATCTAATGCTTGTTCTGCTTCAATTTCTTTATTTTGAATTTCCAAACGAACTTTTTGTAAAAGAACGTAATCAAGACCTTTGACCAAGTGGGTATGTTCCATATCACCACCAAGATATTTTGACTCTTGTATAAGCATACGACGACGTTCAGCATGTGAAGCACCTGCAGCTGATGATGGTGCGACTGCACGATAATCAGCTGTACGTGTTAATGTATCATCATCATTCTCTAATTCTCTATCTTCTTCAACTTCTTCCGTTGGTGCTGCAAGCTTACCATCGCGTCGTTCTTTAGCACGATCACGATAACGATGCACTGATTCAGAAACGTCCGATTTTTGGATATCTTTCTTACTACGGCCATGATGGCGTTTATGACTTGGCTTATGTTTACTACGATGAGTAGTAGTTTGATTAGGATCTTGACGTATACGATCAGATCTCTCTGAATGATGAGTGGAGCTCCGTGTTACAGTTTCATGTGCATCATCAGTTTTTGAAGGTTGTGCTGATGATGGTTTAGGTGTCATTAACAACTTTCGAAAATCACTATTCGATAGTTTATGATTTGGAAATTCTCCATGTCCGACAAATACATCTGGTGCTAATGGATTAGATACAGATTCAATAAAGTCCGTCATTCTACCTATTTTAGGTTGATGAAACAAAAAACGGTATATAACTAACTAGGTCAAGCCTCAAATTCAAAAAATTACTTCAATAAACTGACATATGTGCATACATACGCTTAAAATTTAATACATTTTACCAGTATACCTGATAATTTTGTTCCTTTTTATGGTCCTAAACATACTGCGAAAATGAAAGATCTGGAGAAATTTATGTTATCTCCATATATTTTAAATATTTTTAAGATTCCTCAATTTCATCATAGTGAGAAATGAGGGGTTATTTTTGTCTAGAAAAAAGTAGATTCCTAGCTGGTGCATATTATTGAGTAGCTGTAATCACAATAGAATCCGGGACAAATATGCGTTAGCCAAAAGTTGGTATACCACATAAATGTGGCTAAAATAACAAGATAAATACCAAATGAGCCGAAACAATGATGCGGCAATGATAATGAGAACGATTAAACATGATTTGAGGATAAGGAGTGAAACGATATTGATTAAAGTGTACTGTAACTCAATACCTGGAGGAATATAAAGAGTAAATGAATCGGCACTGTTATAGCAGATTTCAAGTTATACCAATGAACGTCTCAAACCATTTATCACAATAACCGCGCGGACACTAATCACGTATCCTCCACCTACCGACACGGTTCACGCCAACAGCTGACGACTTCATGAATGGTTTGACCACCCCTACCTATCTCCAAGGTTGGAGGTAGTTTGCAATATATAACACATACCCAAGTTGCCTTAGCCGATGAGGAATTGGAAGACTACAAATACTCTAAACATTACTGCTAAAAAGTGATTATCATATAAAAATAAACCAATAAGGGTGTAAATGAAAACTTTATGTTTGATAAAACTAACGAGCAGAATACCGAGTATCTAATCATTTATTTTGTAATTAAATAGCATTAGCTGTGCACCACTTTAAAGATGTGAAATACACATTTTGATGGTTGGATATAAGTTTAGATTGTTTGTATCTGATCATAGATGTAGTTCGAGAATCAGCCACATAAATTAATTAGAAACCCCGAAGGCAAAGTGGAGATGGTAAAGACAAATAGGTGAAAACAAAAAATTAGTCAATAAGTTTGTGGACTGTAACCGTTGATTAAAGTAGATGGGAAGTTTGCTAAGCACATAAAACCATCTGTTACCAGGAATGGTATGACGGGTTAACTGTGACTACATTAAAACACAAAATAAGAGTACGGAATTATTGATTGCTGGTCTGAAAACCGTTAAGAGATGAAAAATCCCTAGTGGAAGCCAACAAAATGATGGTTGATGGTTGTAAACATAAGGCAAAAATGATTACAATGGCATCTATGAGTTATTTATCTTTCTCTAAACCATAAACGGAATGTTATTCCTTAATTTGCATGTTTAATTTCATGTTAGCTAGTGATTTTGTGAGCGCCGTTTCAACAGAACTTTCATTTTTAATAGTGAAATGGCTAACTATCAATACAGGTCTGTATGAGATTTTACGCATTCACACAAGTTAGTTTAGACTAGTTTTTTTAAACAGTAATTGCTAACCAAACTTGAAAATGTAAACACGGACATTAGTACTACAACTTCCCCAACTTTCCAGTAGACGTAGAAAAGAATCAAGGTTAAAGGGTCTGAGTGGTGAATTCAACCAGCGGTAGACAATAAATAGCAAATTACTTTGCAATCGTATTCAAAATATTATAAGACAATTAAAACTCAAGTTTGTACATCTAACTTCTAACTCACCTGAAAAGGATGGAACAGGACATGAAACTATGACAGCAGTTTAAAATAAAACACAGTAGTTTGAAGCTTTTGTTAAGCTGTTAGTTTGTCGTATAAACCTCAAAAATTTAAATTTACAGTATGTAAGCAACATTACATGACCGTATAACAAACATGCTATTCAAACTGTGTATAGAAGGGTTGTGGTAGCTGGTGTAATAAAGCGATAACGTTCAACTACTAAGTGATCGGTTTAAACTATAATGACCTGAACGATTAATGTTTGGTGTTAGTTCCTTAAGTGGCTAGTGCTAAAAGTGTGAAACTGTACAGCAATGCAGATTTGTAAAGGTGCTATGGATCGAAATTAGATATGGATGCCCAAGGTTTTAGACTATCTACATATTTTACGACTTTCGGATAAGATTGGGCGCCAACAAGTTATACATTACGTAATTGCAATTTATATCCATATTTCCAGACCACCTAACAGGTTAGGAATGAGAGGAGAGATTTACTTCTGTAAGACTTAAATAATTGGTCGATCTGATTCTTGAAATGTATCACATGCCTAAACGAGATCCTCTTTACCAAGTTCTCTAAGGTCACCTTTACATTAGTAAAGTTCAGACCTGCAGACCACTTAGATTGCTAGGCCCTGGACATTACATAAACAATTTTTTACCTTTTTTATATGGATAAGGCTATTATATCTTAGTTTAAGATGTAGGATTTAACGCATGTCCTAAGAAAAGTTAGGAGAAGATAAGCGCGGAGTATGCCAGGTAGTCCTTAGATAAATTGCAGTGTTGGGCTTGGTGGAACTACTCGTGCAGCTCGTCCCTGCGTACAGGATATTCGCAGGCATAGGTCTTGTTTTGTTAGGGTGTTTGAAAAAGAGTAGCTACACAGAGCATACTCGGTATGGTGTACTAAGAGGTTGGATATTCATTACGTGGAATTCTCTCGAAAAGAATTCAGTACAACTCCCTTCGCTCCGCATTTTAATGCTATTAGGTTATTAGAGCTTATATAAAAAGCTAAAAGAATCAATTAGAATGACTTACACTACGTGGAAAGTCTATGAAGGCGTTCAGAATAGGAAGCGTTGACCTTGGTTTGAATTAGCTGCATACAGTGT
Source organism: Schistosoma japonicum (assembly GCA_025215515.1). Taxonomy (NCBI): domain Eukaryota; kingdom Metazoa; phylum Platyhelminthes; class Trematoda; order Strigeidida; family Schistosomatidae; genus Schistosoma; species Schistosoma japonicum. The sequence continues at coordinate 13,426,722 of CM046063.1, read as the reverse complement.
CCAATATTTCATACTAAGCTTTCAGACTTCGCCACTAGAAATCATAAAATATTGTTCCTTGAAATCCATGCCTAGGCACTACATGCACTTTTCGCTACGCAATTCTACCTCATGTAAAACTAGCCCATTATTTATAATGATTTTGCGGGCACCAATGCAGCCGGTGTGGTTTAGAGCACTTTAACCACAATTAATTTCTAACTCTTTACTTTGAGACCATCAAAGTCATTCGTCTGAATTAGAATAAAGATCAAGCTGGTCAGTATCACTACATACTATTTCTCAAACCTTTGTACCGTCATCAAATAAAAGTGTCGATTATCTTAGTTATAGTGACAATGCATTGACATAAGGCAGGAATGAAATGGGATCCATGATAGTACCTTGAGTGATTTCACTTAATAAAAACTACCATTCAGAGATTTTACCAGTCGATTTAAACTCATTCCCTTTGCATAGGAAAATTTACGTTCAACTTTGAATAGACTGTGTTATACTGTGTTATACTAAAGTATCATCATTATTGCGTAAAGTCAACGTGGGACACCTTGTCGAATGCCTGACTGAAATCGACGAATGGCACACCTACAGACAATCCTTATCTTTAACTTATGCCCAGTCCTTCCTTGCAGTGAGTTAAACAGGAGGGGCGGTTACGCAACCTATGTTACCATTGCGTCAGCAGGTTTTGTGTTTTTACATGAACTAGTATTTACTCTGAAATTTATTATCATGCTAGTCAAACAGGAAAGTCTATATTCAGATGCTATTTGTCTATTTCCTCTCGAAAAAATGAGTCTGGTTATAATACCGTTTCCAACCTTTTAAAAGCTGCCCTTGGATAAAGGACACTTTGAACAATTTCGAGAGCGGTTCTGAAGTGATGTTCATGAGTTGTGATAACGGTCGAGATCGCATCCCGTTAGGACAAGACGATTTACTCTAACTTTGGAGGCTAAGCCAACATAAAACGTTTTCCTTAGTAAAGGAGAGTTTTTCAACTAAAACTATTTCAGTCGTGTTGATTGAATACCTATCGATATCAGTGTCTTTAAATTTCGCTGAAATATTCTGATAATTTTTTCAGCTTTCATCAACTCTCAGTCAACTAACTAAAATTGGATCTTCCTATATCAATATTGACATGATCCCTAAGTTCATCTCTTAATATAGGGAGACAACCGTTTAGGGTGAGTTTGTATTGTGCTAATTGCATTCCGTATGTCGTACGAGATCTGTCATCGGTATATTCATTAAGGTTTTTGACTTCATGGTACTCGTGATTAAAAGTATCATAACCAGTCTTATTGTGCAAGCTTAAAGACGTTTACTACGTATTAGTAGTCTCTAAGGATCTTTGTTGATCTACGGATGATGATGTGACAACTTACGTGGAATCAACCATGAAATGAATGGAGTAGTTATTTCTTGAAATGTTTCTCTGAACTTACATTATGCTTCTTCAATTAAATAACATCCAACAAGCTTGCAGTCTACTATGGCGGCTCGGTGCCCGATTGCCGGTTATTTGAAAGTGGTGCGACAGATTTATATTAAATATCGCAAGCCTTAAATCTAGATGACAGGGCTATGTGATCACTATTTACAGGTGGGAGTAGGATGTCAAGATCTGTGACGTCGTCAGAATGATGTGTAAATACAAGGTTTAGGAAGTGAACGTTCGTGGTCAAGGTCAGAACAAGTTGGGCTTGTGATATTTTCTACTAAGACACAATAAAGACTAATGAACAGCGAACTTCTATTGAAGCCTATGCTTGAAGTTGGGAACTCTATAAAACTGATGTATGGTGTAGTGAAATCCCCAACAATAAGGTACCTATTAACTACAATCCGTAAATAAATGTGATTCAAAACAAGATCATTCTCCAGGCAGTTAGATTTACGATAAAATGCTTCAATAATTACCTAAGTATGTCAAGGTTTAACAGTGCAGCTAGCTACCTTGTACACACCACTTTCATGTTTACAGACATACTATGTTGAATACACCAATCTTCTCAAATGCGTAAGGTTCTTCCCCCACTCTTATAGCCAATAATCTTTTTAGACCTTATACAGATATTCTCCATAGTGACTGGATTAGTGTTAGTTATTAACCATGTTTCCCTGAGAGCAAGCATATCGAGTCTAATTTCTCCCACTAATATACTCAACTTGTTTATTTTGCTCCTCAGATTGTGAATGTCAGCGCAGAGAATGCTGTTGAAATTTGGTATTCTTGCTCCATTTTATCCAACTTTGTTAATGGAAAAGGAACAAACTGCCGAAATGGGTTTCAACCCTTTATATTTTTCACCCAACGTGAAGTGACTAGCGGAGAATTGTCTTTGTTAAGTTAAGCAAACAGAATAGTTTCTAACATGCTTACAAAGATTAGTAAGGAATTATGAATTCCAATTTCAGGTATTCTCTTCCTAGTTGTAGACTGTAAAGCTTGATGCTACGACACTCAGGATATGATATTTCACTCGCTTTACACATACATATTTTGGGAGTTCTGGCTTGACCTTATCGCTTCTAAAATTCAGGAGATTCAGCTTCTTCAACTCATTTTCTGAAAACGTTATACTGTTTCTGAGAGCTTCTTTTTATCTTAGCTCATTTTTTAAACTGGCTAGTGTAATCAAATATTTATGTGAGTATCCTCCAAAGCTATATTTTTTTTTCTGTACCGCGTAAGACCATAATTAAATTTCTTTAATATCGAGTTTTGCCAACAACCAACTTACAAAATCCATCCACTCCTCTATTGTGTTCACCTTCAGTATTGTTGTTACGATTTATCGCCCTTAGACAAGCAATAAAAGGCCCATTAAGGGACTATTTCTGGGGTTTCGTTTCTCGTAAGCGTGAGGGTTGACAGGGTGCTGATGGCAGGAAATTTTAACACTTTATCACTAAACCTTGCTAATTATAGACCCAATGAAAGGGACATTCTACTACAGGATTTATGGTTGTCATCAAGGTTACGGGTCCAGTCAAGCGTGTAGGAGGTGACACCAAAAGTAAAACGAGTGGTAAGCTTTCGAAAATAGACTTCCTGAGCTCCGACGATTTATTTATGTTGGTAAATATTGAGATCAACGCCCCTTAAGAGTGGAGTAATCAAAATGGTATGCCTGTTAACTAACTGATTATCTTTGAGTGCGATCATTATTCAGTTCCCCTTGCCCTATTTTTCCGTTTAACTCATTAATTGTTAGTGTATCATTACCCATTTGTGGACAACGGTTAATTGATTGTGTTTACTTTAGTCTAGTTCACATTTACTATTACTCATATCTTGTTTAAATGTTAGCTTTCAAATTTGTTGGCAGGATTAACGTATACACAAAGGAATATTCGAAATATAATTCAGTCTTTTCTGATTGATTCATCGGCTTGTATTTATTTTGTTTTGGTCTGGGACTGAGTAGGTATCAGGCAGACGTACAGATACTAACCAGGCACTTATTGGCGTTATTATTGTGGCCACATATGCACAAGGCCGTATCGATTAATTAATTTCATGCATTCAACCATAGAGTTATTTTCTACATTATAACACATACCATGATTGTGCCTGACATGATCACCTGCCAAGCATTGCCATGGGAAGAAAGCACACTGAGTTTTCTCTGTCTGAGTAGGCTACAGTGCCATAAACAAATACCTCATGCAGGCCACATTATCAAGAACTAAGAAAACCTATCTAGAAAAAAATACTGGCCAACTGCCAAGAGCGTTATAAACGAGTTAGTGCTAAATTGTATTCATGGCCTGACGAACGAATCAGCTAAGATGGACTCGTGGTTGAAGCAGGGTCCCAACCATAAACTCGAAGCCAAAGTGAACGCTTAGCATTGGTGAGGAACCTAATGAAAGACCTCCGGTTGTGATTTGTACTTTCGAGTCGTTATTACAAGAGGCCGATGGTGTGCTGAAGCATTCAGTCTCTTTATCATTATTCTAATACAGAATTCGATACGATCAGAACAATCATCACAGTAGCGTAAACAAAAAATTCATTTCTGAAAACTATAAATGAGAGGGAGGAAAGAAAAGATCCTGGATGGTACATACCTGTGGTAATTCTAGGATTACTACCCAAGCTTTTAGTGGGTATTGCAGATAATCAGACGCATTAGTTTATTGTTAGGCACAACCCATTACATGGAATATAGCAAGGCTGTCGGTAAGATGGGCTCTGTAGTATAAACATTCCTTATGCATAGGATGATTAGACTGCTTGCTGGGACGCAATTATCCCTGGTTCATGCAGTGTTTCTGGGCTTAACAAAGCTTCCGGCACAGCGTTCCACAACCTTGTAATTAAAAAGCAGCCTCTGAAGGCTACATGGAACCACTGTTATCCTGTGGAGAGAGTCCTACCTCAAGGTGAAAAAGATAAATTCAAATTGGAGTCTACTAACGTCTAAAACACCATAAGGCTCAACTGTCGACCACTGCTGTCTTTCATGTTTAATAACAATCTCCCATTAAAAGTTAGCTCGTCAACTTTTCGTTATGTGGAGGGCGTAAAGCCGTTAGAGACAACAGTGACGTAAAAATATCCCCCTACCCCCCAACATTAACTGGTTTGGATAGAGACGCTGACAGATGACAACGGTCTGGACCTCAACAAACAAAAACGTCAAGGGATATGTTATCAAATTCCAAATGGTGTCCAAATGGACTGTTACTTAGTTTGGGAGGGAGTAACAAGTATCTCAAAAGAAGGAAATCCACGTTTACTTTACGTGAACAGATTAGATATCAGGGAAAACTGCTAAGTGGATGCCACAAAAGCATATTCACGTTACATCGAATTCTCCGGCAGCTAAGTATGCTGATTCCAAAACCGTTCTTGACAGTATTCAAGACATACACTGGACCACACTCGAAATTCACAACTTTGTGGATTTTTTCACTTTCTTGGAGAAGGTACTGAGAGAGACCACAAAGCGGATTACTGAATTCAGTAACAAACAATGTATTAACCGGCTATACCAAGTGGTGTTGAAGTGCACTCCGGTATATGACCAAGTTTCGCTTGTCATACAACCAGAGCCACTAGCGATTGAACCCGTTCTTACGAATTAAACGAAATCAGAAGGCCCTGAAAGAATGGAGAGAAATTACATTCGATCGTAAACAGAGCTTCAGTGGGATAGCAACATCTAGGCTGGCATACTAGAGAAAGATGCTTTCCATGGTGATTTGAGTCGTGATCTGATGGTGATGCGTTACCGCATGCCTTTATCTAGTCGTGTTCGCTAAAACATACATGGTCAGCAACATTGTCTAGTGCCCATGCAACTAATTATTTTGGGGATTATTTACCGCTACAGTGTGATTCTGCCCGAATAATAGATGGGGAATTTAGTTGTAGACTACGAAATTCTGAGGACACTCTGGCACTCAAATAGGAGTATACTGACTACATCACTTACTCATGTATAGCGAAGAAACTCTTGAACCATTTTCCTTCAGAAGATACAAGCATAGGTGAGGGTTGATTTTTTGTCATAAGGGATCTGTTCAATCTAGAATGGATTGACTGATGCAATTGCAGCATCCTACACACTGAAAGTTTAAAGGAGAAACTTGACGATTGTGTGTGCCGTTATGGCATACAAAAATTCCCCTGGAAGAGGTGCTGAACGAGAGTCACTAGTCCTATCGATACAAACATTACATCTAGTAGCACTATACCTTCCGTATTATCCTTTGAATTTTAGTTAAGTTTAACCTTCTTAATCCTATTGTTCTTCCAATCAAAGTTTTCCTCTTTTCGTGATTGTTGTGTAGTAATCTACTTAGCTCCATCTATGAATCTGAATGCCTAAGAGTGCCAACGGATGGATATCATCCTATATATAGAGAGAACAATCTAATAATAATGAAAATAGAGGAAAGAAAGAAGCAAAAAACAGAAAGATAAAGAGTTTTAGAAGATATAAATATCCTTCATAAGAAGAAAAACATTGAAAAAGGCAAAAACAACACCCGAAATTGCAAGGACTGGAGCAGGCCGTGTAGCTAGATGCCTATTATTAAAAGAAACTAAAGATCCGGAGTTGGAACTATAACACTAAAGATGTGAACCCATAGAAATTAATTTGTGTGCAAAAACTGATCATACAGATATTGGATATTGGATTCATGTTTTAGTCTATTACTACTATTTGAGAATATTGTGAAGTCATTTAAATAAATGATGTGTTCACGTGTCTATATAGTTATTTTGTTTGGACTATTTTTATCATTGAACCCGTCAGATACTCAAAAACCCAACATCTTTCAGAATGGAAAACAATTTTTTGGCAATATTTTTGATAACTCGGCTAAGAAATCGGCATTCATTAATGTACGTTTACTTTATTAAACCTTGTACTTGTTTATACCTACTGTCAGCCTGCAACTCAACAAATTATTATTTGTAAACTCTTCTTATGTTGTTCTGACCAATATTTGGTTGCAAGCTTGCAGTACAGTGGCTCTAAGAAGCCTTCAGTATGCCTTAAGTTGTAATATTTTAATGCTTGTTACCACTAGTTAATAGTTCAGAAATGTTTTTATCTACTGTGAAGATAACTGCCTTGATATGCTCTAATTCACGCGTCTTGAAGTGAACGATATAGTTTATCGTTTAATATATTTTCAGATGCATTACTGCAATTATACCACTAGTTTTACCTCGCTTATTTCAAATAAATACAAATATTTTTTTAAAATTACAAAGACGATAGTGTAACTGACATTCTTTAAACTTTAATGCGTAACTATCGACTATATATTACAGAATGGATTCAAGTTAGTTGTGACTTACGTTATTAAAGATTGCATTTTATTCTTCTTGAGGAAGTGTTGGAAGGTTTTCCAGAAAAATTGCCTCAAAATTTACACTAGTTAATGCATTGATTTATCTGTTTTTTGACTCAGTGTTTCAAAACACTTGAAATTCTTTCTTTAGAGTGTGATTTTCTGGGTGTTTTCTGTAAGGAATAACGCATATTGGATATTTACTAACAAGTGCCATAGAAACAGTATGTAGTAAAAATCACAGCAATAAAAACTCCTGTTATTGTTGCCTTTAAACTCACTCTGTCAAATTTGACTAAGTGATCTGGATAAGTGGCTGGACTATAAACTTACAGAGATCGTAACTATGATGGTCTTTTTATATATTCACCACACTTTGATTAGATTCTTGGCACGATGATATGACTAACATAGTGCTATATATTTTTGTTTACAAGAATCTATCTGTACGTCATGTAATTAGTTTAAATGAAATTATATGCCAAACACTTACACTTATCAAAGTTTCCCAAGAGACACTTATTATCATTAACAATTTATATTAATAGACTTTTATATATTATCAAATGTCTAATACAGATTCAAACTTGTGGATACTTGAACTTTGGTTCCAACTTAACAACTTGTCAAACTGGCATGAGTTATCTCACCAATGTAATTTAGTACGTCTTAAAGCGTGAAAAGCATGTAAATAACAGCAACCATAGAGAAATTAGATAAGCATCCAATTAAATCTAAAATGGAGAGTCGTAACACATTCTGACTTGAAGACTGTGGCCCACCACTATATGGTTGCAGCTAAACATTTTGTAAAATCTTGAAAAAGGAGTAGCTAATAGGGCTTTTGACAACATATTTGCAACATTTTTCACATTCTTGATGAGTTTTAACTTATAAAATTGTCTTTGTGTAGCAAGTTTCTATTCATAAAATGACTTTTATACTTTAGAAGAAGTTCAGATGATAGCTACCTTGAAAATTTATAACAGATTTATTCTACATTACAACGAAAGGTTTTTAAAGTTATATAGGTTTGAGCTTCTTAAATAAAACTGGGAAGTAGCATATTAATGATGTGCGTAACCTGATATATAAACTTTTTTTTTCGGTTAGGTTAAAGCTATTCAAAAGACAATTCCAAGATTTAAAAAGTAAGAACAAACAGCTCCACAGTGTAGTAAATCTTTTGTCAAAAACGAATAATATATTTTGTCAAGATGACTTATCTTGCCTGCTACGTACTTTTAATTACAATGTCATAGACTAGCTTTCTCACGATCAATATATATTTGGTTAAATGTAATGAGAATTGTCATGTACCTTATTACCGATACTTAAAAGTCCTAATATTTGGTAAATATATTTATAATTGCGTATTCCTCTTGGCATTTAAAGTTTAAGGAATTCAAAAATAATCTTTAAGAATTTTGATATTAACTATAATTTAACTTATGATAGTGAAGTTTGCTTCTTAAAAAATTCCAAGTGGTATTTATTGGCAAACATTTTAAACAAAATAACTTTGAAAATACCAGTTAATTTGTGTATTTCATTTATAACTATATTTAACATCATTTGTAAAGTTTTAAAAGCAGACATAGGTAGCAGGCATATTTTTCAGCTATAATATCTTTGTAAGTCTACTGAAAAAATGCTTGTAAAATGAGCTAAGCGGTAATTTGAATGATCAAGTAAAATAAACATGCTCTTTTATTTTCATGTGTAATTCCATTTGTTTCCCCTCTTCCCGCAATATTCGTTATAATTGTTGTTAGGACGTTTTAGATTGCGAGAAAAAATGGAATTATGCATTCAAAATAGTGTGTTAGTTTTAATTTTACTCCTACTGAGGAAAAACGTTTGTTATCCGTATATAATTCTGGTTCAAATTAAAGATTGTAGCTATTCTGTCAATAGTTTGAAGTACTAAATTAAAACTACAGTATTAGGGTTAGAAATGCATCTAATATACGTTGTCATATCCTTCATTTGACTGCTAGTTTAGAGTTGTGACAGGTCACAATTAGTATCTAACTTCCAACCAAATCTTCCAAATTCAAATGTAGACATTTGACAACCAGTATTTAAGTGATTAAATTGTAAAAACTATTACTTTATCTTAATATTTTTAAAAAGTGTTGGCATTTAGTGTTCAATTTAAACTAGGTACTAATTATTATTTTCAATATACTATTGGTAAACTAAAAGTATTTTTACTATTGTACACTGGTTTTGATGGAGAATGACAAATGTAAACGATCAAACAGATTAATATTCAAACATTCAAAAGAATGACATTAATTTTAATCAAGGTGAATTTAAGACATGTATATCAGTCAGCCTATAACTATATACTCTAAGTCTGTGCAGTTATAATAAATCATTAGAATGGGAAAGAACAAACAGTCAAAATCATAAGGATGGAAAAAAACAAATAGGGTTAAAAAAAAGGTAAAAATTTTGGCGCAATATTAAGCTACTAATTTAAAGAAAGATAAAAAATAAGTGCAACAATACCTGTGTGACTGATGCAATTTTTTCACTTAACATCTCTACTTTTTGGCTACAACTAGCACTTGAGCTCAACAAGGAATTCTGAATATATCAGTGTGATCAACAACAGCTCTCAGTAACTTTGTGAATCCATGATTTTTATTAATCTTTCTGACCATGAATTTTCTCGACCTATTTGCGTGCGGTGGTTTGGTATATCAAACGCATTTTCTAACCAACTTTGTACTCCACACCTTAACGCAAAATTTGTTATTCACTGGTTGTATCACATACTGGTAATGCTTTAAAATACCTATAAGCAAAAACTTGTAGCGTGCGTTAGTATCCTATTTTTATAGACAGTCAAAACCAGTGCTAAAATTACCATTAACAGAATTACTACTTGACGTATAAGAATCTTTGGATAAAACTGAAACATGTCCTCACTCCAACTTAACACAGGGTGCCTGTTTCACAAATAAAAAGTGGTAGGCCCACCTGGCCAAGACAGGTTCAAATCTCATACAAAATTCAAGCAAATGGGTTTCTGTCTGAAGATCATACTGTTGGTGTGGGATGCTACTGTAGAGAATAAATTAAAAATTTAATTTACATAACAACCTACAGGTCCCTGCCTGAGTCAGTAAAGACAGGTTTATATAGGTATTATTTATGTTCACTTATACTTAGTTTTTAGTATTTCAGTTTTCTCATTTTGATAGTGAGTTCGGCTGGGTGTTAAGAAGCATGTATACTTTTACTAAATCTAGCCGAAGACCATAGGAAATTCATGATAGCGTAATATTGGCACTACAAGGTTTCTGGTAAATGGTTTTGTCAATATCAATATTCTTTTAATGAATTTAAAATGTTGGATTTAACCATGATCAAAGCAACAGTACAGCAGTATGTAAATCTATCATGTTAACTTAGCTACATTCATTATTGCTGTACGCCTTATACTTTGTTAAAGTAAACGATGTTTTGATTTCTCTCTGGAGACCTTACAACTACTAATATGTTAAGTTGGGATATGCTACTTTGTTTTGTTCAACATCATAACATTGTTCGTTTATCATAGTTTGCACTCTTTATATTGAATTCATAAATCTTCCTGAGTAAAACTTGTTATGTTGTTGCTGGAAAAAAGATTCTATTTCCTTCCAAACATTTTATAAAAATACAATACATCATAAAGATATGAATAAAAGTTTTTAATAAATGAAGTTCTGTCGTTGTTTACCTAGAAAGTCTGGAGTTAATCAGTGTAACTGAATTATTTCCTAATCAAAATGTAAGAGACGTTCTTAATAAGATGGTAAAAATGATGTATTTGTCAGGTAAATCAATTAATTGTCTTATGGGTTGATTGGTCTTTTATCAAATATTTGTATATTAGGCTTAGACATTGAAGTCCCATAAAAAATGGCCGCCAAAACAACTATTACGCATGCCGAACCATTGCAAACTTTGATGTTAGTTGTTAGTTGGTGTAGGGGTGACCCGGAGGAAATATATGGTCAGGCAAACCAAAATGTGAAATCTATCTATGGAACCATTGATTAGAGCCATTTTGGTAGATGCAGACTGTTTGACTATGGGAGACACTGGGTAAATCATTTACAGTAGTTTAAATGCATTCACTCTTCACCATCCTTTAGATCTTGAGTTCCAGTATTTATTCATACCTGTGTACTTCTTTTTACGTCTTCTCGAACCATATTTTTAATCTTTCTCATCATAAGTACTACTACGATTGTTGTTAAAGTCATCTAGTCATGCAGCTATAGTATGTCAGCTTAAACTGTTGCATATTTGTGCTAGGCTGTAAGATGATTATGAGTGATAAATATCTTCTAAACCACTATTACAACAGTTAATTACAAACGGCTCAATTTAGGTGGGCATAAATGATTAAGACTGTTATGTTGTCAACAGTACTGAACACGTATGTGACAGTAGGTCTAGTTTGTCTAGTTCATTATTAGTTTTAAATACCATTAAGTTCATTATATGAGGAATAAAATGTTCATTACATAATGTATTCTATTTTGTTTTTAGCTATATAAGTCAGAATTAGCATATCGTTTAGTAAACTTAGAACAATTCAATCTATCGTCAGAAGTAGTCAATTATGCTGGAAGAATTGGACATGTTATTAAAACACTGGAAAATTCACTAAAGGTAGGTATTATAAATGAATGTGTATAATTAATGAATTGTGTTACTAGAATATGAGTACATATACTTAGTTTATAGTACTTTGAAAAGATCATAATACCTATATTCTACTCATTAGAACAAAATATATTTATGAATCAGATTTGTAGTTGCCGCGGAAAACTACCGAAACAATAACCGCTTGCAAACAGTCGCATAGGGTCATAGATATTATATTAACACTTAGTGTAAGTATATAAAATAAGTCCAGTGTCTATTAAATTACCATCAACACTTGAGATGGATGATTGGTTTTCTTGATTACGCTTACATGCAGTATGCGACAATCTGGGTATCTCATAGAATTAGTTTAATGGAATAAGTAGTGACGCTTTGGTGAGTAAGGGTGAGCATGACTCCGAGTACGTAGAGCTACGCTACCTCTGATGAAAAATTTTGGGAATTAAATAGTAGTCCATACAATCAGTGCAAGAGACTCATTCAGAACGAAGACTAATCCGGTGACATTTAGTTTAAGTGCCAACATAAAAAGCACAAGGCACAACAACAATGTATGTAGTACAACCATGCCAATGTTACATATAAACAATATTGACACAATATGCATTGGTAACGTATTAATGCAAAACACTAATAAGCTTTTACGAAATACTACGTCTTTCAATTAGTCTGCACAGATTATCGATTCATGGATAATGGATGTATTACATAGCTATCCGGTTGTATTGAGGAATGGAAAAAACAGTCATGATTTCACATTTATAAAGCCAAACTAAATTGAATCTTTCTTTTTATTTAAACACTGGTTGTGTTATACTGTAACACGACGTGTAACAATGCATTTAACTTTTTTCGAAAATTTTGGAGACTGATCTTCTTCCGAAGAAATTACTGCATTGTTTTGTAAGTTATACATCATACAAAGCATTCCATGGTTATTATTTCTCCGTTAACATTTGGAACCACTTCATCATTATAACAGTGATCTGTCGGGTAACTTAAGCACATAAATGTATTCTGTGTCAATTCAGGTATAAGCTAATGATCTATCCAGTTGTAGCGTCTGATAATTTGTAAGAAATAGAGCCTGTGAGCGTCACAACAAAATATTTTGTGAAACTACATACAAATTTTTCTGGTATGTACTAAAATATGTGAAATCTAAAATTATAGAGGACTTTTTAAATCTTTTCTTCAATCGAATCGAGATGGTTTGTAGAGATTGGCACTAAGTTTAGTTTATTGAATTCGTCACAGATCGGTGTAAGGTACCATTGTAAACCAGGGTGTATTCAATAGCTGTTTCGTCCTAGTATATGACTCCTCATTGGTACGCACCCTAGATTCTGTCCCAGAGGCTTCAGACTGGCGAACGACTAACCCTTTGTACCACTGAGCTAGTCGGTATCAAATGGTTGGATTCTCACTTCCATCAATTTGTGATATAGTGCAACGATCATACATTGACATTAGTGGTAACTATCTCACTGCCGACAAATCTGAACTCCACCAGTCATGACTTCTCACTAGAGAAGCACGAACATCCTGAAGTTAGTGACGAGTGGGCTGATTATTGTAATTGAATTGAGATGGTTTGTGGGGATTGGTATCAATCATTTAAAAACATGTATAGCATACTCGAATTCTGTTATTATCATATGTATGACAATAGCTTGATTATTAAGTTAGTTAGTTTGAAGTTTTAAATTACACACTGATCGTGGATAGATAATCAATTAAAACCAGGAAGAAACATCTATAGTGAAAGTAATCACTATTCTACTAATGACTGAATTTAGGACCTGAAGGTCCTTCGGCAATTTATTCATACATAACATTGATTGGTTGTTGAATTGTTAGTAGAAGATATAGTTTGAATTCGTGTTTTTAATAGTTTCTTTTCACGATTCACGTTTATAATGAATTGTTAGTAGTAACATATGAAATCATTAACTATAGAAGCATGTAGATTGAGGTGAATGATAATAATTATGGTAATATTGTGTCAGAAATGTAAACCATTAGACTACATCTAATCTGTCTAAAGATTAAGCGTTAACAATAAAATCTAAAGATTGTGGTTTCGATCCCATAGTGGGGATGTAGGTGTTTATTATTGTGAAATCGAAAACATAAATGTTCAGAAGTTCTTCCTGATAGTTATTTAACTAAGGTCAGTTTGCAATGTACACTTCAAAGTGTCCATAAGTAGTTGCTTCTTGACTTCATATATCAATATATTTAGACATTCATTTATTTATCATATAATAACAATAAACAACCAAATACCAATAGTAAAAGTAGATTTTAGAAAGTCAAAATATGATAACCAAAGATCACAAAGTTCGAAATTGTGTAATAAAACATATGAATACAGTAGTTTAGGGAATAATAAGATGTCATTTGAAGTGAATGAACTGAGTTCGAATCCCTGTGTAAGAATCGATACTTGGGTATGGCATATATATCTAGCTTACTAATCTCGAATAGGACAATATTCATGTCTTAAATTCCATCTGCGAGACACAAATGAACTTTAGTAATTGATATGAAAGTTCATTATTCTAACATATATCTCTATCTGATTCTATTATCGTTTATTTAAATTTACCTTATTTCAGCCGTTATATAGTACGAGATTCATGGATTTATAAATGTAAGAAACTGATGATGAAGTTTTCTAAAACAATCATTTAATAGAATATTTCTTATTACTCAACAGACCATCGAAATTTAACTAACCAAACGGTATTAGACTTGATTACCTGTTATAATGTCAAAAACGCTGTTATTATGATGGGAAGGTATAATCAGTTAGTTAATATGATCTTTTTCGCACAAATTTACTGTGATAAACACCAATGAGTATGCCTAGTCGGTCCCTGCAAGTCTTCTCCATGCATCCACCATCCCCCTCCCCACTTCAAAACAAAGAAAATATCTATAATTATTTAAGTTTTTCGCATGTAGTTATCAGTTTAGTTGTTATGACATGGGATAACAAGAAATTGATTAATTTTGTAAAGAATTTCAGGCATCATATTTATCTGTGTTATGCATTTCTATGGTTTATTCACTGAACCTTATTGATTGTGTTAGAAAATAACCTTGAACATGGGATTGGGAATGAAATACAGTGATAGTGTATGCATTTATATTTACAGTATGCAAAAACACAGGGATTCAGTATTAACTTTAGTGTATAAACATGTATATATGATGTCTTGTATCACTTAAATTGATTTGTGTACATGTGGATGTAAGGAAAATTGAAATAACTATTTTTTTTATAGATTTAATGCGATTAGTGATTATTGACTGTTTTGTCCTAGTATGAGGACTGTCATCTGCATACACAACTTCATTAAACAGTATTAGTACAGGACATTTAGGTTTCATACCTAAAGTTTAACCACTTGACTAATGATATGTAACCAAAGGTTTATATTCTAACTTTAATCATTTTGAGATATGCTTGCGGAACTGAGTTGATTGTCATCAGTTACGTCTACTAACTAGAACTTCAGGAATTACTTCTTGTAGTTAGTTACTAGTGAGGTGATATTAGTTATGACTGAAAGATGTGTGGAGAGTTGAATTCGGATTTTTATCAATTTTCAGCCAAGAGAAAAGTAGACAGAAATACTTGAAAACTATTACCAAATTAATTTTTAATTTAATCCACATTTAGAGATATGCTTTCAGCGAACTCATTCTATTCATGACTGGCGGAGTTCAGACTTGTTGGGAGTGAGACAGTTATCACCGATGACAATGAATGAATGTCGCACTATATATATATATATATATATATCACAAACTGATGGTAGTGGAAATTCTATGATGGGATGCCGCCTCAGTACTGCAGGATTTTAGGCATTCACCAACCTGAAGCTCCTGGGACGGAATCTAGGGTGTGTACCACTGAGGAGTCACATACTAGAACGAAACAGCTGTTGAGTACTTCCTGCTTTTCACTGGTACCCTACTTACACCAATCTGTGACAAATTCAATCAACTAAACTTATTTGTTAAACGCTTACACTGATTGGTGATTTAGTAATGACCAATACAGTGTAAATCTAGTTTTTAGTGTGTTAAGGGAATTTTTGTATATTACCTGTTATTTTATGATGCATTCTCCGGCCCCTCTTTGATTCTTATGAAAGAACATCATAGTATTTCGTTAAGAATTGAAGGTTGTTCGTGAAGAATATGGTGAGACATTCAATATTATTAAAAATATAGTTGTACATAGACATTAGAAATCCTACGAAGTAACTAACCAGTATGTTTTTCTATGAGTTATAAACTATCAAGAAGTAAATTCTTACTGTATATCTTTTGTTGCTGATGAGCATGAATATTTTCCTTTCTATTAAGAATACTTTTAACCTTGGCTTGTGGATTCTACACTAATCGTCTTCCAAACACTTTTGCTTTCACACGCTTTTTGAATGTTTGTTTTGAAAACAGCTGAAGTTATGGGTTAATTTTAGTCAGATAATTATTGAGAACCAGGTGGTGGTGTATAACTGTTTTTACTAAGGATACATAACTGCCAACAGTGACTGGTAAACTGTAATCATATTGATTTAAGTTGGCTTTCTAGAGATTGATATCTAATTTGCTTTTAGTATTCGTCACAGATTGATGTTAGTTGGTTACCGCTTATAATCACGAAGTACTAGACAACTGTTTCATCCTATTATGAAACTGTAGTTCTTATTATCAACCACAGAAGGTTGCACTTCCCTACTAGTATTTTCGATTTGGCCTTCTTAAACAGTTTTTAGAACCATTCATCTGGAATAAAAAGAAATCATTATAATTTATTATTTATTTATTTTTTTATTATTAGATGCTTGTTTCTTGGACAGAAGAAGAAGTTTCAAAATATTCTTGGAACCCAAAATTGAAAGTAAATTATAAAACAATTATACTTTGCAACTTATTTTATTTAGTTGTTTTGCTTGTCACAGGTTGATGTTGGTTAGATATCACTGAGAACCGGAGATTACTAGTTAGTTGTTTCGTCCTAGTATAGGACTCCTGAGCAGTATTTTCTCTCGAATCCGTCAGGAATCAATTTTATCATTGATTTAATCAATCGAAGCTCTTTTAATATGCTCATTCTAGCTATTAAACTCACAGAAACTTAACATGACTAAGGTCTATGATAATCTATATATTGACAGTAAGAATTTTACAGGATACCCATCTATTTTGAATTTCAGTGACTCTAAATGACTCAGCTAAAAATATAGCCTGTGTATCACCACTTCAGGTGGCATGAAATTTCTATCCCAAGGAAACCCATAAAATCCATAAATTCCAATACTTTTTGAATGCCCAACTGTCACCTGAAGTGTAAAGAGAGTAGGGGGGGGAACGGATGTATTTTTGACTGTCGTTTGTCTTCCTAAAAATTTAGAGAATGGATGTCATATTACACTTTTGGTTAAAGTATAATTACATTCATCAATGCTTTTGTATTTAGGTTTAAGCAAACATAACTGGCTATAATACCATCTTTCTCAAGGAAGATCACTTAACCAAGAGTATATACTTGTTCATTTAGCCTTTTTCATTATTTTAAATCAAAACTACTTTAAATCTAATTTGATCTGTAGTAAGTTGGAAATCTAAAAATTTTTACAATGAAACAATATAAGTAGTATGATTAGCAGAATACTTAAAAAACTGTACAAGTGAATAAGAAAAATGACGGCAACTGAGCTAGATTTTATCTGAAGCACTCAGCATCTAATAGTTATTTGGTTTGCATTGTGAATGGCAAGCGAAAATCCAAGACGCACGTTTTGTCCTATTCGGGACTCGTTTACTGAATATATCTGCATCCCAGTCAGTCAGTCAGTCAGTTACAACGTAGAACTTGGTACATGCGTACATCAGTTCAAGTTGCCATGCCTCAATTAGCAGATAAAGATTAAATTGTCTGACCAAATCCCAGAGTAGGGGAAGGTAGTAACAGAGTAAGTACTAATGGAAAGGCATAGAGATCAGAGATGAGAATTGAAATAAAAAGTGATTCAGTAAAGAGAAAATTATAATAAGCTCAGAAATTAGAATTTGGAGGAAGACAAGGAGTGGATGCACCTGCGCCATTGCAATCGATTTTGAGCCATATCACCTAAAGTCTCTAACCATTTGTTACGATCATCGTGTGGGCCCCAATCAGGTAGTATACATCTATTAACATGGCTCAGCCCAATTGTCAATGACTTCATGGACTGGTGCCATGTTTTCGTTTGGCCATCCCTAGCTTTCTTCCAGCCTACTCCTACACCAGACAACATTGCTCGTCGAGGTAGACGGTGGTCAGGCATACGCAACACATGTCCTAACCACCTCAGCTGGTGAAGATTCACTACATCATCAATAGCCTTACAGTATTTACCTAGCACTCTATTCCTAACCCATGCATCGCTTACTCGGTTGTCCCAGCAAACACGAGCAATGTTTCGGAGACATCTATGATCGAATACTAGGATCCTGCGAATATCCTCTATCCTTAGAGGCCATGTTTCACATCCATAAAGTAAAACGGGTCTGACTGCTGCACAGTAAACGCGTCCTTTCGTCAGTGAACGAGTGTCTCGCCTACGCCACAAGTGACGCAGGTTGGCAAAAGCCGATCGGGCCTTATGTATACGGGCCGAGATTTCATCGGACACTAGACCGTTAGGACTGATGAGGCTCCCGCGATAAGTAAAACGGTTAACGCATTCAATAGTTTCACTTCCTATCACTAACTTTGGTGTCGAATTAAGCCAGTCCTGAAGTAACATTTTACATTTGGATGGGGAGAATCGCATCCCAAACATGCTTACGTTAAATGAGTTATATATATTTGTAAAATTCCAATGAGTAGAAATTAAAATGTCTGACGTTTCGCGGCTTAGTGTAAGTCGCTTCTTCAGAGAAATGAATAACCGAATTGAATTAGCACAAGATTAAATAATACTACCGGAAATTCCAGACCTGATTACGATGCTCTAGATAGCATGCACATCAGGAATCACCACAATAATATTAAGTTCATACCAATTCGTGATATCAAATTAAAAATTCAATAATCTTTACAGTGACCAACTACAGTCAATATCAACTTACTAGTGCCTAACATCACGTGGTACTTCCTGGAGTTCTAGTGAAAATACTTGACCTAGTGGAGTTCAGCTGTATCGGGTGTGAGGCAGTTGTCAACTGGTGACAGTCGATGAGATTGCGCAAACATGTCGCAAACGGACTGAATTAAAAATATCAATCTTTAGGAGCCGACTAGGTGGTCTTATGTTAAAGTGTCCAAGTCAATGTCAGGTGGCCTTTATCTTGGCCTACAGTGACGTCATGAGTGTACACTGTTGAGGAGCCCCGTACTAGGACAAAACGGCTGTCCAGCCCTTTCTGGTGACCGATAGTTGTCCAGTTCAGACCAATTTCTGATATTAAGTTGGATATTAGAACCCTTCGAAATCAATATTAATCTTAATCCAACATAATCCCTTCATTGCATTCTATGTTTCTGAAGAACTCATCATTGCAAAAAAATACAACCTTTGTAAATAGTAAATTATATCAGCTGCAAAATATACAATATTGGACAAAATGGAAGAGATGTCACCTATACATACACATACACAAACTGACCATAAGGAAACTTCCTATGATATCCATATATTAATGCATTCCGATAACTACAGATATCAATTTGATTTGGAAAGTGTCAGGAGTTTGGATTAAGGAAATCTAAAGAATGCCAAAGGATTTGTAGAAGTGTAACATTCCGATAAATGCTCAACCAATAAGTACACCTACTTAGATATAATAAACTATCCATGTAGTCAGAAGTCGATTTAGGAAAGCTAACGTGAACAAGAGAACACCTAACAATAATAAGTCAACTAATGGTAATCTAGACCATCAGAGTGAATTTGTTTGATGTTTATAAAGTAATCAAAATGTTTACATCTGTTTGAAGTGAGCACTGATGATGATATTCAGAATGACAAAGAAAAACTTTAAAATTATACTGTTCAACTTAGACAATCCATAATTAGCAACAAACATTTAGTTGAAATACAAATCCTCTCCCATATTTCAAGATAAATAAAATGGTATATTTTGTCTGTTTATTTGTTTAGTTCCATACAAATCATTTTGCTTCTTTTTGTTATTCTCTTCTAACTTCTTAGTCAGACATTATAAAGTATAATGATTTACGTGAATTAAAGCCTGATGATAAACGATTAGTTGACATACCAGGTTATCAGTTGAAAATTATGCCAAATCAATCTGGTGTCCATTTACCAGTAGAAGTATACGGTGGAGGTGAGTATTCACATTTTGTTTTATATGTTAAGTAATAATTAGCTTTACCAGAGCTTGAGATCACTAACCTAATTACAACAGGTTAAAGGTACAATATTTAGCGCTGACACCCAGCTTACCACTTTATTTTTATTTCAACTATATCTATATTACAATGTTAGTCATAAACCACTATTGGGACATTTGTCTGTACTTTAGAACAAAGGAAGAGCTACACTTCAAAAACATTCACCCCAAATCTACACTACCTTCAAATGTATCTGTGTTTCGTTTAGTCAATGTATTATAAATCTAAAATTGACACAAATTGTGGTGCAAACTTTTTGAAATCACACTGTATATGGTACACATCATAACTAACCTTTTTCATATACTTAGTTGTAGCTTTCATGTCTTTATTCTTCATAATTTGACATCACTTGGATGATCACTGGGTTATGTCTCGAACTGACTGGAAGTTGCAAACTTGGACTTTGTAGTTTCAACTCAGCGGCTTCAGTAACAAGCGTTGGTCGTGGTTCTTCTCAAAGTTTCAAGTTAGATCTGTAGAGAGATCAAAGGTCCTCACTTCTAAGGAGTTCATACTGATTCATAGAAATTTGACCAAATGAATTACCTATGTCAGTAGTAGTAAAAAAGTTACCGGCTGATGGTAAAAGATGGTGGTTGTAATGTATTGATGTCAAACAAATGTTTAAGAGTTTCTTGGATATGAAATCTGTTTTGAGTTCAGTGAGGGTAGTCATAGAATCTAATAGTCCTGAACTCACTCCCATTGAGGATAATAACTGTGTACTACTAACAAGAAATTAAAGAAGATGAAGCAGCTATCAACTGCTCAGTGGTTTCCAGTAGTTAGCTAACTAAAGTCAAAACAAGATGGATACAACAACAAGAATATGAGACTCTTGAATCGTGTGACACCTGATTGGCCATCCTTTTGTTAAGTATTCAATAAAAGAAAACAGAGTCCTTTAGGTTAGTTAAAATCTAAATAAGTTTTCCATGCTCACTATTTGCTAAGGATTCGCGAATTAAGGTGACACCTCGATATCTGTTAACAAACGTCAGACCAGCGACACAATAACAGGAAGCTAAGCTATTCCGCAGCGCCCCAGCCCAGCTAACTAGAGTAAGAAGTCCAAAGTCAGCAAGAAGCGTTTAATTCCACGGGCAGCCTGGCAGACGATATCAACACACACAACTCATGCGTATATATACAAAAAAGAGCGTCCTTGGAATGTCATAAATAACGTACTGAAATAAACAATGATCCAATAAGATTTAGCGTCTTGCCAAGTGGGAAACACGAACTGAAGGTGAGAAGGGGACTTTTTGGTGCGAAATCAAGAAATTCAAAATTTACACAATTAAATCACAAAAATAACAGGTTTGCCAAGAGAATTCTGGGGATCTAACATCCCCAGCACTATTTATCAAAGAAAATCACATATCAGAAATAACCTATTCAAAGAGTAGGTGGGTATCACACTTAACGGCACCAAAGTAATTGAATGTTGACTGAAATAATGCTATACACAGAAAAGCATGAAATATTCCATATAATCCATCAAATTCGTCAAACATATATATATATTCTACTGGATATTATTATGTAGTGAATCTTAATATGAAACTAAATATAAACTACGATAATATGGTTCAGCGTAATAAATCAAAGAAGTCATTCGATTATTCACTGTACAAAAATGTTTTAACGATAGGGATTGTGAAGTGTATTTACTTCCGTGTTTCACAAGATCTACTTCTTCTACATAAGCAAGAAAGAGTGCAAATAAGTAAGAGGTTTTACACAGGTGTAACACTGAATGCGATACGTATATAGTCATTTACTGCTAACAGTCAGTAGCAAACATTGCTCATTATCGAGATCGATAGAATAAGTGAAAAGGAGGGGAGGAGGATTATGATGTTATCAAATATAAGCGATGTGTTATTTGAGTTGAATTCATCATATTCTGTGCAAATAGTTGTTATTACTCTCTTTAAGTTAGTGCATATCTCATATCTTCTGTTACTTCAGTGACCTCCGTCGTTCTCATCAATTCCATTCACCTAGATATTAATCTTACTACTATGATTATTATTCACTATTAGATCAAGTAACTGAATGTATGTCATATTCAGTGTTACACAGGTGTAAAACCGTTTACTTATTAACACTCTTTTGTGTTTATGTGAAATAATTACAATTTAAGCAAAAGAAAATAAATGTTCTTTACTTAATAGTGTTTAGTGTTCTTGATTTGCATAGGTGAAACATTTAGTGTTACTACTTTCAATTTGAAATACGATTAATGCTATATTCGGGAATTCAAGAAGAACAGCTAACTTCTGAAACTGTGTTTTAGATGACTATTTCAATTACTTCAGTTGTGTGTAAAGCGAATATTTAATTTCTGTGATTATTATGCCCCTTTTGTCCTATCCTCCCATTTAACATATTGGTTGTTACTACGTCGTTTCACGCTTATGAACTTCATCTAATTGGCTGTGCATAAGTTTCTCCAGTTCACTGGCACTGTCTCCTATACTTTGTATTCATGTCATTTTTTTAATTGGTTGATAGTGTGATCAGATTTTATATATATATGGACGAGTGCTTGAAACACCATATGATTTCGTCCTGTTGATTCATAGGCTTATGTTCTTCCTATTCCAGCTTAAGGTTGAATGGGTATCGAGCAGACCTACAGGGACCAATTAGGCACTCTTATTGACGGTTGTTATTGTAACTTCGTGCGCACAAGGTCATGTCACTTAATTGGTCGTACGTTTCCGGTCATAACACATTTTGACGTCGTAATAACTAACAGTTTGCTCTCTTTTTTTATAAATTTTGTTAGATCCTACAGTTTTTCATACTTTACGTTGGACTGAAGTGTTGGACACCATCTTTTCAACTGAACCTAATTTACATTTCACTTATTTTGCCAGTTTCACTGGAATTCTACGTGTATTTCCAGGTATGTTTCATTTATATTTACAATCCTGTATACGAAAGCATATCAAGTAATTATAATTTGGTGTTGTGGAGATTGCTGGATGTTAATCTGATATCACGAATTGACCTGAAGTTGGAAAATCAGTGATCACCAGGAAGTACTGGACAGCTGGTTCCATCCTAGTGTGGGACTCAGCTGTGTGCACCCATCACCCTATCAAGGGTCAAACCCATGACCTTCTCACAACCTAACGGCTAGCCTTACCGTCAGACCATTGGGCCGGCTTCCAACGGTTGATATTTTTAATCCAGTCAGTTCGCGATACATTATTTCACTAATAAATTATTGCTCAATTGAGATTGTTACTTTTGTGGATATTGACATATTCAATTGATTGAATATATCACAGATTGAAATCGGCAGGGTACCAGTGAAAACCAGGGAGCCATGGATAGTTGCCAACATCAATCTATGGCGTATTCAATCAACTATTACATAAATATTTAAAGTACCTTCTCGTTGACAGTGTCTTGAAGTGCGGTGTCCAGCCATGTTGGGAGTGAAACAGTTATCACCGATGACAATGGATGAGTGTCGCACTATATTTATATTTATGTACATATATATCACAAATTGATGGAAGTGGGAATTCGACCATTGGATGCCGATCCAGTGGTTCAGAGAGTTAGGCTCTCGCTGTCAACCTGAAGCCCCTGGGACGGAGTCCGGGGTGTACACTGCTGAGGAGTTCCATACTAGAACGAAACAGCTGTTGAGTGCTCCCTGGTTTTCAATGGTACCCTGCCAAAATCAATCTGTAATATATTCAGCCAACTAATAAATTGTTCTTTTGAAGACTAATTAAGTCTTTCAGTAACGTTAAGTTTATATTGTCCCAGTGATCTTTATTATTATTTGATTGGTTGCTGTGATTTGATTTTACTATCATTGTTCAATATTCGAAAGTCATATATGATACTACTTAAATATCATATCCCCTTGCACTCTCATTTTCCTCCTTTAGTCACATGCAATTAAACTATATTGAGTGTCATTGATGTATCACTTACCTAAGCTAATAAGAAAGAGGTAATGATATAGACGAGATAAGACGAAAGAGAGGGGAAAGGAAATTCCCATGGCAAAGAAAAGGGAAGCAAATCAGAATTCGCAGAACTTAGGCTACATTTTGCTTGATTTTATCTCTTACTTCATTACATAAGCTGTAGAATTCTTTGCGTTTCATCTTATTATTTCCTGTTGGTTCAAGACATTTATCGAATTACAATTTACTTCATGATTTTTCCCGAAGTTCTGTTGAAGAGTTACTACTGACAGAGTTCAGATAAATCAAGAGTGTGTTAGTTATTATTAGTGGCATAGGATGATCCTCATACTATATCACAAATTAGCAGTGTTGATACTTTAGCCTTTAATGAGAGACCTGAAGACAGTAAGTACAGGGACGAGCTTCACCTCTCTTGAATTATTTGTGATAATTCAGAAGTGATTTAGCAAATCACTTATAGTACATATGCTTGACGCCCAGAAAGTATAAATTTATTAAGTAAGACTTGTTTTCGATATCGTACAATAAGAATAATAAAGTATTAACTTCTTATTAAGTGAACGATACATAATACACAATAAATGCAATACCTTTAGAAAAACTGTTATATCTCAAGAATTCACACAATCACAATATGAGGAAAACAGTAATCTCGTCAGGATTCGCACAATCCTATCACACGATTACTTGTCCCCAAATCCAAAATGACGAATCAAGACAATCAAGGCCACCTGCCAGACAGTCAGATTATATTTAACTCATCCATGTGTATGCATACAAAATCTGAGAGCACAGTGTACCAATAAGGAGAATAACATCTATACAAAACGAAAACAATAATGACTAGGAACTGAGGGTATAGGTCTATGGTTAATTGATTAAAGTTCCTCAATGACAAATGATATTATACAGTTCATGAGTCTAGTGGGAGGTTAGGGCACTGGGAATATGACGATAATAATAATAAAATAATCGACTCACTCAAAATAAATGAAATAGTCTTCAGAAAAAGAGTTCGGAAAGTTAGTTGCTCTTCTTGAATCGCCCGCTATAACAAAAGCCCTTAAAATAAACTAACCCTGAATCTAAGCTATTTTTATCCTCCTACCTTAACTCTAGCATAGCTATGACCTACAACTCTAAAGAGAACTTATTCATATAAGACAATTTTCGTTTCTATAAAAGATTATAAAATATAGGTATTACATAGCTATATGAACATGCTAGGATGCCATTATTTCTCCAATTTACAGGTATTAAAGCCTATAAGGAGTTCAATTAGTTAGCATAGTTAGTTAAAATCAGAATATTTATGTCAATATTGCTCCTTTCGCCAACGAAATATTCAGTTGAGATAGTTTGTGAAGATTGGTATTAAGTTTAATTAAGTGAATTCATCACAGACTAACGTTGGTAGGGCACCGCTCAAAACCAAGGAACACTGGACGGCTGTTTCGTCCCTATATGGGGCTCCTCAGAAGTGGGATGAATTCAACCAGTTAGACGTAATAGCGAATCTCCACAAACCATACCAATTATAATCACAATATTCAGCTCACTAGTAACTAACTTCAGAAACTCTAATGAGAAGTCATGATTGGTGAAGTTCAGACTTATCGGGAGTCAGATAGTTATCACCGATGTCAATGGATGATCATTGCACTATACAACAAATTGATAGGATTGGGAGTAAAATATTCATTTACGTTTATTAACTTCATATTGACTAAGGCTTATTATAAATCTATGAGGTTGATTAGCTCATTTATACACATTTATTTCTAAATCCTTTTTGCTGATTGGCTAAAGTAACAGTTCATTACTGACATTTTGCGTATTTCTCAAATCTGTCCCATTAATATGTATTTCTCCAAACTAGAACCAATATCCACAAATCCACTTCAAGTCCTTTACTCGTCTACCTTCTTTCCTAATGATTGTAGATCAAGTTCAGCTTTATCTACTTTATAGTTATTGAATAGAAAATTATCTTAAAATATGCAATTTTACAATCCAAGGTTGTTTTACACTTGCTTTTTAGTTGAAGTATTTTATTAAAAAGATCCTAAAAATACGATCTTATTGGTTTGATTAACTTAATGGAATTTTTCTATAATAGCTGAATTCCTGCAGTTTTATTGGAAATAATCCAACTTTAAAGTGAAAACGTTGTCACTATTTCTATTGAATTATGGTTGTTGTATATCATGAGTTAATTGAAAATATAAATGTAGACTCTCTTATCTATAGGTCAAACATTTCAGGTAGAATCTAAACGTTTTGTTTCCGATCTCTGTTGAAGGATTCTGTAGTAGGAAGAAACAGCTGTCCAGTCATTTTTTAGTTTTCAATGATACCTCTACAACTAAAAACGATCAGTGACGAATATCATCAATAATGAATTATACTAAATTCTGTATTATGAGTAGATATATCAAATGCAGTACTCTAGTATCATGTGTACTTTTTTATTGTCATTTTAGCTTTCCCATGGAGAGAACAAAGTGTTGATATGTTTGATGTACGCAGGCGTTCTTGGTAAGTATTATTATGTAAAATTATTCTAATCAGTTTTTAAGTGATTGATATTATATTCTTTATTGTTTTGACCGTTTGTACTTAAAGCAGGTCCTGCTAATGTCATCTAAGAGGATGGTAATAAAAGCTTCGTACTTAAGCCACATAACCCATTTAAATTAATAACAATGACAGCTTCATCTAGACAAAAATATCAAACTATATAATCAGTAAAATATAATGCGGATTATCACGGAATTGATTTGGATTAGACAACTATTAAAAACTACGAAGAATTAGACAACTGTTTCATGTCAATATGAGACTTCTGTTTAGTGCTTACCCATGATCACACTGGAGACCGAACCCTCGACCTTCACACCTCTTAGTGAACGCTTAAATTTCGAACCACTGGACTGGCATCTGCTAACTGACATTTCTTACTTCACTCGATTCAAAATGTATCACGCGACCCCAAATATTTCTGTTTATAGGTAACTTCCAGATTCTCTATATGGTTCAACTAAACTGGCAACATCTCTATAAACCTCCAAAGCTACCACTAGATGCCGGCCTAGTGTCGAAAAGTTAAACGTCTGGCTAAGGGTTTTATTCTCTGTGGGTATATAAGTGGTTATTTGGCTTCAGTAGTTTAGATGATGAGCTCAAGACACAGATATGTTAACGCTGAAGTACCCTACTCCAATAATCCTCTTACTCACAACAGCCCATTCACAATAGCATTCCTCACTACTATATGATAATATGTAGTTTGTCTGGAATTTTCTATATTATCACTTAACAGCTAATTGAGAGTGGAAATATAAAGTAGGGTTTTTTGACTCAACAGCTTAAGCGTCATATAACACAGTAAGGATATCCGGAACTTCAGGATTCAATTCTTAATGGTTTTATGAGTGTGAATTTTTGGAGTTCCTTATTAATTAATACAAATCAGCCATCTGGTGTTCTAGTAATTATAATGGTTTTCTAATTGGTATCATCTTGTGGCAAAATCTATTATCTTCATGTCCAAGAATAATTCCACCTTTACTAAAAAAGATCTAACCCACTGATGGAAAAGTTATCCATCTTTTTGTCAATTCAGTTAGTAAGACTTATCTTGTATCATGCAAAGGAGAAAGTATTTTTCCAAACATTTTATCACATTAATATTAATTGTAGTTTCATATGTAGCTAACATTCGCAATCGATTAAGCGTGTTTCATTCTCTTTTGAACACATTAACTTGATAGATGTTATATCCCAGTGGTGACTCTTACACAGAAACTCGAATCCAGTACCTATAACTCCAAACATTAACACATTGCAGATCTCACACATATGCCAATAGTTAATTATCAACTTAGAATGGATTAAACATGAAGCTGATCACTTGTTTGTAGACTAAATTAACTTCTTTGAATACCTACGGTTAGTTGTTCAATGTTTCTTTTGGAAAACATCATTAATGATCGAAATATGTATAAATCTTACAATTTCTCGTTAAATTAAGGGTCAACATGGTGTTTCGGTAGGAGACATCTCCTGCAACCTACAACATCAATAGTAAACCTTAATAACAAACCTACTGATAACATTGTTTACACTGAACATGTATGCCTATAAAAATTCAGTAGCTTGATGAATAATGCACTAGTCTTGGAAGTTATAGGCAGTAGGCTTGAATCTAGATGTAAATGTCAGAACGGCAATCTAAGTAAATTCATTTATTCGACGATTCCCAGAAAAGGTAAAACTCTCATTTTATATTTCACTACCAGTTACTTAACAAGTAAACTTAAACTTGAGACTATAGGGTACATCGAAACCGTTCGATTAGGTTATATATGTCAATAGAAACTATTACTCCTTAACACCAATAACTGCAAACCGCATACCATTACTCGTTAATTGTAGTCATTCATCTTTTTTACACATTTTATATACACTTCTCCGTTCTTTTTTACCCTTAAGGTACATACAAGGTTCTTCTGTTCCAAAAGACCTATTTATATTACTCGACACGTAAGTTTTGGTTGTTTTGAAACGTTATGTTACATATTTTGGTTTTGATTCGAAAACTGATTTTCTAATTGAGACTGATATTTATGTTGATGAGATATTTAGAGTTTGGTTTTACTTTCTTGTTTGTTTCTCCACAGACTTATGTCTGTTGGGTACCACTAAAACAATTGGCACTGTTAAACAGCAGTTTCTTCCTACCAGAGGATTCCTCAGTGACACCAATAACCATAACCCTACTAGGGATTGAAATAAGACCTTCATGTACCTGACTAAAAGTAATCTGAGGCTTATACAAAACATCGAATCAAAACTATTCCGCCCAAAACCATTTCAATTTAATACCAATAATCAGCTCAATAGTGACTAACTTTAAAAATCACGTAAAGTTCTATTACGAAGTCGTAATTGGTGAAGTTCAGACAAGCGAAGAGTTAGATAGTTGCCACTAATTGTGCTAAATGATTATCGAGCAGTATCACAAATTACTTAAAGTGGTATATCGACGATGCTTAAACGTTAGTCACTAGATCTGAAGTTTCAGGCCTCGGTTCATTTTGAGTAACTGACGCTCATTGTCACTGAGAAATGGCATACAGGGAAGAAACAACTATCAATTAGCGCTTCCTGCTTTTTACTAGTACTCAACGGAGACCAATCTGTAAAGAATATCAACCACAAATGAGAGTCTTATTATTTAAAGAATATTTGAGTGCTGATATGAGAACGTAGTTTTTGTTGTAAGAGTTGGATATGGTCGATTCCATCTAACCATTCCTAACTTTATTATAGGGCATTCAAACGTTATAAGGAGGACTTACCATTTCTAGGCTACTTATTTAAAACTAGATAGTTTATCAGAACTTTAATGATCTAATCGACAAAGTATATACTTTTTAAAGTGTTTGGCGTCTAGAAGTATTACTGAAAATACTCTGTTTGGATTAAGTCCCGAGTGAGTTGATATCTGTCCGTGAGTTTTGGTTGTAGTCATGATTAAGTCAATGCTCTGTGTAGGATTCGGATTTGCGTTGTTCACTTTCATGGTCCGAGGCTTAATGATGAGCAGTTTCCACTAATTATTAACACAGAACCCAGGTCCAGGGTTTCGTCCTATTACCTCCCCCCCCCCCAGCCATCTGATATTAGAATATAGTGGATGTGGACAACACTGCAACTTGATGATCAACACTTAGGGACCGGACAAACGTTGATTTCAGCCACTATCCAGTGATCAATCAATGTAAGTATATCAAACCCTAATGACAGGTTAGTCGAAGATAAGTTTGAAGTACAATTAGAAGTAGTAGCTTTTACGTATGTACTGTAGTTCTGTACTGAGTGACCATCACAAGTTAATTGCTAAAAAGTGTCATATTTTGTTTAAATTGTTGGGTTGAATAGTTGACTGCATTAGGAAAGAGAGATAATGTTAGGGATGTCAGTACCTAAATAATAACATAAATCTCATCCTTTATTGTAATTTATTTGTGGAACATGAATAATTTGCATGATACTTGTTCATCATGTTTCTGCTGCAAAAGTTACTAATAGCCAGTTGATTTGTTTATGTTTTGGTAGACTACTGTGTAACTTTATTTCCAAGGTCATTTTGATTGTATTTTCAGGCAAGAGCTATCTACTTAATTCACTTGTTTTGTAGAACAATACTTTTTTAATAATTTAAACTTCTATATTTCTAGATGGATAGGGAAGCTAAAAAAATAGAAATAATTTCATCCAGTATCAGTTGAAATGGATGTTGTGTGTAGCATAGTGTATCGTCTGTGTCAAAATTATTAGCTCAATCGAAAATGTAGTAGATATTTAATGAATACTACCTTTACACATTTGCTTCCCAGAGAGGCCTATGGTCATGTTCTAGATCAAATAGGTAGGGTGAACAACAGGTTGATAACTTATTAGTCTATTGGATGATTCTTTAGTTACCGTATATACAGTGCTTTGATAAATATAACTCTAAAAATCTAAAATTAATCATTTTAAACAAATGACGAGTTGTAGCTGATTGAAATGGTCACAGATTGGTGTTGGTGGAGATTATTAATAAGTCTTAGTAGATTGAATTCATCAGAGGTTAGTGAGGCTGGTTAAATGGAGAAACTTCGATATATTTGTGTAATAATGAAGTTCATTGCATCAGAAAATTTATCAACCCTAGCCTTCTGATCATAGTCTTCAGTAATGATACAACTGTTGATAATATGTGATTACAAAGGGCAGAAATAAAACCAAAGTTATCAAGAAATGTTATGATGCACAGAAATAAATGATTACGGCAAGATACTAGTACAAAGTAATATTATTTTTGATCACAGTTTTCGGATGGAAAGATAGTTTTAATTGAACTCAATCTACTTAGTAGTAAGTAGTAAAGTTAACCATAGCATAAACGTTTTGGAGAATAAGAAAATTCCAAACAATTAAACTAAGAAATAGTCTATATTTTGAAGCCCCTAACTATAATCTACAGTGATTGAAACAGACGGACATATCCTAACTAATAATTTTAGCTGTGATATGAACTCTAGTTTCGTCAGAACTTTTTCTTGGAAGTGATTCATCACTACACATAGACCGCTACATGCTAATTTTATAAGTTCATCTAAAAAACTCAAGTTAAATCATAATCTTTCTTAAAAGTGAATGAGCCATAGATAGCCCAGTACTTATACATAGGCTGTTTTAAAAGTATACAATAAATTACACTCCTAGATAGCTTTGTAATGGAAGACTTTCCAATTCACCGATTATCCCTAGTAGTAATGAAAGTACTTATCGGTAAGAAAGATGAGTACAGAAGTAACATTTTTGAACACCCTTAGAAATTCCATTTAAGTTAAATTTCTTTGATCATTTTAATAATAGTAATAATAATAGCTTTGTTCAGTAGTATGTTTAGAACTATATGAATTTTCAGCCTACGGTGTCTCAACAAGTTATTAATTTTTCATGTACTCATACCAGTTTGTGTTTACAAAAGTAGTAACACCACGAATACACTTTTTATTGATGATAGAACGATCTTGACGAAGATAGCGTTTCAGCGGTACCAAATCGTCATCATACAGGTCATGTAGCCAAGATTTTTAAACTGTGATTAAATCACAGATACTGTGTATGTTAAGACTAGGGAGAAATTGTTGATAATCTACTCTTCAAATAAGTGATCTGCATTTAAGAATAGGCATTTCAGGTATGGGCATCTTGCAAATATTGATTCTTTTTAACGCGTGTTGCCAGCCACCGTAATGTCTTTCTCTAGATTTCACTGCATTATTCACAATAGGTCATAGACGTGTTATGTAGGCGCGTGAGTACATAACGCAATTTCGGAGGTATGATTGAGTACTTGAAACAAAACAAAAAACGAAAAAGTAATTTATTGAGGTTTTTGGAAAAATGGTAGCCTAAAATTTTAACCAGACCGTTAACGATACTGTGATAAATATTTTAATAGAAATGTAAGTACTAAACATTATATTCTCATGTATGCTGAACGTTGTTTTAGGAGTGGAAGTATGACTGGACAATCATTGAAACTGGCTAACCTATCAGCACAAAAATTAATTGGAGCTCTTGGTGTAGATGATTATTTCGTTGTAGCACATGTAAGGTGTTTCTTTTTTTACTTTAAATGTTTACAATCTTATTTTTATATTTGTTTTTCCTTTTTTGATTAGTTAATCATTAATTATCAACTTGTACATAAACTACGTGAACAAAGGAAAGTATATTCATAAGCAGTAACGTCTACGAATCTTTGATCATAAGCTGTCCAGACGTTGGTAATGTGTAGAAAGCGTGTTCACTAAAAGCGAGAACAATGGAGACTATTGAGACAGAAAAACTATTACAAATATGATGTGAATTATAGGATCGAGGATATAAAGTTACTGAGGAATTGTAATACATTACAATTGATCAGTAATAAGGTAACCTACTGAATAAT
This sequence comes from Schistosoma japonicum, assembly GCA_025215515.1. Lineage (NCBI taxonomy): Eukaryota > Metazoa > Platyhelminthes > Trematoda > Strigeidida > Schistosomatidae > Schistosoma > Schistosoma japonicum. The sequence continues at coordinate 13,394,318 of CM046063.1, read as the reverse complement.
AATTAGTAGTATAGTGTAATGTATAGATGAGCACAAACAACTATGCAAATGGAAGTATAGTAAAAAATTTGACTTAATAGTTATGTTTCCCACTATTTCGTGATGATCAAATTATGTCCAACAGGTTTTCACTACTGTACACTAATCTATGAGATATTTATCTTTCATTATGTACTGTATCGAACGATTTAGGGGTGATCTGTATGATGTTTTCATTTCATGTTCTCCAGTACATATCGGTGATGTATATCCTACTATGCATCCGGTTACCGAGTGCTAGTTGATTTAATTCTTTAAAGCCACAAAAACATGAGACTGATTACTCAACACATTTGTCAATTTCTAGAAAAAATGTATTAAGCGCATAATTCTAAATGGTAACTTAATGGTAGATTGTATTGTTACCTAAAGATCAATTTATACTGGATGACTACTACAAACACTTGTTTGAATATGAAACAAACAGAACTTTGAATAATAATACCCTAAGCGACTATGAAAACTAGTAGCGTCAGCCGATGAATAAAGGGAAAGTTTAGATCTTTGAAATAGGTAGTTTAATCGTGAAGCATCATTATATTCACAACAGATCTCTCATAATTGTAACCCTTACTTATCACTGTGGGCTATCCAATAGCTAATGGTACCTCTGACATTTTGTTGCTCATTAGTAAGAAGTATCTTCAACCCCGGTTGAAAGGAATCTACTGTTGAAGACGTGAAATAATATTGTTCAATATATAAATTAGTTACATCATAGTATTATTAAGATGTTCAAAAATAGCTGATTAATCACTGAGTAGTCACTTATGTCATACTTATCTAGTTCTGTATAGTACTGATCGAATTCTATCAACCAAGTTACAATGTAACTGCTAGTCTAGTGGACTTGACATCACAGTTACTTTGTTTAGCTGGTAGATAATATCGGGAGGGGGGGAGACACTAAACTTGTATCCTAGATTTCCCGCCAACTACATCCGAGATCACTTCCCATACTCAATAAGCATTTGTTTTATTATTTCAACATCTTCATTCATTAATATAAACAAATAAATATTAATAATTCAATTTTTGTATAATTGTTATTTATGTATATAGTTCCCTGGAGCTAAAGATCATGTTGCACCAATGATTGTTACAGCAAATAATGAAAGTGAACCAATCTGTTTTAATTCATTTGTACAAGCAACTCGACGTAATAAATTAGTAAGTTTCATCTTCATTTAAACTTACTTTTTTGGTATTAGAAGAGTTTGGAAGATGAGTGATGTCTCTATAGTGTATAAGATGGCAACCTCATAATTTTATTTCATTGCAAAAGATAAATTCCTAAGATCCAGTAGATGTAAGTTGTAAAATCTGAAGTCAATCAGATCAAGAGTAAAGATAAATACCTATTTGTAACGTTTCATGAATTACATTCTAAATATTCTGGTTAACGGTAAAGAGGTGTATACAATATATTCATTTAGTAACTAATCATCAAGCGTACTGTACAGCAGTCTGATCTAATGATCAATAGCAAGAAATCATTATATGTAAAAGTAGATGAAATGCGTAAGCATCAAAGTTTTGACCTAAAGCGCCTTGGAAGCATTTCTCATCTGTTGTATAACTACCAAATTATTATTTCTGAAATTAGAGATTGGAAACTAGAATAAGACTGCAAATTATCAACTGAATTAGTCAGAACATGATTCCCATACGTTTAACCACACGCAGCCTTAGTGAGTATTAATATTATTTAATGAAGTTGTTTGTCACTGGTTTGGGTTGTGTTAGTAGGTGCACACTATTTAATTGAAGCTTGAATAGTAATCTTAATTAACAGTTAGAGACATTGAGTGAAATCGCTCAAAAAGTGTCACAGTAGAGCAACTGAATTCACTCTTTTTTCTACAGATATATATATATATATATATATATATATATATATATATATATATACTTTCATTGGCTCCGTGAACTGTGCCCGCAATACTTAATCCTTTCCGCTATCCTTGTAACTGCTACTAAAGTTTCTATTCGTTTTCTTCCTGAGTTAGTCTTGATAACTTAGGTTAACACACATTATGTCTTTGTATACGTTAGATCGAGCTAATGTGTTTAATTTGAAAAGTACTACTTGTATTTGAATCTAAGCAGAAAACAATGGCCAGATGTATGAAAACAAGCTTTACACTCAAATCACAGCTTACATACAAGCAGATACCTATAGTTTATGTGCTTAATAAATGTTTAAACGGCATATGATAAACTGATTTTCTAAAATTTTCTAGGGACATTGATTTAGCGAAGTCGTTTTGAAATTCTCTCATCTCTTGATGACTTTTCCTGGGAGTTCTTGAGGAATTCCAAGCCTTCGGGATTCTATAAATTTATTATGGGTTTCTTTTAAGTGTCATCGAATGCCTTAATAGTTTTGTTTGATTACTTACTGGATAGATTATGCACATCTGTTATCTAGTTCTAAAGAAGAATGCCGTCGTAAGTATCGTGTGCTGCTATTTAGTTTTCAATTAGATAAAATACATTGGACCAAGTTATTCACTTCTTAAGCGGATGTATCAGATGTATATGCACCATGTGATTCTGTCTGACATGAGTTACCTATACGATAATTCATCATACATATATGTATTAATGTAAACTACCTTCTAGTTCAAGGATTACTAACCTACTTTCTATTTATTTTTCCTTTACATATTCCTGTCCACTGTATTCAATCATCTAAGCGTTTATTTTATGATTTGAGTACTTTAAAAGCCCGTGGTTATTCCGATTTTCCAGCATCATTGAAATTTGCTTATGAAATATTTCGTAACGTAAGTGGAAAGTATCGCGTAATTTTATATTTTGGAGACATGTTTCTAGTCTAACTTTATTTTATTTTTTTAATGTTAACTAACTGCTTAATACGTGATTTGAATGATTTCAGTGGTGTTATGTTCTCTGATCAAGATGGTCTATAATTAAAAAGGTTTCATTTTTGTAGTAGTAGTCTGTTTTCTCTGATTTTATATTAAAAAAACTCCCCGTCACCCAATCAGAATCAAAATCAGCTAACTAGTGACTACCATCAAGATATGGACGATGTGACCAGGGGATTTCATTTGTGTCAATTGTGAGACGGTTAACTACCGGTTGTAATGAACGAGGTCACGGAATATATCACGAATAGATTGTAGGTAGAAATATCATTCCTTGTATGTGTTCACTGAGAGACCTTGAAGTTCTTGGGTTCCGTTTTTCCCCAGTTGAGTCATCAGTGCTCCCTGTTGTGAGGTCCCATACAAGGAAAAAACAAGTGTCCAGTACCAGTTCCTGGTTTTTAGTGGTCGTCTAACCCATACTAATTCGTGATATCGAATTCAAAGAATAAATCAGTTTAATTTGATAATATACAGAGGTGGTTGGGGGGGGGGAAGTTGGAAAGATAATAAACAATCAAAATCTTAAAAATTTGCAGAAAAATTTAAAATGCATAAAGATAACTTACTTTAGAAATTAACGGCTAGATCTATGGCATGATAAATGATTGGACGGATTTTTACTTCTGACAGTTATTGTTTTTGTAAAATGATACACAAGACACAGAAATACACTACTTTGACAGGTTTTAACTTACTTTATAAAGCATATTGAAATCTGAATCTCTTATGATTTGGTGACCAATGAGAACAATAAAATTCTATTTTAGAACTTTTAAAGCAGCCAATACTACTTTCTCTAACCAGGCAGAGTAATGATTCCGAAATATCTTGGGCATGAGACGCTTTGAAAGACCAATATATCTTACTGCACAAGAAGAAGTTAATTGACAGATGCAAACTAAAAAAATTAAACGTGACAGCTTGTTCTTCTGAATTACTAGTAGATAAAGGTTGACTATAGAGCATGATTGGCAGTGTTGGTACATAAAACTTTTTAACTGTCTTTTGTGATCCTGTTCTTTAGACTATCGGATGGTTTCACTGTCGGAAATAGCATCTATGTATTGACTTCTTTTATGCGGAGATTTCGGTTTCGGTCTAATATTTTCGTGAATTTTTCTTGGTAGGGATCCTTGTTAAAAAAATGTTTTCTAGGGATAGTTAACTCATTTACTTCATTAGGGGGTACATACCTTCCAGATTCTTGAGGTGAGAAGATTAGTTAAACTTCATACCCTGTTGATGAAGATCTAACTATAGAAACTTGATTACTGGTTGTTTCATGTGGACTTCTTGTAAGTGTATTCTTGCAGCATTTTGTCAGGTTTTCTTTACATCGTAATATCAGAGAAGTGAAAGCTTAATCACTTTACTTCTTTAAAAGGGAATTTGATCAATATCTAGATTTGTTGGAGAGATACAAAATATTACTAGGATTGACCTTATGTTACCAGATAATCACGGTATTATGTAAATACATTTTGTATGAATAGATGTTGACGTTTAGGATAAAGTGAAACAATCAACTAGTAAGGGACCTAAGGAGCGGAGGAGAGTTTCATTACTACGTTATTCGCATGTTTGCAAATCGTATCACTGAATGTGAATTGCACATTAAAGGTTGATCTTAATAATAGTCCATTAGATAAGAAAGTGATATTCCAATAGTTAATACGTTGGTAAGGTGAAACTTTAAAATGATGTTTTGAATTAACTGAAGTTGGGAATGTGTACCGATTATACACCAGTCAAGTGACTCTAACGTTTAAGTATTCACTGCGTGACATAAAGATCCTAGGCTCGACCCTTGATCGTGTCTTATAATTTTACTAACGAAAGGTTTTACACCGAAACAAATCAGTTTTTAGTGATTCTTGGCTTTCACTAGTATCTCATCTGACATCTCTTCTACAATTTACGACAAAAGTAGAGAAAATAGTATATACTCATGATTGATCCTATTGTTCTTCTCTGTATTTATCCATACTCGACATTTTCTAAATGAATTCTTTTCTCAGCTTACTGGTAAGTGCTAGAGGTGATCGTGGCAAAGAGTTAAGAAATAAAATTCTTGTTTTAATGACAGACAATGCATTTGTATTCGATGAATCTGTACTGTCACAACTTAAACAACAAAAGTCTAATGTAAGTTAAATAATTTTTTTTATTTGATTACAGTTATTTCTTTGTAATACCTTGTTAAATACACTTGTAAAAGGAGGTACATTGAAAGGACAGAAAGATGGGTCTTCTCTCGACGTATTGAACATATTCCGAAGAACTTATGTTTGAAAGGGGTAAACACTTTTAGAAGTACAATCCTACGTCACTTGGTAGACACGGGACTTAATGTCGATGAAACAAATCCTTTTAATATTATCAATAAACAGAAAACTATATTTCTTTAAAATTTGCTAGAGGCCATCTTTGTATTTAAAAGGAATCAGTAGTTAGCCTTCAATTGCCGTGGTAACATCACATCGATGACTTAGTTTCCTTTTCCAACTTAATGATAACAAGAAAGTTCTTTCACTATCTAAATAACCTAACGTTGTCTGTTAAACATTTGAATTAACATAATTTACATGTGAATTAATGTTTTGAATTATCTAAAATCAATAACATGTATGTAGCTGATGAGATTGAATACAACAAAATACATTGAATTCAAAATATTCTACAAATGTCATTGTTCTTGCATTATTCAAATGGGTAATTGTATTCTTATGAAATCTCATCCAAATGAAATATGGTATAATGAGACGAAACTTTGAGAATATTCTTTTCAGGAAAGTTTATTTCATAAAGTCGATAAACTTTCGTTAGAATAGGATACAGACCGATGAAGCAAATATCATGTGATTACACTGACTATAGGTTACATATATTTTCTGTCTACAACTTTTGTTGTTAATTTAACTTTCATTTGAATTTAGAATGTTTTCAATACTGTTCTTATATAGTAGATTTTCATCATTTCGAAATGGGTTTATTCAGAAGTTCATAATGTTTGATTACTGAAAGTCGTTGTATTTGAATGATTAGACATCCACTAACAAACCAGTCTACATCCATTATAAATCTTTAACCCTTGAACTTCAAAATATGAAAAAAGATTGTCTGGGAAGTATACAAAACGCTTTACTTCTTAAATTGGCTATAGTCATATATGACTTTGAAATTGTTGATGCTCCCGGAAAACATAGTAACATTGAAAAGAAATCGAATAATTGGTCAGTTAGGGTTATGGAGATAGAACTGATCGATTTGTGGCATTGTCTCGGTCTCGACAATAAAATGTTTTGTCAATGGATTTTCAGCATTTTCTTGCCTTCTGATAACTATTTTCAGAAATTAAGGAGAGACTCTTAAACAATCATCATATTCTGTTCCGACTTACTCTTGTTAAATGTATACACTGTGCACGTTTATGTAAAGTATGAACATGTTGGGTTTAAATAGAAATTTCGTTAACAGTAATTAGCATAAAAGTCTTGGGCTAGGACCATGAACCGGTTATGGGTGCTTACTGGTTTCTAATAAAACTCCAACTGAAACCAAACAGTGATCATTGGTCATAATGATTTCACTTCATTATGCTTTATTACACGAATTGACAATTTACGCTTGATAAATCTTAAGATGAAACATTTGATCTATTATTTTGCATTGAAGAGAGTCTTTAAATCGATAACACATCACCATGCAGGATTGAACTTTTTATTTTCTGTCGACTTAAATACCTTAGTTGTAGCATCTTAGATTGTGAAGTCGGATAACCTGAGATTTACGTCTCGCAGGGGATATCAGTTCCATCCAGATTGTAAATGTTTTCTTGGTAAGTGATAAACAGTAGAGTTTCCTATTGACTACCTCCAACAATCTAACAGTTATTATCAAACTTCAAATGATTATTATTCTTATTGAACTGAGATGGTACTTAGTGGAGATTTGTATTTTTGATTGATTGTATATGTCACAGAGTGATGTTAGCAGGGTTTCATTTAAAACCAGGAGGCACCTTTCAGCTGTCTATTGTTTCAGTTAACTTTCTATTATTTCAATAAGATTAGTACAGTATCTTCTTGACTATGTTTATTATAAACTTATTTATTTCTCTCAGATTACAACATTTATTTATTCTCTTGGTGAACCAGTTGGAGCTGCATATGAGCATACAATGAAAGCATGTGCAACAAATGGTAAATTGGTTTCTTCACTTTTCTAGGCATACATTTTAAATTATTATTTTTTTCTTTGTTACTGTGACGAACAAACCAATCAATTTCTCAAGACAATAGTAAATCAGATGAAGTAATAGCTAGGTGGGGTCGTGGTGGTGTTATATCTTGAAAATCGACCAATCACAATATACAGGAAATTGTGTGATCTCGACAATTACCAATCAGTCCCCGAACACGTCCCCCTCGTGACTATTAGTCCTTAGGCCGGAATGAAGAACATATGATAATTAAGCCAACCACAAGACAATAAGGTTGTATTTCACTCATCCATTTATATACATACAAAACTTGACAATGCATCACATCAATATAAAGAATAACATCCATGCAAAACGGGAACAATAATGACTAAGAAGTGAGGGTAAAAAAACATGATTTATTGATCATAATTCTTGAATGACAAACAGTATGATAACACTCTATAAAATGTAATAGGAATTTATGGTGATGGGGACATGGCGATAATATAAATGAAATGATCGATTCGCATGTATCCGAAATAAATGAGATTGTCTTCTGAATATCAGTTCAGAAAGCTAGTTACCCTTCTTGAATCACTTAATATAACAGGTGGCTATACCTATATTTAGGGGAATTTTTCGCATTTTGGATGAAACGTAGAGCCTTTTTTCCTACTAAGCGCAAGTGCTTTTAAAAATACATAAATGACGCCTTAACTATCAACTTTTCATTGTAGTTATTCCCATATTTTTCTCTTATCGATGTGAGGGTTATAGAAATAGCATATAGTAATGTTTCATACTTAACAGAATGATTAGGTAGTGTTTTTATGCAGTTTAGGTGTTGTTTGGCATGAGTCACGATTTGGTATGAAGAGTTTCAAATGTATGGAAAGCATTACAACCAACATGGCTCAATCTAAAAACAAAATGTTTTGTGCATAATTGCAATCCTTTTCCTCATTCTAATTAACACGTGTCAGTGTTTGTTTCTTTTACAGAATGCTTACATTTAGACGTTGTTGAGTTTTTGGTTTTTCTTTGAACAATTATTAGAGCCTACTAGATATATAAGTTAGCTTTTTAGTGAAATTACATGGTCTTGTCTGCAAATGTTCTTCCATATGATTTTTATTGTCTAGATTTCTCCCTGTTTTCATGTTGACCTCCTATGATACAGTTGATCAACTTTTAACGCTTTCGTTGATAAATGTTGTATGGGTTGATGTATCTTTTGATTGGCGATAGACCTATGTGCCATAGTTCGGCAAACATAGATATTCTAATACGTTTTTTAAAAGATGCTTGGTAATTCGATCCATTACTAAAGAATTTAACCTCTTAAATCAAGTAAAGGATCATTCAAACACATTTAAAATATCTCGGAAATCACCAAAAGAATTTTGAAAAATTTCAGAATTAATGTTGCCTACAATGTAGTACAATCATACCTACTATTCTATACGCAATGAAAGACACATTAATAAAATACGACAAATATGTCAAAATAAATTGTAATAACTGTGACAAACATAAAACTGGACCAAAGAAAGGCCTCTCCCCGTTACATCTAAGCATTCACTAATTAAAAGTGAAACGACATTACAAGTTATCAATTATATCAACTGACATGCACATCTACGATATGGATTAGAAGAAAAGTAGAAATTTTGAGTTAGGGGAATTCCACAAGTGATACTGAGAAGTTCTAGAGGCAAGATATTCAGGTCTCTTGATAACCAGTATTTACGTTGACATAAATCCTATCTGCCAGCTTAAATGAAATATATCAATAAGAAACAGGATCAGAGGTCAAAATCTAAGTTAACTAGAATATATATAAAAATGTAGACAATGGAAATTCGAAACATAACCAATTTCAGAAAATGCCACCTAGGTGAACTAATTTAATTCTTATGCGGTAGCTCGAAATCCCACTTCTACATGAAATAGGCGTTGATGTTTCAATACAGAAAGAGATTAATAGTCCTGTTGTTAAAATGTCAATTCAGAAGACAGAGCAACAAGATTATCATCCACCAAAGTCACAAATCTTAGCTGTTCCATGAAATATCATTTGAAATTCCTTCTTCCCCCACCCTAAAGAATCACTTCATTTTTGAATATTTTTTAATATTCATAGGTTAGCGATTAAGATGCTTACATCATGTTCGTTATCACATTTCTTGTTGGCGACATTTTGATGCAATAATAATTCCAGTGGTTTTTCTGAGTAAATTGTGAACCAGAGAAGATTTCCAACTAAAATAATACAATGAATTAAAGGCTATTTATCAATTGGAATGTGTTATTAAACAGCAAATAATACACTGAAAGGTTCCATTACAATCCCTTTTATCTAAACAGTTTAACTACGATAGTTCATAATGTAAATTTTATTTCTCAATGTGAATTTGATGTGAAATGAAAATATATCTATCTATCTAGAAAAAGTTATTAGGAAGGTAATTTGATAAGATGACAATTGTAACATTGAAACCTGAATTCCACTACTGCTCAAATTTATGATTTCACCAAATGTAATCATAAACGATGATTACTACAGATTATTAATCATCATTGATTAGCTTGGAAACTGGAAACTATAATCAATGTTATACTACTAGAAATTCGTTATGATGTTTTAGAAATCTAACACTTCACTCACCACATTCATTTCTGTAGTTTACTTAGTAGATTGCTACCAAATGGATTGGAAATACTCACTTTCATAATGGCAATTTTTATATTCATATTCCTAGTCATTCAGTTAACTAAATTGGTTATCACTTACATCAATTAGTCAGTGATCAATGTGATGTTGATCACTTTCTTACTAAGCTAATCAAGTTCTGTTGATTAGGTTACAATTTGACCACTAGTCTAAGTGAATCATATACACTCTGTTGTTACTGTTGTGTACTTGGAGGTATTCGGAATGTAACTCTGCTTTATTTAGATTTCATGCTAATTAAGAATTATCAAGAAGACATACCAGAATTCTCAGAATAATTGATTTTTCCTTTAACATAAGAGCTTTTACTAACATTTAGTTGTTCATATACATTCCAATCAATTTGATTGGTTGTTAGCTAGTATATGCCAATCTTTGCTTCACTAATATGGTACATTTGGAGTGTTACTCAACGACGTTTTGATTCTTCATATCCTTCTAGATTATTATCAATATTTACCAACTGTTGGGGCAGTTTCAAATTTAATGAAGGTAATTATTGTTTTAATTTATTCATTGATGGTAGTTATTTTATAAAGTAGTAACACTTAACATACATTCACTTGTTGCATTATAAAATCGTTCTTTTAGCTAGGTGGTTAACATTTATATTACAAAGGATTTGAACTTAACACAAACTACTAAATATTAATAAGTAGCATAGTTATACACTAGAAAGTAAATAAAAAAGGATAGGAGAACATAAAGGAGATTTATTAATCAAACCTCTAGCTTAATTCATTTCAACTTCTGGAGTTCTAGTGAGAAGACATGACCAGTGGAGTTCAGCAATATCGAGGATAAGACAGTTAGTTGATTATAGTAATGGATGAAGTCACGTAATATATCACGAATAGATAGAGGTTAGAGACATCAGCCATTCAATCCAGACTGAGGGGTCTAAGAACTGTGTCCGCTGTGGAACCTAAAAGTCCTCGGCTCGGTCCCCTCTTCCAGTCGTGGGTGCGGAATGTCTATGAGTTTCATAATAAGACGACACAGAGGTTTAGTTCAAGTTCCTGTCTTTCAACAGATATCTAACCCATGTCGTTTCGCAATATAGAATTAAAATTCACCAGTCTCACACAATATCTAACCACATTCCTCATCTTTTTCAGGATTTCCATGATAAATCAACCCAAATTCGTTTTGGACCTAAGGGAAGTCCATTACCAACTGAAGTAATACTACATGGTGCATCAGATGTATTGCATACAAATCAATATAAAGTAAGATGATTAAATTTCGTCTAAGATGTATGATTTCTAAATAACATTAGTGATAACTTTTTCTATAGTCTATCTACCTGTGTAGTTCTAATGATCATGAAGAAATTTAGCATGATATTTTTAATACGTATATTAAAATTTGCAGATTGAATTTAAGAGATTTATTTTATTTGAAAGTAATTATTACATTTTATTGTAAAGAATTACTTTTGATTACATAACCTGCCATGGGGATATATATGTAGACATATTATATGAAGTATACACTAATCTGTAAATAACAAATAATAGTATATTATTTAGTCCCTAATAGTGATCGAATTCAAAGGTAACCTACTTAAACATTACATTTACTTATTTTCCCATTATCTGAAATCATCATTCACATTAAAAACTAGATTTATGCATCTAAGACAGGGGGGGGGGAGCGGGAGTGGAATTTGTACAATTACTCTTATTGCCTCGATCATTTTCATTACCGACATTAAAGTGATTTATAAACTGTATTATTGAACCTTCCTATCTTCCTCTTCTTTATTACCACGAACTCCATATTTCTCCCTGACTTACGTAATTGTCTACTGTTTAAACTTATCCAAATATCGTTTGGTCTCTTAGCAATATTCACTATTCTCTTGGTAGATATTATGTAATCTGTTACATTTTATAAACACCTGTACCAGTTCTTTCGTTCATTAATTAATAATTTTGAACATTAATTCATTTGATTCTTCATTATTGTAAAATATAATAATTAATATTGATAATTAGAATATGTTCGAAACTTCCTGTTGATTTATCATTTAACGAGACAAACTGATTTAGAGTCCCAATATGGACAACAACACTGGGATGAAGGTAGATCTAGCTGATGAGTCCCAAATAGGACGAAATGTACGTTTTCACATTCCACTTGCCAGTCACAAATCAACTCAGTTAATCTCGATGTTATAAAGAATAATGAAGTGTGACTAACTACTGTTGCATGTACAGACATAGGGATTATAGGAGACTTAAGAATGAGTACAATACCTAATATTAGTAAATTCAAAAGAAAACAGTTCATTTACTTACCACTTGAGGGGGGATAAGAGTAATAAATATTTTTTTCAATTAATACACTTTACATACAATGGATAGTTAAATTAGTTTTGATAAATGAAATGGCATTCAACTTTCGTGACTGAAGATAGGTGGTAGTAATGACTATTGAAAAACAATTGAAGAATGTTATTTTTTTAACAATTACAATTTGAGTGCATAATAACTAACAATTTGTATACTTAGTGCTTAAAATACTTTACTATAACAAGATTTTATAGAATTAAATAAAGTTGTTATTGTTTCTGTGTAACTTGATCACTAGTCTAATTGACATCAAATCTTGGTGTTAAATAAGAAAGTGATGTAAATATTTTAAATAATTACAAAGAATTAATCATGGAATGTTAAGTCTCGTCATAGAGTTCATAGATTGCATTTAGTTAGACAGTTTTTGCGATGAAAACTATAAATATTCATCAAAGAAAATACCGATAAGTGGGGGCACAAAATATCAAGTATTTTGCATATGAGACGGTAGATAGATAGATAGATAGATAGATAGATAGATAGATTGATTGATTAATTGATTGACAAAACAGGATTTCTTTCAACCGTATTACAGATTGTTATTTTTCACTCCTCTTTTTCAGGGTACAGGTTTAATGGTTAGTATATCTATGCCTGTTTATAACCGAACTGTAAGTGAATGAAATTTCCACACTTTTCTCTTATGTCACACTCTTTTTAACCACACTTCTAATTTAATCGAAGTTTTAAGTTCATAAGATGAGTAGAAAACTCGGTAATTCAAATGGGTTTCATTGTTTTTGAGAGTCGTTTAAGTGATGCTTTACACTACAGATGAGTTTGTGAGTACACTTGGAATGAGACGAAACATTTCTTGAGATTAATAAGTTTTTTAGGAGTATATCAGTTATTGATGCAATAATTAACTGCAAATCGTACATTTTCCAAAATGTCCTTTGTCTCTATAATCGAAAATACATAAAATACGATAAGTAATGTGTGTTCATTAACGTATATTTATATTTCGATAAGTACATAGTCTTCTTGTTCTTACAATGGATTTCTTTAAATGTTAATCAAAGTCAGTAACATATGAAGTTACATTGACGAATAATTTGAAAAGATGACTTTCGTTGATCATAGAGTGACTGAAAGTGGATCACTAGATTGAACATCAATATGTGAATGATATTCTTCTCAAGCACTCTGAATGAGTACTTATTAGTACTTTAGTACTCCTCTGTTTAATATCATTTTACAGAGGTCTATGGTTATGTTATGTTCACTGACACTTTGTAGTTTAATTGTCTACATCTTCTGTGATTTAGACATCTAACTCGATGAGTGTTAACTAATAACGTCATCATAAATTAACTAAGTGAAATAGTCATCAGGAGTACAAAATGTAGGAGGTAATCATTCATAGACAATATCAATAAAATCAGCTGATTTGACACTTTTGGCATAAATAAACAACTCACTACCACATGAATTTATCAGTTAGAATATCTAGAAAGACACTGAGAGCTTTGGAATCAAATTATCCTATTCGAAGAATAAAACTTAATCTAAGTAACCTATTTGAGCTCACATTTTAACTGTACAAATCTATAAAATGCATCCGAGTTCAACAACATGTATTAATATCTGTATCATCTTAACAATTATTTAATTCCTTCCAAAAAAAACTGATTTCAGAAAAAATTACAATTTCTGGGTCTTATGGGTACAGAATTACCAATCGATTTAATGATGTATGGATTACCTCAATCAAAAGTAATATCTTGTTTTTTTTTCATATTGATACATTAATAGCAATGTTATATGTACTGAATTTTTCAGGATGCTGTGTTTGATCATTTTTACGCGGAATCCATGTCATTTTACGTGATGCCTATTAGTTAAGTAATTGGAAGTAATAAGAAGGAAAGCCTATCATAGCTAAGTTTCAAACTAGATGGCACTTGTCAGAAATGCCTATACGAATTATGATATTGTAAAACATACTACCGAGGTTCAGGGTTTCCTGTCTACCATTACTAAGTACCAAACATCGGAGTAATAGATATGATGTCGAGTCACTTTGGCTAGTGGTAACAATCCAAGCTTAAAGAATAGGATTCAACCAGTATCAAAAACTAAACAAACCTAACATTAGTTAATACTTCATGATCAATCAGTAATTGTACTCACTTTTCGTTAAGTTGTTGTCGCATAACTTTACAAAACTATCCCCTGTTTTTACAATGGATGCAATAACCTACTGGACATAAAAGAAACAATATTAGATAACATGTATTTGTAGAAAGAACATCAGGGTTCATTCAAATTTTCGGATAGTACCTAATAGTGTTTCGTCTAAAATGAGAGTTATCAATTGGATATACTTGGATCCTAGTTTATTATTCATACTGAGATTTAAATATAGTACCTATCTCTTCAGATATCAAAGTGTCTTGTAATAGGCTAGCCAGTTTGCTAAAATAATGGTAATTGATAATTCAAGACAGTCAACAATTATCGGCTCATAAAATCCATATTCTAACAGAAATCGAATCAAATACACCATTTAATTTCACTAACGAGATAATGCATGTAAATTATTTCTAGATTAGGACGGTATACTGACTAGGCTTTCAGTTCACTTTTTCCAAGTTGTGAATTATATCAAATATAATCGTGCTGATGAAGGCAGAAAAAACAGTTATCTAATCAGTTAAATTTATCCCGACTGTCTATTTTGGAATATCCAGTGTAACACAGTCTAATATGACATCGAAAATAAAATTCGCTTACTACAAGGTTTGGTAGAGTCATGCAACTATCACCTACATTTCTCAGCCCATAATGAGTCTCTAACCTAAAGTCAGTTCATCATGAGAAACTCCGAATTCAACAATCCTCCACAGCATCCAATAAAGAGAATCACTTAGTTCTTACTAAAAATTTTCGTATCGTTCTTCATATAATTTTATCTAATCAGTGTATTAAACATAACTTCCTTATCTATGATAATCTAATATCTAGTTGAACTTAATTTTGCTTTGCTCTTTCAAATAATCATTTTCAGCTCTATCCAGTCGGTTATGCATTCGTCGTAAATACTAATGGTTATCTGGTTTTTCATCCAAGTTTGATTCCTGAAGTAAGTTATTGACTCAAATGTGAATACTGTCTTTTACACAAGATTGTCTTTGAGGAGTGGAGAGTATTTATCCCTTGAATCACTGATTAGCTACTCAGTGATTTGCACTTATAACTGCAATCAATAATTGACAATACTGTTTTATTATCACTTATTACCATTAGTTGTTTTTCCGTCTATGCATGGTTGAACTCTACTAACTTTAACTACTGTTCAGAAATCTATGAATTACCTCTAGAAGTTGGATACGAGTAAGCATATGATAACTCGTCATCATAGAAAGTTGTTAGTGATATGAAGCAAATATCACCAACTTTATGTTGCATGTACTTATATGAATACAATAATCCAATTATGCTTTGAGTTTCCGGGATATCACTGTACTTCCCCAGTGATTAAATTAAGTAACAAGTTTCATACCGTTGATTGCGTCTCAGTTATTGAGTGGAAGTAATTGGGATACATGTATATATAGCCTTAAAGTGACGTTTATTATTGGGTAGTAACCAATATCATATTTTACAGTTTGTTCCCTTCAAAAATTTTAATAATGCAATAACGACAACATTTATAGAATACTTCTAATTCAAAGTATTTCGTTACATGCTATTGGTTTTAGATAACTCAAAAGTTGATAAATATCCGTCTCATGTCACGTCCAACTGTATTTACCAGTTCACATGTACTTGCAATAGCGGGTACATTAGAAGGACAGAAAGAAGGGCCAATTTATGACTTACTGAACGTACCCCGAAGAACTTGTGCTTGAAAAAAGTAACCACTTTTAGAAGTTCAATTACACGTCATTTGGTAGACACGGGACATGAGGTCGATGTAACAAATGCTTTTGAAATCACCAATAAACAACATAAATCGATTCTATTAAAATTTGCTGAGGCAATTGCAATTAGAAGATTAAAACCTAACATTTGTGTTCAAAAGGGATCAGTAGTTAATCTTCAATTGCCCTGGTAGCATCAGATCGACGATCGGATAAACAACTCAATTTACAAAATCAATAAGTATTAATAATTTGAGTTATCTAAAATCAATAGCATGTATGTAGCTGATGAGAATGTTACGAAATACATTGAATTTAAAGTATTCTACAAATGTTGTCGTTCTTGCATTACTCAAATATCATATTTATTTAGTCGCTTGCAGGCACATCTTGCTGATAAATATCAAATAGCCTGAAATTTATACTGACAGTCTCCAAAAATTATGTAACGTGATGTCAAGTCACTAAGACCAGTGACCAATTTGATTGACTACCACTAAAGGATTAGACAAAAGTAACATTAATCTTCATTAAGCAGTCCATCAATGTTAAATAGAAACCAACTTCAGACATGGTGTATATTCAACTATCTTAAATTGCCTAATAGTTGAATAGTATCTGAACAATTATTCATTATATAAAGTTAGTATTCAAAATGTCATGTAGCCCATTATTCAAGTATCTGATTTCATGATCTTCTTTTCTTATTCGTTTCTTTAAATACAATTTTAGTATACTTGGTTAGATGATAGCCCGTATCTAGACTTCCTTGATGTTGAATTGAATGTCTATGGGTCAAAAACACTGGTAAGCTGTCATTTTTTCTCAAACGGGATTATCTTAAATAAATAAATTGTATCTATGTACTTTCGTTGTTGGAGTTAAGAAAAGTAATTAATCAATCTTTGTTGCCATATGGTAGCCCTGACAGGATTGATTCGATGTAATGTTATGCCATATGACTAGTCAAAGTTGCATTATAGCGAGGAAGTAAAACTGAAAGCTTACTTTTCGTCTTATATGAGACCTGTCAGGTGTACCTGTCGGGTGTACCTGTATTGTATTGCTAGTGCTCAGACTGGAGCTCTAACATAGTTCATTCACCTCCAACGATACTAGTTTGCTCAATGAGATTCCTAAACTCAGTAACTCGGTCCTTTTCTCTTAAGTATATTATCAAATTTACGGCTATTGATAAATTGTATAACAAACGCCGGTTGAACGAAACTTCAATACAGTGCTTCCCACCTGTCTAAGGTTTAAAACATAGTGGATGGAATATCGATTCCATAGGATTAGTGGCCACATTGTATCTTAGTGGTTAGAGTTTGGTCAGCAACAAGGATTGTGCAAACACAACATTGGTTACAACACAATGGTAAATCAATATGAACAATATTTTCGAGGAAAATGAATTCCTCATGGAGAGTGGATAAGTGTTGTTTTCTAATAATCGTGTGGCTCATTAAACCATAGAGAGAGAAAGTATATTCATCTTGTACTTGTTAGTTTCATTCCAATTCATTTAATAATGATATATTTATCTACCTAAATACATTGACAAAGTTATGTACCATTCAAAGTTCCTACACAGGATCTCGACAAGTTCCGTTCGAAAATCATTGATTTGACATATTAGCTACCTCCCCAAAATCTGAATTCTTTTGGTTTGATCCCTATTCAGGTGATAGCTGCTCAACGTCTTATGGAGTCCCTAAAAAGATATATTTACTAAATTCACGCTTGTACTTAATGATTATCTAACCATAATTCAATCTCTGACGTACAACTTTAGAACGTAAAAATCTTCACAACATCCACTAGTAACATTATATCTTTAATGTGTATTTCAGGTCAGAAAGAAATTAATTGATAATGTGAGGGGATCTGAACGAATTATCGATTTTATCAAAGTATCAGACAATGTAAGTTAATTGTCTTACTGAGAAATACAGCTGTTTTGTTTGTTAATGATGATAAATGTTATTCACCCCCCCCTCCCATCTAACCGATGTTTTCTTCACCATATCAATTTGCTTTCATATACTACGAAGTTTATATACTACAAGGAAAGTAAACAATGTTTCTTAAGACGATTATTATCTATCAGAAATAATTGATCATTTATATACATCATAGTGACGGATTGCATTGTAAAATCGTGCATGGAGGTCAGCTCACAGATTCATTCGAAGTGAAAACCAGTATTAGACAAAGCTGCTTACTCTTGCCATTCCACCTCTCTTCCTGCTGGTGGTTAACTGGATCATGAAGACTGCAACATCTCAAGACACTCACGGAATACAGTGGACAACATCAGTGTAACTAGATAACTTGGACTTTGCAGATAATCTAGCTCTTCTACCCCACACACAGCAACAAATGCAGATGGAGACGGTCAAGACAGCAGCAGCCTCGGCAGCAGCAGGCTTCAACATACACAAAGGGAAAAGCAAGATCCTCCGATACAAAACAACCAACACAATTCCAATTTCATTTGACGGAGGAATTCTGGGATATGTAGAAACCTTTACATACTTGGACAGCATCATCGACAGACAAGGAGGGTCTGATCAGTGGCAGATGTGAAGGCGCGAATCTGGAAAAGCAAGAGCAGCATTTCTACAACTGAAGGACATCTGGAACTCAAACCAACTGTTAGCCAACATTAACGTCAAATTTTCAATACAAATGTGAAGACAATTGTGTTGTATGGAGTTGAAACTTGGAGAACTACGAAAACAATCATTCGAAAGATACAAGTATTTATAAACAGCTGTCTGCTTAAGATACTTCAAATCCGTTGGCTGGATACCATCAATAACAACCTTCTATGGCAGGGAACAAATTAACCGACTTTCAGCCGAGGAAGAAATTAAGAGAAGACGCTAGAAGTCGATTGGACACATTGAGGAAATCATCAAACTGTGTCACACAACAAGCACTAAATTGGAGTCGTGAAGGCCGAAGAAAATGAGGAAGACCAAGAACACATTTTGTGGAGAGTTGAAGACCGACATGAAGAGAATGAAAAGCACGTGGGAAGAGCTGGAAAGGAAAGCTCAGGACAGAGTTGGTTGAAGAATGGTGGTCGGTGGTCTATGCTCCACATCGGGTAACAGGCATTGATCGATGTATCATAATACAATACTAATTAATGTTGTGATAAGTCTGAATTTTATGGGTATCTACCACTCCTATTAAAATAAAAGTCGAGATTGTCACGACATCGAAACCAATGAGATGATCACTTTGATGACTAGTAAGATTTTGGAAAACTGTACAATTCATATCTAATAGTAGTAGTATTATAATGAACTGTAAATTATTTTTTACTTTATTATAGTATGTAGAAATTTTCCTCTTGTAAACATAGTAAACCCTGGATAAGTACTTGTCTTGTATGTATGCACGTGAATTCAAGATAATAGGTGGAACAGATTGTTAGGCTGAAATACTCCAACGTCATAAATCGATTATGCTTGGTACTTTTAGAAAATAATTGGATACACATATAAATTTGTTGGAAATAACAGATATTTGAAACTATATTGTAATATATTTGGGATATAAATGAAATCGCAAGTAAAGTTGAAACTTCGCCAGTAACAGAATCAAATAATTCATCAGCTGAATATAATCATCGTGACTCGAACTTGTGTCTTTCACTTGAAATGACAGCATTTCGTCAGCCGATTTATCCCTATATTTATTCACTTGTTCACCTGGGATGTAAGTATATGTCCGACTGATGAGCCTGAAGCGGGATGAAACATACATCGTGTCTTTCATTCCTAGGCACATTCCAACTAACTAAATAGAAATATATAGGCAGTCCTTTTAAAATATACATATGGGATTAAATGTATAGGTCAGCTTCTTATGAAGATATTTCATGTGTATGTGTCTGTAGACCACTTTGTGGATATACGACAGGTAAAGAAATACAGACTAAACATATTATTGCAGTAGGTAGACTATTCAGGTAAATTGGTCGTTAAAGCTTCGCATTCCATTTATGGGAAATCAGTAATCCACAACATTGTCAAATGGGCAACAATTGAAACCAGTATTGGCCGCGCCCTCTTTACTACTTGCGTATGTATTCTTTCTCGCCTCAAATATACATTTGTACTTTATTTAATAGGTCAAACTTACTATTTGTATGCCACAGTCATTTTAAATAGAAATTCTATGTACTGAATACACAACATTTATTACTTGGAAATAAATACTGAACACAACATATTGTCATTAAATATGTCATTTATTCCAGACTGTTATCAGGTGTTACCAAAACACGCTATAAGGCATACATAAACTAATCATCCGTCAGTGACCAATGTGATGCTTATCTAGTCCTTCTTAAGTTTTGATAGAATTCTATTGATGAAACATTTCGATATCATAGGCCCGTATTTTGTTAATGCTAGGTGATTAAAGATAGTCAACAGGAATCCTTGCTACACCTAGATATCGTGCTATTTGACACCCGTTAACACCAAGGTATACCTATAATCCAAAGGGAACTGAAGCTTCCTGACGTATTCACTTCCAGACGACTGTATCCTTGTGTTAAAAAGGCTTGAATCGGTTATTAACAGAACAGTTTATGCAGCCAAGGTAGTTATCATTAAAAAGTCTAGGAGAATAATTCATCACAAACGTAAATGATATTTTTATGAATGTGTCACATCCCACTGTGTCGTTCAATTTACGTCAATGTGTGACACACATACATAGGAAGGAGCAATCGTGATCTGCATGTAAGGATAGATGAACACATACCTAAATGGTTCCAGAAACAATTGAACTCGAATGACAAAATAAAAGTACAGAATAAACAACCTTCATTGTTTATAGCTAAACACTTAATTGAGATAGGCCTCATAAATAATATCAAATCATCTTTTGAGGGTATTGTATACAAGTTCTTTGGACATATACTAAGGTTAGTTGATGGCTTAATAATACGGAAGCTCATCCCCCCCCCCTCCTATGTGTCTTAAAAACAATTTACCCTTTCACTCAACCTACTCTGTTAAAGTATAATTCACATTGTTCTCCGTATTCCTTTGTTTTCTTATCTTATACATTAATTTGTCTAGATGACCTTTTAATTTACATATATAATTGCCTGATAATCTCCTGATAATCTTCGTCTTCATATTGTATTGCCAAAAGTTAAGAAAACCTCTACCCATCAGTCAAATTCATTTACGCTTCAACCAATCACTAAATTTTTAAGATTGATTCAATATCAACCTGTTTATGGAGTATGAAAATTGAGAGACTTTACATGCACATGAAGACAACTTCGTTTAATTAAAGCTCTACTGTTGTCCTTATTTACTAAGTTTGGTATTAATGTCAACTGTAGATTATGTCGTCAATAGTTGAAATGATTTCTTTCATTTCTTATCCTTCTCTTCAGATACATACTTATGTTAAACCAAGATTGTACTCATTTACAAGATTACCAAATACAGATTTTAGGTAAGCCAACTTTTTATTCCTTGTTTCCAAATTTCAATAATACAAAATTCACTCATGGAATTGAGTGTGTGCACTGCCGAGAAATTCCATATTATGATGAAACAACTGTCCATTATGCTTTGGTTTTGCAGTAGTACTCATATATCATCAATCTGTGACAAACAATTAAGCTTAATACGTGTCACTAAATATCTACAATTACAAAATGAATGACCTCTTTGTATAGTCACCAGTCATCTGAGTGATCTTAAGAAACAAGCTTTAATTATTGTCACATAATTATTTATGTATTAATCTGGAGGTTATTGTACAACAACTCAGTGGTAGTTGAAATACACACTTCTAGTAATACATATTTATTTTGTTTCATTGGTCTAAATGTAAATTATTGCTCTATGAATGCAGAATATTAGTGATGCGTACAATTGAGCAAATGAAAGTTAAAATGAGACAGCTGTCTAATACTTCGTGGTTTTCATTAATTCTTTCGCCATGACAGAGACCACTTTTATTGCAACCTCATCCGTAGTATGAATACTCTTCATTACTTCCTTGTTTCGCTAATTTAGCCTCAGTTTGATTTTTGTCCAAGTATGTACTAAGGGAAAAACTTTCATGAATTTGCAACGCACGGTTCAAAATTTAGAAAATTACTCAATACAATTGCGTTACTTTGATTATGGCTCTTTTAACTAGTGGATCCAGATTAATGAAATGACTACAAAAATCACTGCTAAATAGACGCAATTAACAATACAAACTGAATGTAAGGTGTAAGCGGATCTGTTTATTTTTCCAACATTCAGGTGAGGAGATAACCAAATCAAGAAGCAGACAACATATAGTTCTGGACAAAGCGTCGAAAAATTTTAATATGATACATAAAGCTTAGTTAAGAATGCAGAACAAAGACAACTGGTTAGTAGAATGTATACATACAGAATAAAAGATCTGGAAGAAAGGGCACATTCAATTACTACTATTACGCGTTACTTAAATAGGTCACATAATGACTACTGCTGGGTACTATTGAAAACTAAGGAGCAATAGGCAGCCATTTTGTCCTAGTATGGGTTCTGTCAGTAACAGTGCTTACTCATAAACTCGCCACAAATCAAGTCTTACGCTGAAAACTTATCAATGAATACAACTAAACTTGTGTTCTTAACTATCTCAACCTAAGTGTAATTTATCTGTTCACTTGCAACCTACTTCAAAAATCTCTCGAAGTCCTAGTAAATAGTAACTGTGGAGTAAAACAAGCCGATAGTGAAATAGTTTCCATTAATGTTATTAAATGATCATAACGCTATATCACATATTGATTAAAGTGGGAGTCCTAACATTGGATGTCAACTCAATTGTGGTAATGGTTAAATGTCCACCAAAAACACTTGATATTCTTGAGTTCCATTTGTATAATGTTGGATGAGTGTCCATTTCCACTGAAGTATCCAACTTAGATCAATCAGACTACGACGAATAACAATTTTTATTCGAATTTAATCAACAAGCTAATCTTAGTAATATTTTTATTATCATTTTCTAGCGTGGCATTTGTTACACCGACTGATCAACAATTATATTCAAATATTCCGAAATCACTGAAATTTGCAATTGGTAAAGATGATTCTGGCAATTATTTGATTGATGATGGTATGTAGAAATTTATTCATAAACATTATCAGATTACTGTTACACAGATCACATATTGATTAAAAAAGATTAGACAGACAAAACACTATCTGAGGGATATATAGTCAGTCAGCGAGTAATACAAATTAGACATAGCATTAGAGTAAGAGGATTATTTATATAGCTAAAATTATTCCTTATCTATGTTAGTTTAGATCATCAACATATGTAGGTACATATAAGGCGCGTATAGATAACCCGACCTTTAAAAGTTTTACTGTTCATACTTTTCACACTTTCGCACAATGGATTTAGTCATAACAGTGGGCTTAGTTGAATCTGTTGATTGTTTCTTCTGAATCAGTGTTTTCTTTAAATATCATATCCTCTTCAACACCTAAAGTTTATGTATTCAATTCAGGCGTATCAATGTGTAATTTTAAATTAAGGGAGAAACAGAAGCTTCGTGACCTTCATCTCCCCATATCGCTTATTTTTTTTTATTGGTCTGTGTACTGTAGTCAATTTTAGGCGAAAAATATATTGCAATCGACTTGGCCTGTATAGCTAACCTTATTTTGTTCTTTATATTTATAAATTGGGGTTAGTTATCTATCGTTGAATAGAATATAAATGTATCATTGTGTGAATTAGTTAATGACAATTTTCATTTGTCCATCTGATTAATCAAGAACAATTTGAGTATTAAGTTTACTACGTTTAGACAAAGGTAGACGTGAACAAACGCTTCTTTTGTGAACTTAAAGTATATTGGTAGCAGTATACCATTGAGCCGATAACTCACTGATAATCGTTATGATATTGCTCTAGCTATGGAAAGCAAAATACTAACGTAAAAAATGAACATAACTCGAAACCTTTAGAGCCAACTTGTACTATGCCCCTTAATGACTCTTGACTCTATCTTGTAACTGCTGTAGAAGCAGAAAACTAACGGTTCATTTCTCTCATTGATTTATGTTGATATATGTGGAAATATGTAGGTATATGTACGTATTTAGGGGGTCCTTGAAAAGTAGACGGTCCGAATTTTAGTTTAATGACATCTCGTTTAGCACTAGACTTGGAGACTGAACGTTTGATATGATAATTGGTTAAACCTAGTTTTAAGAAATAGTTCATTTTTCTCAACAATCTATTCAAATAATAGAAACCAATCTGATCACCTAAATATTAGTTTCTTCAAAATAGTATAAGCACGGAGTTTGGTGAATACATTTACTTGGAATGACATAGTATGCTAACTTTCACCTCAGTTAAATGCCTTTTCATTCATTTGGGTGATTTAGGTTACTCTAATATGCTACGTTACACTCATCAAAGATTATTTTTATTGAAAATTGTTTGAGACTGGTCAACTGGATGTACCTATATCAGCATGAAGTAATAAGATCGAGTTTAACATCCTGTGTTAATGTCAAAACTCGTCATATGGACGTACATATATCAATACTGGACTCACATCGCAACTCAAACAGAGTTCATTGGTTTTAAACACCATATCATTATCCACTGATCAACGAGCATGAATTAAATTTTTAAGGATTTGTATGCACTTGTTACTAATGTTAAGGACTGTATGCGCTTAATCTTCCAATCAATGAGTTGGAATGCAATTGTTTGAATTAATACGATTCATATATTAATATTGATTATATTTATCTAACACCTGAAACGGTAGGACTCAAATGATCATAGCTTTAAGGTGTTAGACAAGAAAATAATTCCATTTCTGACCATTTTATTGTGTTGTGTCATCATATAAAACATAAGGACGTTTTCATCATTGTTTCCTCCTTATTAAATCCAATACAGCGTGTTCCTGATAATCAATATACCGATCAAACCTTAATGAGGTAAATTGTATCTGGTTATTAAATCTACCGCATTATGAAGTTACACACAGAAATATCAGTGAAAGTGTTTTATTTGGATGAGCGATTTAGAACTGTGAAAATTAATTTTGAAATTTTGATGTGAAGTTAAAGTTTAAATGACTCTTATTTCTTTACTGACTTAGTAAGACTGTAAAAGACAACCAGCTGAACCTGTTTCTATCTACCTGCTTATGTTGTTCAAGACTAAATGTGATCAATTACTGTTACAGTGTGGGCATCTTAAACGAATCGATTTGATACTGTGTTAATTTAAAAGTATGATCAATTTCAGGTTTTGGGTGCTAAGGGTACTCTCAGAATGTGTATTTTGTTCTGTTTAGTACTCGTTAATTCGACGTGTCTGACACGATTCAGTTCTGGTGCTCACACTGGAAAATAACGTTCTGTTGGTGGAGTGGGTGGAAATCTGCTCATGATGCACAGATGGCAGAGGTGACTGATTAAATTCATGTACAGGTATAGCTCTTCGGACCCAGTAGATTACTAAATAACGTGGTAGCGTTTAATACTAATGTTAACATTAACAATCGAATTTAGTAGATACAATTATTCAACGTGTTCTAAGTGAGATGAGTTTTCATTATTTACAATGCATCTATGAAATCCATTTAGAATACTGGTGAATTTTTACTCAGTGCAGCCGTATTTCTACAATATTAAGAATGAAAACCTGATAATAAACTTTTATAAAATATAATTGATGAATTTTCTAAAACCACTACAGTCTAAATCCTTTCATTACTTCCGTTGTGAAGTACTTGTTATTTATATAAACTTCCTGTTATGACGTCAGTAGGCTGTTATGATAATGGGAGAGTATGATCAATTAGTATGAGTCCACGCGCCTGCCATATGTGCTAGTCCCCACAAAGCTGGAGTGAAAAAAGACAAGACAATTGAGCTGATTACCAGACAGAATCAAACTATATTTCAAACAATCCTTTATATATGCATAAAACTTAACCACCTAACTAATTGGGATAATAACATTGATACAAAATATGAGTGACAATAACTGTGAACTAGAGTAACGTATGTACAATCGACTAACTATAGTTTATAAATGAAAACTGTTATATTAACAGTTAATACAGTAGATGGGAGGCTAGTTCAAGGGGAACGTAATAATAATAGGAATAAAATATTCACTTTGTATACAACGAAAACAAATGAAATAGTTTACCGAAAAACAGCTATCAAAGATTATTAATCTTCTTTAGGTGCTGGCATATCATTTTCAAATGATTGATTTTAATGTTGTCGGGTAACGTTTTTAGAACGTCGTCGTTGGTTAATCACTATTCTCTACTCCTGACAAAATTTTATCATAAAAGTGTTTAATTGAATTTTGCTTATTTATTGATTCAATTTTCTTTCTACTCTTGTTTGTTATGTTTACAGTTCTTATTGAAAAGTTAATTAAAAAAGCAAGAATCATTTTACCATGGAAAGCTTTAGATGTATACACTAAAACAAATTATCATGTATTTAGTATGGAAACAGATGATCAACATGCACTTCATCATACAGATGATGATGATGAAACGAAGGATGAAGTTCCTGTGGATGATGAGGAAAATACAAATAAGGAAACAATGATTGAAGATATCGAACAACAATCAAATGCATCAGTATCATTAGAAAACGAAACAATGATATCATCGTTATCACTGTTCAATAATACATTTTGTGCGAATGATACAAACTGTTCATTAGAGACATCATCATTATTAAAAAAGCGTTACATTCGAAGTATCTTACCATATAATCAAAATGACGCCAATCATGATTTAGTTGGAGATACTTCAGTAGTATTAGGAACGACACCAACAGATATTGAGAAACCTAGTGTTCCTTCCTCATTGCCCATCGAACAGACAGTTGGAACAACAACTCTACAGTATAGTAAGTTTGCTGTATCACTATCAACAGCGTCAGAGACAGATGATATGTTTCAGACTACTAGTGATTTCGATGAATTAGTACAAACAATGTCTTCAGATCAAACACCGACAATAGATGCAACATCAGCTAATATAGAATCTATAATTGACGAAGTAGATAGGCAATCAATAGAATCTGACAGTTCATCATCATCATCAACAATAACAACGACTACTTCCACCACTTACAGCATTTACTAATGATGATTTAATCGGTGATTCTACACTAGATATGATAACAGATAAAGCGAATGTAGATGATAATAGTGAAGGTAGTGCAAAATGGAATCAACTTATCAATGAACAAGAGGATGAGATAAAAAAATTTCTTGAAAAAATACAGAATATTAATTCGAGTAAGCAACTGTTCTTGAATAATAATTCTAATTATGTTGCGGTAAGTATATGGAGGTTGGTGTCAACTTAATCTTTGTATTCGTCACAGATTGATCTGTTTAGGTTCCATTAAAAAACATAGAGCACTAAATGACTGTTTCACCTCCCTATGGAATTATTCAGTGGCGATGTATACTGATGGACCTATTACACACTGTACACACGATCATCAGGTTTCGTGATCAACGCTTAACCATCGGCACCATTGAGCTAGCATCCGGCTTAATGATTCCTAGTTCAATTAATTTGTTATATAGCGAGACGATCATTTAGTAATAATATTGATAATAATAGTTCGTACATCGTAAGTATAAATCATGTTTTATCTACTTTGGCTTAATGTTAAGAGAGATGTAATCAACATGGGATCATGTCTGATCTCGTTTTCATGTCAGTTGACAGTTATCAGTAAAGGATAACTGTATCCTTGGGAGAACTTATGCTTCGTATAGGATTCAAACAGGCATCATTTATTTTCACAGCCTAGAGCATTAATTGTTAACTATTAGGACAGACCTAAACAATCAGTGGTGGAAAGTAAATTGAGATAAACATTTTAGTCTACATTATGAGAAGGTCTATTCCGTTAAGCCCTTGTTAATATAACAAGATTACCAGGAACTTTGATTTCAGCCAAAGAATTTGTTTGAGTCTTAGTAGTACTGTTTCAATGTCTGATGAGTGGTGGTAGTGATTAAGATATTCTGAAACTTAATTTTGTACTTTTTGAAGCTTGTCATTAAAGTACATCTGCGCATTTTGAAGGAACTGATGCATCTTGTAGAATATGAATCCTCCCCCCATCTTCCATCTAGTAATCATATCGTATCGTACCGATAGGGTTCAACTAGTGGTTTCCAGACAGATATGACGTTCGTCATTACTCAATAACTAATCAGTGTAGTAATACTTTATCCAGGATGGCTAAGCTGCGGTAGATTGAGCGAGATACAAATGTATGTCACATTAGCTGAATATCAGTTATGTTATCTATTAAACCACCACACTATCACTTTACTATCATTAATGAACACTCATATTGACTTATGATTCTTGCTACAGTGAATGCATTACAATTATTACACGGTAGCCTATCTTATACATCGGAATAAATGTAGTTGATTTTCCTAAACACCTTTCGAACTCAGTGAGTCATTCTAGAATTCAGAAGTTTAGTAAAAAAAAAATAGCTAAACAACGAATGATGTGACTACACAGTTTATAGAAGTGTCGGTAAAATGCTAATTTAGAAATGAGATTTAGTGATTACAAAAATAGTTGCGATAAACTAGGTAACTACTTAATTAACGTTGAGTTGAGAGATCTGAAATTGCCTAGTTAAAAGTCATTTATCCTAAGAAATGTATATACTACTCAAAAATACTAATGTTATGAAGGAAAACTAATTTTTGGTTATACAAATTATACATTATATTGTTTAAGCTATCATTTATTTATGGCTATATAAACTGTATACTACATGAAAACTAATTTTATCTTTAAGATTAACTTTAAAGTGAAATCTAACTCTTATCCTAAACCTTAACTCTGTCTGTTGAACCTTAGCCTCAGCATTAAACATCACTTTGAAAACATGATATGGAAGTTCACAAGTTTATGTTTAAGTTTGAAGTTCTTCTATGTTTTGTGTATTTCACTCACTATGCTAAATTACTGTGCGCTAAATAAGTCTATAACTGACAGTTCCGGATAAATTCATCAGTTTGAAATGAGAACTTGATTGAAAATTACACTCTATTGTGTATCGCTGATTCACTAGCTCACGAACCGATGTATTGAATATATAACACAGTTCGTGACACATAGGAAACGTTGCGGAAAACCTCAGTCAAGTTCCAGATATCAATATTTTGTTAAGAAAGTAGTTTTACATTCATAATAACCACTGTTTATTTTTAATTTAGATCAATCAGAGCTATTATCACAGATTTTATTGGAAATTATTATTGCTGAGAAGGATGTTGCAGAAGCAGCTGATTCAATTAAATTAACCAGTCCAGTACGTTCTCGAACGATAGCATTAAATACTGGTTTAATATGGACAATACCAGTGAAGTTAGTTTCTATTTATATATTCATTATATTAGGTCTATTTAATAAATTTAGATTGTGTTTAATGTGATGTCATTGGAACTTCATTCATCATCTAGTTTAAATGTATTCCATTTAGCACAAAACATAGACTAATACAAGATTTTTCGTTCCAAAAATCTCTACATAAATCAATATGTTGAAAGTAAAACAGAAAGAAAACTTTATATTATCTCTGTCCTCGAAGGCAAGAGGTATTTGGCACCGAAGACACAAAGTGAGAACTAATCGAATGTATTACAGCAAATATTTATCATTGGTAATATTTACCCAAAAGGTCCTTTGACAGAAACTTGAAACCAAAACTGTTCAACGAAAAATATACTCACATTTTCAAAGCACCATTTCGTGAATATTCATTTCTTAGAAGACACGACTGATATGATCCTAAAAGTAGCTTCCTAAGGCTTCACGAAAGGCAATCTATTATTCTAAGCTTCGAATTGCCATTTTCCAACCGGACATTGATTTGTTGATATGTTAAAGATAAGCTGTAACTTTAGGATACATTAATGAGAATACACAAGCTAACTTACTGTTTTAAAGGGAAACAGATCTAACTATTTCAAAAAGCCTCTTTTAACATTATTTTGGTCAAATGCCTAAAGGATTAGACAAGGTGATCAGTAGACCAATTCTGGAACAATTCATAACTTTTGATCAAGTCAACCTACTGGAATCATCCTTCTAAACCATCCATAAAATTAAACGAATCGCCTTTAAAAGGAATATAACCAAAAAACCGATACACTGTGAAGTCATTATGTATTAAATAATTCATAACCAAGCTACATATACAAATGAAATGTGGTCAGTCTCTCAATTTACCATGGTCTTAACTCCCTTCTCTTATTTTTCGTAATTATTACTCAATTTTTTAAAATTGCTTTCATATTTATTAACTGGCATTCATTCCATGAATTCACCGCCGAGGAGTCTCATTCCAGGATGAAATAACTGTCCTCTGGTTTTAGGCTATCAGTAGCATCTAAACCAAGATATCCTAAAGTATATTAACTTAGCGATTATAACTCTACCAGCTAAAGGCCAACTTCAATGGTTGACTGTAAAACGACGGTGGTTTGAATTTTCTATTCCTATATATTTATCTTAATAGGGGGAGGGGTTGTTTATCTTTAACACGTAAAAGGTGTTCTTTGTACATTGGAGACCTGATAAGATGTGAGCATTATGAATTAGAAGTAAGAAATATTTGAACTAACAACCGTTTTCGATAACTTCGTCATCAGGCTCCTACAGTTACAAATCCATGAAAAATTGTATTAGAATGGTGAAAATAAAGAGTATATATGCAAATATGTTTAGTGAATTATTTAGTTAGACAATGATAGGTGTTAGAATGGTGAACTTTTACAACGAATACTGCTTAAATATAACCGAAAATGTGTCAGTTGTAAGTTAGAAACACCTTCTAAAACAAGGATAGAAAAATTTAATGAATAAATATTATGACTGAATTGAGATGATTTGTAGAGATTGGTATTATGTTTAATTGATTGAATTCGTCATAGAATGATATTGGTAGGGCACCACTGAAAATCAGAGAGCTCTGGATAGTTATTTCGTTTTGGTATGAAATTCATCAGCAGGGCACCTAGAGGATTAGACGTTTGCCAACCTGAAGCCCCTGAGGTGAAATCTTTGGTGCACAATGCTGAGGAGTCCCATGCTGGTACAAAACAGATGTTTAGTGCTCCCTGATTTCCTGTGGTACCCTACCAACATCAAACTGTGACAGATTCAATCAATTATCATAAGGTTATTATTTTTTTTATGATAAGCATATATTTGTATTTCATAGTACCAATGAACAGTTTTATAATGAATTAAAATATTGGCCGAATTCCCCTATATTTCAACGTGTATACGATTCTCATAGTTTAATATTTTGGGTACCATTGAGAACAAGCGAGGGTAAGTAGTTTTAGATGACTAACTATTTTTATTAATATAATGTGGTTTTAATTATCGGGTATTTTTCAATAATAACATTTATTTGGATACAATTTGAAAGTAGGATGTGCAGAACTGCTAGTTAGTCCGAATACGGGATTTCTCGATATCAGTGGTCACCTACAACTACACAGTAGAACGAACTTGGGACCTCCAAGTTTCATGATTAGCACTAACCATCAGCACCACTGTAACGGAAGGTGATATAGCTGACGATTATCCTGTGCATTTGGTGATAAGTGATTCTCTCGAGGATTGTCTGGACTCTGCCCGTCAAGAATTCTCACTAGAAGTTTGAAAGAGTCTTAAAGTAGATCAACAATACTCAGCCTTGATAAGTATAAGGAATTGAAATCAACCTTCACGAAACCCCCTCAATTTAGTTATCATTGACGTAGGATATTTTTCACCTTGCACTTATACGTTTCTGTCTAATTTTTAAAAAATGACTGTAATTATCTTAATTTCGTATCTAGAGGGGTTGATAATAAACATCCTTTGATAGTGGTAACATAAAATTCCCCTTGACTTGACTATATAACAAGGTTCAGTATAGTATCAGCAAACGAGTCATATACACGTGTGGGATAAGAAACGACTTAGATACTCAGACAGGAATTTATTGTTTTTTTCGATGTAGCCCTTTTTAAGCATCTCTGTTCATTTCATTCTACGATAGATAGTAGACAAAGTATATATATATATATATATATATATATATATATATATATATATTGGTTATCTGGAAATTTTAGAGGCAATATACATTACTGATTAATAAACCAGGGTCACCAACCAACTACAGATAGACCCGTTGTATACATTTTAATTTTTGTTGACAATCTTATATAGGACACTACCTCTATCTGATAATGACAAGTGTGACTACTCTGAAACAAATTGTAAGAATGTCGTTATGTATTGCTGGATACTTTTTATCCTAATCCATCAAGTGACGACTATGTATTTCATATTTATTTTCAATATAAAATACAAGATATCCAACTTCATTCTAAGCAGTGGCTTATGAATCTATAGGTTTCAGAGGTTCTATAGTCCATATTATTCAGTGTCATTCTTTAAAACAATTCCTACCTATTGTTAAGCAATCACCTACATTATGCAGTTGATTTTGTTCGTATCAGAAGTGAAACATCCATCATCAATAGCATTAAACTCGTATGTTTTATCCTAAGTAAGTTTGAAAATCTCTACCACCGAATTCTAACTCAAGATAAACTTAACTTAAGGACCACAAAATTCATGAATTCAGTCCATGATATGGTTGCAAGTACATACTTCTGAAGAATTCTAATCTAAGGTAAAGTATAACGATGCTATTGTGGTTTAAGCATTGGATAGTTCTCAGGTTTAAACATCGATTCGCTTATTTCTATCTGAACAACCAAATTTTATAGATTGTGCTCACATGACTAAGATTATGGTTTCAAACGTAGCACATAAATTTGTACTTGATAAGTGATATTCCTTGGTTTCCACTAGTGCTGCGACCAGCTATTATCTTTGAAAAACATCACTCACAAAAGTACAGGTTTGAAGAGGGTCAATTGCTGCTAAACTAAAACGCGGCCTTAGTGC
This sequence comes from Schistosoma japonicum, assembly GCA_025215515.1. NCBI lineage: Eukaryota > Metazoa > Platyhelminthes > Trematoda > Strigeidida > Schistosomatidae > Schistosoma > Schistosoma japonicum. The sequence continues at coordinate 13,361,144 of CM046063.1, read as the reverse complement.
ATAAGATTAATTACAAGTAGTTTCAAAATTAGAGGCATGTGTAGATTATCTGGTTGGTGTCTATCGGATTATTGTGACTGGTGATTAGAGATATTGGTTAACATGATTTAGAATTAGTAATGGTGACACAGAGTCATACATTCTTTGTCTATAGACTGAATTTTTATCTTATCAATCTTTATTATACAGCTACCACAAAGCCAGTCGACAAATCATTTTCTTCGGGGGAGAATGATGAGTCCTCAATCCCGACTGACACTTCAGCAATAAATGATGAAAATACCAACATCATGATGGAACAAATCAATGACAATCTATTACAAACAATGTCGAATCCAATCATAGATACTAGTGTCAAAGATAAACATACAAATGAAACCGACAGCGATGGTAAAAACAGTGATATTCCTAATGATGTATCGAATAACAATGATAAACATGTAATTATTGAAATAGATGAACTTTTCGAAGAATCATCTGAAACACCAGTTAATGAAGATGAAACTTTTGAAAAGATACAATCAAAAAATCAAACAATAGACAATAATGGTCGAAATAATACTCCATTACCAGTAACTATATTTACACCGATTACACTGACGCAAGGACAAAATGCATATAAAGCTGGGGGTAAGATTTAAAATAACTTCTCCAGTAAATTAGCGAAGTGAAGTTTTATGAACTCTGATTAATTACATTCGTGGTGCATAACACTTATCCATTTCTAATAACCTATTCCTCTCCCAGGTTATTATCAACTATTTACTTATTCCATTTTCGTTTACACTGCTTATTGCATTCGTAGGAGTCTTTCGAAGTAGGGATCTTCTATGGAGGTATCGTATCTTAACCTTGAGTGAATTACTAGTTCATTGTATATGGTCAAATTTCCTAAATTCATTACAACTCTGAACACCTAAACAGTGAAATGGTATCAACGAAAGCATAAGATGATGCATGCATCTACTGTATTCATCAACATATTGAGCCATATGGTTATCTTGAAGCCGATATAGTTTAAAATAAGACTTTAGATTTCCAGTATATTGTCTTCATAAATCGCCCTTGACATTTTGTGTATGCATTAGCTTGAGTTTTCTCGTTGTTGAAGCTGAGGACTGTATTAAGTAAGTTACAATTAGCAAATATACGTCTTGAGAAGATTAACCCTTAAGTCCATTTTTAATATAAAGTTACGATAAAAAAATTCAAGCGTTTGCGTATATGTTACTTCATACCGATTGCAAAGGTTATTGGCTATCCTGACTCAGTAGACTAATTAATAACACAATGAAAGTTGAGGCATAAGATATGGGATCTAGTCTCAATAAAAAAAACATCAACACTGTAATGTAAGCACGTCTAGCTAGCAGGTTCCAAGTGCTACAAAACCTGCTTCTTGTACTTTTTTTGCTAGTCCTAATCCAAATATAGTACAACTATCAACATTGTCGATTTTTCAGGTGATATTCTCAAGTTTAGAAAACAAAAATGTGTTGTGTATTCGATAGAAGATGAATATATATTTCAGTAGTTGCATAACAGATTGTACTGGATTTTATTAGAGTTGAGTGAAAGGGTAAATTGTTTATGAACACATATTGGGGGGGGGGACTTCCGTATAATTAAGCCATCAACAAACAGTATACGTCCTGAAGCACTTTTATACTACACCACAAAAGATGATTTGATATTATTTATGAGGCCTGTCTCAACTAAGTGTTCAGCTATAAACGATGAAGGTTGTTTATTCTGTACTTGTATTTTGCCATTCGAGTTCACTTATTTCTGGAACCATTTAGGTATGAATTCAGTTACCCTTAAACGCGGATCAAGATTATTTTTTCTTAGGTATGTATGTCTACACGTACACGTAAGTTGAATGACACAGTGGGATGTAACGCATTCATTTACATACTGTTTAGGTTTATTGTGAATTAATGCCCTCGACTTCTCTATCACAACTATCTTAAGTGCATAACATGTCTTGTTAATAACCGACAACTTAGCAATTAAGGCATTAATTCTATCATTTTGAGTAAACTTCTGATTCAACTAACGGTACCAGTTAAATAAGCCTGAAATGATGGTTCCCTTACCAACATGATAAACTATTCATTAGGATTATTCAGATAATGAAATAACTCAAACAAAAATTTGAATAAAGAAAGACTTTTATGTCGATTTGTTATTGGTCATTTGTTATATGATCATAAGGAAGTTGTTTTAGATGTTAGGGAATAGAATACTGTTGGCAAAATTTTGTATGTTGGCCTAGGTTCCGTGTATAATTGACCAGTGTGGTAAACTTGCAACCTAAGTAATACGAGAATACCTACTTAGAAGCACACATCAAGTTAGTGCATAATGTAAGCACTTTGACTGGAGATCCTTCCTCCTGTAACCAGAAGCATTTGAAATACTAACCATTGAAACTTTATTTATGACTAATATATTTCACTCGTTTGGCAAATAGTTAGCTATAATGACTAAGTTAATAGTGTGTTATTATTCAAAGCAGATACATACCAACTTCGAGTTGTAGCAGTAACATTAATAACGAGGAGTTTCACATCATAAAGTGACGTTTGTTTGGTAACCATTGAAAGCTAGTTAGCACTGAACAACTTTGTATTCAAGTCCGGGATTCTTCGTAAGTACACACTCACGAGCCCACTGAGGACCGAACCCAAAATATAAGACCTCGCTGGGTGATGATGATTGTCAGACCACATAGGTGACACTAAATGATGTGTACTTTTTACTTGAGTTTCTAATAATCACATACTCACTAGTGACTAGTTTGGAACTGATTACTGTTGTCCTAATACGAAGCTATGACAAATGCATCTAAATCATATCAAGAGTCAGTTATCACCGATAGTGTTGGTTGATAAGCACACTTTATCACTAGTCTCATTGAAGTCGCAAGTGTGAATCATTTGGTTTCGAAACACCATAGTCCGAAAATATTATTCTCCAGGATCGATCTCAAGATCTCATATCAAATCTTTCCTGGGTTTATGGATGTGGACTACTGTGGAGTCTCTGACTAGGCTGAAAACGTAGTCCACCATTTTCTCATCTTCGGCGATTTTCAAATTCTTTGGCTTAACTTATCTCAATTCTAATCATGTTTAAACCCATTGACTTCTCAGAAGCGAACCGCCGAAAGTGAACTATGTATTGAACTCAGGACGAATCCTGGTAGTTAATCAAAACAGATCTATGCTAAACTACCTTAATTTATCTGTTCAAACTTGAAGGTGATTAATCTCTGATTTGTTTTTTGATCTTACACTCTTTTGTTTCCATAAAATTATTATATAGTTATGGGGATTACATTAGAACCAGATTATCTGTCCGAACAATTGAATATGATTCCAGAGTGTTCAATTAAACAGGCCAACAAACTATGTTATATATTAGAAGATGCAGCTAATATCATTGCAGTAAACAATAAATCATTATATTATCAGGTAAATCTGTGGTTGGGTGTATAGGTTCTCAGTTTATTCATATCCTACTTATCATGTGTTCAGTTTATATGGTATTTATAATTTTTTGCAGACTAAATCATACAGTTGAACTTGATCAACCTTTGAATGACGTTTAAAGACGAAAGTCAATTTTCATCCATTCAGAAAGCAATTATGAAAGGAAGGCTTATGATGTAAAATCGAAACAATCGAAAGTTTATACAATTTTAGCAACAATGATGAACTACTTCATGTTCAGAATGTATTCATCTGCTTGGAATTCAAGGAATGAACTGTAGAAGAATCCCTTCATATGATAGAAATTCGTTTTGTCTTTGGGACTTTTTCAACATCTCCAAAGTTCCTTCACGTTATTAGCATCAACTTAACGGAGGAAATATGCGATATGCTGTTGGCGGATAATAAATTCGTGTTGATATCATAGTGTTCCATATCACCAGTATACTCTCTAGTACATACAATTGTCAGTCGATTGTTTCCATAACACCCAATTATAACCAATATCAGCTCGTTAGTTACTAACTTCTTGAGTTCTAGAGTCCTGGTATAAAGACGTGACCAGTGGAGATCACCTGTGTAGGGCGTGAGGCAGTTACCCACCCATGCAAGGATGAGGTCGCGCAAACGTATCACAAATTGACTGAACCCGAAATATCAATCGTTAGGAACCAACTCAGTGGTCTAATGCTAAGGCGTTCACTATGAAGCCAGACGGTCCTAGGTTCGCTCCCCGATGGGGTCGTGGATGCGTGTTGCTGAAGAATCCCATACAGCTATCCAGTGCTTCCAAGTGATCGGTGGTTATCCAATTCAGATCAGATATAAGAATCAGATATAAGAATTGACATTCAACTATCTCCACAACACCCAGTTTTAACATACATAAGCTTGGCTGACCATGAGTAAGTACTGGAGCCATTTAGTATTCCATTCTCCGGAAGTAGACATTCCAGAAATATTTCTCCTTTATCCTACACACCTACAGCAGTTAAATATTCCACTTTTGACTTTCTTTTGTTATATTTCCTTTGTCATGTTATAGTTTAGTGAACTTCCATTAAATTATATAATGTCATTAATCGATTTGTACTAAGTATTTTGTCGATAGCATTTGTGAAGTTAAAAGTCAGCTTGAATATGACCTGCAAACAACGATCACGATGCTTATTGGTTTCACTAAAACAATGGTTAAAGGAGTGATGATTTTAATCTTAAATAGTTATTTCACCTATCCTAAAAGATCTTTGTTATTCATCAACGGGTATCAGTTCTCTCATGATTGCAAGTACGAGTTGACGACAAGTATCAACTAGCACAAAACCCCAGCTCAAGGATTTGTGATTATATGTTTGATTATTCCTTTAATGTTTATAGAATTATTTCGATGATCAAGTTGCAGTGATTAGGCCACTAGTCGGAGTGACTCAATATCGTAGGCACTATGTTTACAATGAAGACCATTTACTCGTTTACGAATAGGTTTTAAAAATTTCTGAGAAAAGTAAAAGCCTCACTGTTATGTACGAACCAGTAGCAAATAATCAAAGTTCAGTGTACAATGAGAATGTTCACTCTATCAGTCTTTTTTTTTAGTTGTTTATCTAACTATTTAGAAGCTTTTTCTCTCATTCTCATTGCTTTGTTGTAACAGATAGGTCAATTTTTGGGATATGTTGATCCAGATTTGATGAATGCTCTACTTCAGAATCATGTCTATGGAGTGTAAGTCGTTTTTCATTGATTCAATTCTTTTATTATTTCATTTAGTTCCAATCATGTATTTAGTGTAACAGGGGACTTAATCACAATCAGTTAGATATAATGGATACAATCAGACACTAAGTTGACCGAAATTAAAAACTACTGATGTTAATTGGTTAGTGACATTTTTTCAAAGATCCTATGAACGTTAGTTTTGTTCTAGTCGACATCCGTCTACAAATAGTGTCAATGACACTTAGTGAGCATTTAGATGATCTTCGTAAAACTTGAACAAAACACAGTATTATTCTTTCAAAAAACAACACACAGGTGCATCAGACTTACGAATACTGAACTGCAAAGTGTTTCTGAAGCATTCAACAGCTGTTTAGTCGAAGCACAGTAAACGAAAACGAGTCTTTTAGAGCGTTACTAAGTTTACAAGATGCCTTCAGAAGTTTAGAAAATACTGAAAGCATTCCACTCTTCAGCTACTTTAGTTGTGAAGTAAATCTTTGGGCACTTGTTGATAATACATATCAAGGAAATTTGAAACAAATATCAATCCTTAATAACATCTCTTAGCGGCGACCTTTTGAATAATTATACCTGCTGTATCTGGCTACTCCTTAGTCATTCAGTCTAATTTTCATGTATCTGATGAAGACTACCAAGAATGTTTGGGAACTAGGTGTAAGTATATTGATTCTAGTGAAAAAGTAGCCTACAAATATAACTCTCCATCCTGTATCTGTGACATCTACGTACAGACGAAGTTTACATGTTCATCACTACGGACTTTTGAGTGTATCCATTATTATGAGATTTCTGAGCTAAAACGTTCTGGTCTTTGTTGTATTGATTTCTAACTCATTTTTTGATAATCACTGCTATCAAGCAATTGGATTAAAGTGTCATTGGAAGCTAATCCTTTATTCCACCACTGTCTATTTGTTGCTTATTTCAGTTTAAAGGATTATGATTTCGAAGGAACGTGTTATCCAAGTGAAGATAAGCTTGAAACTACATCACCTGGAATTCATCCAATACCGGTATAGTATTCTACACTTTATTTTGTTCACAGTAGCTGATTGTATAACTGAAAATGACTTATTCGTAAATCTAATTCAGTCATGCAGTAATATTGTGTTAAATATGCAAAAACCAAGAAGTAATTAGTAGCTCTTTTATATTAGTTCGCGCTCACTTCTTTAAAAGACGTTGGACTCGAGATATTCAGATTGCTTAGACAGAGAACTACGTTTGAGATTCTGAGTTAGGATCAAATAGCTTACATTTCAGACTATAGATTTTTTATGCTATAGGACGACAACTATTAAATAGTATTAATTCAATTTTCACAATTCAGTCCACATTAGGAACTTATTATCATTAAACAGACATCTTAGGTACTTATAAAACACTCAGTTTAACTTCTACTGGTAGAGGTACATTCTAAGTATACACTTCAGTGATTTTTAGTATGTCAACGGGGAACCATACTAATAGCTAATCATACACCCTCAAACTAGAAAACATGATTTCATCCAGTTACAAAATAGCCTCTACAATGTATTTGTATGGTATTTAGACCATTTCTAAACAAACGATATATAATATGTGACTGAATCATAAACTAACACTAGCCTTAACCTCAAACCTTAAGCTATAAGCCTAATCTAGAAATAACTTAGAACATTTGATCCCTGATGAGGTTGTGGATGTGCCCTACTGAAAGTCGCTATTTAGACGAAACATCTGTCCAGAGTATCCTGGTGACCAGTGGCTGTCTAATTCAAACCAGTAACATAAATGCATTATTCATAAAAAGTATGTGTGCTTTTTATAACATTAGGTTTTTCTCTCCAAAGAAATATTTACTTAAGATACCATATTTTAATCGGCCAGCCTGTCATTTTATATATCCTTCATACTCGTCCCTATTACCATACTTTTACTTTGCTGTTGCTATGGCGTAGCCATATTAAACATTCAATCCAATCAGAATGGATAAAAAAATGTTTACTGATTCACGCTAAATTCAAAAAATGAACAAAGTTTATCGGTGAAACTTTTATTTGTACATAAAATTGATTGATTAATAACCTATCCGAGACAAATAATCATTGTAACTAATCGGGATCAATCTATGAAATCCATAATGAACAAACAAGCTATCCAGTAAGACATATATTTTTATTGACCTTTAGCGTCTGATAAACAGACATTGTAAATTGAAATTTTATCAGTGACATATTCATAATGATTATTTTTTAGGAGCATTGATATTACTTAATGCATATCAAAATGTTTCACAGTTAGCCCTCTCCTTGTATAGTTACTCTTAAATGGTTATCTTTTGTTTATCAGTATTTATATTTATGAATGCGCTTCTCCCGTCCCCTGCCTTCGTAATATGATAATCCATTAGTACACGACATATTTATTGTATGAATAAAAATCTTATCTTACTTCCCCCCCTCCACAATTTTTCTAGCCTACCTTATCTGTTTTAATCTGTCCAATAGGAACTTAACAGTATTTGCATTAAGTTCACTGGTTTTAGGAATGTATATGAACTATTCATTTCTAAAAAATATTACCACATATACTAATAGAGAAGACATTATTATTTAATTAGGTTCACATGTAGTTACTTCTATTGACAACTTTTTCCAAAGTATGTTTCTATTGCTTGTATAGTCATCGTAGTCATGGCCCTCCTTGTGATAAATAGCTGAAATTATGCTTATAGTCAAGTAATTTTGTAAGTAAACAAAATATTATATCATAATGTATACATTTTGTACCATTCGATTTGGAAACATTTACAGGACCGTACAATCACATCAAGTTATATGAACCATTATAAGATGAAGTAAAAAATTTCTTAAGTATTTACACTATCTGTTTACTGCCCAGCATTCAGCTAACACATGTTAGAGTATTGATGGATATTGTTAATTGATTTACTGATGAAGAGAATAACGAACAGTTCATGGTGTTTAAGATGAAATATAGTCGTGGTTTACAATGAGTTGGAGTAGTTTCGCTGCTAACTAAATGTTGCAACATTTTTTATAAGTTTTCAACTAGTGTGTATTATATAATCTCAATGTTTCATCATCACATTTTATAGTTCTTGAAGATATGACAGTAATCTGTATGACCGAGTAATTCGTCATTACTGTTATTTAAAGATAACATCAGTCAGATAAGGAATCATAAGTGAAGTGACATAGTACAAATCGCATTACTGTACATTATCAAAGTGAAATACACTCATTATTTGAATTGTAATTCTCTAAGTTCAGTATTCAAGGTAATGTGGAACATTCTTTTCATTAAACTATAATCAAGTTATACACTTAGAAATTGAAATTAATTGTTAGCCCTATTGAGTAGTATTGTATAAGACAGAGAAAACTTTTAAGGACCAACAGTCTCTAACTTCAGGTTGGTTGAATTAATAGACGTAATTAGTAGAATGAATAAATCTAAGCTGAATGTAAACCTAAACAGATGTTTGGTCGAAGATTATATGATGATAGTAAAGAGTAATATCTATCCAGTAATCTAATCTCAACAATAAGTTACAGACAGCTAGAAAAATCTCTACCCATAGACAAGATTCATTAACACATCAACTAATCATGAAATTTATAAAATTGATTTGTTGTGTACATAATGTCAACCGTGAAATAGGCCTAAAGGAATACAATTTTAAGTAACTATGCTATGAAAAATTCGATCCATAGAAGACTGTAGTAAAAGTGAATTAAGTGATGATACTTAGCCAAAAATTCCATATGAAAATCCATAAAGTTTCATATCATTAAGAAAGGTTTTATTCACTTGAAGTAGCAAGGGGGGGGGGAGGAGGAGGATTCTAATCGTTAACTAATTTTCCAAGTGTGCACCTCCTATTCTCCTTCTAGTTATGCATATTTATCATCTTAAAATTATATAGATGTTAAGTTATATTATAAACTAATAATTTTACATTGATCACGGAACCTAGTATTAGATGGTTATACATATTCTGTTCCTACTCGTACAAATTGGTCAAAAAGGTGCGTCTAGCATTCTTGAAAGAGTTGATGCTTCTTCTGGTATTCAATCGTGTATAATTTAACTTCATGTCTTGAGACGTTATTAATGTATTTTTTCAATCCTCAAATATCGGCTCCCTGTAAATCTAAGATATTTACATTAATTGATCATTGGTTAGCAGTAATCAATGTCGCATCTATCTAATCTTCTGTGTGTTGTACGAATTCTATCTATCAAGATTCCATACTGGCTGTAAAGCATACTTAGTGTTTTTCAATAAAATTTCGAATGAATTATTTACGAATCATTGGAAATATGTTCCTGTGATTTTACTTTCTTTTTTCCAACCCTTCACTAGTCTATCTTAATGTATACGCAAATAATATTTAATTTACGTATGTGGTTTGATTGGTTATTAACACTTGGTTCAGTAAGTGTATTTATTACAAGGTAAGTTTATAATTACTAACAGTAAAATATATTTATACTACTTGGTCATTAAGTAGTGGTAGTAGTAATATTTGTTGTAATAAGTACTCTACACGTTTGTTTACTCTTTATTAATGATCACATTATATTGATCAATTGACAGTGTAACCCATAATTATTTCTAAATAACTCATAAATAATTCCTCTATATCAGCATAAAGTACAAAAATTATTGTGTTATAGCTTCATCACTTTAACTCTTCATGAAGTGGATGCATTTAGATTTTGTAATTGATAATACATTTTCCATAAATCGCTTTATAACTACTTAGAAGGATTTTGAAACCAACTGCTTTATATATGAATGTATTTGCATTTAAATGAATCAGTTTGGTTAATAAATCTTGCAAACAAAACTGGTGAACTTCTTGTAAACACTATGTTATAAGAGATTTCATTGTTTCTACTGAGAAGTACTTTAGATTTGTACAGATTTAGCCAATTGATTGAAAAATGACTTCAAAACCAGAATGTTATGTTAACATGTCTACTGGTTTATCCCTATGCTATTAATTAAGCCATATAATTGATTGGATACGTCACAGATTGATGTTGGCAGGCTGCCACTGAAAATTAGGGTGCACTGGACAGCTGTCTCATTCCAGTATGGAAGTCCTCAGCAGTGCTTATCCCATAGTTTCACACTAGAACGATACAACTGTTTAGTCTTCTCTGGTTTTCATTGGATATCCTGTTAACATCAATCTGTGACGTACTCAATCAATTAAAAATGCCAACCCTAACCTAAACATTAAAGACTAAATGTTTTATTGACATGAATATAAACTGAGGGGGGGGGGGGAACGAAGTCAGTTTCACTATGCAGTTTGTTAACTATGCATTGATTAAATAGAAAAGAGTTATGAAAAGATGAGAATTTCATTCAATGAAGTAATCCCTTTTCATCTTCAAAACTGTATATGATATTAAAAGGCAGTAAAAACTAGTTGAATTTAGCATCTAAAGGAATGAGGTGTTAGTTAAGGTGATAACCACAACTAATAGAACATGAGAAACAAAAGTCAAAAAAATTTATGATATTCTAATTTAGACTGTTTTAGTGAAATTAGGGATCCCCGAAATCAAGTTAAATAAACAATAAAAAAAAAGTTTTAGAATATTTAAGTAGATTGAAAGTAATAATATTAGATCTGAATTGTGTAATAAGATAAATTGGCAGATAAATAGAACGTCACTGAGATACGGGTGGAAATAATAGCCAGTAATGTGTGTTTGTCAATGAGAGAGACAGGGAGATAGAATGAAGTGATAACATGGAGGAATTTTATAAGATAAACAAGGTAGAAATAAAGTAGAATAAACTCACGATTTAAGGGAAAATATTCATGAATTTCGGATTAAGCCCATGGTAGGCTTATATATGTGTTTGGCAACGGCCTCAGTAAAACATATCAAGTGCGAACTTACCGACTTAGGTGGATTCCTATTGGCCTTATAGATAAATTTGAACGAAAAATCCGAGTTGATTGAGTGACCAGTAGTCACAAGTTGTTCTGTAACGCATTTTTAATGCTGCTGTTGTTAACACAGCGTGTTTTTAGTCTTCCTTCACTAGTTAAACATAGTCTTAGACTGTTTGAGTACAGCATATGTGCAGTTCTATCTGCTAATTTTTTTCAATCGTGGATCAATTGAACTCAAAATATACATGCCAACGGGTTTTTTATTAGTGAAGTGGATTTACATGGTATTCAGTGTTTAAATTCACACTGGGACTTGAACCCGGTGCCTATCAATTCGAATTCACTAAGTGGCCCACTTTAGAATAGCCTATTAAGCTGTTCAACAGTTATGATGTATAATCTGCTCACAAATATGATCCGTTTCATTAGTGTTTGGCCTCATATTCTTCAAAACTTCTTTTTTTACAATAGTTGGATACCTGCTATTATTCTTCATATCTGATTGACTACTTTAGAAACTACTGATGTTCTTTTTTTAATTTTAGGGCGTTTATCACGGGAATGATTGCGATCATAGGTAATTCAAGTTCACTATTAATTTTGCCTCCTATTTCTTGCTTTTGACTATGATTAGCTGTAGAAATTTTATTAAAATTCAGTAATGGACTTCATTGTTGTCAATGAGTGTCATGTCTTTTACGTCAACCATTAACCTTATTTGGCTTTGAGGACCATCAGCTATGTAAAGTGGAAGCACTGTTGAAAAAGGGAGCAAGTTTCATACGCAGACAAGCATTCCAATATTTACGAGGGTAATAATTCCAAATTTTCATTAGCTTAAATAAGATTATCGAGCTAATAATGTATGGTCGTGAATGGTATTCTTAAACTTCATCCATTTATGAAACGACAGGCCATGATCTTCAATTAATCAGTCGTACTTATAGCATCCATCTGTGTGTTCTATTCTCACCTAATTGTAGTGTAGTTCATATCTAAAACCATTATTGCTGATAGAATTCTGTCAATCAAGCTGAGACGTGGCCACCAATCTAAGCTACTCAGCATTACATGAACTTTACATTACACGATTGAGGATAGTTTTAAGGAGATCTTGCTTAACTTAGGTTTAATGATGGTTGATATGCTTTAACAAGTCGTACCTTTAGTCTTGAGAGAACTGTGGTTTTGAAACCTGCTCCATCTAGCTTCGCAGTCAAAAAATAAACAATCTGGGCCTGCTTGAAACCTACACACTACATTAGTTTCCTCAAAATTGGAGATGTGCCTTGTTAGAGCATGTTAACTAATTCGAAACCTAGATCATACATGATTTCCCGTAAAGTGTTTTCAACTGTGTATCTTCGAGATTCGGGGCATTTGATATTGAGATCAATTAAGCTAGTGACTACATGTCAACTTGATGGATAGAATTCAACTAGCATTCTTGATATATATTGCTGGAGTGGGATTGATTGATCTTTAAGCTTTCCCTATCATTCGAAACGTCTTTACCTGTGCAATTTCTCGATTATTATACTAGAAAAATATTAGATTGGTTACAATTTAGTGGTCGGTCAATGTTAATATCTTAGTCCTACTGAAACCAATTCGAAATACGACATTTATAAGTAAGTAGTTAAAAGAATGCTATGACCTTTGACTGTAAGGAGACCTACTTCGAAATCTGTCAAAATATGCAATAATGATTCAGTAATCAAGAAGAGCTGTTCATTAAATAAATGAAAAAAAGGAGATGTAAGCAAACAATACAACTATACTGAGTGTATTTCACACTCAGAATACCTTGAATTCGTCCGTCTAAGATGTAATACTATCCGAGTTCCTTTTACAAATGCTAGAACATACGATCATAAAGAGAAAATTCATAAATTAACATTAACTGAAGTACTACTGAGAATCAAGAAAGCATTTGAATTGGTGTTGACTTTGATTACTAGTCCAATAACTCCGATTGGTGAAAGTTCAAAATGAAGATAAAATACTATAGTATCATAGTGTTGTATTATGTTTTAGTAATGAATCTTGATGGATTATATATTTATCTATGTTAAGCGTGTATGTTTCTTAGGCATAATATATCAATTATGTATTCATTCAGAGTTCTAATGATTGATAAATATGTTGTTATTCAAGTTGTAATTGATTCCAATTAATTTTTGAAATAATGTCACCTAAGATCTCCAACCAATGGTCACGATCATTATATAGACTCTAACCAAAAGCTTCATTTCAAAGAGCTGACCAACAATTAATGACTTCATAGTGTAACTATCATAATTGTGAAAACTCCAGTCTGAACGTAATAAATAGAGAAGTTAAGATGTAGGTAAACTTTACTCTCAAACAAATGAACATGACAATTATTTAGCCAATGAGAAACTCAGTTGTAAGGGGAACTATGATACATTATGAGAAATGGCGAGAATACATGAAGAAACTACAAAGAATACAATATTTTTACATGATCAGTAAACATTATTCGGGTTAAAAATAAGTTCATAGTGTAAGTCATAACGTAATCTGTATAAGAATTCGTCACATATCACTTTATTTTCCGAACCTTTATTAGGCCTCAGGAACTCCTTTATACGAGACTAAAAGCCCTCGATGAAAGTGAACTCCAGTCGTTGGTTCCACAGGTTCTCAACGAACAATTACTTTATGAATATGTCCCAGTTTCTTAAAAGACCCATAGTCTCGCCAATCATCCATATAAATTGTAGCCCCTGAAATGTTACTCATCCGAATAATTGAAATTAACGTTTGTTACGTTGGATCCTGGATATACTGAAAATAGCCCTTACCTGCTGTTCCTTAATAAATCCCAAAACCCAGTTATTTTGATTAAAGTATCTACTGATTCCGTTTTTTCGTTCTTTACTCTGTTATGTACTTTTTCTGACTGCTTTTCTCATCTACTTCTACAGCCCTCAGTACCATTTTTGAGCACACAACTCAACAATGCTGATACCAAAGTGTGACTATAACTTCACTGAAGTCCATTATAGCAGACATCAATGTAACTGGCATCTCTATGATCAACATGATAACTAGCGTGCATATTTGTTTCACTATCAATCTCAAACGCGCAATAACTTTTAGTTCTGATTATGTTCCTTTGTTAACGTAAATTACACCCTTGAACATTCGTATACAGAGCAGCTATACATCGTACAACAGTCAAGTTGACTCCTCAAACACATGGAAGCGTAGTACGAACCAGTTTATACGGTATTATGAACAACACCCTAATTAAAATGACAATCAGAGGGTCTAAAGTATTCATATACACACGACCTAGAAAATATTGACTTGATACCGATTTGTTTGGACAGCAGAGTTTATCCTAATGTTTACTCTTTTTATGTATAGTTTCCATCTTTCTGTTGGTAACTCATGAAAACTTCACAAGACAATAAAACTAGGTTGTTTGGTAATATTTCCAGTACCGTTTGCAGATAAAAATAAGGACAAAATGTCTGCAGTACTTAAATAATACCAATTTTATACTGTGTAAATAGCAAATTATTTCATAGGACTTATACAGTTCGATTGTCCCATAGAGATCTCGAAAAAGCCTTTAGAAGCTTCGGAAGGCCTAGAAATGTTCCTCTCGAACAGGGTCAATTGCATTGACGATTTGTAGTCACCTGAAAATTATAAACAAACATTAATATGTGTTAATTGGCAAGCAATCCAAGAGAATCATAGAAACACCATACAACTTCGAAAAACAAATCAAAAACCAGAATCCGTAGACAAAAGGCCCGTAATAATGATCATATCAGAACACGTGTTTTTAGAGATTAAGAGCAACGTAGAGCTAAATATGAGGTGAAATGGGATGATTGTCAAAGAAGATGTATACTAGAGGGACTTTATCACACACATGACATTACATATGGAACCGTGAAATGTAGTGGTTTAACTGCACTTCTATTTCTATAAACTTACTAGGATATTTTCTTTACTTTTGACACAAGATATTTACTTAGTTATGAATAGATTGGATGAGGTCTAGAAGCACCTAAAATAAAATACTTTTCAAGAGAGCAAGAAGAAATATTTGTGTAGAATAAGATGAATTCATTTTATCTCATTGGTCTCTCATCAGCTGCATACAATCTAGATTCGTTCTCTTCTACAAAATTAATATTTGAAACAAAGTTTTACACACTAATGAGAATGTTTGAACTTAGTTGAAATCGAAATCATATAAACATGTTAGACATATGAATATAACTAAAATGTTGCAGAAAATGCTGTAACCATACATATATCCGATATAAACGAAAGTATCAGAAGGCAAAATATAGATCAGAGTTCAAATGATTACACAATAAGAGGCGGTTGGAAATATTTGAGAATAATGTGAATAAAGCCTCAATCATTAAACTTAAAATGACCTAATGAAATATAAAAGTTGAACTTAACCATTTAAAAACGGTGATGTAACGAAAAAGGTTTAATCTGATCTAAAGAGAGAAAAGGTAGTATTGGAGTAATAAATGAATCATTCAAAGTGTTCAATAGCCAGTAAACTTCAAATCTTCTAAAATATGCTGAAGCGATTACGATTAAACGATTGAAACCAAACTGATGGGTCCATAAAGAAACTGTTATAATCCTTTTCTTACCCTGGTAACCTAACTTCGGTGTCGTTATTTTCATCGTTATTATTCTCTCGCCAGGTTTCATTTCTAACGTTTTCTCTTTAGATCAGATTAAACCTTTTTCGTTACATCACCGTTTTAAATTGTTAAGTTCAACTTTTATATTTCATTAGGTCATTTTAAGTTTAATGATTGAGTTTTATTCACATTATTCTCAAATATTTCCAACCGCCTCTTATTGTGTAATCATTTGAACTCTGATCTATATTTTGCCTTCTGGTACTTTCGTTTATATCGGATATATGTATGGTTACAGCATTTTCTGCAACATTTTAGTTATATTCATATGTCTAACATGTTTATATGATTTCGATTTCAACTAAGTTCAAACATTCTCATTAGTGTGTAAAACTTTGTTTCAAATATTAATTTTGTAGAAGAGAACGAATCTAGATTGTATGCAGCTGATGAGAGACCAATGAGATAAAATGAATTCATCTTATTCTACACAAATATTTCTTCTTGCTCTCTTGAAAATAATATAGGGAAAAAAGTGTATGAAATAAAATACCCTATTTGTCTACATTGTGATTGACTATTGTTTGAAACATTCTGTCAGGTTCACATAACTTGGTTGATGTCTAAACGGTTAGTTTGACTAATGGTTAGATATACAGGGCGACGTAGTTAAGAATTGGTTGAGATGACACAGATGCGTTCATTGTCTACCTTCATCAGTACTTGGACTTTATTATAATACTTTATTTTTTTCTGTCGACATCTTTTAACTTCTATTCTTCAGACCCTTCCTTCCTTTCTTCTTCTTCTTATTGTTGTTGAAGCAACAACTACTAAACCTAGTATTACTACAAATTAGACTACTGCGTTGACGACTACTACTACGATTGCGGCTATTACCCGGCTATGCAACTTGATAATTTCATCTAACTTTACTGATATTATGTGACAACTTAGATCATTATACGTGCTTTATGGTCTGTGAATGACTGATTGAATTTACGAGTTTAATCTATTCACCCTGACCTAAACTTGATCGATACATTGTAACTACGTGTAAAATGTTTCTCATTGTACACATTGCTTTCTTTACCTTATAATTCTTCAAATTATATTTTACCAACCACTCTACATATTTTATCTTACTCATCTAATCTTAAAACAGTTTCAGGTGAACCAAATGATGACACTGATCCACAGAATAAACCATATCAATGTATTGAGCTAATTCATCGTTATTATTCATTAAATAGTGAATTATATGATACAAGAAATTCACCAATCAATGTTGGCTTTAATCATGTCTTTCAAGGATTTATATCATGTTCACAACAACGTAATCGTGATTGGTCAGTGCGATCAATTAGTGGTACAAATCTATTGTTGATAATCACAGATCCAATATTTGATGAATGTAAAAAGAAGGCATTTAATGAACGTTTATATCGTGATCCTGTAAAAGGTTAGTGTTGTAATTGACGATAAAGTTAAAAAATAAAATCTTTCAGAACGAAATATTTTGGGGTAGACTATTATACTGTTTGATCAAACTAACTTTATGTAATGTCTCATCTACTTTCAGGAGGAAGGGTGTTAGAAAAGATACGCCGCAGATTGACAAGAAATTAACATATCCTGTCATTATAAAAAGTTCGATGATCACATAGTTACTTATATTCTACGAATTACTGATAAACTGATTATACTATCTGTATATTTACAAGAAAACAAAGAGAAAGATTGCAAGAAACTTAGTGTTTTGAAAATGATTACGTAATATGAACATAATTCATCCGCAACTCAGTAAAATTAATCTTAACTTAGTTCATCGACATGAACAAATGTAATCATTTTTCAACTCAATCAATAGATACATGGGAATATTAGAGTTTTAGGCTTATTAAGAACTGCATTCACAAAAAATGAATTCATTATTAAAAGTCTTCTATGCATAAATCCAGTATAGTATAGCACAACGAAATAAATAAGTGACACATATACGAAAAGAAGGAAGATAAAAATGAAAATATTTCAACAGTATACATTTCATAAGAAGGTTGACTTCAATCACAAATTCTTGTTTTCATTTCAGATGCTGGTCCAGATGTATGCGAAGCTTCACGAAATCCACGCTACAGAAGACAATCACATAAATGGACATTAGCACCTAATGATCAAGAAACCCACAAACAATGCTCCAGAACATATAAACTAACGACTACGGCAAATTTAATGACCACTTTATTGATAATCACTTTACGATCATTTGTTAAATTAATGTGTAACATAAATATAAAAAGTAATGCAAAATCACTTAAATATTTAGAAGAATAAAATATACTACTTAAAACAAAAAAGTAGGATAAAAAAAAGAGGAGAAAGAATAAAAACGGAAAAATTACGGTAGGATTAAAAAAAAGAAAAAAATTAGGTTAAATATGAACCAGAAGCAAATTAAAAAACAATCAATAGAAAAAAATCAAAAGCATCATTGAAAACAAACACATTATTGACACATGATGGGTGTGCAATCCTCATCAGTTAGGCAAGATTGATTATCTGATATTTAATTAAATCATCTCTCGTGATACAGTAACCATTGA
The DNA here is from genome assembly GCA_025215515.1 of Schistosoma japonicum. Taxonomy (NCBI): domain Eukaryota; kingdom Metazoa; phylum Platyhelminthes; class Trematoda; order Strigeidida; family Schistosomatidae; genus Schistosoma; species Schistosoma japonicum. Next base: position 13,342,719 of record CM046063.1, on the reverse strand, counting down.
TGTTGATGAGTTAAGTTGACGGTGAGTATGTGAGTGAGTGAATGAGTGAATGAATGATTGTGCATGAGTGTATGGGGTAAGGTAGTTGAGAGTGGGCGGTGGCTGACTAACACGATTTTAACATTGGCCAACTTAGCCCATCAGAACTAACATTGTCGACATGAAATTGTGAACGTCGAACAAACAAATCGCCACAAATATTGACGATTTATTTCGCACTGGAGACTGATTGACGATGACAGTGGTGATAATTGTTGGTGTATACAATGAACTCGATGAAAGAGACCGACTGATTGAGCGAAGTAGACAGGCAGTATTGTGATGAGTGAGTTAGTTGTCAATTGATAATGTGGAGGGTACTGTGTGAAGTTGAGTATTTTGATGAATGTGAGTGTGGTTATGGCGATGTATGTTGTGAAAGTGTTGACCAATAGTGATTATCTGTAAAAGTATCCGAGCCTGCCAGGATTCGAACCTGGAATCTCCTGATCCGTAGTCAGGCGCGTTATCCATTGCGCCACAGGCCCCCTCTCTACTTTGCTAACAGTCTCGCTCCACCAAACTAACTCATCTCCGACAATCAATCTTCAACTCTACATACTTTCATCACATTCAATCACATATACTCACTTACATCTAATTCAAACATTCAACTATCACACTAACAACCACACCTCCACCTAACTACACTCCACTCACAACATAGTCACCAGTACACCACAATCCAACTTATTATCACCACCACCAGGAACATCACAACCACCACAAACACCACCACCACCACCATCACCAACATCACAACCATCAACAACAACAACAACATCATCATCATCATCATCATCAACAACAACAACAACAACATTAACACCCTTTTTCTACCTTTCCACTCACCACTACAATACATTGTCTCACACGTTTAATCAAACCGAACGTATCACCTACAAAATAGAAATACAACCGCAGTCCGAGAACACGCGATGAATGAATGAATATCTCACATAATCACTTAACTAGAAATCCAAACACAATAAGCAATCACGGTAGACAGTCGACATATGAGCAATGGATCAGTGATCTGATTAATCAAGTCGACGGACACATTAACTTTAATCGACTCGTATGTCCGACAATCAATCAATCAATCAATCAATCAATCAATCAATCAATCAATCAATCAATCAATCAATCAATCAATCAATCAACCAATCAACCAACAAACTATCTAGCGATGCACCAATCGCTTCACAATTTCGTCACTTTGTTTCCTAATCAACTGATGAATCTATGAGTACTCAACATCAAATAAATCAGCCAGGTGAGCTGGCTGTTCAGCACAAAATCAAGGCTTGCTGCATTGACAATGATAGTTAGGCATTCTCTCCGAACTGACCGACCTCCCAATCAATACATATCAACTTGTCAACAAGTAGACAGGATTCTAATACCATTGTGAGTAGAATCAATCGGAAGCTATTCATTCAGTTGATTGATGCACTTGTCGCATTCAGTGTTAATGCATGTCCTACTAAATTATGTCATCCATTGACAAACTTGACACGACTACTTCTTATGACTGCGTCAATATTTGCATTGTTGACAGCTAGTTGACGAGAAACTGACCAATGAATTGTAGCCATACATGTCCATATGGATGGGTGGTTGATTGGAGCAGAAATCGAAGCAGAGATCCCTAGGAGATTTGCTTCAATTGTCATGACAGTTCATTGGGTGTGCAATCCTCATCAGTTAGGCAAGATTGATTATCTGATATTTTATTAAATCATCTCTCGTGATACAGTAACCATTGATGTTGATGAGTTAAGTTGACGGTGAGTATGTGAATGAGTGAATGAGTGAATGAATGATTGTGCATGAGTGTATGGGGTAAGGTAGTTGAGAGTGGGCGGTGGCTGACTAACACGATTTTAACATTGGCCAACTTAGCCCATCAGAACTAACATTGTCGACATGAAATTGTGAACGTCGAACAAACAAATCGCCACAAATATTGACGATTTATTTCGCACTGGAGACTGATTGACGATGACAGTGGTGATAATTGTTGGTGTATACAATGAACTCGATGAAAGAGACCGACTGATTGAGCGAAGTAGACAGGCAGTATTGTGATGAGTGAGTTAGTTGTCAATTGATAATGTGGAGGGTACTGTGTGAAGTTGAGTATTTTGATGAATGTGAGTGTGGTTATGGCGATGTATGTTGTGAAAGTGTTGACCAATAGTGATTATCTGTAAAAGTATCCGAGCCTGCCAGGATTCGAACCTGGAATCTCCTGATCCGTAGTCAGGCGCGTTATCCATTGCGCCACAGGCCCCCTCTCTACTTTGCTAACAGTCTCGCTCCACCAAACTAACTCATCTCCGACAATCAATCTTCAACTCTACATACTTTCATCACATTCAATCACATATACTCACTTACATCTAATTCAAACATTCAACTATCACACTAACAACCACACCTCCACCTAACTACACTCCACTCACAACATAGTCACCAGTACACCACAATCCAACTTATTATCACCACCACCAGGAACATCACAACCACCACAAACACCACCACCACCACCATCACCAACATCACAACCATCAACAACAACAACAACATCATCATCATCATCATCATCAACAACAACAACAACAACATTAACACCCTTTTTCTACCTTTCCACTCACCACTACAATACATTGTCTCACACGTTTAATCAAACCGAACGTATCACCTACAAAATAGAAATACAACCGCAGTCCGAGAACACGCGATGAATGAATGAATATCTCACATAATCACTTAACTAGAAATCCAAACACAATAAGCAATCACGGTAGACAGTCGACATATGAGCAATGGATCAGTGATCTGATTAATCAAGTCGACGGACACATTAACTTTAATCGACTCGTATGTCCGACAATCAATCAATCAATCAATCAATCAATCAATCAATCAATCAATCAATCAATCAATCAATCAATCAATCAACCAATCAACCAACAAACTATCTAGCGATGCACCAATCGCTTCACAATTTCGTCACTTTGTTTCCTAATCAACTGATGAATCTATGAGTACTCAACATCAAATAAATCAGCCAGGTGAGCTGGCTGTTCAGCACAAAATCAAGGCTTGCTGCATTGACAATGATAGTTAGGCATTCTCTCCGAACTGACCGACCTCCCAATCAATACATATCAACTTGTCAACAAGTAGACAGGATTCTAATACCATTGTGAGTAGAATCAATCGGAAGCTATTCATTCAGTTGATTGATGCACTTGTCGCATTCAGTGTTAATGCATGTCCTACTAAATTATGTCATCCATTGACAAACTTGACACGACTACTTCTTATGACTGCGTCAATATTTGCATTGTTGACAGCTAGTTGACGAGAAACTGACCAATGAATTGTAGCCATACATGTCCATATGGATGGGTGGTTGATTGGAGCAGAAATCGAAGCAGAGATCCCTAGGAGATTTGCTTCAATTGTCATGACAGTTCATTGGGTGTGCAATCCTCATCAGTTAGGCAAGATTGATTATCTGATATTTTATTAAATCATCTCTCGTGATACAGTAACCATTGATGTTGATGAGTTAAGTTGACGGTGAGTATGTGAATGAGTGAATGAGTGAATGAATGATTGTGCATGAGTGTATGGGGTAAGGTAGTTGAGAGTGGGCGGTGGCTGACTAACACGATTTTAACATTGGCCAACTTAGCCCATCAGAACTAACATTGTCGACATGAAATTGTGAACGTCGAACAAACAAATCGCCACAAATATTGACGATTTATTTCGCACTGGAGACTGATTGACGATGACAGTGGTGATAATTGTTGGTGTATACAATGAACTCGATGAAAGAGACCGACTGATTGAGCGAAGTAGACAGGCAGTATTGTGATGAGTGAGTTAGTTGTCAATTGATAATGTGGAGGGTACTGTGTGAAGTTGAGTATTTTGATGAATGTGAGTGTGGTTATGGCGATGTATGTTGTGAAAGTGTTGACCAATAGTGATTATCTGTAAAAGTATCCGAGCCTGCCAGGATTCGAACCTGGAATCTCCTGATCCGTAGTCAGGCGCGTTATCCATTGCGCCACAGGCCCCCTCTCTACTTTGCTAACAGTCTCGCTCCACCAAACTAACTCATCTCCGACAATCAATCTTCAACTCTACATACTTTCATCACATTCAATCACATATACTCACTTACATCTAATTCAAACATTCAACTATCACACTAACAACCACACCTCCACCTAACTACACTCCACTCACAACATAGTCACCAGTACACCACAATCCAACTTATTATCACCACCACCAGGAACATCACAACCACCACAAACACCACCACCACCACCATCACCAACATCACAACCATCAACAACAACAACAACATCATCATCATCATCATCATCAACAACAACAACAACAACATTAACACCCTTTTTCTACCTTTCCACTCACCACTACAATACATTGTCTCACACGTTTAATCAAACCGAACGTATCACCTACAAAATAGAAATACAACCGCAGTCCGAGAACACGCGATGAATGAATGAATATCTCACATAATCACTTAACTAGAAATCCAAACACAATAAGCAATCACGGTAGACAGTCGACATATGAGCAATGGATCAGTGATCTGATTAATCAAGTCGACGGACACATTAACTTTAATCGACTCGAATGTCCGACAATCAATCAATCAATCAATCAATCAATCAATCAATCAATCAATCAATCAATCAATCAACCAATCAACCAACAAACTATCTAGCGATGCACCAATCGCTTCACAATTTCGTCACTTTGTTTCCTAATCAACTGATGAATCTATGAGTACTCAACATCAAATAAATCAGCCAGGTGAGCTGGCTGTTCAGCACAAAATCAAGGCTTGCTGCATTGACAATGATAGTTAGGCATTCTCTTCGAACTGACCGACCTCCCAATCAATACATATCAACTTGTCAACAAGTAGACAGGATTCTAATACCATTGTGAGTAGAATCAATCGGAAGCTATTCATTCAGTTGATTGATGCACTTGTCGCATTCAGTGTTAATGCATGTCCTACTAAATTATGTCATCCATTGACAAACTTGAGACGACTAATTCTTATGACTGCGTCAATATTTGCATTGTTGACAGCTAGTTGACGAGAAACTGACCAATGAATTGTAGCCATACATGTCCATATGGATGGGTGGTTGATTGGAGCAGAAATCGAAGCAGAGATCCCTAGGAGATTTGCTTCAATTGTCATGACAGTTCATTGGGTGTGCAATCCTCATCAGTTAGGCAAGATTGATTATCTGATATTTTATTAAATCATCTCTCGTGATACAGTAACCATTGATGTTGATGAGTTAAGTTGACGGTGAGTATGTGAGTGAGTGAATGAGTGAATGAATGATTGTGCATGAGTGTATGGGGTAAGGTAGTTGAGAGTGGGCGGTGGCTGACTAACACGATTTTAACATTGGCCAACTTAGCCCATCAGAACTAACATTGTCGACATGAAATTGTGAACGTCGAACAAACAAATCGCCACAAATATTGACGATTTATTTCGCACTGGAGACTGATTGACGATGACAGTGGTGATAATTGTTGGTGTATACAATGAACTCGATGAAAGAGACCGACTGATTGAGCGAAGTAGACAGGCAGTATTGTGATGAGTGAGTTAGTTGTCAATTGATAATGTGGAGGGTACTGTGTGAAGTTGAGTATTTTGATGAATGTGAGTGTGGTTATGGCGATGTATGTTGTGAAAGTGTTGACCAATAGTGATTATCTGTAAAAGTATCCGAGCCTGCCAGGATTCGAACCTGGAATCTCCTGATCCGTAGTCAGGCGCGTTATCCATTGCGCCACAGGCCCCCTCTCTACTTTGCTAACAGTCTCGCTCCACCAAACTAACTCATCTCCGACAATCAATCTTCAACTCTACATACTTTCATCACATTCAATCACATATACTCACTTACATCTAATTCAAACATTCAACTATCACACTAACAACCACACCTCCACCTAACTACACTCCACTCACAACATAGTCACCAGTACACCACAATCCAACTTATTATCACCACCACCAGGAACATCACAACCACCACAAACACCACCACCATCACCAACATCACAACCATCAACAACAACAACAACAACATCATCATCATCATCATCATCATCATCATCAACAACAACAACATTAACACCCTTTTTCTACCTTTCCACTCACCACTACAATACATTGTCTCACACGTTTAATCAAACCGAACGTATCACCTACAAAATAGAAATACAACCGCAGTCCGAGAACACGCGATGAATGAATGAATATCTCACATAATCACTTAACTAGAAATCCAAACACAATAAGCAATCACGGTAGACAGTCGACATATGAGCAATGGATCAGTGATCTGATTAATCAAGTCGACGGACACATTAACTTTAATCGACTCGTTTGTCAAATAATTATACTCACCTCCACTCAATGAATCAATTTTTTTAACTTGTTGTACTATATTTTTATTCCGTTTTGACATTTGTCTAATTTTATTTTTTATTGATGTCGTATTGTCCTCACCTGAATATTATTTGTTATTTACCCGGATTTCGTAATATTTCTTTTTCTTTTTCCCCCCTAGTTTAAGCGGTTTTAACAAACTCACTTTTCAGTTAAATATTCGTTTCGTAGAGTAATTTCACGACACTTTTTTTTAACATTTTTTTGTACTGTGCTGCTGATTTCGATGAAAACTAGCTGTAAGTCTTCGATTCAGTGAGGGAATTTTGTAGGTGAATGTGATGCTTCCAGTTGTCGATTGAATCTTTCTATCAAACTGTTAGATTGTGAGTGGTTGGCGGTCGTTTTGAAACGCGTAGTTTCGAGGGGTTTGATCAGAGCATGAAACAATCCTGATTTAAACTGACGTCCACTCTCTGTTGTTAGTGTGGATGAACAAACAAATTTGGCTACCCATCTTTCGTCATAAGCGCTAGCAATCGTTTCACTAGTGATGTCTTCAAGTGGAATCGCTTCTGGCCAGCTTGTGAATCTGTCCATGCATGTCAGAAGATAAGAAAATTTATTTGATTTTGGTAAAGGTCCTACCAAATCAAGGTGGACGTGACCAAAACGAGCGTCAGGGGTTAAGAAAGTGCCTAGGAGGCATTTGTTATGTTGAATTTCTTTGTTCTTCTGGCAATCTATGCAAGTGCACGCCCATTCTTTGATATCCTCATTTATCTTCGGCCAGCAAAATATCTCAGTAATCAGTTTACTTGTAGCACGAATTCCAGGATGAGAAAGGTTGTACAATGTGTCGAATGTAACTTGTCGATAACTCCTGGGGACGACTGAAGGGCTATAACTGTAGAAGAATCACAAGTTAAAGTGTTTTTACCTTTCCCAGTCGTTTTAGTTTGAAGTTGGAGCGTTGTTGCGGCTAACTCTTGATGAAAATCGATGTCTTTACTTTGAAGTCAAGCTAGTTCAAAAATTTCGATTCCTTGGATACGATTCAAGAAATGTATTCTCGATAAGGCGTCGGCAACTACATTGTCAGCTCTCGATATGTGTCTTATGTCCGTTCAGGGGGGGATAGTCTAGGTGACACGACTCTCGTGGAGAGTACTTATCTGAAGATGACTTCATCAAAAACGTCAGTGATTTATGGTCAGTAAATATTGTAAATCCCCTGCCTCTGATGGAATGTTGAAAATGTCGTACAGCATAGTACATGGCTAGTAGTTCACGTCCAAAAGTGCTGTACCTCGGTTCAGTGTCGTTTAATCGTCTTTAGAAAAATGCTAAAGGCTGTCAAGCCTGGCCAGTCCATTGTTGCAGAAATGCGCCAATAGTTGAGTCAGAAGCGTTTATCGCAATGCTGACGGGAGCTTCAGTATTGTTGTGAGCCAGCATAGTTACATTGGCTATTGCCTTTTTAGTTGCAATGAAGGCTTTCTAAGATTCTCAATCCATTATGACCACCTTTTTATTACTACGAAGCTGATCCGTTAAGTGGTTTCCCAATAGGTGCACAGTTGTGGATAAATCGTCTGTAGAAACTTACCAACCCGTTGAAAGCTCGTAACTGCCTAATGGTTGTTGGTTCCGGATACTCCAGAATTGCCGCCACCTTGTGTTTTTGAGGCTGTATACCATTAGCATCAATGGTATGCCCCAGGAAATCTAAGAAAGTTGTTCCGATTTAACATTTTTGTATATTAATAGTAATTCCGTATTGCTGCAATATTTTAAAAGCTGTGTACAAATGTTTCATGTGTGTTTCCTCATCTTGGCTTGCTATGAAGCAGTCATCGACATATGCATGGACACGTCGTCAGTGAAACGTTGAAATGTTTGTGCTGCATTCCTCAAGCCGAAGGGCATTCGAAGGAATTCGTAAAGACCGAACGGGATTACAATAGCCATTTTCAGGATGTCATTTTCGGCCATCGGTATTTGATTGTAGGCTTTTACTAGATCAATTGTTAAGTATACTGTCACTCCTTTTAACGTGGCCGTTAGGTCGTGGATGTGTGGTAAAGGGTAACGATCTGGCGTAGTTTGTGCGTTAAGACGTCGATAATCACCGGTAGGACGCCAATCATTGATATCTTTCTTCGGGACCATATGTAATGGAGACGACCATGGGCTGCTGGATGGGCGGATTATTCCCGGGTCAATCATATGGTCGAATTCGTTCTTCGCGATTCTTAAATTTTCGGGTGCTAATCGGCGTGCTTTGGAGAATACAGGTTGACCTGTATTCGTGATGTGATGTGTAACATTGCTGGTTACACATGATTACTTCGACGTCACCTTATTCAGGTCCGGATACTTATCAAGTATTGGCTGAAAATAAGGGTTAATTAAATGTTTAGAGCAAAGAGGACATAAGCTACAACCTGTTGCAGTGGTTCCATGCACGTATAGCTTTGTGTTGCCGTCAACTAGCCTATTTTGCAAGGGTCCTCAAGCAAGTTGTGGTGGCTTAGATAATCCATGCCTATGATAGGTATTTTCACATCGACAATAGTGAAAATCCAGTGTATGGGTTTGCGCAAGCTCACGTTCAAGTAGACATATTTTTTTTCCAAACGTGGCTATTTGTTTTTCGTCGGCTGCCTGTAGATCAAATGCAGCTCCATGTTGGCGATAAGATAAAGTTGCAGGAAGGACACTGACTTTTGCGCCAGTATCGACGAGGTAGCGGACCTTCGTTATCACACCAGTGATGAACAACAGGCGACTGTTTTTACTGGCTACGGTTGCCGCTAACGCGTGCCGACGAGATAGTTTTCCGACACATCAACAGTGGGTTTGTGGCTAGGGAAACAACAGTTGTCTCTACACTTCTTTGAGTTCTTGCCATAGGTGTTGTGGTACCAATACCAATGTGGATTTTCCCTTCGTCGAGGTGGGGATGAGGATCGTTTGGGTGATGAACTTCGTCGTCGAGGACTGCTTGGTCAGCGTTGTTCGTGTAGATCGAGGAAACGAGAAAGTGTATTGCACAATTTGGTTATTTCGTTTAGGGTGTCAAGAGGTTTTTCTGTTAAGGAATAAACCTTATTGTGGCGAGTTCTGGTGATCTCCAGAATTCGATCAGCTGATGAAGCTAGTTTCTCTACTGGATTGTTGTTAAATGTTACTGCTTGCACTTGTTGTGGCAGTTTTGATAAGAAGAGTTGACGAAAGAGACCTTCATCAAAATTGCGTTGACCAATTACCTCTTTCATACGCGATAACACTGCGGTCGCTGAACCGCTACCAAGCTAAATGGTGTGAAACAAATCATCAAGACGTTGTCTGTCGGACAAGTCTTCACGTTTGAGAGTTGATTTTTTGAGCTGTTCGTACGGTTCTAAGCAGTCGGGACTAAAAAAGAAGAGGTGACGAACCTGTTCAATTCACGCGGAAGTGACCCTACAACCACCAAAAATTGAACGCGTGGATCTGTCACACATTGGTCTCAAAATTCCGCTTCTGCGTAGCAGAACCAAGCTTCTACATTATCTGCCCAGAAAGGAATGAGCTAAAAGTTTGGAGGCGTAGGTGTTTTAATCCTAATAAGCTTAGGAGTCTGATCTGATATCATAAAAATAGTAATGTATGCAAATACAAAGATACCGTGAAAAATATGCAGTAAAAAATATCAAACCACTAATAATACTCTGTTAAAAATTATAAAAAGGAACAAACCCACAGTAAATGATCGTGTCCAGATCACGTCTTACTCACCAATGATGTGTTACTCCGATATATGACCAAGTTGCGCTTGTCGTGTAACCAAAGCCACTTCTATCCAATGGACCCTACTCTTACGAATGAGAAATCAGAAGGCAATGAAAGGTAGAAGCGAAATTATATTTTATCTTAAACAGAGCTTTAATGGGATAGCAACGTTTAGGCTAACAAACTAGAGAGAGATGCTACCCACGGTGATCCGAGTCGTGATATGGTGAAGATGCGTGACCGCGCGCCTTCAACTAGTAGTGTCCGCTAAAACAAACATAGTCAGCATCAATGTCGAGAGCTTGTGCAACTATTTATTTTGGGGATTATTTACCGCTACAGGCCTATTCAAGCTGACCAAAAGGTTATAAGATAATAACCTTTGAAGCAAATTTCAAATACATCCAGTAATGTGAACTTGGATGATAAAGCTACACAAAGACTTGATAAAACAGTTCAGAAAACGAATCAACTGTTACATAGTGAATAATAATAAATAAACAGCTAGCCGTAATTAACAAGACTAGAACGATAATGCAGCTGCCTTATTATTCGACGAGACCAATAAGTTGGAACTGAAACCAAGATACTCAAGAAACTAGTACAAGGAAATTAATCAATCCATACTTATTTCGTCACATTGATATTGGACATTGGACTATAATGAATTTCAATTTTCCTGGAGGAAAAGTTTGTTTTCAAGGTTGTTTGGTGGGTTCATTTTACTGTCTTCTTATTACACATACCAATATAGTTTTATATTCACGAGGTCATACTTTAGACATACTGTTTTAGTTTAATATCTCACAGGACATTTTTTATTTGTCTAAATATAGTGTTACAGACTGTTTTTTGAGCAATTACGTACAAATAAGTTAGTTATAATGCCGAAGGGATTTGTTGCGCAATCGATAACACCTCTAACTGTAGGCCAAAATGTTTTAAAATCGAATTCTGGCGAGCTTGATTACTTTACTGTTAACCGATTTTTACTATCTAGATGTGAACCCTTATGAAAATCAATTAATTTGCACTAACGACGCGTCACGAAGATATTAGCTTTCATAGTTTGTATTACACTTTAAAATCTGATTTTAGCGATGCTATTTTGGTGACAACAAAACGCTACGCTCTATAGATACAAAGCAGTACTCACCGTTCCTAAATGCGATCGGTGGCTCAGGCTGCAGAATACTGTACTGTTTTTCCAGATGAACTGGATGAGGTCAAATTATAAATGATTACGTAAAAGTCGAAATAATTATTTGCTTACCTTAACTGTACGTTTGAGTAAAATATGTTGTCTGTATTTTTAGGACCTATACTTTTACGTTTTTCTTCCAGTTTAAGTATTTGAAGCTATAAGTTTTACTTTAGCCCATTTTTGATATTTTTCGGTCCGCCTAAAGCTACTGAAGAGGCGTTTTCTTGAGGGGGTATCAAGTCGATTGGTCTGTTGCGCTTCAGTGATATTGTGTAGTATCATTAGGATGTGTCCATAGTGACTTGATTTCATAAAACATGAAAGTTAGCATGTTGATGAGTTTATGCACAAATAATCGTTTAGGTGGTTTCGATATGAGATTCGCAATTATAATATTTATTCATATGCCATGTACACTCGTGATCTGCTGTCTGTAGACCTCAAGTACTTATAATATCATCCAAGTACTCGTCTCTGGTATCTTCTAGTACATTATTTGTGAATTGTGTTGTAATTGAATTTTCATCATGTTGTACTGTGTGCAGCAAAAAGTTTCTCCTCACTTTTTCCCATACAAATACTTAACAGCCAAGCTATTTGTTTGAATATTTTAGTCAGCACCTTGGCTTTTGCGAATCCTCAACAGAATAATGCCTGATTATAAACAAGAAATGCCACCTCCAGGGGGCTTCCCTCCGGTAGATGTTTCTAGGAAAATGCCGAAACTATATTTACATGGTATGTCATCCTTGATGTTTTCAGTTCCGCTTCTTTTATTAGATTTCTTGCATGATACCGATGTACCAGCTAGCATGTGGTTCACCCATATCCTTCCTATTTTTTTCTGTCGAATTCTTTGCAAAGAAATTAGTATTTCGGAGACTCTTTTCTAGCGTTATCACCTGGTAACTTTAGCTTTAGGAGTGTTAGATCAAATGAGCTATTAGCTCTTGGAGTATTAGTTGGACATTGAGTTACTTGTTAATGCATTCAACTTTTAATCATTAGATCGTGGTTCCAACTCCCTTACCTGGTTTTGAACAACCAAGAATGCCTCATCACGCCATAGACCTCAAGTATATAGTTGTTCGCGTATGTAGAAGTAACCGACTGATTAGTACTAAGGTTAGAAGTAAAGTATGGTATAAGTCGTTTGTCTAAACCTCAAACTTTTACCGAGTGAGGAAGTTAGGGAGTATGTTTCACAACCATGTCTACTACGTACGATAGCATGTAAGAATGCCTAACTTAGTAATAGCTTATAAAAGCTATATATTGATATCGATCCATAATGTTATTTACTACTGGTCTTCTTTATGCAGACTGCGGTCCACAACAGTAATCTGTGTGTGAAGAAATCGACTGACATGAAAGGAAATCGATCCATGCACTGCAATTGAATTCCTCCCACAAAATCTTGAACCAAGTGTTATGGTTAACTTCTCGATCTCAACTGTCCCCTTTTAAATTACATTTCTTACATTTTGCTTATCATTGCAGTTAGAACTATTTTCCCTTCCCTCCTCATTTTGTAAGCTTCTCTTGCCGTACTATTACCAGATGAATGACAACATGGAATAATATTTATTAGATCATGCCTTGTCTAAGACTAATTGGTATATCAAGCACTATTCATTCTTAATAACATGGTTATTTAAACAGAATTTGAAAAGCGCATGATCTGCATAATTGTGGTGTATTATTTTATCAAAGAGAGTTCGAATTGTCAGATTTCGTAGTTTGCATCACGGACTGACTACAATTACTAGGATAAACAGCTGCCCGTTACTTTTATACCATTTAATTTACTATACCTGTCAGCGACCTATGCTCCACGTGGGGTAACAGGGACTGATTAAATTCATCATCTGTTTTTTTATATCTTATATCTATGTATTTTCTCCATCGTATTATCCAGTTAGTTAGAATGCTTATTCAGTGTTCCTAGTTAGTTTGCTTCTCAAACATAAAATAGGAATATGCGTTGTGAACCGTTTTGTGTCTTTATGTACTTTTGTTATACTAAATAAAACTAAAATGATCTTTATTAAATACATTTCTATAATCAAGGTCTTATAACACTTGGGGCATTGTATGCGTCGTCATTTATTGGTTTTAAACTCGCGAAGCGTGTTAAATCAAAAAGAATCAAAATTCAGAGAGAAAATCAGGAGTGTCGGATCGCTCTTACTCCATTCATCCTGGCTGAACAACAACGATTATACTTGAAACAGCTTCGACGAAATCGTGATTATGAGGATAATCTAATGAAAGATGTTGCAGGTTGGGAAACTGGGAAGTGGTTTGATTATCCGGTTTATCACAATCCGCGAGGCCTATGGTATGATCCAAACAGAATAGACTTTTACGCCCATACTTCTTTACTTGATAAAGAAAAGAGGGATGTAATTCGGCACTCTTACTTTTAAATATATGTGCATGTTTGTAAGACGACTGAAAATTTGAAATGTAGTTAAATATTTACCAGATGAAGTACAAATTTGTTTGTTTTGACTAAGTTTTTCCACTTTAGGAGTCAATATGGCTTTTAATTAAATAGGGTGGAATTTCAGGATTGAAATATCTATTCCTTTATTAAATCTGTTAGTTTATAGTGGGTCAGAAATCCAATGTTTAATGTGTTTGACTCCCAGCCACCAAGTCTTAGGTTTGGAAACTCGATCCGTCTGCTTCCGTTTAGACAGCTGGGAAGCATCATTAGCCCTCAGACTCAAAGTATAGATCAAACCAAATGCGCAAATGCTTTATTTATGAGTTAACACCAATAAATAGATTCTCTTAACGATTGTTTCCTGCCATGAGACATAATTAGCAGTTTTACTTCGTGTCTTTCCAGACCGTTCATATACGTGTATACATTACGAATCGTCAAAAGTCTGGTCTATTGTACTAGGTTTGTAATTCGTCGGGTTTATTTTTTATAGTATAAAAAAGGAGCATAAAATATAAGAAAGTTTATGTTAAGCAACATCTGATTGGTTAAAGTGCTCAATTTTAAACTAATTGGTTGAAAACTCGGACCCTACTCCACTTGATTTGGTCCAAACAACAGGGTCACTGTCATTATATGTCACTTTAAAAATATGTGTTAATTCATAATCGAATTATGATTATAGTAGAGATTATGTATGAGTAATTAAAGAGGACATTTACTTTGTTCGGTAGTATTTCTCAGTTGGAAAAATTCATTTCGTGGATGGTGTTGCATTTGTCTTTTCTGGCTATTGTCTTTCAGTCTACATATAATAGGACAAAGTAACTGTGTTGGTTTATGAGTGGTATAACTTTCTAATGGTTTCGAAATGTGTTTTTTATACCTTAGGATGACCTACTTTTTAGTTTTGGAAGTTGATTTGTCGAATATAGGTTGCTTCATCATCTTTTAGTAGGGTAACCATTTTCTACGGAAAGTGAATTTGTTTACTCTTCTAAACAGCAAGAGTGCCATAGTCGGTTCTTGGTTCTTTTCAATAGGTCTCAAAGATGAATCAATTTAAAACTTGCAGGATGTAAATTGGATATTGCAAACTGGTCTGAGTTAAGTAACTGCTGAAAGGCAAGAAGCACTGAACGACTGTTTCATCCTTGAACTCCCTTAGCAGTTGCACCCATGATCTTACTGAGAGACCGAGCCCTAGACTTTGAAGTTAAGCAACAAACGCTAAGTCCTTTCACCAATGAGGCAGCATCTAACAGTTGATATTTTAAAGTGGCCAATTCACAACATATTCGCGTGACGTCATCAATTGTTCTCGCTGGGCAAGCGCGTCTTTCCTAACGTGGTCGAACTTCCCCTAATCCTGCCCCACTAGAACTTCAGGAATCACCTAAAATCAAATACTAGCTATCTATTACCGAATAACTAGAAATCACACTGTGACGCGAGTGCTGATGATAATTAGGATAACAATTGACACTTTTAAATTAAAGTATTTAGTTCAGAGAACTTGATAACTTTAAAAGCACCCACAAGAGCTATAGATTTTCTCTAACATTTTCCCAACATTCCGAATACCGAACTTTCCCGTGTATATATATTGGAGGCTATGGAAACTGGAATATACAGGGAATGTTGTTCGTATAGCAGCAAGGCAGTTTAACCACTATGTTAGGAAAGCGATGGGAATATAGAGCTTGACACTGATTTTCGTTAATTCAAGTCCCTATACTACATTACCACGTTGGGGAAAATTTAAGAAGATTAATGACAGGAGTATTGAAATAATGGTACTAAAAAAGACTAGATAATGCGACTATTATTCTAGAACATAGAATAGAGAGGTCCGTTTGGGGAAATGTGAATTCAAAATCTTATGGGAGATGCAGAGTAAATGCGCCTAGGCCACGGTGACTGATCATAAACTATCCCATCTAATGTCTCCATCCATTGGTTGAGGTTATCGTAATCAAGTAACCTGAACCTATCAATACGGCTCAGATCAATAATCAATGGCTTCATAAATTGGTCTTACGTTTTGGCTTGCAATTCGTTCTCTCAAAACCACCAGTCATCGTGTGCTAAGGTATTGTAGCTGCCACCTTGACATGGTGGCCGGGCTTATCTATCGTGATGACCCAACCAAGCTATATTGGCTGAAACTCATGTTCTTCTAGGTCCATGCCAAGCAGGTCTGTTTGACAGCGATATGACTAAAGGCGGCAACCTAAGATCTAAGGGCGAAGTCGTACTGCTGACTGCAGAGAGGTGTGACAGCAGTAAGGTGTTTCCCTCGGGTAAACAGCATCTTCAGCGATGTCTGCCTTAACGGGAGGAAGGGGTTAAAAAAGGTCGACTTTAAAAATGTCGTATTTCACCCTTACTTCACAGACTATCGTCCCTGGCGGTAAAGCCTCTTGAGGAGCAGAACTAACTCTTCGAAAACTCCCCATAACAAGGTCGCGCGTGGTCGGCCTCAAGCAGTTATTTTTCGGGCTCTGCGATCGCATT
This sequence comes from Schistosoma japonicum, assembly GCA_025215515.1. NCBI lineage: Eukaryota > Metazoa > Platyhelminthes > Trematoda > Strigeidida > Schistosomatidae > Schistosoma > Schistosoma japonicum. The sequence goes on along the minus strand of CM046063.1, from coordinate 13,326,243 downwards.
CCCAAGTCACTAAGACCAACACTAACCCGATTTCCTTTTCAGGTATCTCAAGGCGTAATATCTATCCATGGTGTGGGCAGCCAGGAAGTGATAGTGGCCCTCATATCTTGAACAGCACGCGAGATCACCTTTTCGAGGTCAAATTTCAACCTCAACTCTTAATAACTCTCTTACCCCCACGACCAACCCTTCTCGCACAAATTTACCTCACAACGTTAATACTAATGATCCAAGTTCACGAAATGTTATTTCTGGTCTCCTGAAACCTCGCATTAAACTACATATTGGGGCTTTTAATGTCCGAACCTTGTGCTGAATAGGACAAGCCTCCTTAGATATGACTCTAGTATCCCGCTCTATCGATGTATGTTTTGTCTCGGAAACGCGTACACAGGATCCAAGTACCATCATTCACTTGACGTCACTCGGTCAAAATAAATAACCAGTCCGACTCACCCTTTATGTTTCCAGGGACCTTACTGCTACCATTCGAGGCCTTGCTGGTGTAGGCATAAGACTAAGTTCAAAAGCTGAACAGGCTCTCCTCGGCTAGATCCCAACAGACAGTCGCTCGTGCTTTGTCCGTCTAAACGATGCAGTAATAACTCGGAAAGATAGGGACACACGCCATTGCCTCTTTGTTATCTCTGCCTACGCTCCCACTGATTGCAGCTCAGATAAAGTAAAAGAAAGCCTTTCAACCTCCTTCGTAAAGCTAATCGCACTGATGTAGTGATAGTGGCTGGTAATTTTAATGCTTAAGTAGGCAGACTTAACAAAACCGAAAGGCACCTAGGTGGATCCTATGGTGTCGAGGCTCAACGAAAAGATAATGACAACCGTTTACTACAGCTATGTTCAGATAACTGTCTATTTCTAGCAAGCATCAACTTTAACCATAACGTGAGACATCAGTTGACATGGCGACCCCCACAATCAACTCGACATTGGACTCAAATAGACCATATTGCTATCAGCTATCGTTGGAGAGGCTCGATAGAAGACTGCCGCTCCTTTTAGAGCATATGCTTAGACTCGGATCATGCCTTAGTGAGAGCGCGTATTAGTCTGCGTCTCACTGGACGTAAAAGGTCTACGATAAGGATTCCCCTTAGAGTTTCAACTTAATAATGAAAAAGTCAAGAATACATTTCAGGAACAACTAGAAAACCGATTAGTCAACTGCGTAAACTGTACTCATCCTGAGTTAGCTTGGAATGATATCCAAACTGCTGTTGAAACAACATTAATATCTACTAATAAACTAAACCAAAAAATCAAGAAAACTCAGTGGATTTCAACTGCATCTACTGAACTAAAAGATGCTCGGCAACACATCCCACCTGGTTCTGAACATGATGAAAAACGTAGGTAACTTAAACACAAGCTGGTTAAAAGCTTACGGAATGATCGTGAGCAGTGGTGGGTAGCGAAAGCTAAAGAGATGGAAGAGGCAGCGGCAATAGGTAACAGTAGGAAACTGTTCAGACTTATCAAGGAAATGTGTATCAGAAATCCAACTTTAAGTGAAACCATCTCAGAAAAAAAATGGGACCATTATTCCAATCAATCCAGAAGATAAGACAGAACACTTTAGGGAACATTTCAACTGGCCTTCAGCCTCATCTCAGTTGCCCGCCATCCGCAAGCAATTTGAATGACAAATTAATGTTGGTTCCCCAAATCTTAGTGAGGTTGAGAAGGCTCTAATGAATCTAAAGCGAGGGAGAGCAGCAGGACCTGATGGATTAACCCCTGAGATATTTAAGGATGGTGGTTCAGTTTTAGCAACGAGATTAACTGATATCTTGTCTAGAATTTGAGAACTAGATGTAATTCCATCTGACTGGTCTCGAACACTAATCGTCCCAATCTATAAGAGAGGACAGAAGTCCTCGTGTGACAATTAACGAGGAATCAGTTTAACGATAATAGTATCTAAAATATTGGCTTCAGTAATACTTCGACATGTAACTAAATCTCGTGAAGAGCCAACTCAAGAAAACCAAGGTCGTCTAAAGACCCGGACGTGGTTCTATAGACAATATTCACACTTTTAGACCCCCCAAAATGGCTGTATTCTTTGACCTTAAGGCGGCGTTTGACTCTATCGATCGTATGGTTATGTAGCAATGTCTATCACTGAAAGACGTACCGGAGAAGTACATTAACCTTATACAAGCTCTCTATTCGAACACTACATGTCGAGTCAGAGCTTATGGCGGATTTTCGTCGGAATTGATCACTTCAAGTGGTGTTCGTCAAGGTTGTCCGCTTTCCCTATTTTTATTTAATTTTATGATTGTCATACTTTTAGAGTTAATATTGTCATCGCCTGATTTCTCTGGAGTTGACCTTCTTCCAGGAGATAAACTTACTGACTTAGAATATGCAAATGATATAGTTCTATTGGGTGAAGATGCTGATAAAATGCAGAATCTTTTGACAACCTTAAACATGCATGTAAGCATGTTTGGGATGCGATTCTCCCCAGCCAAATGCAAAATGTCGCCTCATGATTAGTTTGATTTGGCACGGAAGTTAGTGATAGAGAGCAAAACAGTTGAATGTGTTAACCGCTTCACTTATCTTGGGAGCCTCATCAGTCCTTACGGTCTGGTGTTTGCTGAAATCTCGGCTCGTATACATAAAGCCTTCGCCAGTTTGCGTCACTTGTGGAGTAGGCGACACATCCGTTTACTGACAAAAGGACGTGTTTACTGAGCAATAGTTTGATCTGCTTTACTTTATGGGTGTGAAACATAGCCATTAAGGATAGAGGATATTCATAGGCTTCTAGAATTCGATCATAGATGTCTTCGAAGCATTGCTCGTATTTGCTGAGACCACCGAATAAGAAATACATGGGTTAGGAATAGAGTACTAGGTAAATACAGTAAGTTTATTTGTAAGGTAGTAAGTCTTCACCAGCTGAGATGGTTAGGAGATGTGTTGCTTATGCCTGACCACTTTCTACCTTGACAAGCAATGTTTGGTGTGGCAGTGGGCTGGAAGAGAGATAGGGGTGGCCAAACGAAAACATGGCATCAGTCCTTGAAGTCATTGACAGTTGGGCTGAGCCATGGTAATAGATGCAGACTACCTGGTTGGGGCACATGTGATGATCGTAAAAAGTGACTAGAGACTTTAGGTGATATTGCTCAAAACCGTATGCAATGGCGCAGGTGCATCCACTCTTTGTTCTCCTCCAAATTCTAATTACCTGAACTTATTATAATTTTCTTTTTACTGAATCATATTTTCTTAAATCTTATCTCCGATCTCTATTCCTTCCATTAATACTAACTCTGTTACTACCTTCCCTACTCCGGGATTTGGTCCGACAATTTAATCTCTATCTGCTAATTGAGGCCTGGCAATGTGAGACGATGTACGCATATACCAAGTTCAACGTTGTAACTGACCGATTGACTGACTGTGCTAATGTAGTCGGTGGTTTGGTATATGTAGTACACGCTCCTACCACCTCAATCGATAGTGATCCACAGCCTAAATAGTTAGCCAGGTACTCTGCACCTTAACCGTATGATTTCTTATTTAGTCGTTTCACGGAAAGTGGGCAATACTTCAAAGGTATCTACGACCAAAGACCTGCAGTTTATTCATAGCTCACATTCCACAGAGTTGACTGAAGCGCAGTACACTCGTCCTTTAGTTGGTAGATGGATAACTCTCCTACACCACTAATAATACAAGTTAACGAGATAAGCGTGTTTTCTAATTTTGCACTCCAGTTTCATCTAGGCCCTAATCCACCAGTTTATTAAGATTAGTAAAGCGGTTGATTCATTTAACCACTCAACTCCCTACCTTTAATCTAGGTTTTGATTAAAACCAGCCCAGTGGTATTTCGAGTGACATACATCTTCCGAATCCGTTGGCATTATTACTGAAGGTATTCATTTGATTGTGCTTTATGCTAACGTCTCCGAAAAACAAACCAATGTCATTTGTATATTATAGATTGTTAAGTGCGTCTAAATTAACAGTTAGGTACCTATAAAAGTAGACTGCTAATGTGTATCGTTTTTATTTTCATTAAAAACATCTGTAGGAAATTTCTTTAATTATTTGGAAGCTGTATGTTTTTAAGACAATTGTATTATTTACGGATAGAGGAATTGGTTTAGCAATAGAACAAATCAGAAACGTATGTATTGTGGGGTCTTTGTTAATATATCAGTCCGATTTTAAACTCTGCGTGTGAAAGAAACATGTCCAGTATTTCATTTCACCATGGTCTTAAACCCTCTTTTTTGCTTTCCATTATTATTATCATTGGGTTTTTTCTAATCTTTTTCATGAATGATTTATGGTAAATTTAATTGGTAGTTAATTTCGTTAGTATTCGTCACAGTTTGGTCCCTATTGGGTACCACTAAAAGCCAGGGAACACTAGACATTGATTTCGTCCTAGTGTGGGACTCCTTAGTATCGATGCACATCCTCAACTCCGTCGAGGTGTCCAACCCAGGATCTTCAAGTCGGTTGTCTAACCATCATCATCACTGAGCTAGCCTCCAGTTGTTGAATTCCTGGTTTAATCAATTTTCAATATGAACCTACTTTCAATCAATGATGTTGGTGGCAACTGTCTCATTCTTGATATATCTGAACGTTATCAGTCACAATCTTCTTCACTGGAACTTCAAGAACATCTCGAAGTTAGTCACTAGTAAGTTGGTTATTTTAGTAGATTTGAAATAGATTTGTTGAAATTTGTTTACTAATTTGTTGTGTTTATTTGTCATAGATTGATCTCTGTTGGGCACCACTGTAAACCAAAAAAGATTTGAGCTCTGCTAAGAAAACCCCCTTACTAGGATGAAATAGCTATTCAGTGTCCTCTAGTTTTCTATTGTACCCAATCATGATCAGTTTATGATTAATATAAACAACAAGTTAAATGTTAATCTCCACAAAACGGTTGCAAGGTACCTTAAACATCATCTCTACACTATACTTTTACTGTCTATTCAAAGTGAAAACAATCTCACATATAATTCTTTATATTTTATGAAGAAATACATTTATCTTTATAAGTGATTTACATTTATTTAGTTAGTTAATATAAATTTAAATTATGATAAACAAGTAAATGTGTATAACATTTACCATACAAATCCTAAACGTTCATTTGTAGTATTTTTATTTGTTAAATTTTCATTGTTATTTAATTCTTTATTGAAACATTGATCATTATTACTTATAGAATGATCATTGTTATATTGATTATTCATTGATTGATTGTTATGATTAATTGTTACTAAACTTGGTTTACCTGGTAGACCAGTGCCTAATCCAATTATTGATTTTGTATGCGCTGCTTTTTCTAATGGATAAACATTTCGATCATTTGCTTTACAATGATTGATAATCTACAATGTAGATTGTAAAATGAAACAAATTAATAATTTAGATAAGTGAACAATGTCAATATTAGAGTAGTTATTTAAGATAGTTTTGTTTAGATATATAATAACTGATCAATGTGATTTCAGAGATGAGTTTCAAAGTTGTAGTGCATATTTGATACCGTGGAGCACGTTTTCCAATTTCGATGAAACAGTGATAAATAAGCATTTCTAAGTAAAGTATAATGCTTTGAAAGATAATTTTTTGTGATTGTGGGTGGTAAATGACTGAAATTAGGTGTAAAGTTGACTCTTTGATAGTGTTGTGGATGCATACTATCACTTATGAATATCATACTAGGACAAAATAACTGTTTATCCCTTCCTATTTTTCATGGTCATCTAAGGTTAATCTGTGATGTGAATCTTCAAATTCAGATATCTCCACAACACTTAGTAATAGTGGCAGTCATTATATGCTTAGTAGTGACTAATTTCATGGGGTAATTCTCAGAATTCTAATAAAAAACAGTGACGAGCGGAGTTCAGCCATATCAGGAGTGATATAGTCATCGACCAATAGCATGGGATAACGGTCACTTAGTATCAAAATTTCACGTCCACCGCTGAGTATTGATTAAATGGTCTGAGCGCTGTTTGTTTGCTACGAAACCTAAGATCTTTAGGTTGGAAACCTAGTACGGTCATCAATCTTCATAGCTATGCAGTAGTCTCGTAATAGTATGGAACAGCTATCCAGCGTCTCTTAGTTTTCAGTGATTCCTTGACTGAGGCCAGTTTGTGGTGTGAAACTGAAAAATTACTGTTAAATGTAGATATTTATATATATTCACTTCCTATAAAAGGATAGTTGTCGTACTTCCCACTATGCGTTAATAATTTAATAAAACCATGTCATGCTCTGCATTTTTCTCTTTTACAAACTTACTCTGTTGGCGTAATCTTGAAAAATATTTTCCTCCAGTTGGTATAATTTATTTTGGTTTTCTACCATTTCAATTTCTTTTCTACGTTCCTCTTTGATATTTTCTTGTTTTTTAATCTACGTTACATTTCGTTTTAGGTAAATATATGAATAAACAGTTAAATGGTATGAATTAATTTTGTTACTTATTGAAATAAGTAGTATATATGCATACTTGAATCTTATTTATTGATGCGGAATGTGACTATTAATCGAAGTCACTAGACTACCCGTGAACTATATTTCAATGTTAGGTGGTTGAAGGTAATCAGTAGGAAACACCTTTTGACCAGAGTTTCATGTTAGTTAGCTCTTATCAGAAAGAAGTATCTGTAATCGATCATTACTCAATGATTAATAAATGCAGCTATCTCAGTTCTATAGGAGAACACTAGCTGCCCGAATATCTTAGTTGTGAAATCTGAGACTGTAAAACTGGCTAATATGGATTAAAATATTACAGAAAGCATCAGTTCTGTCAAGAATATAGGTGCCATTTACTGACGAATAATAACACAAAACCCAAATGATGCATGATTTCTTGTCGAATTGTGTCCAACTGCCTTGTATGCAACATTCTTTCTGGTAATCATAAGCAGTTTTCCTATTACATGCTTATATTTAGAACTAATTAAGTCGGTGGCAAGGAATTAAGATTTATGTTAAGATATTCCGAATAGACAGATATGTTATTTACAACTCAGTATTTTAACAACACGCCGTGAGATAATAGTTACAGAATGAGTTAATGTACACAAACAAGTTTATTACAAGCTTTAATTGACTAAAAGTCATTGTTAAGCTCAAAATATATATTTCAACTTTAGATGTGATTATTTTACTGGAACTAAGTAGTACCTTTTTCCATAAGAAGCAGTGTTTATGGCGTTCAACATTTAGTTATGAAATCAGAAATTTAATACTAGCTTTGTCTACTTCAATCTAAGCATCCAGATAGTATTATATGCTTATTAATAGAAAGTAATCAAAATAGTGGTCAACATTTCAACTCAATTATCAATAAGGTAGATATCCTTTTAAGAAGTAATACAAATGAATCTCTATGCATAACCCCATTATATAACAACTTAGTAAGCTGAACGACTTATTTGTTAAATGTTGTTAAAAGTAGGTCAGTTATATTCCATCTTACGTTGAGTAGTCAGGTAGGGAATTACGAACAAATCAATTATATCATTTCCAAAGTCAAAATATCGTCATCTAAGTTAGTATGAATAGTAGTATAAGTATCCAGTGATTTGTTTATTTGATTAGATTAGTACAGTATTATGTTTAGAAACATGTAGTCTACGTCATATTCATCTAGACTAGCATATAGCTTTATATACATTCTTAGTCTAATAATACGAGGATTAGGGCTATGCCGTGATAATCTGCTCAGAATATATGTGCATATATACCAATAATGATTACCTAAAATTCATTTCTGACTGTCAACAAAAGGATAGTACAAACCTTTCCACAATGAAATAAACTTCATACCCTTTGGACAAGTTATCAGTTATCTGTACTCAGTAGCTTAATATATAATTGATTGAGACTTCAATCAACAGATACTAAGTTCTAGTTACATACTAAACTTTAGCATTGTGATGCAGTAAATACACTAAGCTAGTCAACCTAAACACTCTGTATTCTATATATTTTCATTTACACTTACAGATTCCTGTAATAATTGTTGAGATAATTGTTTTCTTTCTTCAAATCTTTTTGTTTTACATGCATTTTCATATTCAACTAAAGCTAATTCATTTGCTATTCTTTCGCGTATTTCATTCAATTCCATTTCTTTCTTTTCTTCTAATAATTTTCTACGTCTTTCTAATTCATTCATTCGATATTCATTAATTTCATGCATAATTTTCATTTGTTTCTCTTGTTTTTCTTTGGTTTCTTGTTGATATTTTTCTTCTCTTTCATTGATCGCCTTATTTAAACGTGATTCTTCAGTGTTTTGTGCATTTTTTAATTGTTCTGATAAGTATTCCTGTATTTTTTGTAGTTGGTCTTCTTTATCTCTAACGAAGATTTTAAAAAAATTTAAAAGATTTAAAATAAACATTTACGAAAATGATGGAACCTTGGACAGTTGTTTCGTTCCAGTATAGGACTTTTCAACAGTGCACACTCTCGATTCTACCAATGGAGTCGGTCGTAGAGTCGAACGCTGACGAACGCTTAACTTCCTATACCACTGAAGCGGTGTCCAATCGCGAAATTCTCATTTCCATTAATTTATGATGCTAGGACGAAACATCTGTCCGTTACTCTCTGGTTTTCAATGCCACCCTACTAACGTCAATTTGTGACAAACCCAATCAATTAAACATAATAACAGTCTACAAAAATATCTCAATTTATTTAGAAAAATGGTTGGTAGTTTCTCTTAATCACTTCTTATTTTATTTTTCTCTCAAGCTTGAGTATAGTATAACAACAAGCTTTAAAGATACTCATTTTGGTCAATCAATATAAACTTTTGTGTGAGCCAATCAACCTCACAAATGTATGAGCAGTTTTGCTCAGTCAAAGGTTAGTAGTTGTAAACGGAGATTTTATCAGTGAGAAAGAACAATACCTGTAAGTTGAAGATAACATTATCTCCACTTCTCCATATAGCTATATTTGACTATTTTAGAACCTGTAGACGAAATGAGTCTTTCATGCACCTTTAGATTGATTTTGTTTAAAGTTCATGTTTATGGTTATGGTAGGGTTAAGTTTATGGATAGATTTAGGTTTGATTAACGGTTAGTTTAGGTGAAGGGTTTTGATTTCGGTATAATTTTCATTGTGTGTTATATGTCGTTTGATTAGCAAGAACTTAATACTCGTTACGTTTAGCACCATAATTCGCATTCTCTGATGTGGAAAATGAGTTTTTCTTAATAATTTTAAGCTTTATAAGCATCGAACATAGATAGTATAATGGGCTATCTCTGATTAGCTTTGGGCTTTATAATGTCATCGCCCAAGTTCGCCTCTGGTACTATACTGTAATTCTTTCTTGTAGATTATTTTGTGTATTGACTATGCTGTTTACTAAAATTTAATAGTGTATGTATTAATTAAACGGAAACAATACATTGAGTTATTGAAAAAACATGACTGCTATTCAGTAAACAGGATAGCTTTTCAATCATGACATTTTCAGAGCTTTACAGTTTCGTTTATCTGTCCTTATCAATCTGACTGTTGGGTAGAACCAGAAAACCCTTCGAAACAAGTTCAAAAAGGCATAAAAATCAATAAAAAAAACATTGCGTTCAGTCAGCGAGCAGATAGTTTTTTATCCGAAACTCCTAGACTATGAGAAGGCACATCATATTTCCCTGATTGGACAGTTATGTTACTACTATTGTGTTTAGTAGGATAAAGAAATCTCTAGAAGCCCAAAGGATACTATAGATACCCTAGTTTTCTGTACATAATTGAACCTTGCAGTAAAGTGTTATTCTACCATATTTCCTGCCCTCTCCCTGGAGTTCATACTAAAGTGTAGTTTTAGCCTGGGGGGGGGGTTGTATCAAAGCCTAAGAGCCGAATTAAGCGGTCAACCTAGACGAGATAATAATTGACGACTGAGATTTCGCTGTCGATAAAAGAATCGAAACCACGCGTCACAACACTGACAGAATCTGATTAGTAAAACATAACAACAAAAACAAAAGCGAAAATAGATTATTGTAAGTGAAATATAAGAACTATGTTTCGTCTTATTTGATACTCATTAGCTGAATGTACTTACCCCATACTACATTTGCAAATAGAAAAAGATTAATAATTCTGTTATTGGGTTGTATGAAAGAGATGGTGTTTGTAAGTGATGAAGCAGGTTATAGAAAAAAGAGTGAATTTGTGTTTTTAACAGAGTCATGTAAAGGGATGAAGAGGATAGTAGACTAAATTGTTTATATAAACCCTAATAATCCCAAAATTGTCCTTGTAATTACTATAGCATTTCAAATAAGAATAACAATCTATTTTGATGTTCATTTTTGAATTTTTGTCACCACATTATAATAACCATTGCTATCAAATATAACATACGCACGTATGTAATTGTGCAGCTCTGAGAATGATCTCCGATAACGGACCACTTAATTAAACCATACATTTGCCTTAGTTAGCATTAATCACTTTAGAATGTGGTAGCCTATGTTGTCTTTTTTTACTGTAATTCACTGATACTATAATATTTGTGTGTATTCTTATTAGTGTAAATGTATTCCTTTATCCTTCGTAGTATTTCGTCTTCAATGAAATCTTGTGTATTCGTAACTATCTCTATATATGGTGTTTCATAGTTTATCCAATTCAATTCGTTAACTGATATTACTTATTTTACATGTATCTGTCTTATTACTGAAAAAATCTCAATCAATCTATGTTTTTTCAAACTCTACTTATATCAGTAGGTCAGTCATACACAACACAAAACTTGACATATACGTATGTTAGCTTAATTTGCCATACTAAATTAAAACAACGACTTCAGATTAACATGAATAATACTAGAATATAGTTTAATAGGAAGGAATGAGAAAGTATGTATGAAAGGATAATGGAACTTGATTTCTAGATGAAGATAAAGAGTGAATACACCTACTCCATTGTAACCGATTTTGATCAATGTTACCCTATATCTCTAACCACTGATCGTATTTGTTACTTCACAGACTTCAATTAAGTAGTCTACATTTATCAACACACCTACGACCAAACTTTTAACTGCATCATGAACAGATGTCATCTTTTAATTTGGCCACCCATATTTTCTCTTTATCCTATCCGTGTATTAGGTAACATTACATACTGAGGTAGGCGGTGGATTAGGATACATAATATGCGTTCTAGCCAGCTCAGTTGATGAAAATGTACATACTACTATTCACATAGCTATTGAAAATGATGTATTAGTTTTGATTGAAAATGTTGGTTATAAAGACTGGCCTTATTTGTTCATGCGTGATTATAATTAGTTCACAAATCTTCGCCGTGTTAAATACTTTAGGCTTCAATTAGAAATGTTACATTTGTTGGCATATATTCCCCTCTGTATACTCTATCAAAAAAAACGGGAGAAGAATATACTGGATCGTGTACAGATTGCATATAAGAGATGGAAACAATGATTGTAGCAGTTGGATTAGTAGAATACCTATCGTGATTGGAAGTAGGTGGAAAATAGTGACTGTTAAAAACACTAAATATGTTTTTAAATAATTAAAAGAGAATTTTTTACAATATTACTCGGCTGCAGCTGAGAATTCCCTACTGTAACAAAATTTATGGCACTTAATCAGATTATTATATAAATTGAAATGGTTTATTAAGATTGGTATTTTTAGTTGTTTGAATACATCACAGACTGATGTTGGCAGGGTACCAGTGGAAAAGAAAGAGCATTGGATAGCTGCCAACATCAATCTGTGGCATATTTAATCAACTATATTTTGAGTATTTATAGGAAGTGCCTTCTCCTTGATAGCGTCTTGAAGTGTTGTTAACACTTTAGATACCTGATAACTTGAAGTATTTGTCAACCAGTTCTTTAAGTTATCTATCTATATGTCGTACGGCTTTTGTAGACCAGTTTGTTTCTATTTATGCGCTATTTAGCCGTTTGATTAGTCACAATCCTAGGATGGATTCAATAATCGTCTTATTGACTGATAGATGTTTTTGTTAAACATGACATTGTCATCAGAGCAATGCCTCTATAAATATTTAAACGTTCATTTATTATTGTTTACTATGAATTTCACAAATTATTAATATGGGTTATCTTATAGTTCCTACATCAGTGTAAATTCATAACCTCATCAAAAATAAAATACTTAGCATTCACATCTCATAGTGAACACTCCATTCTCAGATCGGCTGAATCAGAATCAATCGATCTCTGTACCCCCACGTGAAGTGTAGGCTGCCGACTAGCATTCTCCAACCAACCCTATCCTCGGCTTTTGTTCCCAATTCTTCTCATTTTCTGTTCATTCTCTTCATATCTGTCTCCGATTCCCGACACAATGTGTTCTTTGGTATTTCTCTTTTCCTTTGACCTTGAGGATTATAAGTCAATCCTTGTCTTATGACAGTTTGATGATTTCCTCAATGTTTGTTCTATTCATCTCCAGTGTCTTTTCCTAATTTCTTTCTCGGCTGGAAGTTAGTTTATTCTCTGTCATAGAAGGTTGTTGTTGATGGCATCTGGTCAGCTGATCTGAAGTATCTTGTGGGGACAGCTGTTAATAAATACATGTATCTTTTGACTGAAGGCTTTCGTAGTTCTTCAAGTTTTAGCTTCATACACTAGAACTGTCCTCACATTTGTATTGAAAATACTGACTTTAATGTTGGCTAACAGTTAGTTTGAGTTCCAGACGTTTTTCAGCTGTAGAAATGCTGCTCTTGCTGCCAGTTTGTCAGGGTTTCGAAATCAGACTATAACGAAATGTTTGTTTAGAACTCCACATTTATCAGCTGTTCCTCACTTGATGCCGATCTGTGTCAGACAAGCCCTCTTAAGATAGGTTCTAGTTAGTTAGTTGTAATTAGTGAGCATATATTCAATCATGAGAGAGCTTGTGTACTCTGTGGAATTCAAACCTGTATCAACCAGTATCCCAATCTGAGACATCACCACTTATCTAGTCGGTCAGCAATAAACCTTCTATACGACTAAACTATTTACACTTACTAGACAAAACATTAGTCATTACTTACTTATCATTCATTATAATCACACAGTTTCTAACTCCTTACTACTTATTTAGTAGTAGTTACTTACAATAAGTATTTCGAAGAAAAACAAACAAGGATTAATAATACATTCAAAACCATAATCAAATTGTTTATTTACTAACTTGAATATTTCACGCTCTTTTAAGATACGCATTTTTGTCATTTTAATCTTAGCTGCTGCAAACAATCGACATTGTTCTTCAATTTCCTTTATTATTATTGTTTGAAGATAGGAGAAATTAATAGAAATGAGAAACATTGATTATTGTATAATAAAGTAACATTAAAATTCATTATTAAATCTACTTATCTAATAGAATTCATGTAAACAAATAATATTAAGTTTTCTAAAATAAGTAATACAAGGAAAACTTTAGAGAAATGTTTTGTATAATTTAAGTTGGATTGTGACTGGTAACTGGAATTCAGGATGTGCGTTTCGTCCTATTTGGGACTCGCTGGCTGGATGTACCTGCATCTCAATGTTAATGTTTGTGAAGAAATTTGAACTCAGTCTGTTTCGTGCCAAACGCCATCGAGTTTACCACTCGACGAAATGGATTGAGTTTGAATCCCACTGTGAACATCAACACTGAGATGCAGGTACTTCCAGCCAACGAGTCCCACTTAGGACAAAACACTGCGTCGTGGGTTCTACTTTCCCAGTCACAATCCAACTTAAATAATGCTTGTGAATAATTGCTATATCGAGAAAATTATATCAAGATGCACATATAGAGACAGAGATTGTCAAGCTTCAGTCCATAAAAAATCAACGAAATGATACAAGTTCATCCTAATGTTTTGTATAGTTTGGTTGTAGTTAGTAAGTGAAATAGTTTCTGAGACTTGTTAGTTGGATATATGAAGTACTTATTTCGAATTCTCATTACCTTCGATAATTCATTTTTAATTCAGGGTGTACACATAGTAACAGAAACTGATCTATTCTAGTCATGACCATTAATATAAGTCGTTCTATGTCGTCGCTTCATTCACCTTATCAAATTATACTTTCTGACAGGTTAACCTTTCAAGTAAGATTAGTAAGAAGTACAAGCGGCAGTGTTATTGATTGGGATAATTTAATGAAGCTCACAGTCTATTGTTTCATGATTGATTCAACGATTTGTTGTATATTAGCGTATAAACATGAACATATTATTTCTTGTACATTTATTTCTTATCTACTAATATTCTTTCATATTGATGTCAATCATCTCCTCACTACGTAATGAATAGTTTATGGTGACAGGTAACGTTGCTAGTTTACATAGTAAATTGAATTCACAGACCACATCACCAATTCTTGAAGATACTACTATTTTCTATCCCTATGAAGTTTAAGGCAACACTGTTCATCTTTAGTGTCAGAAACGTTATTGGTGGTTTCTCTCTTTTCAAACTTGACTATTCACAGTCATCATGAGATTGTATATCGTAATGTATAATTTATTCTTTGAAGAAAGTATCTACTACTTATAGCGAACTGTTTAAATACATGATCAACAGAATTTGATCACAAATAGATGACTATGCAAACACGACATTGGTTACTACTACTCAGTGATCAATCAGTGAAAATATCTCACAGTCCCATAGGAAGTCAGTTACAAACTATATTGCTTACTAGGAACGCCTGAGATTGAGATATTAATAAATTAGGTTTGACTTACGTACATTGAATCTCAGTTAGTACAAACTTAATTGAAGTACAATTTCGTTTTATTTAACAAAACATCCAATAGACTAGAATACGAGTCAAGAGGAACTCTGAATACTGTGAGTTAGAATACTTTAAATTGAATGTATATTATGAATAGTGATATGTATCATCATCTGCATAACTCATCAGAAACTTAATATTAATGCTTTCATTATGGCCTAATTCCAGTACCCATAGTTTCAAACTACTTGTAAGTAATATATATATATATATCACTTTGTAACGACGCTTTATGTAAAAGTGCTGATTACATAACAAGCATAGTTTTATCAGTAGTATATCTAAAAAAATGAAAATATTCTCACCTCATCACGTAATCTTTCTATATCTCTCATTTGTTTTTGACCATTAATTTGATCAAGAAATTCCTTGGCAAGTTTATTCATTTGTTCACGATAGATCTGTTCAAGTTTTTCACGTTCTAAGAGATCGGTTGTTGCAATTTTTCGTAATTCTTCACCTTCAGCTAAAATTAGCTCTTTCTGACGTTTTTTCTGTTCATCGTGTTCTTTGATTCTATGGAATATGTGATTAAACCGAAAGAAACTACTGACTTTTAAAAGTGTAAATTTGTAGAGTCTAATGAATTAGAATTACACTTAGGCAGCTTTAAAGAAGAGAAACTAGAAATCATTAAACCTTTGTGCAGTCTTAAAATGTGGTTCTACTGGACTGGTTTTCTGTGCTTCTTTTAGTGGTAGGATCTAGAACCTACAAGCCCTGGAATCATCGCTTAACATTCAGTTTATTTAGTTGTTAGCCAACTCATGCTAATTCAGCTTAGTATGTTGCATATCATCTTTATTAATACTGAGTATGAGTGAGATGATATTTTCTATCTAGCTACTGTGCATTATATTAAACATCTGCACACTAATAGACTAAGAATGCACACTATATACTTCAATCATTGTAGTATTTTAATATGGTTTCTTTGTATTGACCATCCCACGCCAGTTCAAAATGCCTAAACGTTTTGGTCAAGTATTATGCAACTGCTGTCACTAAGTACGTAAGCCAAAAACCTTACCTAACACCTGAGATCTGTTCGATGTTTACAATGAGAAGACCTATCGAAACAAGCAGGAATCTTTATTTCCTGATAACATCTGCATATATACAATCGTTTCCCACAGACCATTGAGGCAATTGGCTGCAAATTCGACTAGTATATTACAGATTGTCCAAGCATTTATGAATAAAAAAAGCTGCAGTTAGGCAGTCAGTTATGTATACTTGTGGACTGTTTCAATTTGCCACACCATATCAGTACATCGCGATGATTACCGAAAGTATCAGAAGTACCAATTACACTAGTGGTGGTAAAAAAGTTTGGAGATGAAAAGTATAATATAATTTCAAAGCTCAGTATTTAAGTAAAGATAAAGAGTAAATGCATCTGTGCCATTGTGACTGATTCGGAACAATAGCAGTTATTAAGAATCTCCAACAATTGATTATGAACTAACCAACAAAAATCAGACCAATAAGATGCGGACCTAAGTAGGTCATTCCAATTGATAAAATCTATCATTGAGTTTGTTTATCACTTCGCATCGCTTGTATATCTAATAGACCTACCTACTTAGAAACAATGCAAATTTATCTCTTTATATTTTAGATGACATATTACAAAATCAGTTATCGTGGTACAAAAGCATTACTTTAACTGTTTTGTTCAAAATCCTATGTTTTATCATCATCTTAGAGGTAGAAGATATTTACATTATCTTTAATGTTTATTATGTGACCATTTCACCATTTTGAGCAGTTTTTCCATTGACGCAGTTGATGACTACTCCAGATGAGTATTTAGTTTTCATTCAAGATTTTGTTTCAAGCTCTATCACATACGCTAATTACGCTTTACATCCAGCATGCCAAGCTGAGCTACACTATTGACTACAGACAGTTACTGGTAACGTTAGGTGACTAAAACTGGATCATCAATGAAAATGACACTTTACTATGCATCACTCTTTTGTTAAATGAATGTCTACAAGCGACAGAAGTTCTACTGAATATTGCACTTATTGTACATTGCAAATTTTGCAGATAACCTCACTATGTATAGTTTTTCTTACTATTTCATTGTTCATTTGTATAGTTTATCAACTCGGACATTTGCAGCAAGATATATGTTGTTTATAACTGATTGAGTGAATGAATAAAGGCATGCTTAACAAAATAAAAAGAAGCATTGATTATGTCTTGTTATTATAGTATGTTTGAATTAATTTTACTGTTTGAAGCCATTAGTATTGGATTATAATCTTCGTATAAACATTTAACTGATAAGTCTCAAATAAATTGTTAATTATATCTGAGACTTTATTTAATATCACAAATTGGCCTGAATTAGACAACCATTGATCAATAGGAAGCAATGAACAGCTGTTTCGTCCTAGTATGGGGCACTTCAACAGTGTACACCTAAAACCACACCAGGGACCAAGCGTAGAATCCTCTGGAAATGCTGATAACGCCTTACCATTAAACCACTGAGTTAGATCCCGACGGTTGATATTTTTAATTCTGTTAATTCACGATACGTTCTTGCGACTTCATTCATTGCCATTGGTTGGTGATTGCATCACATCCGACACACTTAAACTCCACTGGTCACGTTTTCTCACTAGAACTTTAGGAATATTACCCCAAGAAGTTAGTCACTTTTAATACGATATTGATTGTAACTGGTTGTTATGGTGATAATCGAATGTCATTTTGATATCGTGAATCGGTTTAACTATATCATGAGTTGACTGAAGTACAAATATAAACCGTCTGAAGTCAACTCGTTGATCTGATGGTAAAGCGTTTGCTGTGAAATCGGATGGTCCTGTGCCCGATCCTTGATGGGGTTATCGATACACACTGCTGAAGAGTTACATACTGTGACGGAACAGTTGCTTCTTGGCGACTAATGATGGGTCATATCAAAGTGATATTCAACAAACTTCACAACATCTAATTAAACTTTATTGTTGACCACAATATTAAAATTTATGACAAGATGGTGAATCAAAGAAATCTTCTCCAGATAGATCAATTTACTACAAAGATTGATCAATTTGTGTTTGATTGTTGACAACAAGAAACTACAAACTTTTATTAATATTGTGTAATGAAAATATAAATCATTTACTGAGCTGTTAATTCTTGAGCCATTAACATATTTTTCTCATGTCTTTTCTCAGCTTCCTCTTGTTCTTTCTTTATTGCTAAATAACAAGATGAGAGTAAACATGAAAGTAACAGCTTAACTGAAACAGTATGAGTAAACTATTCTTTCAGAGTTCAATGAATCTGTTTTTAGTTTAAAGTGGTTGTTAATAGTCAATATGAAACTTTATTTGATCTATCTTTCGTGTTAGTTGGAACTGTTCAGTAAGACATACCTGTAATCTTGACTACCTTCAACTACCTAACAATATAGTATACTTGTTGTTCAGTCACTTAGACTAGTCATCACAATACAAATTGATCAGTGGGACTCGACCAACTAAAAACGAACAGATCACCTTAACATTGGATCATACTTAGTGATCAATGTAAACAATTAAGATATTATTAGTATTACATCATGGAAACTATAAGTCATCACGTGATTTCTCAACTGTTATTACATCATTTGTCATTTATAAATTACAATAATCGTAAACTTGTTATTCAGTTTTGTACTTATCACGATTTATTAATTTATACTGGATTGTTGTCCTTGTAATGTAATCATAAGATTTCTAAAATTCTATTACCTCTGACATTTTGATCTATAGATTATGGACGGGGGGGGGATGAATGAAGATTTTGTGTTGGTTTATCACTTGTTTTGGACATATACAATTATTTCACCATAGGATACAGTATAATCGGTAGATGTAGAAGAAACCATAATTCCCGTTAAGTGTTAAGTGATATTTAGATAAACATTTATGTACTGATACTACATCATACCTATCCTATAGTTTAACAGGATATCAATAATATTTTGTTTCTAAGCATCAATTTTCACTAAACAGAAAATATAAAATATAGATTATTTTTAAGAGAACCTTAGTCTGTACTTTGGTTGTTCATTGTGTTTTTTACGAATTTTAATGTTCATCAACTCCTTTAAAATGCTGATTGGATTCTAGTTGTAATGTAGCAACTAGTCTAAAGATTTGAGGAGCAATAAGATTCGTCACAACACAATGATCAACCAGTGCATATATTTCAGTCCTGCAAGGGGTGTGTAATGGCTGGAATAGCTCAGTGGTAGCTGTAGCAGACTGTTAGACTTGGTGACCCAGAATCAATTTTAAGGCATAAAATACTGGAGATTTTCAAATAATATGGAACCCTGATCCAGTGTTTCTTATCGGCTACCCTTAAATCAACCTTTCGTATTTAAGACTAACATAGTTTCCATTCGAACAGCTTAAGACCTAAATATCAAAATATTTTTATTAGGCAAGTTGTAATATCTGGTACTACTACTCAACAATAAAACATCAACTGTATTTAAGCTATGGTACCCAATAAAAAAGCGCAAAAGACAGTTATTTACATGAACTTTTTGACTCTCTCAAGAAAAGACGTAGTATTGTATGTCTACACTATATCCATGATGTATAATCCTAAAACAAAATATAACAAAGTAACATATTCATAGGCTAATTAACTTACTAGATTATCGTAAAGTGGAAAGTGGGTTTTCATGTTAGTATTTAGTGTGCAGCGTATAAATTTGAAATGTAAAATAATGTGTGAGATGATTTGTGATCTTTCAAGAAAACTTGCCAGTCAAATACTCTACAAATACACGGTAGCTTGAATTCAGTAACAC
Organism: Schistosoma japonicum; assembly: GCA_025215515.1. Taxonomy (NCBI): domain Eukaryota; kingdom Metazoa; phylum Platyhelminthes; class Trematoda; order Strigeidida; family Schistosomatidae; genus Schistosoma; species Schistosoma japonicum. Next base: position 13,306,558 of record CM046063.1, on the reverse strand, counting down.
TAATCGACCTCGGTTAAAAAACTTTCCAAGTCCAGGGAGCATTAAGAAGCTTTCTCGTCCCAGTATGGGACTGCTTAGTAGTGCTTATCCACAAAACGCCATGGAATCGGGCTCAAGATCCACAGGATTGGAGTTAACCATCTAACCGTCAGATTACTTAGCTAGCATTCAATTGTATATATTTATAGCTTTCACAAATTTACAATAAACTTAATCGAACTCATCCATCGTTGTGGGCACGTAATTACTCACTCATTTGTTGTGTGGTGACATATACGGAAATGTTAAATCTATCACTTAAAAGGAACAATAAAAACAATTCAAAAACGACACCTCAGAAACGAGTTATTTTTTCTTCAATATTTTGAATACTGTACAACTGTTCAATACTTCCCACTTTTCAATGGTACCCAGTCAAGTGAAATCTGTGACAAATACAAACATTACAGATACAAGGATGGATTTGTATCTTCTCGCTGATTTGTTGTTAACTGAAGCTGGTCAATCTCTGTTAATATATGTGCATTCTAAGTGAATTGCTTCGATATAACGATTATTCACAATTATTTTTTAAGTTGGATTGTGACTGGGTAGTGGAATCCAGGACGCGCGTTCCGTCCTATTTACGACTCATCGGCTGGATGTCCCGAATAGGATGAAACGCGGATCCTAGATTCAACTTCTCAGTCACAATCCAACATAAATAAATATTACAAATATATATTCAACTTGTTTTATTATCATTTACCATTGAAATGTACTTTTATACAATTACATTATTGAACATTGAATCATAAATATGACTATATTTATTACCTGATTCAATAGATTTCCTCATCTTTTCGACATATATTTTCTCTTTTTTTTCTTCTAGTTTGTTTTTCAAATGTTTAAATTCTAGTTGCATATCACGTTCTTTCAAGGTTTCTGTAAGAATTAAACCAGACTATAAAAAAAATCCATAACAACAACTTTGAGCATAGGGGACCAGGAGGAGAGACGAGGAAAATAAAAATTCAATTTATATGATGGGAATCGGGGGGGGGAAGGGAAGCTATCTGCAACGTCTACAGGATTCAATAAATGGATTGGATCCTTTCCTTTAATTTAATTATTGAGTTCTGTTTGAAATTACGTTTTTTTAATATGAATTACTACTTACTAATCGTATCTATTGTTGAGTAAAATTTCGGCAGGGAGGGGGGTGATAGGTTTAGTGTTATGTCGGGCGATTCAAGAAGGGCACCTAACTTTACCAACTGTTTTTCAGAAGACTGTTTCTTTTGTATTCAGTACATGTACATCAATTATTTTATTTCTGTTATTGTCATATTCCCATCGACCTTACTTGCCATGGGATTCATAAATTGTTATCATATCTTTCGTCATTTAGGAACTATAGTCAATTAATTGTGTATCTGTACCTCCTCCCCTTCTACAATCTTTAGTCATTGTTTTTTTTGTATAAGTATCATTCTTCCTGTTGGTATGCAGTGTAGTCAGGTTTAGTGTGCATATATATAGATAGGTAAAATTCAATCCAACTGTCTGGTGGTTAACTTAGTTATCTTGTGTTATTCATTTTAGCTTGGGGAATAGTATTCATGTGGGTAGACGTGTTCGTACACTGATCGGTACCATCGAGGTGACTTTTTTCCTTATATTGTGATTAAGCGTTTATCGAAAATATAACACTTGACACATTTAAGGATTCATGAAGACTTTAATAAATGAAGTCTATAAGTAGTTATACTATAGTTTTGTAAACGAGGTTTAGTGATTCTTTAAATCATTTGTCTAATTTTGAAGCTCTGTATTTAGTCATTCAGTTGAGAGTTTGTACAGATTGAAAGTATTTCATTACAGAAGTAATAAAACCTTTGGGGATTTAGTGGTTTTAAGTAGTCTATTAATTATTTTAAGTTTGATTATTGAAATATAGCTAAATCATCACTCTTAGGCATTCATTTCTGAATTCTTATAATCATAAAAAATTTCACAAGTAATTCTTTATTGTCTTACAATTTGTTATTAGTCATTTCAGTGAGAAGTTTTAAGAGATGAAGTTGTAAGACATTAATCGTTTCTCACACATCAATATGTACAGAAGTCATGTGTCGAAGTTATCATCTATTTTAGGATTTCTACCTTACGAGATTGTTTACTAAACTATTAATTAGGCGATTTCATTCTTGGCTTGCTATGAATAAAGTAAATCAAAACAGAAATACGCTTCGATTTTCGCGTATTATTTACAACTTACATGGAAAAAAAATATCAAATAACTTCAAGTATTCTAAAAATGATTCAGTATCAGTGCACTAGCGACTAACTTCTGGAAGTAATTTCTAGGGTTTTCATAAGAAGATGTGATTAGTGGAGTTCAACCATGTTGGGTGTTAGCGTGTTCAACCACCTGTGACAATTGATGGATTCTAGCAGATATATCACGAATTGATTGAGTTAGAAAAAACAACTGTTGGAAGCCGGCTCAGTAGTCTAATGGTTAAGCGTTCTACGTGAAGTCTGAAGGTAATGGGCTTAATCCCATAGTGGGGTTGTGTGATACGCACTGCCGAACAGTCTCATACTAAGGCAAAGCATATGTCTAGTTCTTTGCTGTCATTAGTTATCTGACTAAAATTAATTCATGATATTAAAGCTAAATACAAATTTATTTTTATCTCAGATCGTAAGTCACGAAAGATAAATTCATATATTTTAAAGCTTAGCGTAGGAATTTAAACTTCAGCATCAGACAGTCAGTCGTGTACAACACGGAACTTGAGACATATGTGCATCGATTTAGGTTGTAGCATCACATTAACATATCAAGATGAAAGCAATCGAGGTAATAGTAACATCAATAGTAATAAAGAAGACTCAATATAGAAAGTATGGTTTAAAAAAAAATAAATTTGCGGCTTCAATGGCATAAAAGGATATTAAGCTCATGAAAGCCAAACATTAAATGCACTTATATCGTTTGGACTGATTCCTAGTTATATGAATCACTGAATCTCTCAAACCACTGAATACGTCGATCTCAAGCAGCGCTAACCAGATACTCTTCATCTGTCAACGTGGCTTGAAACAGCTATAAAGAACTTTATCAAATGATGCCATGTTTTTGTATACTTATCCCTACCTTTTTCCCGTTCTACTTTTGTATCAGTCAGCACTGCACGTAGTAATAAGTGGTGGTCGAGCATATATAATACATGTTCAAACCATTTCAATCGATAAAGATCCATAACTTAATCAACTGACTTATTATCTTCTACCGATACTCTATATTTAACCGTAGCATTGCTTGCTCAATGGGTTTAACAAACACGACCGATGCACAATATAATTTTCTTGATTCTGATTAGGAGGTCTGTATACTAAACCTTAGCAGTATAAGTTAAACCATTTAAACCGGTCACTACTTAATAGTATCATTAAGCTTATGCTTTTGAACTTACATGTAATAATCGAACACGATCTGTTTCATAGTATAATTGTAGTTTTGCTTTGTCAATTGCTTTCTTTCTCTGTTCCGCCTGATATTTTGCTTCTTCACGATCAATAGCCAATTTTGCTTTTTCTTCTTCAGCTAAGCGATTAGCACGTTCTTCTAGTTTCTTTTGTCTTCCACCCTGTTAATTTTCATCATTTTAGTAAATTGTTTAGTTTTAAAAAAAGAACAGATAATAAATAATAACAATATTAATTGATTATTGACACCAAAGATCATAACTGATAGTGGTATTTTGTTGTAAAGCTAATCTATGTACCTGAACCACTTGGAGTTGTAAAAGCAACTTCAAAATTACGGCGCATATATTAAAGTGTGTTGGTGGTAATCGCCTGTATCATTGTTAATTTCAGTCAAACATGCGTAAAAAACTTGTCATTAAACGTTGACATTCCATTAGGAATTCATTTATCGATGATGATAAACATGAAATGGTTATAAAAGAATGGACAGAAGTACATGGTATTTGATGAACTATATGAACTTCACTGGCCGACCAACCTAAGTATACACAGGTCAAATATAGGTGGAAAGTTATGGAAGCACTTGATACGATTGAGTAAGATTTATTGATAAATTTAAGTAGTATCTACGTTTCTTAAGTACAAATGGTTCATTTAGACTGTAGAAATGAAAATACTATGATGGAATTCGTATTACTTGCTACCAAATGAATATATTTAGAGTCAGTCTGTATTTATAAATAGATGAACTAACCATGACAATGATCGGAAATTCTAACTTGGTGAACAGTTCACCTGCAATTTATATTCTTCCTACGTTTATATATGAATTTCATTGAAAATTTAATATAGTGTAGAAATTGTCGAGTTCACTTTGTATATCTGGAACCTTCTATCTGTTAATTCATGATTATGTTCATATACAAATAGTTTCAGTCGTGATTAACGAAATATTCTTCTGCTGAATAAGTGATTCCGTAACTACATTCAAATAACAAGATTCCTAAGACTATTAAAATTCATTGAGTTTTTCTTAACAGTTTGACAGTAATAGATTTAAAATAAGTGAGAAAAGCATAGGGATGTCAAATGTACATCACCTAAGAATTTTGACATACTTTAAACTTTTGAAAGTTCATTAATTTGATCTAGCCAATCATTAGCTGGATATGCAGATGAATAAAGTTTATGTGTGTACGTTAAGATGAATAAACGTATGGTTAGAAGATTCACACAATGATTTCATCTAAAGTATGTTAGATCTTTTCAATATGACTCAGTTACATTTGAAGAAAATTGTAGGGTGATAGTCCCTTTACTCTTTTGGTGTGAAAACAAACATTGATGTTTGTCTACTGCTGAGGAGTTCAATCCTAGAACGAAGAAGCTGTCCTGTGATTCAGTTCATGATGTGTGAGCATGAAAGTCTCCTTGAGTAAATACAATTAACTAAGAAACTTTACCTACAACCAAGTCATCACTACTTGACCAGTCAGATTAGGCTATTTCATAATGCATTCAGCGTTAGCGTGCAAATTATGTAGTTTAGCCTTGTCACAAAACATTTGTCAATCAAAGTCCATTTCATAAAAATTATGAAACAATTGTCGGTTTACAGTCAACATGCCTACAACATAATTAAAATATGGTATTACAAATTGAACTTGTCATAGAACCAGTAAAAACCCGAAACTGCTGAACAGCTGTTTCACGAGTGTATGATACTAATTTCCCCATCGAGGGTAGATCGTAGTGTCCTCAGGTCTCGCAGCAAACACTTAGCATTTAAACCTCTAAATAAACATTTAAAATTGATATTTATAACTTCAATGAGTGACCTCATCCATGACCATTGCTGCCCAAGTACTGATCACTTGACATGGTTTGACTCCACTGGTGGCATCTTCCTAATGGAGCACCTACATTATCCCCCTAAGATCAATCACTAATAAGTTTGTTTTGTTTCAAGTTCGACAAACTCTACAACATCGAATAATACAATAAAAATAGTACATAGTCAAATAAACAAAATGGATCGTACCAAAAGTGTATTTGTCCAATTTTTTATCATTTCTTTGGATTGGGCTTTAATTTTCTCAAGTTCCAACTTTTTTTCTTCTACTTTAGCGGTTTCACTTAAGTTATTATCCAGCTGTTTTTGCAAACGTTCCCATTCTGATTGACTTATTAGCTTTACCCGTCTAATATCCATAGATCTATTGTTATTAGGATTTTCAAATGAAAATTCTTTTTTGTCTATTATTTAATAAAGATTTTCAAAAATTTAATTTAGAGTATTCTTTTTATAAAACGTTGTGGAGATGATTAAATTCTAAATTTTCTATCATAAACTGACTTTAGCTAGACAGGCATCAAAAGCAAAAAAGCACTGGATAACTATTTCATTCTAGTGTTAGGCGTTTCAGTAAGAGCTTTTATTTGTAGGTTTACCAGAAGTAGGATGTAAGTAATTTTGATGAATTATTTGCTTGTTGCTGTTAAACTCCAGTGCTATTTGAATATTTTGAGAATTTCAGTAATGCTTTGAAAATAATATCACGTTTGATACTTGTTTGTTGTACACATTGGGGGAGAAAAGTTTGTTTGTTGACAAAAGTAAAATTTCCAAACTTCATTTAAAAGCATTTTCATAAAAATAACTCTGGATTGCAACATTTTGTGGGATTTCGGAGAAAAACATGCAACACTAAGACCGTGATAAATAAATTTATGCTAAAGAGAGAATAGGAGCATAACTTTGTAAGTGAGTTGACTCTCTTGCTTTGAATCTGTTTAAATTAGTCAACAAGTCCTAAATGAGGCAAAATCTGATATATATGTATGAACTATGACATAACAGAAAAATGTGATCGTTTATGAGAAAACTCCAAGTTGGAAGATGGTAGTTTATGTTGCGTGACAAAGGTATCTAGCTTTTGTTTAAAACTCTTCACCGATTAGACTGTCGTGATGAAGGCTAGGTGGACGTTCTACGTGAAATATTTTGTCAGTATATAAGAACGAGTAAGCATCTGTGAAGTCACCGTTGGATAGGCGACTTGTTTACTACACTAGAGTTTCGTTGTAGAAGAATTTCTTTGTTGTGGTGATCTGGGTCTTAGAGTGTTTTGTATAGCTAAAGGAGAATTCTTCCTAATCTTCTGTATTGAAGAGAAATGAGGCGTAGTTTCCGTAGATAATATTTGTATTGCACACTTTTTAGACCGACTAGACATCGGGTTGCTTGAGGGTAAATTTTTACAGAAAGTCTGTATTCTTCTTTAAATTTGGTGGGGTTTCAACATTATCGTTTTATAGGTGGGTTGGACAGAGGTCTTACACAATCCAAGAATCAAATTTTAAGTTAGTCCTGCTAGCTGTTTTTGGATAAAACCTAGGATAATGTTAGCTTTGTCTAAACTGCTCATATGGTTTACCAAGGTGTCCAAAGTGTATGTGAATGTTAGACCTAAGTTACACTCTTTCGACGTATTTAGATAGATGTGATTGAGTAGAATTTACTTAACCGGATGGTTATTTTAAGTGCAGATATTCTTTGCTGACATTTTGTCAAATTGATAAATGCTTCTTTTTTCTATTCACATTTCTAACTTCGTTAAGTAATTTGGGAGGGTTTAAGAGCCCTTTTCAATTTTTATGTCTCGCTGTATTTTAACGCTGTCGATGTACTTAAGAAGGGGTGAATTTAGTTTGCCTGGAAGGTCATTTATAAGTGCGAGGAATATAAGAAGTCCATGGATTCCACTTCATGTAATTTCTGGTGTGGAGGCTACTTAGTTTATTAGAACTTAACCTTGGTGCAGAATACTCTGCCTTCCAGGCAGTTTTTAAGTTAAGAGAGTTAAAGGTTTGTGAATATAGAGCTTATTGCTTTCTAAACAAAAGTTGCTTGTAATACAGCCTCAACAATTTGCTATAAATCTAGGAATAAGGCATGCTGTGGCATCTTCTGTTACCAGTAGGTTGTTCAACTATCGCCTGTTAGTATAATGATCGGAAGTGCATGGTCTACCTTTACAGAAGTCCAGCTGAGATCCATGTAATGTTTCGCACTTGTCTATATGTTCCGTAGTTTTATCGCTAATCAACCCTTTTATTACCTTGATAACATAGTGACAAAGCTACTGGTCTATAGCGTTAGAGCTTCTATGATTTAAAAGAGTGAATAAACAAAGTGAAATAGATATAAAGACGGATATCAAACTATTTACCGTCACTGAGACTGGATATAACAAATAAACCTTAGTATTTATTGTTTTGAAAAGACAAAAGTTGATGATCAAAGTATTCATAAGTTATAACTTACTATTCATAGCATAAATCTAAAACTAACACAGTACTATTTGTTTTCAAGTACGTACTTGACAAAACACACTATGATTTCATCTGCTATATATTACATCATCGTAGTTAAAACATATTATGCAATTATAATAAAGTATTGTTTAATATAATATTTATTATACTTAATATAATATATCATATACAAGAGACTGGGAAGGAATAAACTTTCCATTTAATTTAAAATTTTTCAACAAAAGCTCGCTAAATTATCGATATATATGTTTAATATTATAATCCCTATTATGTTAATTTCTTACTTTTCATTCTAGCTGTTGCGTTCAAGTTAGACAGACTCTGTAACCATGGTGATAGAATGTAAAATCATTCGGTACAATATTTTAACCTTTGAATTTCGCTTGGCAGAATTAGCGATATGTTTGTTTCTTAAAATTTACGTCCAGTTGGTAAGAAAATGTTTTTGGTTATAACTAATTGAAACATTTGTTATGCTCCATTTAAAATAGAAGGGCAAAGAGATTATTCATGCATATGGGTTATATCAGTAAATAACTCCCTAATATAAACAGATAGGAAGTATCGATCATTGCTTCGGACTATGTTTTTCTAGTGGAAACTTCTAGGCAAAAGTTCTAAGTTGTGCATCATCATAAGATCACGATAGGACACGCCATGAAAAAATACTCCCATAGACAACTAGCATATACGTTGCAAGGCCCTTTACTTTCTATTTACCGGTAAATGTATTTTTCTTCGCATTAATCACTGTTTTCGGCCCTCTGCCCTTTTAATGCATGAATTTGATGGTTAACCCCGCGAGTATGTTAAAATCTCCTGCTTGATTACTAACTAGACTAAATCTTATAACTACCGCAGAATCATAGGGCTAATTTCCTTTAGAGTTATAATTTGTATTTTGTTATTTGTAATGAAATATGCTACGTTCAGGTTTTATGAAGAATAATGACAAGGTTTAATTGCCTTAAGGAACAATTATCTAAGACCACTTAGCTGATCTTAGCCAGGTTAAAATAATTGCCTATTTTTGGATAGTTTATGAGGTCTCTATTCTCTAGTAAACAAATGATAAATCACCAAGGAAATCTACTCACATTTCCTGTACGGCAGCCAAAGAAATCCAATTTTTGTTTTCAAACAGATGTTGTAAATGTCGTCGTGATCTGATTATGCGTTAGTGAAAGTGGCTAAAAATATGATGCTTCTGCTAAACAAAAAACTTGTAATAAGGTGATGACTAAGACTGCAACGCGAATAATAGTGATAAAAATTTACTCCTGAAAACAAGTACTCCTTAAATGTACAGGTACAATCTTTCTGGTGAAGAAAACATAGAATAACATCTAAGGAATTTCAAAGAGTGCTTGAAACATTTGTTAAATGTGATGCGAGAATGGTCGTGAAAATCATGATTACAGTAGTAGTTATATTTAACAGAACAGTCACAAGCAGTAATATAATACTACAAATTTATTACTGAAAATAGGTCTAAACTAATTTTACAAGCTTAATCAATTTGAAACGACACGCATAGTATGATGAAATCTAAGGAATTTCGTCAAACAAAATTTCAAGGATCACAACAAAAATGTGCTAAATTTGATTAGAGATTAAGAACAAATACCATGTTTACAGCGGTGATGGTGAAATTGTCATCAGGAGACTGAACCATTCAATCAAAATCTAGTCGTCATCTTCACGTAAGTGAATCGCAGTCAAACTTCAGTGATAAGGTTTAAGTGTTCCAGTTTACACAACTATTCGGTTATCTTTTAGACATATTTTGGTGATGCAAACCATTTTTAAGGCAGAGGATATGATCTAACTTTTAAGGATGTAGTCTCAAGTATGTACCGGAAATACCCGTATAATTCTGGATTTAACCTTTCTACAGTTATATATTAACCTCGGGACTCTTAGTGTTAAATGCAGAAGCGAGAGTCTACGCGCAGTCCTTTCCTGTTGTATGAATAATGGCTCTAAAACCCTGAAGACTGTATATCGAGGTTGCATCCTGAATTATAACTTTTAGTGTTTCCTACTTACTGCCGTTAGTTGACGGAAAGTTACTAAAAACATATGTATGCATACATCTTAAGTCTTTTCAGAAGGTTAGTGTATCAGACAGCCAGCCTACTTCCAATCATGTATTGAGGCGGTCTGTGCATAGAAGCATATCTGACAATCCGATAGCTTATCTTTTCGCATTTGATTTCTACGGTATATATATTGCGTAGTGTTCAGCAAATTGATCAGAGATCAAGATAATAAAGAAATGCTCTTAAAACAATAAGCTGTCTTGTTACAAATTAGTTTTTTAGGCGCTAAGCTACAGCTAAGAGATAGACCGATCACGTTTACTTTGTGACCGGAGAATAGGAGTATGTCAATCTACCGACTGGAGGATTATCCTTTCTTGAATTCCACATTTTTCGTTCGTCCTTACCAGATCAGTGTATTCTAAAATGGTTTCTTATGATACTGTCATAGTTTTAGTAATCATTACACATGACCTTTTCCACAGTAAGTGGAGGAAGAGAGACTCCAGGATGATATGACGGGGATTTTACGGCAGTAAAATATATTCGTGATCACTATATTCTTTCAGCCTAGAGACTTCAAGGCCTTTTATTATAGAATCACTTGTACACGATTCTATCCAAAGTGAGCTTTAAGCAATGTTGCTGTAAAGATTATATTCTTATGATGAGTGCCTAAAGTTGACAATAAAGTTTAAGTTGTCATTTGAGAGGAAGGAATATAGACACTATATGGGGCTCAGTCGTTGGTCACTCCGCTTGTTTAATGGAACGGTTCACTCAAAAATATAGGTTTCAGAAGGTCTACAGAGATCATCATGCAAAACTAAACGATGATTGCTATTCGCACTACAGAATAGCATGTTGCAGTGATGAAGCCTGGAATATAGGACTTCATGAACTTTAAGATCACAGCACCTGCGAAAACTACAGAGACATCACTCTTCTTTCGATACCCGGAAAAGTATAAAACAAAGTGTTATTGAACCGAGTAAAAGACCCAGTCGACACTCAACTTCGAGACCAACAGGTCGGATTTCGTAAAGACCGATCGTGTATTGACCGAATCGCTACCCTACGATTCATTGTTAGCCAGTCTATTGAATGGAATTTAACCCTTTACTTTAACTTACTCGACTACGAAAAAGCATTCGACAGCGTGGATAGGAGAGTATTATGGAGCCTTTCATGACATTATGTCGCACCTGAAAAGTTAGTCAACATCATACAGAACTCCTACAATGAACTACTTGTAAAATCCTGCATGGAGGTCAACTCACGAATTCATTCGAAGTGAAGATCGGTGTTAGACAAGGCTGTTTACTGTCACCGTTCCTCTTCCTACTGGTAGTTGACTGGATCATGAAGATCTCAATATCTCAAGGCAATCTCGGAATACAGTGGACAACATCGATGAAACTAGATGACCTAGACTTGCAGATGATCTAGCTCTCCTATCACACATACAGCAACACATGCAGATGAAGACGGAGATTGTAGTAGCAGTCTTGGCAGCAGTAAGCCTCAATATACACAAATGGAAAAGCCGAATCCTCAGATACAAAACAACCAACACTAATCCATTTTCATTTGGCGGAGAAATTCCGGAAGATGTAGTATCTTTTACATACTTGGCTAGCATTTTCGATAGACAAGGAGGGTCTGATCAGTGGCAGATGTGAAGGCGCGGATTGGATAGGTAAGAGCAGCATTCCTTACAAGTTAAAAACATCTGGAACTCAAACCAACTGTCAGCCAACATTAAAGTTAGAATTTCCAATACAAATGTGAAAACAGTCAGTAATGTTGTATAGAGCTGAAACTTAGAGAACTACGAAAAGCATCATTCATAAGATACAAGTATTTAAAAACAATTATTTCCTTAAAATACTTCAGATCCGTTGGCTGGATACAATCAACAATAACCTCCCATGGCAGACGAAATATCAACTTTCAGTAGAGGCAGAAATTAGGAAAAGACACTGGAAGTGGATAGGATAAACACTGATAAAACCACAAAATTGTGTCACAAGACAAGCATTAACATGGAACCCTGGAGGTCGAAGGAAAAGAGGGAGACCCAAGAATACACTGCGTCGGGAACTGGAGTCAGACATGAAGAGACTGAAGTTTACTTGGGAAGGACTGGAAAGGAAAGTTCAGGATAGAGTTGGTTGGAAAATACTGGTCGGCGGCCTATGCTGCACATGGGGTAACAGGCATTGATTGATTGAACTTTAAGAAAAAATGCTTAGTGTCACTCGACTCCTGACAAGTTAGACATGAGGGATAGTATGGAAAAGTGTGGAGATATTTACTTGTATCATCCAGAGTTAATGATTAATATGAAAAGTAAAATCAGAAACGATAGCAATAAGATTTAAAAGTCTGCAGGTAGAGGTGTTGAATAATGAACTCACTGTGTGTAAGAAAAATGGTGCCTGTCTGATGACGACTACGCTACGCAACCCGCTATGGCATAAGTTTTGAAGGAAAGGTTCAGGACGAAGCATTTGGTAGATTACATATTTATCGACAAGCTGTTAGACGGCTCCATTATCAAAGGAAAGTACCTAATCAAATTCAAAATTTTGTCATAAGAAATGAAAATGTCTCCAGAATAAACGAAGCATGCTTTTTAATCTACTCATACACAGAACGAAAAAAAACTAAGGGTTGCGCAGAATTTATTAAAACGAACAAAATTCTTTCCTTTAAATAACCAATGGGGTCTGTAAAAGTACGAAGTGATAAATTTATACAGGATTTAATCAATCGCATAACGAGACAAGTAATTAGGAATCCTAAATGATGCAGTCTGCTTTTATGATACTAAAACCTACACCATTAAATAGTACTTGCTGAATTTTCGTTGAATACCGTGTATTGGAAACCTTCCATTGACATATAACCGGTTACCGTTTCTTTTCTTGTACATAATTTATTGTAATTCAAATATGCACTTGCTATACCGTTTAATCTATACAGCTAACAAAGTTTTAGCTTTCCCTCTACAAAGTAACCTTTTAGGTGCTACATAACAACCGCTGTACTCGCAGACAGAACGACTGTCTTGCAGGTGCATTCTCTCAGTCCATCCCTCACTCTCATGGACTTTATTTAGTCATTCACTCTGCCGACTAATCAACGTCTGTTTAATTCCGTTAGTTTGAAAGGGTGAATCTTATTGGCATCTCATCGGCAAATGGTCACATCAACCAGCTATTGTGGTCCTAAATTTCAAAGAATTTCGATATAAGCTTTCATGAGTATATTCATGATAGTCGATTTGTATAAGTCATAGCAAAAAACAATTCACTGAGTTGCTTTGATAAATACATAAATGACAAGGAACTATGAGTCTAGTTAGAGCACCTAAACCAACGAAGTCATATAAATAAATTGATGTTAGAAACGTTAGTCATCCTCTTAGATTGAGTATCAGTGCACAATATATTATCGCTGAAGGTTAGTGTATACCAATCACCGACACGACCTAACATGTGTTAGTAGAAACTCGTCTTCTAAGCACGGATTCAGCTAGTTCATTGTTTAGTGACCAGCAGCTGACATAACCAATGCAACTAGCACAAAATTTACTAATAAGTAGTGGTACTCTACTGAATAATGAATCTTTCAAAATAACTTTGATGCCAATAACGATGCCATCAGAAGTATTTAGTAATCGCTTTAGAAAGCTAACTTATTGTAATGTCAGCAGAGTCTTATATGATTATGCTGTAAGAAAGAGGATGTGAGACTTCCATGGTAAGCGTACCTACTCCTAGCAAGCTAATGTTACAGCGATAGTGACCTCTTTACAAGAATAGGCTGAATGGTTTCAATAATTAGCTGCACTATCTTATTTGCGTGGTCATTGCTTAACCTAATTCCTATTGTATAAGTGGTGTGATGCAACTGATTAAGTTGTGCAAACGTCGCACCGCGTGATGACACCGTTAGCCTGGCTTACCCTAACTTTGGTGGCCATAATTACAAACTGGTTAGTAATTAAATTGTATTTAAGGTGGTAATAACAAGAAGAGTTATAAACACACTAACACACGCCGCTTTGCATCGATTCCCATAACGCGGATCTATTAGCTTGTCATTAATAATGGCGTCCTTTCTTCGTTGTCTTTAAACGACACAACGTTCAATAGGCGTCAGATGGTATCAAATATGATGAGGTTAGATATTCCAACGACCATACACCTTACGACTATAGGCTCGTCTGACGAAGTACAGAAGACGGAAAAAACTGCTCGAGATCCAGCTAAATTGACTTGTGAAAAAACCGTTAAGGCATTACCATTTAGATAGTTAGCTAAGATCATTGCATAATAAATGAAACTGTGAATTAAGCAGGCTCCGACGGTCTGGAAAAATTGATTAAGTGAATATTTACATACTATGAAAGTGAGATACAAACGGCTACATATACAAATAATTCGTAATGAAATTTCTTTCTACTGAACAATATTGATATGCCAAGAAGTTCATAAAGTTAAACAGTAACCAGACGAGTGGACTATGATCCCGACAGTCATAATGGAACAGCACGTTCTAGTACAGTAGCTGACGAGAACGCATTAAATGTGTAAACAGTAGCTTTACGAACAGCCCGATTACATAATATCAGCAGTATAAGATTGTGGACGTGGTTGACGCTTCGGATGAAGTGTCAGTTACTTATGTAATTAATCTTAACACTGAAGTCTAATAAAAACTTCATCGCTTGGACTCATTTAAACCTTTGTTTAGGTGATCGATGTTACTAAATTACTAAACACGATAACTGACTATAGCCACTAGTTTTGATGCATTTTTAGTCACTGGTCGGTATGTCTCTCATCCTTTTTACAAATGATAACGTTGTAGTTGTGTACAAATTATACCAACTATTTTGGAGACATACAAGGTTTTGCGAGCGTCCTCCAATTTCGACAATAGTTAAACCAAGACACTATATAGAAAGTTCTAGAGAAATTGCTTGAAAATGTTTTGTAGTCAACATAAAACATACAAGAATTCAAAAACTTTAAAATGTGCTTCTAGAAAGAATGTCCTGTCAGAACTATGCAAAGTAAAGGTAGTCTATCACTCAGAGCATATCACCAATGAACAAACTCATGGATACATCAAGGCATTATTAGTAGCATCAATAGGCTAAAATAAGACCAGATCATTTAATGTGGACAAAAAAGTACATGGGACCCTTTCACTAGCTTGTTAACATGCACAATGCACCGCAGTCCCTCGCTAGTGTCACTGATACGCTCCAACGTTACGTAATAAAGCCATAACACCAAAAGCACCTTAATGACAAGGCTGACTAAGTGTCCCTAAAATCAGGAAAATCATTTAAAAATTCAGTAACTTGTGAATAAGGAGAATGAGTAAGACCTCTCGACATGTGACACCAGAGATGACAGATGACTGCGATTGCCTACAATGCTCAGTAACTCCAGTCAATTTCATTTTATTTAGTTAATACGTCCTACATATTAATGTAATTTTGATTAAGTATTTCGTTCCGACCTCTAGACCTTACAATATTTGTATTTCCACTCACCATGCCAAACTGCCACACTGAGTTTTAAAGAGATCAGCTGGGAACAACTCCGGAAAATTTCGATGAAAAGATACAATATTCATTTTCTAAATATATGGAAAAAATGATGGTTATAAATATACCTATTGAGCACTGATAAGATCGCGAGTAGGTCATGACCTAAAGATCAGCTTCAACAGCTTGAGCTATTTGTGACTAAATAAACAGAAACACTGAAAGTCGGATATTTTTGAAAATTCTAAATATGATTGTTTTCCACAATTTCTCTCTAGACTGCAATGTTTTAGTACACTAGCATTTAATGTTTGTTGTTTAGATTAGGACTATATTTTCTGCTACTAATAGTTTGTAAGTAGTATGAAGTGTATAGCAAAATTAATTTGTCCCCGGTCATCAATACTTTCCACATATTTCAGAATCACATTTGGTCACATATTAACTCAATCTTACCGTGCTTTTTATTTTTGACCTCAAGTTTTCCACAGAATAAACACTGGTGGCCCAACACTTCTGTTGACTGAGATGTGTCCAGAATTTACAAAATTAAGACGAAACACTATTTACATTCATTCACTATAATCAGTTATTAAGACTTGAAAATCAAATTAGAAATTATGACAAGTCCTTATCCCTTTTCTCCCCTTAACATCTGAAAAATATTCACCTATAAATCTGTATTTCAATAAGTAGTGTAAAATAGCATTTGAAAATATTTTCTAACGATTGTACACGGTCAGCTTGCTTTATCTAATGAAAGCCAGTTGACTGAAGTTTTATAGATATACCAAATAAGTATTAGTTACAGCATCAGTCCAAGAATTATATTTTTAAGTGCTACAAACATTATCCAATCAATCGAACATTAAGAACTGATTATGAGATATTGCGGATACCTAAAGCCTCTATATTTCAATAAAACTGATGTTATGAATTCCAGTCACTAAAGATAACCGTTGGCCAAATTATTAATGTGACCTAGCCGGAACCATTACGGTGACCGCGGGTAGTAAGACTGACTGATTGATGCCCTTAAGTATGTCCTGATCCTGATAGTCTTAAGTCGGATAGAAGAATACAAGATTTACATTACAAACGTTCTTATATATACAAATAAGGCCTGACCGTACAGCCAACCAATCGGGAAAATAATATCAAAAGTTGCTTCTTTCATTGTACTAAGAACCATGAATATCCAAAACAGTACTAGAAGATTCTTCGTAGTAATCATGTTTATTAAAATTCCAAGTTTCTTGAGCAATAAACACGAAATAATATTGACTCCATAATAGCACAAGCTCCTGAACTTAAACTAAACATATCACGAAGGTTGAATAAAAAATACGATTTGTCTACTGATGAACAAGGACTATTATTGAAGTATATGAAACCAAGTACTGAAAAACACACCTAACCCATAATACCATAAAATCTGAAAGACATAGAATTTCAATACAACTTTCTAAATGAATCCTAGATTTGTAGCAAACTATTCTACATTAACTTGATCGACTTTTAAGTAAAAAGCTCTGTCCATAGGAAAGAAATTTTGTGATGCAAACCACAAAATTAACGATTTCCTATGAATTCCAGTATTCCCTAATACACACATTGTTTGCCAAATTAAATTTTAAATACTAGGTCATTTACACTGTGAATAAACTGTTTCGATTCCCTTATTTTTTGTTTTGTTGGTTATACCTCGAGGTGTGGTGTAGCAACTTAGGCCAATACATATGTGTCAGGCTCAACGTTGATTATGACTACATGAGTCAAACTACGTATTACAGCTGGGAGTTGCAAGCTGTCAATTTAGTGGTTATTAGCTCAAAGCTTTGAATATTGTTTAGCTTTTGTTCACTCCAATAGTAACTAGAACAGTTCAAGCTAACGATATCTTTACGATAATCAGAAGATGAAATGTTTAAATAAGTTTAGCTGTTAACATTTCGCAATTTTTTCGAGAAAAAGTAATATAAACGAGTGTTTTGAAAAGATTATTTTACCAAAATTATAAGTGTACTTACCGAGAACAGAGTCGTTTAATTGGAAATGATCCATACTTTATACGTGAAGGTTAGTGATGTTACCCGATCGCTTAGATTGTAGTATGTGGTATCTGAAACCTACTGGTTAAAAGTCGAATACTTTAAGCACTAATCTACTACTTCATATCCAAAAACACTCTCATTAATTAATGACAAAGGAAAAACGCAGGGAAATAGGTAGGGATACATTACACATAAATATAATGGAATATTTACAAACAGCCATGATAAGTTACTAATATTTTCCAATGACCATTCAATTTAAGTGGATTCGACCTTTTCTATCAGCACAACATTTTCTAGTGGTTGTTCATCCGAGCAATCACTATCTTCATCTGATTTACATTCTGACTTCGATTTTAGTTTCCGTTTAGCTATCCGTTTCGCCTTTTTCATTTGACGTTTAGCACGCTTTTTAGCAGTTTTTTCAGCAGCCAAATCATTTAATTCTTTTTGTTTCATTTGAAACTCTTTATTTAAACGTTCCTGTTAAGTAAATTTGTATTATACACAATAGAAACTCACTTCTTCTGCATTTTTCTCAATCATTTCTAAACGAGTATATTCCCTACGTCTAATTCCCCTGTAAATATGGAAATCTCCACTGCCTACTCCAGCTGCAGAACCTAGTAATTTGTTTCAGTTGGAAATAAAACAGTAACAGTACCCCATACATTACGAACGAATTCGGGTGGTGGTTTTGGAAGTTGAGGTTGAATTAATTCAGGAGCTACGACAGCCTCTTCCTTTATAAACATACTAAATGCAAGAATGCCATTAACACGCTTACTGGATGGGCGAAAAACCGCTCAATATCACGTCGCACGAAGTCATATGTTCCCATCTTACGATACTCATTACGTTTGATTTCTCCACTAGCTTCAAGATCGATATCTCTGTGAGTGTTGTTCAAATTCATGCGCAAAAAAGGACCACGGTTTATCTAAGTACGGAAAAAAAATTGGAATCTATATTATGATTCATGATCTGGTTAGCGTTTTTTTTTTAGCAAGTTTTTGTTTTACGGGATAGGGATGCTAGCCCTATGCCCAACCCTCCTCCTTTACCCGAGTTTGGGACCGGCAGCAACCCTAGAAGAGCTGCGGGCGGATGTTTTTCGTATTATATATATATATGTACGCAAAGTGGTTTTTAATTCAGAACTTTTCTCTTTAAGTGTAGTGACGCCAAGCATATCTCACTAAATAAGACACGTTGAATATCAATATGCCAGATATACTTTCTAACTAACAAGTTGTTTAAAACTGTCAAATGCATTCGTTAGGTTTAGACAATTCATCATATCATATAATATCATGCTGGAGGAGAATAATATGCCGTACAAAAGATTGACTTTCCATCAAAAGTAATTTTTTATATGATTACTAACAATATTTTATATATTTCAAAGGAATCAACTAAGTAGCATAATTTGTAGCTGCTCTCGTTTTGAACACAAGAGTTTAGCGAAAGTAACACATTTCTGTTGTTGTTAATAATCGTGAAGCACAATATAGAAGAAACGAAGAACCAGAAGTCAAAACTATAGTGTTACCAACTACATAATTCCTAAACTAGTCGTACAAAACATTGAGTATAAGGAAGACATTAAAATCTCTCCATTATTTTAATAGGTGAATTTAAATGAGATTCGTTGGCGATGGTAGAAAATGAGGTATGTATTTTTATATCTACTACGTACTGCCAGCAATATCAAATCAACAGCCAAGAGTTTTCAGTTTCGATCCACTGAATTGGTTTAAGGGGATTGTGATCCTTTTATTAGGGTATACCATAAAGCTTAGAAGCTTAGACATCACAACCTTTGAACTAATCAATGAAGTGGCTACATAGAAAGTTTCAAAATAAGTCATTTAATGTGGAGATTTAATAAATTACATCATTTTGAGGTACATTGGGTTACCAGTTACTGACTACTTGAAAACACTGTACAAGATAAAATACTTTAAGTAAAAATCCTGGACTGAAACTTGGTACTAATCAGTAAGTTATATGATGAATCTCAAGGTGATCGGCTAGTTATTGGGATACAATCCCATTTAGTTAATAGATCTGCAGTTATCATAAGGTTGGTCCGAGAAAAATAAAATATACGAATCACCCGACTGCAAGTATATCAACAAAAAACGATGCAACTGTAGCATACTACTAGTTAAACATAAAGATCCCTGACCATCAATATGGTTTAATGATTACGTAGTTGAGGGAAATAAAAAAAAACGGTGATGGCTGGGTATTGTGGCAGAAAGCAATATTCACTTAGTCACTGACACTAACTGAGCAGGATACACTTAGAATGCAATTTACAGTCGTATACTGATGTCTTCATAATGGAAACTGGATCCTTGAGTATGCACAATTTACAATATAAGAATATTCAAAGCAGATTTATAGACTCAAATTTTAAAATAAAACGCACCAAATGTCAACATTTCATATTAATGAGTCTCAGACGATCCCTCAGTGTTAGGAGTAATCTACATCAATATAACTTTATACTTCGAGATGCAGATAGAATATTGTTGTGACGAGGTAGTGCAAGCCAGATGACTTGCGCTTGAGTCATCTTGATAATGTTGAATTTCGAGTCACTGAGATCTTGAAACTGAACTCAGTAGTACAGAAACAAGATTAGTTACCGAATCAATTACACCAACTTAGGCGTAATTGGTATAGTAAATTTTTTTTGGTAACGCTGACATTTGAAATTGTTTTGTTAACATGATCGTTGGACATCCCTTAGCTCTAAACTATTTGTACCAATCTCATTAAAGCAAAATCGATAGGACTAAGAAACCGGTACAAACCAAACACAAGTCAAATCTTCACCCCAAGATCATAGCTCAAAGTATGGTTATGTTAACCATTCGTTTTAAGTAAGTCAAGTTTGACGAGAAAATCAGTATTAATTACTTGCAGGATGGAAAATTATTTCACAGCACCATTTTGAGTCAAAATATGTTTTAAATAATATCAAAATCAAATTGAAAACCGTTCAAACTCTGTACTGTGTTTTTAGTCCTGCCCAAAAAATAAGCGACCGTCAACTATAACAGAGCCAACATAAAACTTAATAAACGAAAATCGAAACCCAACCAGTACTTCAAAATACTGAGCGCCCAAATGACCTTGCCTGATAAATCGTCGATTCACTTAAACTACAATTCAATATCCCAGGCTTTTCAACAAGCTTGCTCACACCAACTGACTTGTTCGGGCTTGAATCTTCATACTTATGCGGAATTTTCCGGTTTTTAGTAGTGTCCAGCATAAGAATTCTGGAACTCAAGCGCGAACTGATGTCACTTAAGTATGTACATGTGTGTGGTGGGGGTGGATGATTGTTTATCCCAGGGTAGTGAATTGACAATGACTAGCAGCTTACACGTTGCTTGATAGCCAGTTGGATAATAAAATGACAAATTGAGGAATACTCATAAAATAAAAACTAGGGGAAGCGAATAATGATTATGATGAGGTATAAATAATACTAAAAGAATAGGTAGACGAATTAGGCGAACTGATAGTGGTGGTAAATGCAACAAAAAAGGTAGTAGGTGTGCACCATGAGGAGCTGACAGAACATGGTTAACCAATTCTGCAAGAGGTAGGTGTGTACATGCGCATTTTTCCAGTTGCCTATTAAAAGTGTTTACTGAGTCGGAGGAGATCACAGAAATTGGGATAACATTTTAGATCGGGTAAACTCCCAATAAGAAGTGTAGCCTGATCTGAGCGTGTATTTTTGGCGTAAGATTTTGTGGGGATTGCCTAGTTGTAGACTACGAGGGATTTGAGGTAACATCACCTTAGACAAGTAGCTGGGCTGTTCAGGATTTTGAAAACTGTTGTTAAGTCACATCACACTATCCTGTGGGTAAGCAAGGATACGCCAAGGTAACGTTGCCAGTCTTTGTGAGACCTTAGTCTGAGTTTCGTTATTTATTTCTTAGCTCATTACAGCACTTTCTGTAACAGGTTTGCATTTCATTAGAAGAGATGAATGAATATACTGTTTGTTTCGAAATGTGGTTGTATTTTAGTCTTTTACGCAACGAAAAAGAGCATCCTAACCACTTTTATACAAAATAGAGCAAGATTCAGGGTTTGTTAGAGTTTCTTTGGTAGACATTGCTGGTATAGAGTGTGTGGGACAGGAAGAGACCCAGGTTTCGCCCAGTTATGCCAGTATAGAGGCGGTCTCCGCAGAAGTAACAGTGTAGCCCGCCCCCCACTCTTCTGGGATAGGAAGGTTCAAAATGTGGCATTTCTTTGTGCCGAAATGTAGACCATTGACCTGTGACTAATGTTTTGGCCGAAATAAGTAATACCTACTTGTTGCTACTATAGTGTATGGCTTTATTTATCTTTTCATCATCTGTATATGTCAACACAATGTTAGTCTGTTGGGGAAGTCCTTGAGGAAAAGAAGGGAAAGCAGAGGTTCCAAGATGGCTACTCCTGTGACTCATGAAAATGCCTAACTTCACCTGCACCGTACCTGTTCACTTAAGTGTAGAATTTTCAGCCTTGTTAATAGTTCTGTAACAATTTGAGTAGTTAGTCAAAGAAGACTACACTTAAAATCTTCTCCAGCAAAACGTTGTAAGGAACTATACCGAATGCCTTAGAAAAGTTGACGAGTACTTTGTGGACGAAGATTTTCTGGTCCTAGCGGTGTTTCAAGCTATTCGATATAAGAAAGCATCTGTTGTACGGAATCTGCTCTCTCTAAAGCCGTGCTACACTTCGTGGAATGTCCTGTTTGGTCGCCCACCAAGCTTTCTAGTACTCTCGATAGTACTGGAAACAAACCAGTAGATTTATAACAGGTTAAATTTCGCCTGCCCACGTCTTTGATTAATGGAAAGAGAATAACATTTTATCACTTACTTGAAATTTGCTTGCTATCTAAGGAGTGCTAGAATTGATTGTAAACATGTGTACAAATTATTTATGCGCATTGCTATAAACAGCCAAGCGAATGTTTTAACTTAAGAACTTGTCTTGATGAAGTGCCCCCATGTTTTTTCAGGACTAACTCTAGTGTGAATTAGGTCTGGGCCTCTGGCACTGGAAGGTACAGCGAGTCTAAACAGGGTAATCTTGGTTCAGCTGCCTAGTAAAATTTGTCGTAAAAACCTCTACCACCTCATCGCTAGTCGGATTTTCTACCCCCTGGTTCTCTTGGATGACTCGGTTTGCGGTGTAAAAAAAACTAATACAAGTGTGTAGGATTTTTTGTATATTTTTTATCCAGATCACTTTAGCAGGATCACTTATTTTTCCTTATTCTGACATAAACTGTGATTCTTAAAACTAGGTAGGCTGCTTGTTTGAAATTCCCTAGACTGGTTTATTCAACTATATCAAGCTCTTCTTTTCTTTTGGAGCAGCCTTATTATGAACCTTGTTCTCTAGGATATTTTAGTGGCTGATCTGTTCATTCATGTGGGGACGTTGTTAGATATGGCTTTTATGATTTCACTTTGATGGCTTTCTGAAGGTCGCTTATGAACGTGTGTACCCACTTCCGTGGCCTTAGAGCCTGTTATAGTTGCTCGCTTAAGGCTGTATAGATTGCTTTGTCGTAGCAGCAAAACGGAAAACTTTTATCTCATGGTATCTACTTGCCAGCTACAATGCTGAAAGCGACCAGCCCATAATCACTGTTTCCTAATTATGCTTGTGCTTGTACGTTTTCGACTAGAAGTTGGCCGTTTCTTATTAGATAGTGTAACCATAACCATCCACAGCTACAATTCCGCCCCATGTCACTTCCAATGTGCTTAAAATAGCTTCCGCTGTTGTCGCTAATTCTTTATCGAAATATTCTTTCGGTGTCGTTCTTAATGATGATGTGCTGAAATCACCCATGAAGACTAGCTGGTCATACTGAAAGTGTGGGAATATAGACAATATCTCAAGTATCCGCTCTTTCTTCAGGAACTTGCTTGCAGGAGGCTAGCATATGTTTCCGATTCGGTATTTTGTGTCACTTGATCTAAAGCAGCACTTAAAGGACTCTGGAAGGTTGGCAAGATGGGCCGTGAAAAAATGTTGGTGCATAGTTGTTTACTGATACTTATTGCAACCCCGAACTTCTTAAAGCACTCCTTGTCTCATTTGAATGATGACATGTTCTCAATGTTGACTTCCTTGTCTGCAACGTTTAATAGCAATCATATTTTTGTAAAAATTGAGATCCGAAGTTCAGGGAGAGCTAACATGTTACTTAGCTTGTTTATCTTACCCCTCAGTCCCCATAGATTGCTATTAAGACATTTACACGTACGTTTTGCTAGTGTTTGGTTGCAGCAGAATGAGTTTAGGCCGCATACTTAGGATTGGCTTGAAGATACGGTTACATAGAGTCTGGTTTGGTTAGGTTAGTTATTCAAGTGTATCAATCCTTCAATTTGATGGCCGGGGACTTTCTGATCATTGGTAATCGTGACCCGCGTTCTACGCTACGATTGGAGAATCAAGAAGAACCCTGAGTGGGGAGAGATATTCCTCTGCTGAGTTTCTGTCGCTGTACAAACGGCATGAGGTTGGCGGTATGGAGCTTGGTTCAGAGGTGGTGTATAAGTCATCCCAACGTTGTTTATCACGTAAGTACCTACTTCCAAGTAGAGTGTTGTTGGTGATCGGGACACTTAACTAATTAAGGTTTTCAGTCTTTTGTTCAGAGATTTCCCTGTGCCAGTTTTCAGTGGGGCTTGCAGCTTATGGCCTGGTCGTTTGTTAGGCTCATCCGTGAGAGTCAATATAAATGCAGGATAATTTCTGCAACGCCATTGTTTCTTCTTTCTGTTTGATGATTTCGGCTGAGGAGGTTGGACCATCAGCTCACTGGGGTGTAAAAATACTAGTGAGCCGGTGTAGCTTTCCACTGAGTTTGCCAGCAAATTTCTAAAGTTTTCTCTTGAAAATGGGTATTCGGGTTGTGTGGTAATTTCCAGGCCCTGTTCTACTAATGTTATTAGTAATGACATGGACTTTAATAACCTCAACCCCATAAAAGACCTAACTCTACATTTTGAGCAGACGTACGAAAGCCACATGCACGAACGTTCCAGCGTAAAATCATAGTACCGCTATTGTAATTCCTTATTGCAACCTCAGTGAATACATCTGTAAAAGAAATTGTATGCGAATGCTGAGAAGGCTTTCTTTACTAATAAGAGACAAATATCACAATCATCCTTGTCGCTATTCTGTTTCTATTTTTCTTGTTACGACGACTCTTCGTGGTCAATTTCCTGACATCCTAGGTTTTTCTTGGATGGATGAGTAAAAGTATAGCCCTTGTCATTAGGAGTTTGGCCAATGTTATCTGTTTCGGGCAGACCATGAGAGTTGTTGGTGGGTGTTCAGTTTAGGCACTCGGCACCTAATTCTGTTTGTCGCCGAGGGATCATAGGGTCACATATCTTTTGTGTTACTCAATTACTATGTTATCAAACTATTAATCGGAACGTTTGACTGATTCATTGATATGTCTATGTGCCACAATGTGACTAATATAAATTTTGATAGTTCAGTAGATGACTAACCTCCTCCTGATGCCTATTCAGTCTTATGCCCAAATAAGATAAAAACATGTCGATGAAACATCCAGACACATGGGATCGTGTTTTAAAAACTCTTTTCTGTATAAATAAAACCTGACTACTCAGTCAACCAACTAGGAAATAACCATATTCCTAAACAAATCATTACCAAATAGTTCTCGTAGAGAATGTCAGGATATAAATTTTTCTCATTTCTGTGAAGTGTTCGGACACAGATTTCTGATTTTGAAAGACATTCATTGTGAAATACCTGAAAATGACTTCACTTTTATCTGGATTTATAAGGGTATAAACAGTTGGATTCGAGATTCCAAACGAGTAATATTTTGTATTTTCGATACTTATGCTGTTCTTCCCACGGAAGTGACGTGTTACATGACAAATAAAAATGGTTTTTATAGCTTCTAAATCGACCATCTACGTGTAATGTATTTTCCACCTTTCATCACATCCTGTATCTATAGGATGTGTTTAGACCTACAGGTAACTTTGCACGAAATTGTCGCCAGACTGTCGATTTAGAGTGTGGGCTAAACTACAGCCAAAACCGGAAGAAGTCGACATAAACTTATGTCGGTTTCCGAAACGTAAATTAGCACTAATTAAGGCAAATGACTTTAACTATCTTTGGGTATGATGTTAGATGATCCAATCAGGGTAGCCAGTCAGTTCATTGGTAAGTCGGTTGGTTTTCGTGTCTCTGAGTAGGCCTGAGTAGAAGTATCTTGGGTTGTCTCGTCTGTCATAGTTGAGTCTAGAGTAATGATATGGCTGTAAGGAGTGGAAGTAGCTTTTTCATGTTTGCAGTGAAGCTTAGTATAGCTACAGTTGCCGGTTGGTGAACCGACGGGATAGCAAAGAAATAGCTCTGTTCTGCGCAGATATTTTGGTCGGTTAAACAAATTTTAATTATGTGTGGAGCAGGTCTAAGATTGTCTTCAGATCTGCGAGAATTGTTAATCAATGATATATAGTTAAATTTATTCATGTTTTGTGATATATAGGTCCTTCTAGAGGGTATGTTCCTTTTTCTTTCCTATGAGAATTATGATAATGTTTGTGAGTCCTGAGGCTTTCCCTTTTGTTGTTTGTCTGTCGGGCTGAATAAAGTAATTAATAGTGCGATCATCGTTAGGTGTCTGGGTTTGTGACTTAGAAAAAGTGTTGTAGCTTAGTATTGAGCTAGTTACGCCAATGTCAGTGGGTAAGTCGTTGTTTATTATCTATAGTGAATTCACGTCTACTTCTTGGGTATTTTGTGCATAGCTATTATTATCCTTATTATTTCCTATAACATTTAATGGTTTTACTTAATATGCTTAAGACTGATGTTGCTGAACTCATCTTGTTTTTCCTGCTAGAGTTATTAGGCGGAGTGTTGCTTTTTGTTTCTAGTAAACTTAGGTCTGTAGTGCGGATACTAGGTGTATTGTCAATATTATTCTTTTTCGTTTCTGTAGCATTCACACTTCCAATCATTACAACTTATGTAATTGGGAGTAGTGGTTTTGTGGTCTTCATGTTAAGTGAACTTGTTGAGATGGTAATGCCAGAGTATTTGTGCAGCTTGTCAGACTTGCCTGACATACGCTAACAGAAAAATGAGCTTCTTTCCCCATTTTGTTATATAACGATGTTTTATTCTTCGAAGGATATTTCTTTATATACTAACAACAATTTGTTTGGTCCAAGAGGATCTAAGTACTCACTATCATTTGTTACCTTTACAAGAGGTTTTTTGTTTACGATCCCTTCTGCTTCTGTTGAAAACGCTTGTAATGGTTCGTCGGTTAATGTCTTCTGGGTCAAGCGAGATCTTAGAATCCTTCTTACAGTTCTTATAATATGTTCTCACACGCCTTCTCGAAAATTTATTCTGGGTGGGCTAAAATGCCATTCACATTTCCTTCCAATAAAAGCCTTTGAAATATCTTCATGGTCCCAGTTACAAATATCTGTCTCAAACTGACGTCTCCATTTCAAAAATCTAAGCCAATATGTGTGTAGGACCTCCACTCTTAGCTATGAATATTTACAGCGCACATAAAGAGGAATCAGTGAAGACTAACATTTTATCACTGGGCCTGGTTTACGCAGAGATCTCACCAAAGGGACTCTTTACTATAAGGTTAATGACTACTATCAAAGAAAAAGTCTCATTGAGAGGGTAGGGTGTTCTACCAGATGAACAGTAGACAGTAAACCCTTGA
Source organism: Schistosoma japonicum (assembly GCA_025215515.1). Taxonomy (NCBI): domain Eukaryota; kingdom Metazoa; phylum Platyhelminthes; class Trematoda; order Strigeidida; family Schistosomatidae; genus Schistosoma; species Schistosoma japonicum. The sequence continues at coordinate 13,279,267 of CM046063.1, read as the reverse complement.
AAATGGACAACCTGCTTCCCTAACGATAGACTTCGATTTGAAAACGTTGACATTTATACCCCCTTCTGGAGGAGCAGCAACCGTTACATTATAATCTTCGACATGGTCACCTGCGAAACACTGCTACGGGCCGAAGGTATACTATATTTTCGTCATGTCTAAACAGACCATTGAGCGCGAAACAGAAACTTCGCCCAAGCCACATGTTCTAAGGAGTGAGAGAATTCGTCCATAGAGGAATACTTGAAAACCATCAAAAGTATTATCATTAAAGCAATGTCAGTGTATGTTGGTGAAGGTCCACACGAAAATTTTCTTGGTCACGAATCATACTTGGATTAAATAAGTAGTTGCAACATACGTGTTAGAAACGAATGAAGACAACTGTGAGCTTACCTCGCTAGGAAGTTTGAAGCGAGTCTAAAACACCTGCATAGATTTATTGCTTGAGAGTTGATTACAAAACAGGGTGCCCTAACTTTTAAGAGTTTTGAGGGAAAGACCGTTACCGATGCTGAGCCAGTCAATGACTGGACCTTGCCGAAGCGTGTAATATTGCATCACAACTGGTATGGGCTTTACTGAACCATTTATTTTCCTGACAGTGGAACTACCATAGAAGATAATAGCCTCGTACCAAGAATAACAGGATTTATTCAAGTTGTAGTACGTCTACATCTGAAGTGTCACAAGGCTCGATCTTCGGATTAATCCTATTCCTCAGTTTTATTAGTGATCTCCCTCTAAAAGTTTGCTATTAGAAGCGATGAGGACACAGAAGGTCTACGATTGGACCTGGTCTGCATACAAAGCGGAAATCTGACGATAGCATGATTCCTAGCTGACAAAAATGTCAAGTGACGCATTACCGCCCAGCAAACGGTACCTGTTTGGAAGTGTTACCTGAAACAAAAACGGAAGCTAATACCCCACGTTACACTGAGTTCGTTGGCATCTGGGTAAGCTGGTATCAGACCTGTTGCCAACTATATTAAGAGTGCATAATAGACGGAATCTGGAAGCTCACAACATTGTAGTTCCATTAATTCTGGGAATGGATGCCGACCTTCTGGAAAGAATACGGAGGTGGGCCCCAAAGTGGGTAGAAGGATTCAAGAACAAACCACGCACTAACCGCCTGAGCCAGCTGGAGCTGTTTATGTCATGTTAAAGGTGGGTGCAGAGCTACCTAATAACGGTCTGCAACATTCTCAGCACTTCCGGACACTTGGACGAAAGCATACTAGTCTACCCGTGTTCTTTAACATTTCGGTGGAATCCGCAGAACATTACCAATCAGAGGGTACATACAATGGTGAGAGTCAACTTCTTGAAAATAAGGGTTTACTCTACCTAGAACGCGTTATCTTGAGTATTAACTTCCGTCTTCCAATCTGCAAAGTTTCAAAGGAAATTTTGATGACTAGGTGTACCGTCACGGCATACCACAAGCCTGGAAAAGAGGCATAACAAATGCTACCAGTTCATCTGACCTCCGTCCCACTCTTGTCACTCATGACCTCACCAACATAAACACCCCTCTTACTCTCTACTAAAATCCACTCAACGGTAATCTTTCGATCTTCACTTATGGATAGCACTGCCTAGGGCCGCGTACGGAGTAATGGATACTTTACTCTAATTCCTAAGGAATAAATGTAAAAAATATTATAGGAAGAATGAATAAATAAATAAAAATAAAATAAAAAGCAGTAACAGTAGGATGATAAAAAATGGGAAATAAAAAATAAAAAACATCCAGTCAAAACTACCTGAGCTAGAGCGGTTGTTCAGCTATATTATTACTAAACGAAACCAACGAACTAGGGCTGATACGAAGAAACTCAAGATATCGATAAGGAATCAATCGGTTTATATTTATTTCGCCACACAGATAATAAATATAATGGACTGCAACTTTGTCATATATGTTAGACCTCAACTTTACTTGGCAGAATTAGCGAACTATCGTTCCATGTGATCGACGTCTGGGTGTTAGAAGTGCCATTGGTTTTGAAAAGCACGGTATCGGCTACATTGCTTCTGAAACAATTAGAAGTCAACAGGACACTAATAATAATGTAAGAGCTAGTAAACATTAATCATTTTGGCCAATGACTGGTGTTCCTTTACATGTTAATTCATGTTTCAATCTTATCATAAGGGTTATTAATGACATCTAATGAAGCGGTTTATATTCTGCTAATTACAAACATCGTGGTACTTGGGATGGTATAACGTACATTATTAGATTTATGTTGCTGTATTTCTGAGTAGGTGTTATACTTTGACCGTATTTATTATTAAACAATTTATTAGGAATATGTTTTTGTTTCAAAATATAGTTAGTTTTGCTCCTAGTTACGAACAATTTAGCCTTCCATATACAGTGGTTTTCCAAGCATAACTAATTCGTTTATAAAGTTGAAGTCAAATAGGATTTATTGTCTAAAAGTCATAATCACATAGACGCGAATGGCTTGTAAACAATAACCTTTTGAAGTATCGATGAAATTCGGGTTTTTTACTCTACATATATGAATTTGAAATTGAATAGATAACATGACTTAGCAGTCTCATGAAATGCTTAATCTAATGGTGCATAAATGTTTGTTGTTGATCCACTTAATGGCGAGTTATTAGCCTTTGTTGCTTTAATAAACTACTGCACATTACGTACTAAGATTTTGTCAATATGCACGTTATGCATAGTAGCTTTATCAACTATTTTTGATAGTTGTTAAACCCTTGTTCGCAGGTAATTCATGAAAATTAGTTGCCGTTTTGAAACGATCTGGCTATCGAGCTAGTTCAAATTTCTTTGTTAATAACCCTATCTTCATGCAGTTGTTTCCTAATAATCCTATTTTTTAGATTGTCGTATAAACTTCTCGTCAGAGTGTAAAGTACCATTAGTACTACTAATGTCTTTTCTCTAGTTAAGCACACTTTTTTATACATGTTTGTTACTTTTAAACAAGTTTTGGTTAGCATCAATATCATCGTATACAGAAACATGGATTTCTGTCCCATTTTTCCGATGTAATTGTTCGTTTTATCATTATTCCTAAATTATTCATGTGATCACTATAGTCATTTAGTTGACAGTATCATTTATGATAATCTTAAACATAAGCTTTATTTGTGCAACTGATGAATAATAGTCATAAAGACCTTACCACTTAGATTTTGTGTTTTAAATGTTATACATATAAATATATATAAACAACTTAAAGCCTGGGACATGTGTGCATCAATTCAAGTTGGTGTTTTACTAACATTCTACGGATTTTTGACAGTTACTCAACTACGTAATAGTATACAGCCTCCTTCACGAAACCCTAGTTCAACATTTTCCCATTATATGCAACCTGAAACCTTATTAGGCTATGCAAGATTCAAAAGCTTAGGTCTTATTGCTTGATAAACATAGTATATTACAAAATTTGCCCAATTACAGTGACCGTGTTTTTATAACCTTCGTAAACTCACATATATTTGTTTCAAGTAATTTCAATATTCCGTAATATGTAAGCCTGAAAGTTAAGAATGACACCAGAATAGCTCATTTTCACTACTCTAAGTTATGAACTAAGACAATTAAATCTGGTGGTCACTTTGCTTAGCCTTATTGCCTTATCTTGTGAAACCGTGCATTAGTACTATTAACAAATGTCACTATCGAGAACATCTTGCCACTTAGTTGACAAATTAGGATTTCATCTTGTTTTTAAATAATAGTTGCCTCCCTGTCTTGTAGAACTCATACAGGCTCGTATGTAATAGCCTAATTGCTCACTGTCAATTAACCTAATTAATAGTGACGAGTTGGCAACAAATCCATTTGTATGCCTTAATTTTCTAATCATCTTGAGATATAAATATCTCGCTTTCTGTACTATGCTTAATTTCACATATTTTGTTATTAAGCTTACACGCTTCCTCCTGTTACATGTACATTAAGGTGTTTAACTTTTGTAGGGCCATGTCAGCTGACAGTACTAATGAAATAAATCGACATATCCCCAAACCGTCTGATTTTAAATTTGGTAAAGAGATTGGACATGGTTCTTTCTCAACAGTGTATGTTGTTCAAGAAATCTCAACAAGTTCAGAATTCGCAATGAAGGTGGTTGATAAACAACGTGTTTGGCGTTACAAGGCCGTGGATTCTGTACTGATGGAGAAAGAAGTACTTAAACGCACAAACCATGTTTTTATTATTCGTTTACATTGTACATTCCAAGACTCTACTAGGCTGTTCTATCTTCTTGAATATGCAAGATGTGGAGAACTGTTGTCATACCTTACTCATTTCACTTCCTTGAGTGTTCATTGTACTCGCTTCTATGCTGCAGAAATCCTTATGGCCCTGGATTATTTGCATTCAGTTAGTATAGTTCATCGAGATTTAAAGCCTGAAAACGTTTTGCTAACCGACAAAATGCATATCAAGCTAGCTGACTTTGGATCAGCTGTTATACTAAACTCTCCAAACATCAAAGCACCTAATTTCACTGGGACTCCAGAATACGTTAGTCCTGAAATGCTTTCTCGTATTTCTAGACAAGGCAATAGTTCATCGAATGATGGAAATTCCCAGGACCTTACTTATCTGATGGATTTTTGGGCATTTGGGTGTATCATTTATCAACTGATTTCTGGCTTCCCTCCTTTTCGAAAAAGTGGTCCTGCTCATGAATATGAAACCTTCCAAAAAATTTTGAGCTTATCTTATACATTTGCCTCGAATTTTGATCCGATCGCAAAGGATTTAGTAGAGAAACTGCTTGTAATCAGTCCCAGCGAACGCCTTGGTAGTCCTTCCCACGGTGGGTCAGTGTCTGTTCGCCAGCATATGTTTTTCTCTGAAATCAAGTGGGATACGTTGCCTCATCAAGAACCTCCTTTGCTAGTGCCAAACTTGGAACCGATCGCTCCTGAAGGCTGGGATGATCTACCAGTAGGTTTCGAAGATGCAGAGAAATACCACTTGTCACGTGAACTCAGTTTAGTTGCTTCTGAAATAACTGAAGATGATCGTATTCGTTTATTGAACACACAGGAAAGACATAATCCTTTCAATCGTTTTGTGCGTGGTCGTTTAATTCTGAAACAAGGTATTTTGTTTAAACGTCGAGGCTTGTTTTCAAGGAAGCGGATGTTTTTGTTGACAGAAGGGCCTCATCTTTTTTATGTTGATATGGAGAATATGACACTTAAAGGAGAAGTTGCATGGTCTAGTTCATTAACTCTTGAAGTGAGGAGTAATAAATTATTTTTTATCCATGTTCCAAATAAAACATATTATTTAGAAGATCCTTCTGGTCATGCTGACGACTGGGTGAAGCAGATTGCAGCCGTTAAAACACAATATTTTAGTGATACTCCTCAGACTTTATTTTCGAATTATCCAAGTACCTCAACTTATTCCGGCATTTAATCTTGTAAACTTCAGATAAATAACCTTTTTTTCTTCAGTTAGGAATGTAAAAACAATAAAAACATTATTTTGTACTTAAAATATGTATATTACTTCCTAGTTAATTTATTCACTGTGTTCAATTTTGTACAGTCAGAATACGTATATTAAACAGTTAAATAGTAGTTTTCTGTTTTTTATTTCCTTGTTAAAAATGATTGTTGTCCGTCTGATATATTTTTTCATATCTTGCATATATTTATCTTCCGTAATGTTTGATTTGTAGACTCATCGATTGTTGCGTAACCTAGATTATGTGTGGTTTACCATTAAAAAACTGATGACATGGATATGTAGTTCGTCATGTATCAGTAGTAATGGTCTCATACTATTATACTGAAAGACACTGGTTCGAATCCCATAGGTGGCATAAGTTCCCTCAAGATTTCAGATATTCCTTGCTAATGAGTGCCAGCTAGCACAAGATTTAACTTTGATAAGGTTTCCTACTGTTTACTTTCAAGCGAAGGCGTAGATTATTAGCTAAAACATTTAGCTTTAAACGTATAAGCCCCACTTTGAAACCTAGCTAATTTACTTCAATCTTCGATTTAAGTTATCAGATAGTATTGCTAACCCTCATACAATTAATATATAGCTGCAAGACATATCCATAAATATGTCATTGTTATATTAGTAGATCAGTGTGATGCGTTGTATTTACTGTCAAGTATTAGAGAGGAATCTGGAAAATGAGCCGACACTTGAGAATGGTATATTTTTAAGATTTGGCGCCTCCGCCATGTAGCTCGTCGTTAAGCTATCTGAGATTTTCTTCCTTGACTAAGTGATGATGCAGACGCCTATTAGATGTATATATCAGTAGCTAATATACCTTTTCAGCGTACAATAGCTTTTGTAATATTAATCTTTAATAGTCATTGTACTGACAAATATGTTTTTGTAACACTTTTTTAAATTAATCCATTATATGCGTTTCATTCGTTAGAATTAGATTATTTGTACGTAGATCCATTACAGTGGGAAGATACTTAGCGGAGTGCTAAATTATCAGGCTGTTGGTTTTGTTATTTTCCGTCATCACTAGAATCCTAAGTATCTGGAACTTCATTACTCCTATTATTCAACTCATCAAAACAAATATTCTTGTATCTTTCCGGGTATGGAGAGTCATTGGTCACATCCATAGCTTGAAAATTAGTAGTATTACTTAGACATTGATACTTCGACAGTGGAACTAAAGTTCAAGTCCCAAAGTGAGCGCCTTGAGAGTCAATCAAGCTAAATTGTGTAATTGTTTATGCTATTGTAAGGTATGAAAAACTGAAACAGAACACGTTTATTTCAAGTTCTGCATCAGCAATGATTAACTTACTGATAGAAGTTTTTTGTATGGATGTCACTTTGTAGGAACAAACTTTAACCCACTCAAGTTTGGAAATGCTGCTCAAGTGTTCATGTCGTCATTGCAGTTTTGTCTCAGTATATTTAACAGCATGACTTATGGAGATTTATTTTCAATCCGAATTTTCAGATTACTACCATAGTTGCTGATCGTCTAGTCGTTTCTCAGTCTATCTCCTAATTATATAAGGGCGTAATGGGATTAGTGTTCCAGCCGACTCAGTTCAGATATAGTTATTCACTTGAACTCAGTTAACCAATATACATATTATGCTAGGACTAACCTCCTTCACTTAACTTTTCAGGAATCATCTATACGGAGGACGTAGTTCTGTTTGATGGATAAATTATTCGCTTAGGGTGACATTATCGTCATCTAATTTGTAAATGTTTCTTTAGCGCGTGTCGATGTATGGAGTAAATAAATCTAGCAAATTTACCTCTACTCGAAAGTCTCGCTAAAATAGAGATTGACTAAATCATACTACGAATGTAGGAATGTTCACTAAAATTACGTCACTTTTGTTACCCAAGGTAATCACATATCTATCAACGAATGAGTATGGTGAACCGCAGTATGTTATGCATTCTTTTATAGCTATGAAACTAGTACGTTGGGGGGGGGGTTGTAACAGTTGATTGTAGCAGTTAAAATATTTTATGGGATCTTGATACCTCACTTTGTCCCTATCACTTATTAATATTGTTTTCATGCAAATTTATATATTTTGTGTAGTTTGACAGTGTATTTCAAACAAACGTCTCATAACTAGTGTTTTAAAGGATAATAGTAATATTTACAGAATCATTCTGATATTACCAATTCGATATTTCAGTTACTGAAGATGTACCAGGTTCTGTTAGAGATGTGTGGTCGGTTGTTACTTCTTCATTGCCACATTGTAGAGAGGTTATAAAATGATATTGTTTTATTCATGGTTTCATTGATATGAGAGTACAACTTCAAAGCCCATTCAACAGCTACTTGAAGTATGCTGCACACTTACACAAGTGGATTTGATTGTATTTACTCCTTACTAGAGACAATAGGATTTGTTAGGAATGATAACGTACGCTGTGTTTTTTAGGTCGACGTTCTTTTTTATTACACTTCTGTAGTGGGATATCAGCGTCGCTAGCGATGATCGTTTATCGATAGTAAGTGCTATCACTTTGCAGTACAGTCGGGAGTATAATTTCATATTCAAACTTCAAATTAGTTGCTTTTTGTTTTAACGCTTCTCACCCGACCTACCTAACACGATTATATCTCAGGGAACAAGTGTCTCATTTAAGTCGTTATAATATGCAGGCGTTAAATTGACAACTGCGGTTGGATAAGGATGTAAATTCACTCTTGTAATTATATCAGATTATATTTGCTTCCACCTATGCTAAGTCATGTAATTTTGGGTTTATGGCGTTTCGCTAAGTTCTACCAGAAAACTAGTAAGAACTTGCGAATCTTTCGATCATAAAGATCCTGTGATTACACAGTTTGCTGATAGAAATCTCATTTAAATCAAAGAGTAAAGGTCACCAAACTATTATCTTAAAATGAATCTGTAGTCAGATGCTCACATTGATTGATCACAGTAATTGTTGGCATTAATATGTCTAGTGTTTTTGCACTGTTCGAATTCTATCGATGAAGTTACACTATATGATCACTAGTCTGAGCAATTCAACTTCATATGTATTATTTTGCATGCTAGTTGGTTGGAGGTAATCTACAAAGAATACTGGACGTCGTCAGAAAGGCATACAATTCTTGGGGAACTAATGCTTCATATGATGCTCATATTTGCGGTTTCAAGTACCAGCTAGCGTGATATGTAAAGTCAGCAAGGGTTAACTCCCGACCACTTTCAGCTACCTAACATTAATCAGTTATCCTAAAGTATAGAAACTAATAACAATGCGATGGATCACGAATTATTATTTTTATTTCCAAGTCAACTTTCTGGTTTGATATTTTTTTTAGCTTTCTCGTAAAGTTTTGATGCATTACAGTAATTTGCTTAAACTTATGTTTCTCCTTTAAATTTTAGTCATCAATCCATCATTATCCTATTGTTGTTATGGTTAATTAAAATCAATATAATATTTGATAAAAACAAAACGTCATGCAGTTCTTTTCACTGGCTTACTTCAGTGAAGTTTTCCTTGGTCTTGATGTACCCATTGGAAATGTTTATAATCAACCAATTCGTGGTGGATTCTACAAAAGTTCACAAGTGTTTACTCCACTTGCTGAATTTATGCATGTTCCATTAGATCAAATTAATTATGTCGTTAGTGGAGTGATTAGTTTTGCTCTTGGCCAATTAATGCGACGTCGTTTATCGCCTCAAAAGTATTCTCCACGACTACGTGCACTTTTTGAACTATTATTCGGTCTACTTTTATTATCATTTTGTTTTGGATATCAGCTGCGTGTGTTATTAGTACAATCAAGTATTGCTTATCTATTTATGGTTTGTTTGCCACGTAATCATTTCATGGCTGTATTAGTAACCAGTTGGTCATTATTTTTCCTTACGTTAGTACATATCTGTCGATTAAAATATGACTACGGTGGATATACTTTGGATATTTCTGGACCAGTCATGGTACAGACTCAGAGATTATCTAGCTTAGCATTTAATTTAGTTGATGGTGTACTGATTAAAAAAATATCTAGTTCTCATCATGATAAACCACAACAGACTAACTGTTTCAACAATAATGAGACCTATTGTGAGACAACAATTGAACAGTTACCAATAAATTCACCTCGTCGCAGACGGAATACATTCACTGCTCATGATATAGCAAGACCTACATCAACAACAGTAACCCCAAATTCGAATGTGGATACTATTCAGTATCACAATCCAAATCACTATAAACAAATGCCACAACAGCATGATGCTGTATCTGATAATAATTCTTCTGTACTGGTAAATATGCCTACAAGTCATCAATTACATGCTGTTGATAAAATACCAGATCCAATTATATTTTTTGCGTATATGCTTTATTTTCATGGAGTATTTGTCGGACCTTTCACATTTTTTTCTGAATATATGGATTATCTTAAAGGTTATGCCAATAGAGAATTGCCTCCAGTCAATATGCGTTATTTAATCACGTTATTTTTACGTACATTAGCTTCAGGCCTATCAGCTGCATATTTGTGTCCTTATTTTCCATTTGAATTTGTATTAGCCGAAGCATTTGGAGTAAGTACTATTCTCATTTCTTTTTTAGTTTATTGGTTAATCTTGATGTGTATTGAAATGTTTGTATTTGAGAGTAAGTGACCTTTCCAAAAAAAGACTAATGCAGGGAAGTGAGTGGCTTAGTGGTCGGTGCTTTGTTGGTAAGTTCAGGCTACTTTCATGGAATTTGAGCGACAGCTACGATCAGTAGTCTAAGGCATCAAGTGATATGACTCAGAATTGTTCACAGTGCGGCATATGCAGTCACTGTACATCTTTCTTTAGATATTTAATATCAGTGTTAATTCATAAATACCTTTTCATTCTGTCTTCTTAAACTATGTTCATAGTGATTAGTTCTTCTCACTATCTTCACTACTGTTATTTCGACTCGTTCGTTATTGATTTTGCTAACTTGATAACTTGTTGATATGGTATAATAACTCTGGCTAACAAGCATTTATACCAAGCTCTACGTTATATATAGGTAGCTGTGGAGGGTTAAAAACTCTAATTTCCACCAATCAGTACCAAAATTGATTACTATCCCGCTCCACCAACTCTAGTTTAGGTAATCATACAGCATAATCATTAACCTTCGCATATGATACGTAGCTTAAAACCGAAACATTAGTTATTCTTTTAAAATATAGGAACTCCTCGAAGAAGGACCTACAGCATTAGCGTTTGTTAAACTGTTTTCAGTTTGAAAGATGAAAGGTCTGAGTTATTTATCAGAGCTAAGTGTCAATATGTATGAGAGTGGGATTTGACCTCGAACATGATGAGGTCGTACGCTGTTTGGAGTATGAGAGTGATTGTCACTACCTGGCTGCCCGCACCATGAAAGGATATTACTTTTCAGGGTGCCTGAAAAGGAAACTGGGTTAGTATTGGCCATAGTGACCTGGGAGCGCGATTGCAGAGCCAGAGGGACAACTACTTTTGTCCGATCACACACGATCTTGTTATAAGAAGTTTTTTAAGTGTTAGTTCCGTTCTTTAAGAGGCCTTACCGCCGGGGACGAAAATCCGTTGAGTAAGGTGAGGTGTGACATTTTCGGGGTAGACATTTTCTAACCCCTTCCTTCCGTTGAGAAGGCAGCATCACTTCAGTTGTTGGTTATCCGAAGGAAACACCTTACTGCTGTCACATTCCACTGCAGTCCACAGTCCGACTTCACCTTCAGATCTTAGGTTACTGCCTTTAGTCATATCGCTCTTTAGTAGATCTACTTGGCATGGCACGACCTAGAAGAACATACGTTTCAGCTTGATTGCGTCATCACGATTGGCAAGCCAGACTACTACATCAAAATAGCAGCTTCAGGCGGGAATGGATAATGTCATATATCATTATACATGCAACATATAAAAACTAGGTGGACTCCGCAACAAATAGTTTAGCCATAAATATTCATTCAAGTAGAAATAAGTAACATAGAACCTGACACGTCCATCGGCTTAAAGTACTACATTATCAGGTCAAGGACATAAAAATATCAAAAACAGTGTCACAGGAGTAGAAGTGATACTGATATAAATGATAGTAAAAAAGACTAAACTTCGAGTATTAGGTTCGCAAAATCAAAAGCACAAAGTGGTTCTGAGTGTTAAGTTGTGTTATCTCTATTAGTCTTGGTAATATTATGTATTAATCCCGCTTAGTATTCTACAGTTCGACAGTGACAGCGACTTGATCACAAATCAAACAAGTGTAGAGCAGGTAACAAAATGTATTGAGGAAATAACAGCAGGCAAAGGGCAAAAGCAAAGCAAATAATTACACTAAAGTTTACATAAACATCGGTATAGAGTATTCCAGAAACTTCCCGATTGTTTCTCAGCTCTGGTTGGCTAAGAATGGACTAATCACAACACAGCTTCATGAGCATGTTTTGAGCATGCTTTAATCGGGCTCGTTTCGTGCTAACACAGTGAACGCAATAAGTAAGTTATGCCAATCAACATCTTGAATTGCTGGTGGCGTGGATTCCAACCAGGTAGGCTGCACTCACCAACATGGCTCAAACTGGCAGTCAGCGACTTCATGGACTGATGCCATTTTTTGGTTTAGCCATCCTGAGCTTTCTTCTATCCTATTCCTACGCTAACCAGGACCACAGATCGAGCTAAGCTATAGTTCATTACCATGACAGCAGTTAACTTCATTTGCTTGACTTTATATGGTGTTGGTTTCCAAATATTATTAACATTAACATTTTCGTGTTTAATTATCTGTACTTGATGTTTTTATTAAGTTGCTTCACTAAGAATAGTGTGATTTTCATTTTCATTTGAACATTCGAAATCATCGTATACGTAGATACATTTGGCACTGTAAATGTATTTAGCGTTCATTAGTTTTCGTCGTTCAGATTCCGGCCATTGCCTTAAGGAGTCATACCTTGCTCTACATACCTCTGTTTATACAGCTACTAATATCTTTTTTACCGTTTACTATTTAGCAAAACTAGTGAATCTTGTACTCGGAGTTTAGGCTACTATTTGCTATTTGTGAGCTAGTTTTTCAAACTCTATCCCTTAAGCCTTACAAACCTTCAATAGACAAGAAAAGGAATAAAAATTAACTGTAGTTTTTTTTATATTTACAAGACTTAGGTATTTCCATAGTTTTAAGCTAACTAAAAATCACGATTGTAATCAATTTAGTCCCGAAGCAAAACGTTGCATAATTAATGGTGCTATATCAGGTCTTCTAGAAAGTTTACTGAAAGTTGATTAGCTGGAATGTTTCAACTTTTTTGAGGCTCCCAGTAACTTTTCTGGGATCTTAGCGAGTCATCCAAACAGGAATTGTCAAGCTTTATTTGGGATCACACGAAAAATCTATGAAAAAACGCAGCTATATTTTCTTCTCATTTCTACCTGATGAGGTTTACCAGCTGTGCAATGTCTATTCTAGGCATTGTAACGTTGGGATGAGGTTTTTATAAAAATTGGTATTTTTAATTTTGAACTCGGTAACTCAATGCGTTTAAACCTTTCCGAGTATAATAGGCTTTCCAAGTAAGATCTTTGGAATGTTAAATTTTAGAAATTGCTTTCATAAATTTATGTAGACTGCAAAATTACCAGTTTTTTTGTTCGTGGTTGAACTAATCATTCTGCATGTTCTTTTGTCCTAATTAATTTGCTCATATACCAAGTGTAGATGTGCGTATTTAATATTCATTTGTATTATCAACAATATCACTAATTACCTACACTGAAGGTGAATCGGGGTTCGATTCTACGATATATGTTGTAAACAATGTTCTCTGATCAATAAGTTACTGCTTCTACTCTTGTTTTAACGTCTTTCTGACATCCTCAATCCTTTCCTATTCATTATAATGAACGTAACTCAGTAACTGAGATGAAGTTTTCATACTTCTCCTTAGAAATACAAATTTTTTTTCCAATGTTACTACCTGGTTACAAAAATCGACAGTTTTCGAGAAATTCTAATTCATTATGTACAGATTCATGTATTTATCGTCAAGAAATACTCTAATATATGAGAATTTGTGATACTATTCGGTTTCTGAAACCGGATTAAATGGGGCGAGATTCAAACTTGCAACTTAATGGATGAATGTTGAACGCCTCAACCATGAGCCACTCTTTTTTACTTATAATCCATCATGAAATCAGTTTCCGTATAAATCCGGCGGGTCATTTTTACTTAAAACTTTAATCTTTAAAACCGTACACTATCGATTAAATGCGTCTACATAAATTCCACATAGAGTATCTTTTAAAATCTATACACCTTAATTATACTCTATTCAGTTACTTTTTTACATTAGCGTGATTCTCACTAGAGAGGTTACTCAGTGCTTATATCTTACGACTTTCAACCAATAAGTTGTAGCTTAAAACTCCACCCCACCTATTCCAACAAATTGATGGCAGTCGAGTAATACCATCACACTTAAGATATTACCTCAAAGCCAGTTACACAACTCCTCTGTACCTAGTATATATATATATATATATATATATATATATATATATATATATCTTGCGGAAAAGAACCTTTAGAAAATATTAATATTGGTCAGTCACGATCAATACTAAACCTTGCACATATGTGGAATTGTGCAGTTTACTGCATCATCAATATTAGTAAGATAAATACCGAAGCAGTAGTAATATAAGTGGTTAGAAAATTATCGAGTATTTAGCATGACTCGGGAGAAAAGAATTATTTCATAAAAAGAAAGATATAGAATTACTTTAAATCTCAAACTTAAGGGGAGACGAAAGTTTGTACACCTATGCCATTCCGACTGATTCTGATTATCCTTGCCACCTAACACCTCTAACTGTTGGTTATTATGATTTCCTGAACTTCAGCCAAGTGGTCTGCACCTACCAACCTAACAGTTAATGACTTCGTGGAATAATCTAACGTTTTAGTTTGTCTAGCAAACGTAATACATATCCAAACTATATCAGTCGTTGAATATTGACGACCTTATCAACTGATTAGCCATCTTTCTCTTATATCGTGCATCTGACTTCGCCTACCCGATTGTCTGATTCGACATAAATAATACTTCAAAGACACCTGAAGTTAAATGCTTGTAAAACAGACCTAACTTCTGCTCAGTTTACAAATGGATGCCGAGCCTACGTCATAGGGTGATACAAATTGGCAAAAGCCAAATGGACCTTTTGAGTTCGTACTGATATTTTATTAGATATATGAATACTTGCAAATGTAATGTTTTGTCTTCGTTTGTTTGTTCATTCAATTGTAGAGTTATTCAATTCTACATCGTATTTTATACGTAACAATCTCTCTATTCTTAATTCGACAAAAATATTATTTCGCATGGGGTCTAGCTGAAGTCAATGGTGTAGCTATTGGTGCTGGTTATACAGGACGATGTCCACGTACAGGTGATACATTAAATCATCATATACGTAATTTCGATTTTCTTCAAGTTGAAACAGGTGTTAGCTTAAAAAATGTTATCGATGCATGGAATATCTCCACTACACGGTGGTTACGTGAAACATTCTATGATCGTCTTCCAGTAGCTTATCGTACATTACTTGTCTTTATTATAAGTGCTTTTTGGCATGGATTTTATCCTGGTTATTATATCATGTTTTTATCATTTGCACTATTCACTATGGCCTCACGTATTTGGCGTCGACAATGCCGTCAATATTTTCGGAATACACTTTACTCTATTCAGATGTATAACATATCCACTATGATTATTACTAATTTAATTGTGAACTATGGACAAGCACCATTTCATTTATTAGATTTCTATGCATCATTAAAATTTTTACGTGCTTTCTATTTTATACCACATATAATTGCTTCCGGTATTGTGTTTGTTTATTTTTTCAAACTATATATTCTAAAATCATTTAAAAGTTATCAGGTTAATATCGGTAAAAAGTTCGATTATTTTAATACTAATAATAATGATGTTAAGCATCAAAAATCTTCATCTTCAAGCCATGATCGCAGTATTGGCGGCCACTGATTGCGTCACATGTACTAAAAAGCATATTGTTTATCATCTGGCATCTCTCTTTCTGTATATATATATATATATATATATATATATATATATATACCTTTTCTTTCCATCCATTCATCTGGTCATTGTATAAATACGTATTTTACTGAGATTACTTAATAGTTACTATATGTTTTTTCTTCCTCTTCTCCTCTTTATCCCCCTCCACCCCCAACTTTTCTTATTTCTCCTTTCTTTCTCATTTTTCTTTCTTATTGTTAGCGTTTCCCACCTCATTCTTGTACTATTACCCACTTTCTTCAATCAGTTTTTCTTTTCATTCTATTTCGAATATATTTTCGATACTTTGCATTGTAGTTCGCCTTAAATAATTTTGTCCATTTTCCACACTATTTTTGTAAAAATTTGGAATTAAATTTGACAAAAGGAAGTAAGAGAGAGGAGTGAAAGGAAGAAAGAAAGGAGGACAATTATTGAATTTACTCATCATGTTTTATTTTTGGTGGAGGCGTTGGTAATACTGCTTCTTTTCTTTCTATAGGTTTATGCTTTCATCACTACATGAATTACTTGGCATTTCGGTTATATAGTCTAATCGATCATTATCTTTACTTTCATTATCACTACGACTAACTATCTTGGTTTCTCTCTTTCATTTCCTCTATCTGTCTACTTATCTGTAACTGTACACTTGCCTGCAAAATTCGACATCACCTGCTTACATGTTCTGATCTCTGTTTATTCTATGTTCAGATTGAGTGTAAATTATTGTTGTTATTATTTGTCTGTGGAATATATCATATCCTCTTCAAATTATAATTAGTGTCAGTTTTGAATATGTGTGGGTTATACTTTGCCTTCATTTTCTATAACTTTTTATATAAGAATAAAAAGATTACTGTAATACTATCATCTATTTCATGAATAATGATTCAGTTGTGTATGTACATAAACTTGTATGCTTTTATTTTGAAGTAAAATTTATCAATAGTTCAGTAGTATTTGTAAGTAGTACTAGTAATCAATGATTGTCTAACAGTAGGTTAAGCATTTGTTTGTCCACTTGGTTATTTTCCGACAACATTTTATCTTACTAATAATATAAAAATGTATGTAAATTTGTTGTGGTTCGTTTATTATTTGTATGCACATACGTACCTATGTACACACACATCGAATGAGATTGTTGAAGTATGCGTTACCTTCACCCAACCACTATCTAAATGAATGTTGCTGCCAAAAGTATACGAGTAGTTCGGAAGAGTTATGGGCTAAGACTTGGTCGGGGTTCAAAAGAAAGTGGGTAGGACGTGATTGTGATATTATAGTTGGTGACAATCGATTCCTGAACTCCAACATATCTTCTCTGTTGTTTTCATCTCAATCCACCATCGTATGAAATGTGATGTGATGTTTAGTAGCTCAACGTAATTCAGAAGAATCCCTACGTGGCTTGGATCTCGTGTCTAGTGAATATATTTCCAATCCTGAGAAAACTGGTGAATCTTATGAGATTTGAACTAACGTTAATGAGCTTTACAGTTTAAGGAGTTCTCTTCTGAGTTATTAGAACTGTATTCGATCTTTTGAGCTGTAATTTTTCAATTAATTGTTTAGTATCATATTCGTCTACCCCTTAGTATGCTAGTCGAATTCTGTTGAAATTAATTACTCTCGAAATTAAAACTATTAATTAAATTTAAACGTTAGTATCTTTCATTTGCAATTAAGCGTGTTCATTATTTCAGGGCTAGGCGACAAGTTTCAAGACGTCATAACTTGCTGATTGAGAATTGTTTAAACAGGGATGAACTCATTCATTCACTTAAATTTAAGCATGGGAATAACATTTTTATTGTTTTTGAGAGTACTTTTGTCCAATTCATTCAAAAAAAGCATCGACCTTAATGCTATTCTATTAAGAATAAATGATGTACGCTTCTTGGAAATTGTAAAAAGGATCAATGGATGTTGAAAGTTGTTTTAGAGACAGCCACTATGCACAAAAATTAATTTGCAAATGTAGAGAAATCTAAAGATAAAAATACGGCAGTAGCTACGATCAGTAGGAAATCCGTCTCAACTTTGAAGTCGATGGTGTCTCATGGACAATCAGTAGAAGTCTTAATACTACACTGACTAGAGTCTACCCTGCTGCCAAACTTGATGTTCTGTATCGAATAACATGTTCAATAATTCGAATGTTTTGTTAATCTACTTATGCCCACTGATCGGAAAGAGGGTGTATTCTAAATTTCTTAGAAGTGTTTTCAAGCACCTTTAATTAAGAAAAAGAAACCCTCAGTAGTGCAATATCTAGATACCTTTAAAACAGAAAACTTCATGTTGGCACCATTATGTTCTACAGTGTGATCAATATGCAGCCAAAGCTTATCATTCTAAATTTTATCTAAGCTATAGTTATCAAAAATAGGAAACCTGATTTGTTTGTTCAAAAACAGACAGTTGTCAATGTTCTATCGCTTTATTAATATACTATGACGTCACAATATTTTTCTTGATTTGTTTGGGTGATTTTCAGTGTTTTACATTACATAACTTCTCTGTTTATCTACCTTTGACTTTTTTATGACGTAATTTTTAACTCTCATCTGATTGTCTGAGCTTTACTCACCTGATTCTAATTTATTATTAACATGTTTTCTCTTTATGTAACCTCAGAGTTTTACTCATATGTACTTCGCATATCTTCCAGAATTTTTATCTCTATGTAATGTATATATGAATTATTTATTTGGCTATCAACTTTTAATGAACCATTCGAACACTATGCTGGTGTATCTTTTAAATAAACTCCAACCAAACTCATTTATGTGTATATTTAATTCTAGCTTGTGAACAACTAATGAGGAATCATTGAAACAATAAATTTGTTACTCAAGTATTTGCTATTTTCAAATTACTAAATTTAACTAACTAAATGGACTTTCGTGTTTAATTGTATGAATTTAAAGTTGAAATGGTGGCGAAGAATCGTAACTCATGTTGATGCTTCTTATAGGATCCTTTGAGCTAGGTGGTTCAATTGTGGAGCTCTCGTTACTATTCTTGGCAATACCGTTAGTGCTTAATTCATGAATAAGCGAGATTTTATGAAACTTCACAAATGTGTTCAGTCCGTTCTAATGTACGAATTTGTAATTGGTTGTCTTTGTAGGTTTCATTATCTTCATTTGTTCTCCTAATCTTGTTGATTTTCTTGTCTGGTCAAACTTTAACTATATGGTTTGTTGGCCTTTTTTCATATAATTTGACGGATTGGGTCTATATTTTTTAATCGGTTAACTGCCTGTTGATTTAAGTGATAAACTTCAAAGTTTTCTTTTACTCTCGTTGTTTCACTTCTTTATTCTATACTATAATGAAAGAAAACCAACATCAAATGGTGTTACTCGATTTGACCTTCACCTCGTTTTGGTTAGTATTGGTAAAAATATTCTTTTACAGTTTTTAGTTTCCGCATCTAACTCTTCAGTGACATATCTTCCTCCAAGTGACTCACCTATCGACCCGAAATATACAGTTAGTGTAATCGTGTTCAGTGAAGATGCAGACAATAGTCAGTCTCCTAAATGGCTTGGGTAACGATA
Organism: Schistosoma japonicum; assembly: GCA_025215515.1. NCBI lineage: Eukaryota > Metazoa > Platyhelminthes > Trematoda > Strigeidida > Schistosomatidae > Schistosoma > Schistosoma japonicum. The sequence continues at coordinate 13,260,096 of CM046063.1, read as the reverse complement.
TAAGCATATATGGATGGGATGAATTTCTCTCACTACAAATGCATATATTACTTCAAGACTGGTTTGGATTGGTGGTAGATAGGTAGATTAGTGCGTTGTTGATTTCGCGTTTCTTGAAGGTCTTATTAACGTAATTTCGTCTCAATTTCAGAAAGCTCGTCTAGCTTTTGCTATAGGTGCGATATTTACCTGCCAATTAACGAGTATACTATACAGCAGTCCGCTCTGTATTAACATACGAATGTGAAGCATGGGCTATAAAAATAAACGACATGACTAGGTTATAGATTTTCGACTATATGTCGCGTATTTTAAAATCGCAGATTAAACAGTGATAGGTCAAATACAAGATTTTAGGTAAACAGGGCAAGTTAGTTTATGAGTTTATAGATCCTTGTTAACTTAGGCATTTGGGACATGCGTTTCGTAGTTATAATGAAGCGTCTATCGTGGTATACTGGTATTGATTGAGGTAGAAGCAAGATAGGAGGAGAGTAGGGTAGTCAAACCGAGATGCCTTGTTTATAGGTACAGACTATCTGGTTGAAATCCTCGTGTTAATCATGATCAGTGTTCAAAAATACTGTAAGATATGGTTGGGAATCAGTCACAGTGATATTGATACATTCATTATGTACCCTTTTATTTTAAGTTCAATTATTCTTTCATACTTACCTTTTCATTCCTTCTTATTGTACTGTTTTCTGGTACTCATCTTGTCATGTTAATTTGGTACGGGAACTTGCCTAAGATCTGAGTTACGTGACGACGTAAGAAGTAGCACTTTTGTGAAGGGAGTTATAATGCTGCCGTAATGTATGAGTATTTCTTCAAATGAGTAATAGACTTATTCCAAACTAGGTTGTTAGTAAACAATAATTATCATTATATTTTTATATTTATAAGTGGTTATAGTGAAAATAAACAATCAGTAATGACTCAATGCCCAACAGTGGAAGAATTAATTAATGAAGCTAGGCCATATTCTGAAGCTATATCTGAGGTAGTAACCAACTGATGAATAATAGTTCCACCTATTTAAGGTTTGCAACAATTGAACTGCAAACTTAAAATCTGATTGTTCGATTTAAAAGTATGATTGAATAAATTAACAACTGTTGATATCCGCAAATACTATGTTCGATAAGTGCATTGTACCCAGCACTTTTAGTTAGTTTTCTGCATATTTGATGAATGATTTTCATTTGAAGTTATTCACGACTGTCTAGTTTGAACATCTCATTGCAACTAACCGATGTGCAGAGTGGAATGTCTCAAATTCAGTAAAACTTAGAACTGGAAATGAAATTGTTCTGACGCAAAAAAAAGGTTGATTTATCAAACGCCGATCGGGTGTGCCTAGTCGGTCACTGCGCGTTTGCCCCATGCCCACTAAGTCCCAAGCTGGAGACAGAAGAATATAAGACGATAGACCAACCGGACAGAATCATATTATATTTTACACATTCCTTTATATATACATAAAACCTGATCTCACAGCGAACCAATTAGGAATCTAACATTAATACAGAACAAAGGAGATAGTGGTAGTGGATTAGGACAACTTGTGCACAACCAATTAACTGTAGTTCATAATAAAAAACAACATACTAAGAGTAAATATACTAAACGGGGGGATAGGGTAAGAGGAACGTAACAATCATAGAGATGAAATATTTACACTATTCACGACCAAAATAATTGTAATAGTCTTCCAAAATACAGTTCTGAAAGTTAGTTACGCTTCTTTAATTGCCCAACGCATCAAAAGTTATTGATGAAAATTACACTAGTATCCAGAACTTATTTACTAAATAAAAGGGGAATACATGATTCAACTACTATACGGAAAGTGTTGTGTACAATCATACAGTATATCATATAATCTGAAACTTCCTTCAGCATTCTTAACTGTGAATATAGTCATTAAAGTAATTAAATTTAGGCAATTTAATGATCAAAGATTCCAAGTGACATTTTATGTTCCCACGTCATTTAAATTCTCATGCCAATAGACAGGATATGACAACAGGAATCAAGACGTATGTAGTGTCGTAGATGCTACATATCAAGTCATATGGAGTGACATTAGAAATTATGGGTGTTTTTAGACATTTAATAAGTTTAAGCTCATACTGTAATTATTAATTTTATTTTAATTGTTACATGTTATGTGACTACTTGAGATTATCTTTGTGTCTATTAAGTAACTAATTATACTGAATGGTAGATTGATTGACATAGGATAGTTGAAAGAGTGAGTAATAATCAGAATCTACAGTAATTTCTGGTCGAAGTCCAATTATTTCCGTTAGGACTAATAAAAGTAAAGGGACTGCATTAATTATCGGCTTTCCATCAACCCCAAATTTGTATGTGGAATGTTACTTGAGCACTTAAACGGAGATGGTAGATTGTTTGGGAAACAACTACTTGAGCGCTAGAAACAGAGGTCTATTTTGTAAGATAGTAGATAAACGTCAAGGAATTCTGTCTCATAGTATTTGGTAACTGTTCATTCACTTGATATTCTTGAACCCGTACATTCATCGTTCTAGGATCGCGGTTTTCTTGCTCTCTGACAGGGACCGTTCATATCCACCAACCAAGTTTAAGTACTGGACTCTATTTTTATCCAATCAGTTTCTTAAAAGTGTTGGCTACGTAATTGTAACTTATTGCATTCATTATTCGTCATCTTGGTTCACTTACGTTGCATAATTGATATTCTCAAGGTAATGCCAATTACTGCTAGAGGTATCAGGCCTGTTATAATTTCTCCGTTATTTACAATGAGGAAGGAAATCTCAGAAAATGGAACTGCGTTATAGATAGTCTTGAAAACTTTAGAAGCTAACCACAGAGCCCAATCGAACTGTTTAGAATTAATAACAGCATTTTGATAAATAGTTTTAAATACACTAATTGAGTACTTTCAAGACATTCCTCCTTACGGCGTAAATATGTAACTTGTAGGACAAGCTTTTTCTTACCCCACTTCTCTTTCGGAAAGGCACCAACGCTGAAGATTCCATCTATCTATCGGAAACATCTTGTCACCGCTACAACCTCATACAGCTGCCAGTTTGACTTGATCTCTGAAATTGAATTTTATTACTTTTAATTTTACCGCTTAATAAGCAACCTAATTTGTGTGGTTGCACCTAAACGAAGAATTACTTCATCCAGTATTGTTCAAATTAAGCTTGACAATATGCATTCCCGAGCATTTTGTTAATTTGGTAGAGCAGATCCCAGTACCTACCCTTTTTTATTCTAAGCTACTGATTCACGATAAATACTGATTTATTCAGCGACTGTGATATTTATTACTATTATAATTCTTCACAATGGTTCGCGTCAATGAGAAGTGAGAGAAGAAAAACTTAGCACCACTTTTCAGACGTCTGCATAAAAAAAATCAGGTTATGTACTTTCTTGTATTTAACGAAATTGTGATCAGTATTGTACTCGTAACACACTTAAGCTGGTATGAAATTAAAACAAAAAGGGGTAGAAACATGTAAACCATCAAACACAAGTTTTTGAATTTCTTCATTGTAGAAGTATATCATTATAAGAACTTATACTATTAAATCTTTGGTGATAAAATAACTTTTGTATTTTTGTTCAAAATTACCTAACATTTGGCGTGGGAGTAAGTGGAAACCACCACGGAGAACTTAGTGTTATGACTATAAACTGATAGACTTGAAAGTGATGATTGATTAGCACATTGTTTGAGTGTCAAAAGCTTACTCTACAGGTATGGACGGAAAGAATAAATACCGGGCGAAGGAGAAACCAAGACGATTACTCAGGAAAAAAAGACTTCTAAATATCATATTCTGGACCGGACTAGTAACAAGAAATACAAAATAGAATCAAAGTTGAATTAGAGCAGTTGTGTACAGGGTTAGGGATAATAACATCCTAATAAGCATTACAATAATTCAGGGATGCAAAGCATTTGACGATCATCAGTGAGGCCGTGAAAAGCTTACAATTTGAACAATACGAATATCATAGTTACTGGATAGTTAGCAAGAAGTAGCTTGATCGTGAGTATTCAAATAGCTTGTTGGATACATTAGTCAAATTGTAGTTTCCTATTCTTTACCCCAATATAACATCATGAAAAAATAAACATCATACATCAGAAGTTAAACAGTTATCACTAAAGACATTAGATAATCGTTTTAGTATATCGTACGTTAATCGAGGTTAGAAATGCCAACTATTAAACGCTAATTCATTAATTCTAATGATTGTGATTACTGTGAGATTTAGTGATTTCAGGTTCGTTTCAGGAATAGATGTTTATTTCTAAAGAATTCCCACACTAAAATGAGACATATGTCCATCGATCTCTAGTTCTGCGACTAATGTAACCAACTAGTATTATTTTGTCAATTGGTAATAGCATAAAAGATCTGAGTTCATTTTTATTCTGATATCAACATTAATCATCAGTCGGTGAAATTGGCATTGTTTCTGAGCTAATTATATTTATTGTCAATCTGTATGCAGTAAGTGAGAGGGATTATTATATTACAATCTTCTAGTTAATGTGATATTCAAATGATTTTCTTTTTTTTTATCTTCAATTTATCGGATGATAATGTTACTAATGAGAACACTACTGGTTTATTTCAAGGTGTATATTATTGACTTTAATTAACTTATGTAGAATCAATCAATGAGGCAGATGAATGAATAAAGATTAATTTGTACCAAAGATTATTATTATTATTATTATTATTATTATTATTATTATTATTATTATTAGATAGCATAGTTAATTGTACATGTTTGACAACTCCACTACATGAAATCAAAACCAAATATAACGTATTAATTTCACTTGGATTGTGACTGGCGATTGGAATCCAAGACGCGCGTTTCGTCCTATTTGGGGCTCGTCGGCTAAGTGTGCTTGCAAATTCATTCTAATACAAATATAACACATTCAGCATATTTAGTCACTCCTTTTTTTTCTTTTTTTTATTCATTCAGTGCATAATTTCTACATTTCACTTAATGAATTTTTTTCTAGTCATAAGTTTTATTCATTTTTGTATTTTACATTCAACCTTATCCATTGTACTACATTCAATATACTTATTAGTAAACAACTTTAGTTAAATTCCATTTGCATGAAATGAAAGTGTTAATTGGGAGTCAATCTTATAAAGTATACAATATTTACTTATTAAATAAACAAAAAAATATATATAAAATGACACAATATTCTAGATATTTTGTTATACATACTGATATTATGCAATTGTTAATATGAAATCTACTTTATTTTATTCTTAATAAACTATAATCTAAAACAAAGATGTTTGAATAAAGAATAGTCTTCTTCGATAAATACTCATCAGCTCCTACACTTATTAGTTCAAAATTAGTAGTCACTAACTCTGAAACAGATACAACATTATTTCGTTATCAAAGATAATTGAGGTATACATTCTTTTGTTTTATTATAGGGTTATTCATAAAATATGAATGTTAATGTTGAAGTAATAATCATCATCATTATGCAACTTGTGAAACCTAAACGACAATTGAAATAATTTTTAATCATATGTATGTATATATAGGTATCTTTGTATATGAGTGACATAAGAGATGGGGTAGTAGTAAAATACGATTAGATTAAGTGTTTGTAGACAAAGCCTGAATCCTACTTAAAATCAAACCAAATAGGTAAGGATTTATGTAAATAGCGTAGTTATGATCGAAATTCGTCAATTGTTACTTTAACAGGAAAAATTAAATCCATTTGACGTGCATTTAAGACCGACATAACTTCTATTTTGTAACCGTGAAAAAGATGTACCATATCTTTGAATCCAAATGATTGATCTGCTCAAACTGGTTAGTTTATGACTCGTTTGAAGTAAAAAGTAGAACTTTTAGACTTTATTGAAAAGATTATTCTTCGTTACCTCTTGTTTTGATTAACTGGACATTAAACAATTAACTAATCATTTAATACATACAATGCTATAAGTGAATATCATCTAATCTATGTTTCCCTTTATATAAAATTAATTCATTTATTAAAATTTAATAAAGTGCCAGTTAAGTTGGATTGTAATTGGTAAGCTGAATTCATGACACGCGTTTCGTCCTATTTGGGACTCATCGGATAGATGTACCTGTATCCCAATCTTGATATTCACACTGGGGTTCAAACTCAATCCGCTTCGTTCCAAACACTAACGCGTTCACCACTAGGCTACTTTGTCCAGACAGTCACACTTGTGCAACGGGTATATATGCAATTAGAATAAAGTTGTATCTTCCCAGTGACTCAAACTAGTCGGATTCTGTTGCCATATGCATTGTGTACTATTGCTATATCGAAGTAATCTACTCAGGCTGCACATATAGCAACAGAAGCTGACCAGTTACAGTCAATTACAAATCAACCGGAAGATACAAACTTATTCTAATTAATAAAGTACACTTTCAATAAGATAGATGCAGAATCACTGTGGTAGTTATTTCAACTGAAAATTTAATTTTTTTAATGCATAGGTTAGTGAACTTTAAAAAATACATTTTTTTCTTTAAAAGCTAAAAGATTAGAATAATCAATTTACAATTTTTAAATTACACTAAAATTTAAAGCAAATATGGTGGCGACTTTAATTAACATTCCACATATGTACTGCTCACTATTATTATTATTATTATTATTATTATTATTATTATTATTATTATTAAATAGCTAGCTACATGAATCCCCTAGAATAGAAACTACTGTGCGCACTGTTAAAGAGTTTCATACTAAAATGAAACAGCTCTTCAGTGCTCTCTAGTTTTCATTTGTACCGTATCAACACTAATCTGTGATAAATTTAATCAACTAAAATTCAATAACAATCACCACAAACCATTTCAATTCAATTGCAATAATCAGCTCACTAATGACTAACTTCAATATGTTCCTAAAGCTCAAATGAAAAGTTGTGACTGGTGGAGTTCAGACTTGTTGGGAGTGAGACAGTTGTCGCCAATCATAATGAATGATCGCAAGCTATATCACAAATTGATGGAGGTAGGTATTCTATCATTGGATGCCGGCCAGCCCAGTGGTGCAGAGGACTATGCGTTTGGCAACCTGAAGCCCCTGTTGTAGAATCTAGTCTGCTTACAGCTGTGGAGGTATATCCTAGAACGAGACAGTTGTTGAGTGCTCGTTGGTTTACAATGGCACCTTGCCAACATCAATCTAAGACAAATTAAATCAACTAAACTTAATACCAATCTCCACAAACCATCTCAGTTTAGATAATTAGTTACTCTACATTCAAATAAACATTATAGTGTATTTAATTTTATGTAAAAGGTTAAGTCTGCTATCTACTACTTATTCACAGATTTCAACGAATGTTTTCTATTTGTGATGCAGTTAGTATTATATATTTCTGTATACAATATAGTAAAAAATCCACTACATTGTCTTGAAGCTTCTACGTTCAACCACTGATATAGTAATGAATAAATACCGTTATTAACGAGGCCTATGCTAAAATGTAGTAGTTATCCATTTTTTCTGTTACATTTATTAGTTATCTAATCAAAATGTTAAATAATCTTATAGAGAGAACCAGTCCCTTGAACTTGTAAGACACACTTCACTTTTTAGTGAATCTCAGTTAATTAAACATAATTTCACCTATCTGATTATTCAAGGAATCATAATCAACTAACAGTCTAGCGCTAATGTACATCAATTCATGTTACCATAATATATCATCATAATAAGATAATCAATAACAAAAGAAGTTGAAATGGTAACAATAGAAATAATACTGCTGAAGAAAATGGAACGAAAATGTATAATTGAAAGAATACGAAAACTGTAGAATTACATTAAGTTGTAAAGAATGATTGTATCTATACTATTCTGTTGTTACCGACATAATTATAATTCATATTGGTAGTTGATAACTTGGTAATTTAAGCATTAAACATCAGATTCAGTGACTTGATATACTTGAAAAAAACAAAAACAGAAAAAGCTGAATTCCTTTAATTTTAGTCAATAAATTGCGTTATTTCTATTGGTAATCTATTATACAATTACCATTGAGTACAATGTACAATATGATGCAAGTTCATTCTGTTATTACTACTAATTGTATTCATCATAGATTGATATCAGTTAAATATTATTGAAAATAATGAAATACTAATTAGCTACATCGTTTTAGTATGATACTTTTCAGTAGTAAGTACTCTAATGATTAAAAATAATGAAATAAAATATTAATCTACAGGAAAACACAACAATTTGTAGCTAAAATTGTTAACTCACTAGTTACTAACTTTATTATATTCCTGAAATTGAAGTGGGAATTCTTGACTAGTAGAATTCACATATGATGGAGTGAAACATTTTTCACATAGGCATTAACCAAACATAATTCTGTTTAAGAAAACTTATAGTTCTGACGAAGAACAACCTAGTATACAACAATAGTATAAATAGTATAGAAGGATAATATTATGCAACAATAGTAATAAAGCAAAAGAAAATGGCTAATTTTTATGTACAAACAAAATTCAAAACTCCGCCAGAAACGACGCTAGAGATTCTAACGGTCTCAAGCCAAGATAAAGAGGCTTGACCATGGGTTAGCAACCCATCCTGTAAAATACAACGCGAACCAGTAAACACTTTATAATCATTTTAACTCTGTCCTGGAAGTTGAAAAGTCTCCATTTCGAAAAGTTATGACTCCTCACATTGAAAGCCAATTTTCTTCTGCAGCTGGTGGCGCTGTATTCTACCACAAACATATAAATAAACTCTTCAATAGACCAGCCAGAACGGACCTACCAGTCATCGAAACAGCAGCCAGTAATCACCCCATGAACATCAACTCACCAACAGTCGAATAAATCAAAATAGACATCACAGTGTCAAATTGAGAGTGGCAAGTCAGAAGGGCCAAACAACACACCAGTTGAGCGATGCACTCAAGACATATATATAAGCAACTTCAAAAATACTCCATATTCTCTTCAGAAGGAAAGTGCCAGAAGACTGAAAAGAAGAATACCTCATAAAAGTATCGAAGAAAGGAGATCTTAGCAATTGCGAGAACTACAGAAACATCACTAATATTTCAACATCAAGAAAAGTTTTCCACAAAGTGTTATTAAGCAACAATGAAAGATCCAGTCTACCCTCTACTTCAAGATTAACATACCGGATTTCGTAAAGACCAGATCATGACTCTACGGTTCCTTGTTGAGCGATCAATTAAATGGAATTCACCACTTTACATCAGCTGCCTCAACCACGATAAAGCATTCGATAACGTGGATACGAGAATATTATGAAGCCCTCTTCAACCATATGGCGTACACAGAAAGACAGTCAACATCGTATGGAGTTCTTACGACGAACTACATTGTAAAATCATGCATACACGTCAACTCACAGATTAATTCGAAGTAAAGACTGATGTTAAATAATGCTACTTACTCTCGTCCTTCCACCTCTCTTCCTACTGGAGGTTGACTGGATCATGAAAACTGCAACATCTCAATACACTCGCGGAATTCAGTGGACAACATCGATGCAACTAAATGAATTAACTTTGCAGATGATTTGGCCCTCTTATCCCACACACAGCAACAAATGCAGATGAAGACGGATATTGTAGCAGCAGCCTCGGCAACCATCAGTAGGCCTCAACATACACAACGGGTAAAGTAAGATCATCCAATACAAAACAACAAACATTAACCCGATTTCATATGAATAGAATATATTTGTTAATAATCTCAGCGGATGAAACTAATGAAAAATTCCAACGTTTCGCTTGGCAAACTGGTCCGAGCTTCTTCAGGGAAATAACCAAAATCAAAAATTATCGAATATAAATGTAAATAACCCGATTTCACTTAATTGACGGGTAAATTCTGGAAGATGTAGAAACATTTACATCATCGTCAAACATGGTGAACCTGATCTGTGGCAGATATAGAGGCACGGATTGGATGGGCGGGCAAGGGCAGCATTTCTACAACTGAAAAACATCTGGAACTCAAACTGACTCTCAGTCAACAGTAAAGTCAGCCTATTTAATACTAATGTGAAGACAGTCAGCTCTGTTGTGTCGAGCAGAAACTTGTATGGAGAATTCCGAAAAGCATTATCCAAAAGATACAAGTATTTATAAACAACTGTCTGTGTAAGATACTTCAGATCCGTTGGCCAGATACCATCAACGACAACCTTCTTTGGCAGAGAACAAATGTAACCAGCTTCCAGGTCGAGGAGGAAATCAGGAGTTGACGTCGGAGGTGGATAGGACATACACATTGAGGAAATCACCGAACTGTGTCACATGACAAGCACTAAATTGGAATCGTGTAGGCCGAAAGAAAAGGGGGAGACCGAAGAACACATTGTGTGGGGAATCGGAGACAGGCATGAAGAGAATGAAGAGCAGTTGAGAAGAGCTGGAAAGGGCAGCTTAGTACAGAATTGGTTGGAGAATGCTGATCGGTGGCCTATACTTTACATGGAGTAACAGGCATTGATTCAAATAAATTCAACAATAACATAGTGACATATGACATTAATAGACTGTAAATACCAATATAGAAATAGGAATCATGCTGACTGCGTCATAATGCACATCTGTATTACGAGACTAACTCTGAACTACTTCTTACCTTAATTCCTAACCTAACTCTAAACGATAATCTAATTCAAATCCCTCAACAACCACTATGAAGAGATCCCACTTCATGTCCGAATTTCTAGCATTTATGAACTGTTATTTCAATTGCATTGTCACAAATAAGTGTCTTATGTTATAATTCACCGTCTTAAGATGTTTACAGTTGTGAATACTGTAATGTTGGGCGATTAAAGAAGAATAACTAGTTTTCAGAACTATGTTTCTTAAGACTGTTTTGATTAGTTTAGTTGTTTGTAAAGTAAATGTTTAATTTCTGTTCTTATTATGTCCCGAGTGTCCTATTCTCCGTTTTAGAAAATTTTCTGTTAATATGTCACCTCTTATTTATGAACTACAGTCAACTAATTGTGTACACGTTACCTCTATTCACTACCACAGTTGCCTTTGTTTTGCATTGACGCTAAATTCTTAATTGGCTGACTGCATGATCTGGTTTTATGTAAATGTTAAGGGATCCCTGGAATATAATATAATTTCTTCGGTTGATTCATCGGTTTGCATTCTTCCTATTCTGGCTTGGGATTGGGTTTGCATCGAATATACATCCAGGGACAGTCTAGACACTTATTTGCATTTGTTATCGCAACCTTGTGCTCACAAGGTCACATCAATTAATTGGTCGTACACATCAGTCATAAACAACTTTTTGATGTCATAACAAACGTCTCATAATTCTGTCACGATTAAAATTACCAGCCGAACGTGACAACATTACCTTGAATGACTCCCATCCATGATTAAATTATGCACAACGATTATGAAACCAATCAGTCGCCTATGGTTGATCACACTTTTATTGTTCATTCATCAGAACTGAATAAATTGAAAAATCTACTATTAATGCTTATGGTTAAGTGGTTTACAGCAAGACCAAAATGCCCTTGTTACAATTCACCTTAATTATTATTTATAACAAGAAATCATTATTAAAAATTACATTTTTGTCTTGTGATACATATTTTCGTGCAAAATGTACTTTGTTGTTGTTGTTGTGTTAAATGTTAACTTCATTGTATTCCATTGAATTCATATTGATGATATATGCATCATTATTGTTGCCAACATGTCACTAACAATTACAGTAAATTGTTGAAGCACGAAATATAAATATGCATTTTCTCTGTAAATTTAATGTTAGTAACAATCTTTTTTTTTCGGAATGAGACAATTGTCATTTTAGTTGACTATTCAAAGAAATACAATAATATACATTTATATGTCTTTCAGATTTTAATGCCCTAGATTTATAATCATACGTATGTATGTGTATGTACGGTCATAATCAGTTTTTAACGCTATTTGTGAGAAGATCCTATTCTCATTTTATCTTTTCTATTGTTTGTAAGTAGTATGAAGAATATAAATAATCTGTTATAAGTAGTATATTGATTGGATTCTTCCCTAATTATTATTTTACCGTACAATAATTTCACTTGCATTTTCTTAAATCAGAATAAGACTTAGACAAAGAATAAAGTATATACTAGTAATGTGAATAATAAAACTAGAATAATGAAAACATTAAAATTTACATAAAAATTACTTTGGAAACTAAACACGCTTCTCAGTTGTTTATTTAGCTTAGGCTGACTGGAAGTGGACTAATCAATGTAAGAAGATTTGAGTACATTTTTGTAAATTAATCAGAATTGAATATTTCTAATACTTTCTCAACGGGTAGAATTCTTAGGATTTGTTACTAAGGTATATTGTCGTGCAAATTTATTGTACATTCATTTCTTTTTAGGTTAGAATATACATTTCAGTGGGACAAGTGATCTCATCTTTGTGTCTAGATTAGTTGTACACTTGTAATTATGATGGTTATTCTAGCGGTTAGAATTGTACAATGTGATGTTTACTACATAACATTTTAGGCCGTAGTTGGTTAGAAATTGATTTCTTTTCTTTCGGCAGCTTTTGCTTTATACCTTTTTTGAATAAAACTGGATTTAATTACTCCACTAATGAATTATCATGTTTGATGTTCTGTAGCTTTTTACACTCGTCCATCATTGTTCTGAGTTGGAAATTTGGAGGCTTACCCACGTTAAGACAAATCCTGTATTCTGACTCCAGCGTCTAGAGTTGATTGAAGAGTTCTCATGGATACTTATTTAAACTGGTTATTTGTAACGGAGTATAACATTAAGTATTCATACTCTTGATTAACAATATCTTCTATAGTTCCGTGATCGTTAGTTTAACATTTTGTTGAATTACAATACCTGCATCTATTACTAAACATTGAAGTAGATTCATCCAATATCTCATATACTTCGTTTCTATATTCTCTAAAATGAGTTGTTGAAGCAACTTTACCAGTACATGCTAATGAATGCTGACATATTTGTTTGGCCAGAGCTGGTGCACTAACAAGGTCACTTTCCGCATCATCCGAGTTGAAATCACTTCTATAAGTTACTAGTGTTTTGTTTATAGGTGTTATCTTTGGATTTCGCATGTATGTTGGGGTCACTGAATGAATAACGCACATATTGGAGAACCTTCACAGACTCTGATTAATAAAATACTTGTTACGTACTTTTACCTTGACACCTGATGTTTATTAGCACAAGTGTACTTTAAATGTAAGATAGAAAACCTCAAACTTAGATTATGATGTCAATCTACGAAGTTGTTAGCTATTGGTTTGAGTAATATTGATAGATACAAACTCAGTGACTGGTATCTGGAAAATTATCATAATTAATAATTAGAGACATTAGATGAGATGCCCCAGACTTACTCAAAATAACTCAGAATCTGAATTTCCAAATTATCTTCTACTGTTTACCTAGGGGGTGTGGGGGCGGAATTTGTTCTTTATTTTCGCATCACAATATCTATTCCTAAATTTGAATTGATGCAGTTATGCACCAGGTTCTACATTGTTTATAACTAAGTGACTGAGTATCATGGAGGTTACAGGAAAATGTTTATCTTTCAAAGTATCAATCATTTTTTTATTTACATTACTATGAAGACTCTTATTTTCCACTTCCATTTGAAGCTATTAAAACTGACACTATATATAAATCGTAAAATAATAAACTAAGAAGTATTTGATCATATTAGTAAAGAATTTCATTATGTCCTTTATAGAACCAATATGCCTTTATAGTAACTAATTAATCTTAATTGGCTTATATTAGTTCATACTATTCTACGATATATTGACTGATCATCTAATTGATTGTAATTATTTATGGATATGGTTATGTTAATTTTTTAATCACTTTTTAATCAAACTATCAGGTTAAGTGTTATGTGAAGTAGTAGTTTAAAGAATAATACATGTGAGTATTGATCCCTCTGATTTCAGAGTTTGAAAGTCATTGAGTTTTGGTTTTATGAATTTGACAACAGAATGAGTAATGATTAAATCAATTACATTTCAACCAATATGTTACAGATACAAATCCACTGTCATATTTATTGTATACATTAACTTTTATGCTTCTATTCGATATATTTTCTTTCATTGTGTCTTTCAAAAAGTTATGATTTAGAAAGAAGTTTAATGTTATGATTAATTGTATTAGAAAAACTTTTATTCAAAGATAATTCTATTAAAATGTTTCTAGATTGTAGTAACGGCGGAATCTAGGATGCATGTTTAGTCATATTCGGGATTCAGTAACTTAACATATCGAGATCCAAGTATTATTGTTCAGAATGAAATTAAGGCAACTTATCATTCACTTCAAACTATAAAGCGCTTTTCATCTGTCTGCTTAATTAATTTAGCCATTAACATATTCATCGGATGTACGGGCATTTAAAAGGGTTTGTGTAATCCCACTGCAGATACTGACAATTAGTCTCTATTGATAAATGTGCAAGCTGGTACTTTCGTCAACTCAGTATCTGTCATTACTTCATGGTTATCAGTGTCTCTCCGAATTGTCAGTTCTTTATTAAATCAATTTTAGTATGCACTAAGTTTGAAGAAAACTTTAGTAGGCAAAACACCTATTATTTCTTCTTGATAATTGTTACTCGTGTGCTTATCCAAAAAGTATCTTTATTTTTGAAAATTATTTCATGAGTTCCTGATCTTTTTTAAAACAAGGGTTTTATGATTAATGGTCAAATGAAAGTATCAGATACGGTAAAGGCTTAGAGTTTGTATCTACCAGTTCTCAGAGTAACAAGTTGAGACTCTTACAGTAGTACAACTTTACATCAAACAACTTCTCAAGTATTCCTTAAATAATCACAACTTTTAGACAAATAGACGTAGCCGTTAAGTTGATGGCTCATTAGATCATCCCGAAATTTCACTCGCTCCACCATCTCAATTTTAAATAGCCTTAGAAATATCAGTATCATTTTCATTGATAATTTTGTATCTAGTTATCAGCCTCTAGACTACATTAGATTACATACCATTCGTTTTTCTTTATTTATTATCATGCCAGTAAAGCCATAAACCGTTTCAAGGTCTCATTTATCTATGAAGTAGCTAAGATGGGATCAGTTTGCTTCCAATTAAGTCCATGTGATATTTAATTACACCTACTAGAGGTAATTAATCACTTTTAGAACAGATATTTTTCCTAATGAATGTGTAACCATCTTGATTCAAATCAGGAAACAGGATCAACTCGTGCAATAGTAGTCCCACAAATATGAGATTAGTTATCTATGGAATAATGAAAAAGTCTGTTGTGGCGAAATATCAGACTGCATACTTTACAAAAACTCGTTTCTGATTCCCAACATTGATTTCTTAGGACCAGACCATGTATGCTTTGTCACTCTGAACTTTTGATTAGGTGTTAACTCAACACACTTTTTGGGTATGTACTTTTAGTGATGAATCTTAATAAATCTAAAGCTTTTGACATGATTAACAACAAGCTTAGTGTAAACAAACTCATTACTATGGGATGAGGTGTCCATTGTTTGATTGAATAAATTCTTTTCTCAGTCATTTGTGCCGAATAGTTACACTGATTTTTTCTGTATTGGGAACTCATACAGTTAAGAATGGTGTAATACAAGGTACAGTTCCGAGTCAATTGCTCTTTGTAGCTAGTACGAACTATGGTTGGAAGTGCTTTAATGGAGATTAATCTTTTCTGTATGCAAATATTTTTTGTTTAGTGTGCTACTTACCTTTACATGAGCTTACCTGCATAAAAAATTACACAATGCTGGAATCAGAATTTGGAACTTTGTCCATGTATTGTATTCAACTCCTACATAAATGATACAAAGTTATCTTGTGATTTAATTAAGACTCTAATGTTCCTACAATATGTCAATCCTTTAGTAGGTTACATTGTAGACATGTGCAAGATGATATATAAATTGTAACTGTGTAATAAAATTTTTAACATTATTCCTATACTAAACTTTTAGTAATATGTTTTGTAATAAATATATTTTAGTAGCATCGTGTGAATACATCATTAATACCAACGTACACTTAATTTTCCCACCACTTTGTCTGCTGCTCGTTTTACTTTCATTACCAGTTCCCAAATACAAGCTATTCCAATACAATTCACCCCAAGTAGTGTCTACTTCGTTAATCTTGTGAATTAATAATTGACTTTTTTATAGTTTTAATGGACGGATGTGTATCTGTTTCCCCACTGAGGTGTTCATCGCGCCATTAATTCTACTATAGCTGACAAAATAAAAGACGATGATATAGTGTTAATAGCTGCTAGCATATCTTAAAGTATTTAATATTTGGTTGTTTACTTTAGTTTATTAGCACAGAATATCCTTTAACCATCGTATACATCTAAATCACATCAACTTTTGAGTTATTTACTATGTAGCTTTTATAACGACCACTTTCTTACTATACTGTACAAAGTACGTGTCCAACTGTTACGCTAGTACTGTGTTTCAATTCTGAGAAATACTAACATTAAAGATAGACTTCACATTCTTGGGAAGGGGTTTGAAATTATACCTTAGACTACGAAGCCAAATGTATTAAGTGAGAACTTGACTCTTTATGGAAGCAACTAATCAAACTGAATATAATCATTCTTTTCTGCATGTTATCAAGTAAATAGTCCTTTACACGTACTAATGTGATCGAATTTGCAGAGTCTCTATGTTATAATCTATGTAACACAGTTCCAGTGTAAAGTTTTTCATTCTACACCTACTCTTTTTATTTTCCAAGTAAACTTTCGAGAATCCGCAATAGTTTACTTAAATCTATCGGCCAAGCGGATTATTTAATTCGCTCTTTCGATGCATATGGGATTTCTTGTCTTCAGCTACTGCTTTAAGCACATTTACATTAATGATTATATATTATATTACTAGTAGAATTATAGAAACTCTAAGTATGTGAATACTGTGATTACTGAATACACCTAATAAACCTCGTTTGATAATATGTTTTTTTCTCTTGACTTTATTTCTAGCCTAAATTTTTAAACCCATTTGTCAATCTTTAATTACATTTCACTGAAATAATTCACTTCATTACTTCTCGGACTTGTTGTTGTTCTACACACTCTACTTTCACCTTCTTCTTTTTAGTTAGGCTTGATTATATACGTATCATAATAGTTGACAGAAATCATTTTATATTACAATGCATACTTTTCCTATTCATAAACGGGACATCTTAGTTCCTCGACCTATAAAACATTTATTCAAGATTGATGCACCCTATGAAATAAAAACTATTCCAGAACGCTCTTGATGATGTATTTCTACCCTTCTCTTTGTAAACTAATACTTCCTCACACTTTTAATTGAAGACAAGTAACTACTTAAAGCGATGATAATTGCCTAATTGGTGTGTTAACACTTTATCTTTCACAGTCTTAACAACCTTCTTATAAAGGTTCGATTACAATAGCGACTGAGTAATGTCCTTTTCAGAAATGAAACTTTTTCTTTCTAACAACCTGGACCCACCCATTAATTTACAGGAATTTCGCAACTTATTTCAGTATATATATATATATATATATATATATATATATATATCATATTGCTGAGTGAAATCTACAGGGTGGATCGAAAAAATTCAATTAAGTAATCAAACTTTCTGATATTAATCACTAAGTCCTTAATATATAGTGAACTCAAATATTCACTATGCACGAAACTATATCGGAACCAATACAGAGAATACAATACGGAAACTGAATATTTCGTAACCAAAATTGTCTGCCTTGATATCGCTAGTCCCCAAGCCGGCTAAATGAAAGCGAGAGAATTTTACTAATCAAACATAGTCAATTTATGTTTCTAAC
The DNA here is from genome assembly GCA_025215515.1 of Schistosoma japonicum. Classification (NCBI taxonomy): domain Eukaryota; kingdom Metazoa; phylum Platyhelminthes; class Trematoda; order Strigeidida; family Schistosomatidae; genus Schistosoma; species Schistosoma japonicum. Next base: position 13,242,110 of record CM046063.1, on the reverse strand, counting down.
ATTCTTTTACTCGCATGTTAAACTTACCCGTACAGCCAACCAATTAGGGAAATAACATTAATATAGAACTAGGGAGACAGCGATAAGGAACTGAGGTACATGTACATAATCAACTAACAAAGTTCTTCAATAAAAGTTTCACAACAACAGTTAATAGGTTAAACTGGATGTTGCAACTAAGGGAACATACAAATTACTAAAATAAAATATTTAGTGTAAATACAACGAAAAGATATAAAATAATCCACTGGATAACAGTTCTGAAAATCAATCATTTATCTATCATTCCTGTTACAATATCTATGTATAAAGGAAAATAAAAATTCCGAAAATAAATGAATTGTCCTACGTTTATATTGAATATAGAAAATCGATATCAAATAAATTAATGAATGCTTTCTTTCTATTTATTCAATACTGATTATTCACTATATCTTGTCCATTCATATTTCACACTATCCATGTGGTTGATATATATATATATATATATATATATATATATATATATATATATGCATCAAAGCATTAAGGTCAAGGTGAGAAATTGAATTTATAATTAACCAATATACTTTAAACATATTTAAGCTTATAGAGTAAGAATCATCCATAATGGAAATTTAAAGTAAATGAATCAATCCAAAAGTATTCCAACAAATTCGGCTAATCCAATTATATTTAGTTGATTAGATTTGTCACAGATTGATACTGGCAAGGTACCATCGAAAACCAACGAGCACTCAACAACTGTCTCGTTCTAACATATACCTCTACAGCTGTAAGCAGACTAGATTCTACAACAGGGGCTTCAGGTTGCCAAACGCATAGTCCTCTGCACCACTGAGCTGGCCGGCATCCAATGGTAGAATACCTACTTCCATCAATTTGTGATATAGCTTGCGATCATTCATTGTGATTGGGGACAACTGTCTCACTCCCAACAAGTCTGAACTCCACCAGTCACAACTTTTCATTTGAGCCTTAGGAACATATTGAAGTTAGTCATTAGTGAGCTGACTATTGCAATTGAATTGAAATGGTTTGTGGAGATTGTTATTGAATTTTAGTTGATTAAATTTATCACAGATTGATGCTGGTAAGGTACCATTGAAATCCAATTATCATATTATATGGCGAACTGTAAGTTAATAGAGTATGATTTTGAATGGATTACACAACAATTCTTGATGAGAAAGCACTGTCTTATTTGCTTCTAATTTCCGAACATTACCTAAGGCTGATAAATTACATGTATAGATGGATAGACGTTGTCTTGTGTACGCCTGTTTAACTGTAAACAAGTTGGATCATATCTTCATCATAAAAGGTAAAACTAAGTACTTGATTATTTTGCGTCTAGCTTGAAGATATGTTGTTATGCTGTAGACAAGGATGTGATCAGAGCAGGTTACATGAAAAATTTGAAGGAAATAGAGAGAAGAACAAGAGGAAAATTGAACCGATGTTTGATGTGACTACATGTTATTGTTGCGACTTATAGACACAGGTATGAAATCAAGACATTCTGTGATTCGAAACTATAAGTTTTTTATCATCAACTAATGAATCGCTGATTTAAATAATCTTTCAATATAATCTTTAAATAAACAAACGCGATACTGATAGATGGGTAAAAAAGCAGCGATATGATATTGTTGAATGAGAACCTCTCATCTCAAGCTGTATTCACTATTGTGATCACTGAGGGTAGAGACTAAAATTTTCTTGATTTATCCATAAAAATCAATTCTTACTAACAAGTAGCATTTGCAATAAATAATGCTTACCTGAATACTATGGGGCAACCAGGGTGTAAAGAGTGTTTAAACGTTATGGAAAGCTTTGCAAAGTTGAGTCATTAAGATTTCAGTATGATTTTAATGAAGGGTCCTGGTTAAAGGGGGTTTGTGGAGTCTTTGGCAAGAAACCCTAAATCTAGGTTTCATTTTTTCGACACTCATCAGTAAGATGCACCTACAATATTTAAGGGAACGTTTGCACGCCAGTGGATTCTAGCCTGGGTCACTAAGTTTCACAGTCTGCGATCGCTACCGCTGGGTTATTTGGACTATGACTGACTTCCCCTGTTGGACTGATGTCCAGGGTTTTCTGCTGACTACCCCAAACCACTTTTAATCTTAACACAGTGCTATTGACGTCTATTCACCTAGACTAATAGCCACATTACAACACTATGAAGGATTTGATGAACAATAAATTGGTCATCACATAGAGAATAACCAATGCTAGTAGATATATGTTAGAAAAATAGCAACCAGGAATATTAAGAATTCCACCATGTTGGGATGTTTAAGGAGAAGTTCATGTCAAATATTTTTGAATAATTCTTCATGAGCTTTATGAATATTTAGCTTCAATAAATGGATAAATCTTTAAAATAAGTGCGCAGTTATTTCAACCTATATAAAGCCAATTAGTCAATTGTTGTAAACGAATCAATGTAACTAGGGAGTTCAGACTACTAAGAAATATGTAACCCTGACCAAACGTACAAAATAAATAAAAAGTGTTACTTTGGCATATCTACCACCTGAATGCCAACTATTCCCCAGCTAATGGAACTCACTACGTCAACACATGCTTAAAACTCCATTGGTAAACTCACTCAAAAAGAAGTTTGATCAGCTTAGAGATTCTCATTGCCAGGACAAACTTAAGCAATTAAGCATTCTGTCCCAATGAAAGTGAAACTGAATGTATTCAGTAAATAATATCATTCTACCTTTATTTAAATAACGTTATACTTATCAACTAATCTTGATTATTAATTTATCATTACAGTGTTTAACGTATATTATATTAATCCGTGACTGGAAATTCAGTATCATTCTAATGCTGATAACAATATTTACTGTTCATCAGTAATCTTTAAATGTATGAAAATATAATGATTTATGTTGGTTTAATATAAACTTATTTATTTCGCCGAAAGCATAACTCCCAAAATCTATTAATTAACGACATTCAGACTTAATCCTTCCCTGATTTTCTCCAATTATTCTATTTAAATAAAGCAGACTGTGCATTACGATGATGGGTTGTAGATGTTTTCGACTCTTCAGGGAAATTGTTCAACTAATGCTAGATTCAGTAAGGCTTCAAGTAATGAGGGATCAAATTATATGTAACAGAATAAAGTAAGAATACGATCAGTCAATCAATCAATGCCTGTTACCCCATGTGAAGTATAGGCCACCGATCAGCATTCTCCAACCAATTCTGTACTAAGCTGCCCACTCCAGCTCTTCTCAACTGCTCTTCATTCTCTTCATGCCTGTCTCCGATTCCCCACACAATGTGTTCTTCGGTCTCCCCCTTTTCTTTCGGCCTACACGATTCCAATTTAGTGCTTCTCATGTGACACAGTACGGTGATTTCCTCAATGTGTATGTCCTATCCACCTCCAACGTCAACTCCTGATTTCCTCCTCGACTGGAAGCTGGTTAAATTTGTTCTCTGCCAAAGAAGGTTGTCGTTGATGGTATCTGGCCAACGGATCTGAAGTATCTTACACAGACAGTTGTTTATAAATACTTGTATCTTTTGGATAATGCTTTTCGGAATTCTCCATACAAGTTTCTGCTCGACACAACAGAACTGACTGTCTTCACATTAGTATTAAATAGGCTGACTTTACTGTTGACTGAGAGTCAGTTTGAGTTCCAGATGTTTTTCAGTTGTAGAAATGCTGCCCTTGCCCGCCCATCCAATCCGTGCCTCTATATCTGCCACAGATCAGGTTCACCATGTTTGACGATGATGTAAATGTTTCTACATCTTCCAGAATTTACCCGTCAATTAAGTGAAATCGTATTATTTACATTTATATTCAATAATTTTTGATTTTGGTTATTTCCCTGAAGAAGCTCGGACCAGTTTGCCGAGCGAAACGTTGGAATTTTTCATTAATTTCATCCGCTGAGATTATTAACAAATATATTCTATTCATATGAAATCGGGTTAATGTTTGTTGTTTTGTATTGGATGATCTTACTTTTCCCGTTGTGTATGTTGAGGCCTACTGATGGCTGCCGAGGCTGCTGCTACAATATCCGTCTTCATCTGCATTTGTTGCTGTGTGTGGGATAAGAGGGCCAAATCATCTGCAAAGTTCAATTCATTTAGTTGCATCGATGTTGTCCACTGAATTCCGCGAGTGTATTGAGATGTTGCAGTTTTCATGATCCAGTCAACCTCCAGTAGGAAGAGAGGTGGAAGGACGAGAGTAAGTAGCATTATCTAACATCAGTCTTTACTTCGAATGAATCTGTGAGTTGACGTGTATGCATGATTTTACAATGTAGTTCGTCGTAAGAACTCCATACGATGTTGACTGTCTTTCTGTGTACGCCATATGGTTGAAGAAAGCTTCATAATATTCTCGTATCCACGTTATCGAATGCTTTATCGTGGTTGAGGCAGCTGATGTAAAGTGGTGAATTCAATTTAATTGATCGCTCAACAAGGAACCGTAGAGTCATGATCTGGTCTTTACGAAATCCGGTATGTTAATCTTGAAGTAGAGGGTAGACTGGATCTTTCATTGTTGTTTAATAACACTCTGTGGAAAACTTTTCTTGATGTTGAAATATTAGTGATGTTTCTGTAGTTCTCGCAATTGCTAAGATCTCCTTTTTTCGATACTTTTATGAGGTATTCTTCTTTTCAATCTCCTGGCACTTTTTTCCTTAAGAGAATATGGAGTATTTTCGGAGTTGCTTATATATATGTCTTGAGTGCATCGCTCAACTGGTATGTTGTTTGGCCCTTCTGACTTGCCACTCTCAATTTGACACTGTGATGTCTATCTTGATTTATTCGACTGTTGGTGAGTTGATGTTCATGGGGTGATTACTGGCTGCTGTTTCGATGACTGGTAGGTTCGTTCTGGCTGGTCTATTGAAGAGTTTGTTATATGTTTGTGGTAAAATACAGCACCACCTATAATTATTTTGTTGAAGGCGCACTGGTTTGTATACCTCTCACCATTTTTGTCATTTTCTCTCAGTCCATATTGTCCGGCGATGTCTTCACAACCGGTGTTATCCATTCCAAATTGGACGTTGAAGTCTCCTACTAGTATGGTGAGGTTCTTGCCTAAGTATTTGTCGATGGTTAACTGCAGTCTCGAATGGAACTGGTCTTTGTCGTCTTCGTGGCTGTCGTTGGTGGGTGTATGTCACAGGATGACATTCATTGTGATCCATTTCTTTTTCGTCGTGTAGGATGCTATGATGATCGTAGGTGCATGAGTTTCACATCCTATATGAGCTTTGCATGCTTTATAGGACAACATTGGTGCTACTCCATGTGTGCGTGACGCGTTTTGTTCTTCGTGGCCAGAGTATAAGAGCACTTCTTCTGAGAATAATCGTTGCTGTCCAGCTTGTAACCAATGAGTTTCTCATATTCCAAATATCGTTAGGTTATATCTTTTCATTTCTTCAGCTATTTGCATGCTTCTCTCTGTATTCCATATCGTGCGGGCATTCCATGTGTCAATATTAATTGTTTGCTTGGTTGTTAGAAGGGGCATCGACCTTGTGGTTCCAGAAGAAACTTGACTTTCAATGTGTGGAGTCATTACTTTTCGAAATGGAGACCTTTCAACTCCCATGACAGAGTTAAAATGGTTATAATGTATTAACTGGTTAGCGTATATTAGCAAAGTTGTATTTTACAGGATGGGGTAGCTAACCCCATGGGCAACCCTCCTGCTTTATTTAGGCTTGTGACCGGCAGAAACCCTGGTGTAGAGCTCCAAGCGGATTTAAGAATATATTCCTGTCAACGAAAATTAGTATGGGTTGTTGAACTAAAAGGTGTTTCTGTTTTAGTTAGAAGACGTCATCTGATCACTACTATGTTACAAGATGATGAATAATGAATGGTATGACCTGTTCCTTTTACTTTATCGTATTATCGATGTAAAATTTATGTGATTGTATGACACATGCTTATACGCCTGAACATTGTGATACAACTTGTCTTGAACTCTCTGTTAATTACTGAAAATTTTGGAATAGGACATAAAACTTGACCCGTTATTATCATGAACAAATTTCATGGAAGAAAGGTTATACGACAATTATTTTATAAATACATAATCTTGTCAAAATTTATTAAGACGTTCGTCGACTTCATTCAGTAATAGTAGTTCAGAACTTTATACCACGAACTCATGTGAGTGTGGTAATAGTTGTCTATACAGGACAAGTTGACTTTAAGTATACAAAGATGTCAGTGGCCTCTCATGAGTTTTGGTCAAAATGTGTTATCTGATAAGGATGATTTAATTTCAGAGATTTCACAGCCATTTTGGATAACTTCATCAGGTTAGGTTTTCATCTTTATCTATACAAGCACCACTTAGCTGTCAGAACCTACAATGTCTCCTATCTTATATCAATATATGTAAACAATTATGGAAAAATGTTTTACTAAAAATGACTGTAATTTCGGACAAAGAAAACGAAAAAAATGATCAGGGATGTTTTCGAAGCTTGGTATTCAGGTAATCAATAAACTTATTGAAACATCTATCTCATCGATCAACCGAAATATTAAGTAAACAACTACAATCTATGAATCAAGTCGTAAGTGAAGGGAATCCAAATAAGTGTGCAAGTGATAGGATAAGTATTTTCAGCAACCAATCACATTCAACGTCGAAAAAACATTAACTTGTGAAAAAATTCCTATAGTTCACTTCTGTCAAATGTTGGCGTCGATGAATGTCGTTTAAAATGATTAAGAATACTCCTAAATTAAAACATTTAGCTCAAATAACACATTTTAACCATAACCATCCTCTGAAATTCCATACCTCTTCTACAACATAAAGTATTGAGTAATTCCCCTGTCTGGAAGAAGTCATGTGATTGCTTAATATCATGTGACAGACAGTATGAGCCAAAGGCTAGACTATATATATATATATTCAAAGGAGTGATTGGAATACAATTCTATATGTCTGGATGGTTTATTCGCTTGTGTCCTATCTGTTCCAGCATGGGACTGAGTAGGCCTTCGGGGGTAAGTTAGGTGTTGACTGAACTGTTGTTATCATCATAGGTCACTGTAGTTCTCTGGTTACATAGTCAATTCAAGCGATTGGTCGTACGTTCCGATCACAACAATCAGTTATCACAGAATATAAATAATCATAACTATAGGATGTGACAAAAAAGCAGAAAATACACTACACGTAAATGGTCAATTTAAGAGCCATAAAAATTATCCTTGCCCTTCACGTGAAACAAGTTTGTAGAAAGAACAACATAAGTATTGACAGTACAAAATACTGCTCGCTTATAATGTTAAACCCAACTGTTCGTACTGTTACAAAACTACACAAAAATGAAATTATTTATAAGTATTTTGCAGTGATTATCTTTTGAAATCGGACTTCTCTGTCTAAGCATCTCAAAGAAACTAAGAAAATTTACCTCCTGCTAATCTCCATGAAAACTATCTGATAATAATCTGTTTAGGAATACAGAATATCCAAATGAATTGAATGATCAGTAGGTTGCAGAGAAGTATGTAAGTACATGCATTCGAAACAAAGTAAGGAATATAATAGGAGATGATGAATCTACTGGTTTGAGGGTACTAGTGAAACCCAAAGAAAATAAGAAACCTATTTCACTTTATTATAAATGTTTTTATCATTGGCATTTCCTACCTCACCGTAAGTTGAACTCGAAGCCTTCGTGTTCCACGGTGATTGAGAGATCAACACAACAGTGAAACGAAAATTATTTAAACAGATTATGTAAGGTTCAAATTAGAAATTGAAATCAATTTGAAATTAATTAATAACAAACTTAGAACTGTAGACATTCAGAAGGTAAAGGTAAATAAAGTGAACGAACTAACTTCTTATATACAAAGGTTCGATTCGCTTAGGCGTATTCCTGTGGTTTCTGTGGTTCTTGAGAGACATACATAAATGCAAGATTCCTATTAACACAAAGGCCGACGTCAACTAAACATGCGTGAATAGAGTATTCATAGTCATCTGTTGTCCTTTTGTTAAACATGAAGGATGACAATTAGAAATAGGGCAGTTTATTTGCCTTGTTGTTAGCCCAACGGAAATGGCTCTACAAGCGTGTTTGTATCAATTAATATACATAGGGGTAATTGAATTAGAAAGCTTGTTTTTATTTCGTGAATTTAATACTGGGTGGCTAAAAAAGAAATGGGGTTTATCGTACTGTACTGAATGTTAGTTTAATGGCCTTTTTTACTCTGGGGTATTATTTCACTGGTTATGTCACCTATGAACTGTAACTTTAGGAGCTAAACCCTTTCTGTAACGTTAATTTTGTATAATAATGAACATTCAGTTTACTTCCCAAAGTTTCGACCTACTACTTCTGTTTGAATGTCTATTCAAGTTATTATCGTTGTGATTAGGTGCTTGCAGAGATTGTTGAATTTGAATATGACGCAATAGATTAAAAGCTAGAAAGCACTGATTACCTATTTTATCATATTACTGAACACATTAGTACTGAACATCCATATCAACACTAGGGATGGAGCATAAGACCTTTGGGCTTCGATACTTACGCTTAAGTCTTAGACAAATGTTCGAAATTCAGTGGCTGACAAATCTAATTACTTGATATCAGGTTCAAAATCGAACAACCTGAGCCACAGCATAATCAACATTAAAAAGAGTTTACTGGTGGAGATATTTACAGAGCTCTGGTGAAAGGCGTTGCAAGTAATAAGCAACTATGTTGAGTTAATGATAGTCACCTAATTAGAAACATCACTGTTTGCTTACGTATGTTTTGTCTTAATTTACACTATGGGCATTTACAAACGCTAAACTAGTTTGCGATATTTCAGAGATAACTGGTTTTATTTGTTATTTTCATTTAATGTTGATCTCAGTTGAGTTATATTGGAAACACCTGAACACTGATAGAGTCCAAACATGTCGGGAATGACGCAGTCATCATCAGTGGCACTGAATAATCGTCGTGTTATTTCGTTAGTTGATTTGTATGGAAATCATACAACTTGCCACCAATTTAGTAATACAGATAATTATATATTCTGAATTCATTTGCTGAGAAGTCATGATGGTGATGGGGGAAGCTGCTACTAAGGAGTTCAGTAGTGGAAGGAAATTGATGTTCAGGACCCGAAGATTTTCAGCCGATATCAATCTGTGCTAAATGTAAAAAATCATCTAATGCCAATTTATCTTATATTTCATAAATGTTCTTTATTCAGAGCAAAACGCGCCATTTTCCTAATATAAAAACTTGTATGATGTAAACTTGTACCGAATCAATTCAATTAAAATATCAAAATGAAAATCAGCTTAATGTGTTTCAGTTGTTAAACATGTTGAAATTTACAAATTCCTAACATCACACTTGGTGATGATTAGATATATAAGCGAGAAAAAAATGTGTTTAAGTAATATATTACCCTAGATATTAAGAATATAAATTAGAATCGTGATTAGTATATTATCACATACATCTGACAGTTTGTTAGTGAATATAGTAAAAGTCTTTATAAAAAAACCAAGAAAATGTTTTGAAAATACATTGATCATTCGGTATTCATCTAAATAAACTTTTATAAGAGTTAGTGAAGATGATGGATTTAATTTTCTATATTCTTACTAGACATTTGCTGAATTCAAAGGTGTTTTTAACTTCAATTGATTTATTACAGACTGAAGTTGTTTAGTTTCTACTGTCATATGTTCAAGATACAACTGCAGTCTACAAGTGTGGACAAATCTATAACGAAATATGCTTTCTAGATGCTACTTGCTTGTCATAGAATCAACTTAATTTATAATTATTGAATTTATTGTTGATTTGTGTATGCCTTCATTTATTACTCAAGATCGCATATAATACTTTGAGTACACCGATCTTGATGATATAAAATAACTTTTAGTTTGAAGCTATTTGGATAATATTTACATTTTGTTTTATGTTTATAACTCATGAGTAGGAAAGTTTCCGTACATCTGGAAGTTTTCGAATTTAGGATCTCATACAGTTTTAATGTAACAAATGCAGTGATTTAATAGTAAATAGGGTACGATAATACCGCGCTATGTCATAAAATAATGAAAGTAAGAATTCTATCATTGGAGGTTTAGAAGTTCAGTAGTGCAAAGGGTTTGACTGTTCACCAACCTAAAAGCCTTGGTCCCTATTATTTGATGTAATCATTTGTCTCGTACTAAAATAGAACTGTTTCGTCCTAATATGGGACTCTTCAGAAGCGTATATAGTTATGATATAGTAAAATTAAGTTTACATGTTCAACAAGAACAGAATAAATTTTTCTCGTTACATGGTTAAAATTATTTAATTATGTTATGTACTAGAAAAAGATATAATTTTGACTCGAAATTTACACCCACTGTCATTTAACATTGTTAAAATGAAACAAAGACATGAGACCTATCTTTTGGGATATCAGGTTTTATGCTATCAAACTGAATTTACTAGAAATGCATTAGATTTCAAGTTATCCATGGACTCATACATGAATGTCATGCTTTCAGCCGTTCCTAAGTTGCTGTAATTTCACCCTAAATCTATTATCTTATTTAGGGTACATAACAACATAGTTTCATCATTACTGAATTTCATTTTTTCCAAAGAAGTAGTGTTTCACGTGGTAAATGAAAGTAGTTGTTCATACTGACACTGTCGTTCATTGATGTATTATCTATTTTAAACACAAGTGGCTTTGATTAGTCATTTACCTTACTGACTAATCAACGTCATCACAATTCTGTCACAGTTAACTTGCTTGAATCATACTACATTTTATTGGTATAAGGTTATCTCAATTGACCATCTTTTTCAACTTCATTTTTATGTTGTACAAGTACCTAGGTTATTACAGTTATAACTATGAGAGTAGTGAATTCGCAACAAATAGAAATGATTAGAATCAGTACGATATGAAAGATTATCCAAAATTTGATGGTAGGTACAGATTTCAATCAATCACGATAGCAACGTGACAGCCTACTCATAACTAATTATATCAGTTTATGCTTATATCTTTTAATGACATTGATGAATAACTGATAAATATCATTAATGATTGGTATAGACAAAAATAACCTAAGAAATGCTTCTATCCAGTTAGTTTGATTGAAATGAAGTATAATTGTACTCTTTGAGTTTTATTCTAAATGACTAAATTGAAATATTCTACATAGTTGAAATAGTGGCAAACTATTGGAATTTGCTAAGCAGCTTAATAGTTAAATGTTACTAGTAAAGCATATAGGTCAAATGCAAATTTACTCGGTGGGATCATTGATTCGCACTACTAACGAGTGTCATACTGGAACGAAATAGCTGTTTAATACTTTCTAGTTTTTAATATTTGTCTAACTCAGACCAGTTTATGACATCATTTCAAAATTCAACAATCTCCACATTACCCAATTACAAATAACCCCTATAATCATTCATTTCAGTTACTAATGTGTGTTTATGTTATGTAACAAAATCATATGTCAAATAACCTTGTCCAAAATTAGTTACTGTGTGTTGAATGCCCAGTAATGAAAAATGATGATATAAAGAATTTCATCATCCTAATTACTTGACACATTGTTCTAATTTCAACAAATACACTTTATTGAATTTAGGTGGTTAGTGAAGTTTGATAATATGTTTTTAGCCGATTGGATTCGTCACATATTGATTTTGATAGAGCACCATTAGGGATAAGCGAGTACTGGACAGCTATTTCGTTTAAGTATGGGACTGCTCAGTATTGAACACCCTAGATTTCCTCTAGGGGCTTCAGGCTGGCAAACATCTGACTATCTGCACCACTGGGCTGGCAGATATCCTCAGATAGATTTCCTATTTCTATCGATTTGTGATATAGTGCCGCAAACATTGTTATCGATGATAATTGACCTACTCCTAACAAGTCTTAACCCTATGTGTCACGATTTCTAATTAGAGCTTTAAGAACATATTGAAGGTGACCACTAGTGAGTCGATTAATTTCGGGAGCGAGGTAGCTATTACTAATGACAACTAGAAACCCTTATTTATATTTGCTTACCCGTTGGATAAGTTGGTGGTTAACTTGACTTAGTATCCAAGTGATTATAGCAATAGTGTTTAGAGCGATAAGCAATGCGTTCGAGTCCCAGTGCGAATAGCAAAACTGAGATACATGCAAATCCAACAAATGAACTCTTATTGGAACGAAAACTCTGTCGAGGATCTCAGTGTTGATCATAATCCATTTATACCGAAACTTTTGATTAAATGGGTATTAAGAAATAAACCTCTGAGAATGCTAATATGCTAGTAAGGGTCGATCAATTACAGTTCTAAATATCAATAACAGTTATTAAAAACCTTCACTGATATCATTTACTGACTAGGGTATGATAAATAATCAAGTCATCAAGAATCAAAATGAAATAGGTAACAAATATAACGTACTCTATTTTGTTGTACGGTTTATATTTCTGTTTTGTCTAACTGAATTTATTATAGACAGTCACGATTTTTCCAATTATATTCTTAAAGCCCCTTTAAATCGCCGATTATTTATTACCAACTTGGTATCCTCTGTACTAATAATTACATATCATAGATATTTATACGAACTTAACACTGATTAATGATCAGTACCATAATTATCTGTTTCTTAATGCTGATCGAATTCTATCAGTCACGTTGGAACACATAAATTACTCGATATTACGTGTAATGTGCTTTGTTGCTAAGTATTTGGAGATAGTTGTCATGATATCATAAAACTGGGTTTTGGACTCCTCATCATATTGGGAGAAACATGATATCAACAATTATTTACTTACCAATTAATGTGAATATCTCAATTATCCATGAGAACGATTATAGACAAATTACTTCGGTAGTGACATTTTAAATTGTAAAGCTTAATGATATTGGTTCGAATCCAAAGAACAGAATCTTATCTTTCAAAATTAAAGATATACTTTGCTTAGGGTAAGTATGAGGCCTATGTTTAAGGTATCTTAACAACTATCTTCAACCCCTTATCAGTTTAACAGATCAAATACATAGAATGTGTAGTGAAACAACTAATATCTCTTTGAAATACAATACTAATTACTCACTTTATAGTCTTGTTCAACGTTATCTATGAAGGAATAAATTATGTAATAATTATTATTGATGAAATATGTACGTGATTCAAGTGAGTTTTTGTGTAATCTAAAGGTGTCTACATGAGACGATAATGATGAACTTTCATGATATACTAAATGTATTTAGAAACCTTCTAAACATGAAGTAATCATATGCTTATAAATAGATGACTAGCTTCGAAACAAATTCACGAAGTATGAAAAAAGGTATGAAGTTAATAAAACTAAATATAAAGAAAGTAATCAACCCTTGATACAGAATAAAGATGAAGATAAGTACCTAAATAGTAGTTGATATAATGATTATGGACACAAACTTCAGGTTAGTTTGTTAGTTAGTATTCGTTAGTAAGGCGCACATTAATTCTTAAAGGAACTCAAGCTTTTAATGGAATCGCAATGCACGTTATCGAGTTTCATGGTTTGACACAACTTTTGAATTATTTGGGTAATGACAAACGTCTGTTTCTATATTGAAAGTTGACCAAAGCTGAATATGTATTAACTACAGTATTCTTGGTTAAATGTCAATTGTGCCATAATTGTAAGTGAGGCTTCATATTTTCAATTTCGTTGTATCGGGTTGTAAGTTAACATTACTGCGAACTAAGATGAAGTATGAACTGTTAAATATTTTTGGGGATGCTAGATCCCCAGAATACTTTTAAAAAACCAAGTTATTTTTGTGATTAACTTGTGAAATTCAAATTTCTCGTTTTCACGCTAAAATGCTCCCATTTCACCTTCAGTTTGTGTTTTCCACTTAATAGGACGTTAAATTAAGTTGGTTTGTTTTTTTACTTTATTATGAAGTTTGTGATACTTTCAATGATGTTCTCTCGTTTGTATATATACATGAATTGTGTGCTTGTTATTCACGTAACACGCTGCCTGTAGAAAAAAAACGCTTCTTGTTGACAGAGCACTACGTCCTCTAGTTAGCTGTGCTGAAGTGCAGAGGAATAGCTACCTCTACCTGTTATTGTGTCGCTGGTCATATATCCGTTAGCTGGTATCGAGGTGTCAATTTAATTCGAAAACAATAACTTATATTGAACCTTAATAGCATTTAAGTTGACTGTATTTTAACTCACGTTAGTGGTGAAATTATATAGGCTCATGTTTGTCATCTAACCGTGAATCATATTTTAATCTTTACATTGTATCCACTGTAGTATCATTAGCCAGCAGTATCACGAGAATTTAGTATCCACATTGGAGTAAGTGCATGCAAAATTTAATTATTCGAACTAGCCAGTCAACAATGAAGAAACCAACACCAGTGAAATTTCAATAAATAATATGCGATACCGGATTACCGAGCATAACGATTATTTACGAGTTTGAGAATGAAATGAATGTAAATGAATGCAAGCTAAAATGAGATGGGGTAATATTTTGTTGTAATGTTGCGGTGTAAAGTTATATGGAATAATTCAGAAAAAGCTTTGAACTGAGGTCTCGGGCTGTTTAGCGCTCGTCAGTAATACGTAGATGAAATTTTGAGGTAGGTGATATTCATCGGCGGAAAAATTCTCAGGCTACCTAGTTTCACAGAATGCTACTAATTTATATGAAAATGAGAAATTTAGCCTGACTGGTAATTAATAGTTACTAATACGATGTTTATCTAGCATTTCGTAGTGCTTATTGAATAGTGGATCAGTTTTATTTCAATGTGAAATCGACCTAGGGCGAACTAATTTTAAGAATTTTTAACAATATTGATGCATGATCTTTTGAAATGTAACCGTCTACAGTTTCTCATTTATGCCAGGTGTTATTAGATAATAACTTTCATAGTGTTAGTTACGTTAAAGAGTTGACGCATGACCCAACTAAGTACAGAATATTTGACACAGGTCACAAATCGAATTCCAATTTAGAATATATTTCGACAATTATTCGATACTTCTAATGATTGCCGTTTTATTCTAAATATTTTAGAATTCCACTAGTCACAACCTTATTATGGAACTTCAATAACTCGTTTTAAAGTAAATTAGTAATGGTTTAACTATTTTAATAAGACTTTGTGGTAAATTATTTACTTTATAGGACAGGTTCATCACAGACAGGATTTAACTGTTGGTTGGGGAGGGGTATCATTAAAATTCACCTAGTAAAAGAAAGTTGAACTGTTCTATTTCATACATGATACAGTGAAACCGCCCACTGAATTTCGGTCAAGTGATCGTTGCAGGACATGTATTAGATACATAAAATGTAATTATTTTCTTCAGTTTAAAAAATTTTGTGTATTAAAAGGAAAATGATTATTTGAAACAGCAACGTCAACGACAACTTCTGCCACTACGAATGCTATGAGTACTAATGCTGTAGATGCTATTCACAAAACTGTTTGTTAGTAGTATATAATGGAAAGTTGAGTGAAAGTTTCAAAAGTGACCAGCAGACTTAAGGGTGAGGGGGAGTCTCAGAATGAAAAGAAGCAAGACCTATTCTGACAAGAACAAAAACCAGTTTAGAATCAATGTGAATTGAACACAAATAACGTGCAAATAGATGGCTAAAGATTATGTATACATTATTTACAACATTCTTTAATTTCACTGAATGAAATCTTCTTCTCTTTCTATACTGGTGTTCTACTACTACTACTACTACTAGTACTACTACTACTACTACTACTACTACTACTACTACTACTACTACTACTACTACTACTACTACTACTACTACTACTACTACTACTACTACTACTACTACTACTACTACTGATATGAATATCACAATAACTATGCTTTTACTTTTATGACAACCGCTACAGTTATAACCGCTGCCTTAGTATTTTTATTGTTATTACTACTACTAATACTATTACTGCTATTTTTATTGTTATTATCATTATTATTATTATTATTATTACTACTATTACTACACACACACACCACAGTTTTACAAAAAAACATCTTAGTTGTGTTATCCCGATAAATATACACTATCAAATATGTGGTTGAAGGTTTTTACAAATATGTATATGCAGATATTTAAAAAATCATTAATCTTTGTACAAATCAGCTGATCTATGGTGAAATACATTCTAGTTGCCAGACAAAATCTAATGAATTCCAGTAGTGTTATATCGACTGTCATTCAATAAGTTAACTATATTTAACAACCTAAACGTCATAAAATAAAATAAAATAATGAGCCAAATTAAGAAAAAAAAAGTTTATCTGATGAATTAATAATTAAAATGAAATATATGTCTAAAAAGATATGAATGAAGTATATTGTATCCTTAGCTAAGGTCTCTCTATTCTATGTTATTCTGTGTTATATACCATGAACACATCTGAATTCTCGTATATTCTCTGACTTCATACACATATACAATAAACATTAATATGAGTATAATAAAATCAGAACCTATTTCAAACTGATTAGACACTATCAGTAATCGGGAATTAAGCAAAGCGCCAATTTCTAAGTTGTATTCAACTATACGTTAAACATACATATCAATATATAAATGTAAAATATAAATGTTATTGTACTCAGAGGTAATTATAACTATGTATTCAACATTTTCATTGTTGCTTATTATAGTGTAAATTTGATAAAAGATTTTCAATTGAAACGTCTCAACCTTTTTTTCATAACTATCCGGTTATTAATAAGTTAGTGTAGTACACCTCTGCTTACTGAATAGAATACATAAATACATTGAAGAATATAACCTGATTATTACACTCTGCCATTCAGCACTAGCTCGATAAATTAATGAAAAATATAACCGATAATATTAAATACAATATACAATTAATGAATATTGATAATCCCACTAGTAACTTCAGACTAAGTAAGAAGTACTGATATATTTATAAGTTTATTTATGAGTAATAATTAATATCGTTTATTGTATCTAAATGATATAACATAATTAAGCAGAATAGAGGTGAAGCAATATAAGTAAATCAAGTTTTTTTATGGTGATTTATTTAATTATTATCTATTGATTGTAAATGAAATTTTTCACGGATTAAGTTAGTATTAGAAACCATGTTGTAATGGACAAGTACATGTTACTATTATGTGACTACTTATAAAAGCTTATAGATGATCAAATCCTGGGCCTTCATGCTTCACAACGAACGTTTAGCTGTTAGAAACACTGACTTGGCGACTAACTATACAAATTTAAAACTTCACTTAATTCGTAATATACCCCGACTACCACTTACTGTAGTTGACCACAATCTCCTAATGCTCAATAAGATTTGTGTAAGCGAGACTGAAACAACTGATAAGTAATACTTGAATTAAAATTAGATATAAATTTATATGCGACCTGTTCGGCTCCGCAGTAGATGGAGTTTCATGAATCAATCAATGCTTCGATTAATTAACTATCTGGATTCATAAATGTAAATGTCAGTGTATGTGAAATAAATATCAGCATAATTAATAACAACCGTTGTTTATAGTTTTGGTTATTAATAGTATTGATTGATTGCAGTGTGACTAAACGTAGTTAGAGGTCACTGTGAACAATTAAGAGATATAAGTATATTCAACTGAGGAGTTCTGCATATGACGAAGCACCGATTCTGAATTCGATTGACAGTCAGTATCAGGATATATCAAAGACAGCATAATTACATTCTTTATGCAATAACCATTGAAAATAATTATTATGGCATAGCAAAAATATTTTTCCAATTTATTTAAAATTTTCTACAATGTTTTGATTTTGATATCACATACTAACTTTAGTCAAACTGATAATGATTACGAAGATGTACGTGGTATCGATATTGTGCTATAAGGCGAATCTTCAACAATTCATTCCTATCTTTAACGAATATAAAGTTCAGACATTTTACGTATTGTGGAAAATGTATAACTATTAGTTGACATCAAGTGGTTGTCACTTCTGCATTCAGTCAATATTCATAGTACTATCATTGGAGAGTAAATGACATGTACATGACATTACTGAACTCCTCTAATTACCTTTTCTCACTTGAGCTCTGTAATTATCTCATAATATTAGTCACGACTTAGCTAAAGTTATAATTTGACAAAAAAAATTGATGTTTTTTCTAATTTGAACTTGACATCACGTGACACTTTAACTAAACAAACAGTTGTCAAATTTTAATATACAATCAAAATTTAGTTATCGACTAAATAGAATTAGAAATAATCACGTTGACTAATTTTATAGCAAATTGATTACGTAATAGATCAAATGGTCAAATGTTTATGTATATGCGTCATGCACATGTTTAACTAATTTCAAAAATATGAATCAACGAATAAATGTACTGACATACATTACGATTCGAGGTTTGACATGACTATCAAGAACCAGGGTGAATATAGTCTTTTCTAGTAATGAAGGTGTACAGTTAGCTTCTCCAGTTGATTTGATACAGAAGTTAAATAGGCCGGATTGTTCAGTTATATCATACTTCTTCAACTTTATTGTCGATAGCATTATGAAAACACCTATGAAGGACGTATATGGAGATATGGATTAATGACATAGAGAAAGACTTTTAGGCCGTGAATATGCTGATGATATCGCTCAACAGTGTGATGATACCCCACTTATTCATATCTTGCTTTATCAGATGGTAGTTAGGTTTGTAAGTATGGCATGTACATTTTAAATGCATGTACTTATCTAAGATTAAAAGGAAGCTATGTCTGAACTCGTCTTTAGTACTGAGTCACTAGAAGTAGTTGAAAAATTCCTGCATATCAGTAGTTGTGGGAGTATTGGTATTGGTGTGGTTTATGAGATCAGTCTAAGCATAAAGAAAATCGGAGAGGTTTTCTCAATCTGAGAATATATGGCAATATTTTTTACATGGATCTAGCTGTAAAAGGTGGTTTCAGAATTTTCATGTACCAACATCATGAGTGACATTCAAAATAATTTATCAAAGCATTTATAACTTAATCAGGAACATATACATAAGTAAATATTCTGTCAATGGATTGAATGTCTGTAGCAAGAATAAACTTTCAAAGGATTAAACTGAAGTGGTTTAGTGAAGATTGGCAATAAGATTTTATCGATTGAATGCGTCACAGATTGATGTTGGTAGGGTACTACTGAAAACCAAGGAAGAACTGGACTGGCTATTTCGTCTGAGTGTCAGACAGTGATTTTGTTTTTGACCCTCAACAGGAAGTGTCCTCAATCAGTGGATTCAACTTATGTGGTAAGTGAATATGTAGTGCAAAGAATATTGAATTTTACGACATAAACTAGCATTAATTAAACAATTATTGAGTGCCAGTAAAGCACTGAACAATATTTTTTGCATATGATTACTGATCAGTGACGGTAAACATCCACAATTTCACTTGGGACAGTAAGTTTACACCATTTAATCGGCGTCGAATGTTCTACATTACTATAAGATAAATGACCTTCTGGGAAAGTAGGGTCTATCTTAGTAAGTATATGGATGCCTACAGCTACTGACAAGTGAATGCCATACTGCGAAGTATCACTTCGTTCAGTGCACTTTAGATTTTCATAGTTGTCTAATTAAAGTCACTTGGTAACTTAGATGAATTAAATTCTCCAGCATAGTTTAGCCTAGCCATACATGTAAACATCTTACAGTCATCTTGATGACATAAATATGATTTAATAAAACCACTGGAAACATTATATACTGTTACAATTCCAAATATTTGTGCGATTACACATAGTGAATAATCATTATTCAAAATATCATCATTATGACCAATATATAATTACGTACATATCTTACATTCATTCAAAATACAATAACAAGTTAAAGCTTGCACAATCTGTTAAATCAACTGGAAGATAAGACACATGTAAATTATATTTAATCATCATAAATAAGTAGATCTGTGAAAATAAAGATCATATGTAATATGAGCTTTGAAGTGATCAATACCCTTCTACTTATTTCATGAATCCTCCTTGTTATCAACACATAGAATCGAATAGGTTATGAATATACTTCGCCGTTGATATTAGTTCATTACATACTGTAGTGAAATATTATTAGCTTTTTAATAAATGAAGACTTAATGTCAATGATGGAAGTTTACTGTGAGACGTTTATTATCTGTCTTGTGAAAGTTAATATAAGCTGAACATAGTCGCGTATATATGAACTTTGTAGATTAGTGAATAAATCAATGATGCTTGAATCGATAAGTACTAAGTTCAAGTCATTGTATGTCTAATAACATTATATAGTAGGTTTATGCACCTTTGAAGAGTTCGAAACAGAACAAAATTATGCTTCATAGATTCCATTGCCTAAACACTATATTTAGTATGAAATTTAACTTGTATCTAGAAATTATATTTAGGAATGTACTCGTGCTGTTCATATCACCAACATTCACAATAAGGAATTACGTTATTAATATCAAAGAATATTATGCATTTTATAATGAAGAAGCACTATTCATTAATTGAAATAAAAATGATAAAAGTGCACAAACCATTTTATCCTCATGAAAATTTAAGATTGACAATTGTCTAAAATACTTTAGATCAATTAAAGGCAATAGAATGAACGAACGAATGAATGGATAAATGAATACCAGTTCTAATTATAGTTTTAGGAGTAAGTATGAAGTGATTACAACATTGTCAATGTTAAATAAATGTATTAAATTCAACACTTTTTGATCATATTTTCGTCTATTTAATCAATCACATAACATTTGTATTTACCACCTAACATCTCCAGTTGCCTCTACACTACACATATTCATAATAGGCAGATACTAATAACTTGAAATTATTGATCTAAAAACATTGATGAACTGAACAATAAAATAACATATATTGTTGGTTATTGAATTGAAGTGGTTCGTGAAGATTGGTGTTAAGTTTAGCTGATTGAATTCACCACAGAGTGATGTTGGTAGAGTATCACTGATAACCAGGGGGGGCAATGGACAATAAATGATCGTCGCGTGATGTCAAAAAACGATAGAAATGGGAATTCTACGATTGGGTGCTAACTGGCCCAGTGGTGCAGAGGGTTAAGCGTTCGTTAGCCTAAAGCCATCGGAAGGAGTCTATGGTGCACGCTACCACAGGGTCTCACACTAGGGTGAAATGGCTGTTCAGTGTTCAGTGGTTCTCAAGGGTATCCTACTAACATTAATCTGTGACGAATTCAGTCTACTAAAATTTAATTTATTATTTATATTCGTCACCAGGGGCCACTAGACGGCTATTACTTCTTAGTATGGGACTTCCTAGTATCACTACTCACCCTCGATCTTATTAAGAATTAAAACGCTCGACCATCAAACCTTACCGTCAACACTTAACCACCAACACTACTTTACTGGCGTCTTATCGTAAAGTCGTAACTTTAGTCAATTTATGATTAAGCGTTAGGTAATTGTTATTTGAATAAAAGGTCAAAAGTCAAATACAGCAGATACAAAGGATTTTCAGGTCAGGTTCAAAGTGAAAGTAAACCACTTTTTGAATGAATTAAACCAGTCTTAGTTTTTTAATTATAGAAATCTTAGGATATGCTTTGAGTTTTTTTTGTGTAGGAACACAGGCAGCTTCATTTTCAATATAGTTAATTTCTGATTGGACAAAGTGAAACATGGGGTAGGCTGGAAAAATTGGGGACGGGAAGGGGGTGGTAAAATGTGTTGTGTTCTAAAGAATTATCACAGTTATACACTTCAATCATATACCTTATTAAGGTGGTGTGGGAATATCCACCTCTTGTGTATATCTGAGTTCATTGGGCTGATTAACTGTAAAACTATTATGCTGTACTCACAGTTAGTTAGATAACTCGATTACTCTTTGGTGTATGTATGTGCTGATACATACATGTGGACTAGCAAATCAAATAACGCATGCTGCAATCCTGTACATGATGCTGAACCCTTCATGCATTAATTGTTTTTTTCTTATTCTGCTTCTATATCAAAGTGTGGTTTAGCTTAAATATACTGTGGTTTGAATTTCCAGTTTCTTGTCGTAGATAATAATTAAAATGTTATTGTTTAAGTTGGATTGTGATTGGCAAAGCTAAATCCTACTGTAACAGAAACTTCAATCGGACTGTTTTTTTTAAAACCATACCCATGGCTGTTGTTTTCCTTAAACCAAATTCTAAATATAATATAAAACATCCAATAGTTCAGTTCCTAGTGCTATATACTATTTCTCTTGCCATTCTAATTACAAACTATTGTTTCACATTTTGTCTGTGTCCACATTTTGACTAATGGTAAGAAGTGAAGTATTTCAAAACGTTTGTAAATTCATTTACTTCGTCGTATTATCCCTGGAAGTTTAATTGTCTTGAAAATCTAGATCTAGATTAAGAAAACGTTTTGGAATTTTTCAATTAGCATCTTATGTACCATCGAATAGATGTTCGTTTACCAACCATAGAATGAGTTTATTACTCAACATCCCATTCATTTTAGTTAAGTACATATGATAGGTAAAAATGAATCACTAGTTACTATTATTTCATTCTAGATATCCCTAAAGAATTGTTAATGTTTGTCAGCGAGCAGAGTAGGCAATTATATATTCGGATACAGAGTATTATGCAAATATTCGGGATCGGTTGACAAGGTGGTTAATATTCATCATATAGATAGGTGCAGATTACTTGGTTGGCTAGATTATTCTATCCATCAATTAGAGATGTTGTGTTACGTGGCTTAGAATCGGTCACGGTATCACACTTGCATTCACTCTTTGTGTTCTATTTGATCTTGATATTCAGAATGATTTTATACAGTATATTCTGCCAATTAGTCTTTCTTTTTTCGAATCGTATAATCTATGATTGTATATTTCTACAAAGTTGATAAAATGTTATCTGAATGAAATCAATAACTGATCAACAATTGATTAATAGTATCAGTTCCCATCACTAAACGTAATTAAAAATAATTTAATAAACAAAATTATTTAGATGGGAAAATTTGATTTTAAGATATTCCTCAAACCAGTTGATTATCTTATGGGATACTAGTAGAAACTAAGTATTTTAATATGTAGTATCCTTGATTAATGAAACGTTTGAATTCAAAATAAAATCCTAATCTGTAACGGATAGGTCTTCTAGTGCTGGCGTTACCTTAGAAATACTTTGTTAAAATTCTGCAAACATAGCCATTTACCAACTCAAAGAACTAAATAAACCCATTAGGTTATTAAGAGGAAAATAAGAAGAGGAGAAAATTTACTTCTTCATGATGTTATTTACTAAAGATCTCCAATAGTAGTTTGTGGCTTCTTTTAAATCAAATAGACTATTGGGAAATGGAAATGTAATTTGCGTCACCAAACAAATAAGTTAAAACCGGGGTGACTTTGTGTAGATTGATCATGGGTTTTATTTTTTTGTATATATCATAGACTGATCATTGTTGGGAATCAATAAAAACTAGGGAACACTGGACAGGTATTTCCTCCTACTGTGGGATTCCTTTACAGTGTTTACCTTTGAATCCGCTGGGGAATCCAACTCAGGGTTTCCAGGTCTAATGTCAAACACTTTAGCATCCACACTAGTGGGCTGGCCGGTGTCCACTAGTAGAATTCCCACTTCGATCAATCTATAATATAGCACGAAGGTCATCCATTATCGTCGGTGATAACTGTCTCACTCCCAGCAAGTCTTAACTTTACCAGTCACGATTATCACTAGAGCTTCAGCAACATGTTAAAGTTAGTTACTAATGAGCTGATTATTGTAACTGAACTTAAGTGCCTTTGTAGAGATTGATATTAACTTTGGGTGTTTATATTAGTCAATTTTTTAGAGTAATCGAGAGTGCACAATGCTAAGGAGTCCCATAATTGGACAAATAAGCTATGCGGTTCACCCTGGTTTTTGCTGGTGCTTAACTGTTAATAGTCTGTGAGGAGTACAAATAACCAAATGAGGATGGTTTTTGTTTGGTCACAATCTCTGAGCTGGATGGTTTAACTAAAAACTCTAATCATCATTCTAGAAGTTTACGCTGATGAAGTCGTCCAGCATGATGATGAAAGCTCCGCGATTAAACCATCCATCTCCGGGATAGTGATCAAATGTAGAATATTTAAATCCTGCTCTGGATTGTAACTGCTCCAGTAGTGGCGAATTACCTCTACAAGAATTTATTGCCTTCTGTCAGGCTTTCTTCATTGTGGGTTTTTTGATATAACTCTAATTTTTATGTGATATTATCTTTATATTTAATGTTTTATCTACCTGTAGGCGTACAGGCTGTTCTTTGATTAGTAGAATGATGAACTCCTTCTCCCTAGGTTTCTTTATTTGGTAAGTTTCCAGTCGGCCCTAGTTTTCATTTTTAAATTATCAAATATTTAGCTCTAACAGTAACCATCCTTATAGTTAACTACTTCATAATAACTACGTCAGTGTCACTTAAGTGGGAAAATTATGACGAAATGTTGTGCCTCACATTGTCATCGTATAGTAGGAGGAACCTTCTTAGTTCCAGAAGGAAAACTGTCTTATTTTTGACTGTTCTTGAAAAATAGATGAAGTTGGTTGCATTTTTCAATGAGGCGTATGCACTTCTGTACTACTATGTCCTCCAGATTGAACGAATGTGGTACAGCTTTGAACTTTTCTATAAAACTTTCACTGATTAAATGACGATATAAAAATGGGTGGTGCTTCATATTGTAGATAAATTAATCTATCAGAAATCTTTGGAATTTGCTATCTACTTAATGATATTACTCACTTTTATAAGTAATATATTCTGCCATCTAATATCATGTAACACTTCCATTCAATATATTTTATATGTTCGAAAATGTTATTTTAAAATGTGGAAATATAAAATCTTTGAAATAATAACGGTAGTTTTGTGTCTTAGATAAATGTATTTGGTTTGATATTAGATTCTCAAAACCAAATGGTTTATTTACAAAGCTTCTATAATCTTCTGAGACGATACTATATATGCAATCAATCATTTAGTGATGCATTTCTGACACCCAGTATACCAACACTCTATTCATGACGGCTTTTACGAAAACGTATCTTAAAAATTATACATTATTAGGCCCATGATTTGTGACCAGGATATGGGTGTGTACAGATTAAGAGTCCTTGACAACGTCAAAATAGACATATGTATCCACTAGTTCACAACTGATGTATGTTCCTAGTGTAAACTATTTTAAAAATTGCCCATCAATGAAAGTAGTTTAGGCCATGCAACATAATTACTGTTTAATAAGTAAAAACAACAGCTTTATAATTCACTAATTATGGCATCAATCGCAAATAGTGATACTTAATAAGATATAGATACTCTAGATACATAATACCACCTAACATTTCATACATACATGAGAAAAACAAGAACGTCAAGTTACGTAAAATACGGTGAACTCATTTTATTACACTTAGTACATATCAGCTTTATAGATTCAACGAATTTGCCATCAATAATATTTACTTAAGAAAAATGAAAACTTTCAACAGCTCGATTCACCATCATTTGTGTCACAGAATCTGATAAAGATCTACTGAAATTCTTCTACATGTTTAGTAAGAAAATTAAACATCTACTCATAAGCGACCAAGCTACACAATTAAATATCACTCTTTACAAAAATCATTTCAGTCAAAGTAGTTATTATACCAGGAGTGGTTATCTTATGTTCGGTTTGGTACCACCGAAAACCAGGGGTGGAATTAGATGGTTGTTTCGTCCTGGTGTGGGATTCCTCGGAAGTACCAACACTCAATTCCGTCAGGGAATTAAACCCAGAGTTTTTGTGTCTCATAGCGAATTCTTAGCCAACTGCATCAGTGAGATACTATTTTTCATATATTAGATGTATCAGCTCAAACGTACGCGTCTCATTTAGGTTACAAATAAAATTTACTAAAAACTATAGTTTCTGGGTATTTGACGTCACGTTAAGCTGTAAACTCAAGAATTTCCACAATTAGCATTCATATCCACTTATTGGAAGCAAGTTTAAATAAGAAGTGTTAAATGTAATTTAATGCAAAGTTGAGAAATATGTCAGTTTAACCTGTTAAGCAGGTTTTCATCATTTGTATACAAAAAACTTGACATTTAAATACATTCTTTGACTACTTATTTGCTTATTAAAGTAGGCAAACAATATTTTCTACATAATTATTCGTCAAAATTTTATCGAAAAACTTGACAGTAATCGGGAACCTAATAATTAGAAGACATTGAAATAATCAGTTTTACTTGACAAACCGGTCAGAGCCTCTTTAGGAAAATTAATCAAAATCAAAATTATCAAAGTTTAGTGCCTGGTAAACCAACCAATTGACATTGTTCACTTGGATAGTGTGAAAATTGTATAATTCAGATCTCATGTTAAAATGTATTTATGTATAAATGTGAATAAAAGTAACATGCATGTATATGTCATGGTGTTTATTTAATTTTGGGTTGCTATTATAATGATAATTTAAGCCATAGGCTATAGGTAGGAATAGCACAACAATGGATGACAATCAGTGATTTTAGTGCTTTATCACAAATTGATAGAAGTAGGAATTCATCCATTGGATGCCAGCCGACTCACTAGTGCAGAGGGTTAAGCCTTCACCAACCTGAGACCCCTGAGGTAGAACCTAGTATTGGCAGGTTGCTGAGAAGTCCCATACTAGGACAAAGTAGCTGTAGATTGCCCCGTGGTTTTCAATGGTACCCTACCAATATCAGCCTGTGACAAGTTCAATCAACTAAATCATATGTATAATTAGAGTCTTCGTATACATTAAATATACCGACGATTATGATGATTGACTGAAAAAATAACAGTAAGTAAATTGTTAAAACAAAATAATTGGTGATGCATTCCATATAATAAATCACTAACTATTAACCGTTGTTGTAGTCATTACTGGACTAATTGATGATAACGATAAGGTGGATGATGACGACGGTGTTATTTTGTATTGATTAACAGTTACCATAGAGTGGGTAACTATATTTCACTTCTTCTATTAACACTATTTGAGTTCTCCCATGTGTGCATACATTCAACTGTTAATTTTTCCTTATATGCAGCGAAATCTTTCTGAAGTATTGTAGCTCCACTAAAGCTTATTGTATCTCATATTTCAGAGGAGTTTAGTGTAATCACTAATCGATTTTTAGGTCTTCTCACATTTTTCGGTGATTTGGGAATATGTTTCCAGACATAGTTTGTGTTCCTTCAACCTAACACACAACTGTCTAGATGCTTCTCGCACATAAACCGCATTGAAATCACTGCACTTAATTTTACAAACGCAGTTTTGTTGATTCTCTCTAGGTACCCTGTCTTTAACTTTCACCAAAATTGATAACAAATATTTTTGTGGTTGATATCAATAGACAATAAAGATTTCTTACTAGATAACAAATTCATATTCAGTAATCTGCACAACACTCAAATACAATCAATAAAAACTCAGTGGTGACTACATTCTAGAAGTAATTTCTTGAGTTTAGGTGGGAAGACGTGACCAACAGAATTAAATCATTTTGGATGTGAGGCAGTTATCAACCGATATCAATAAAGGAGGTTGCTCAAATATATCAGAAATAATTTGAGTAAGAAATATAAGTAGACGGAAGCCTTGTTATTTATCTGATGATTAAGCGTCCACTGCTAAGTCTGAATGTCCTGGATTGGATTCTATGATGAGGTTGTGGATGCACATTGTTGAAATGTCTCATACTACGACGGAACAGCTGTTAAGTATTTCCTGGTTTTCACTGTTTCTCTACCTGATACCAATTTGTGATATCAAATCAAAATTCAACAATCTCCACAATGATTGAATTGGAGTGGTTTGTGAAGAGTGGTATTAAGTTTTAGTTGATTAAATTCGTCACCTAAGAATTAATATCAGTTTTCATAAACCACCTCAATTCAAATACAATCATTAGCTTACTAGTGACCAACTTTAACATGTTCCTTGATCTTTGTGCGACATTGCAACTGGTGGAGTTCAAACTCGTCGATAGTGAGATAGTTATCACCGATGACAATCGATGATCGTTGAGCTGTATCATAATTTGATTGAAGTTGAAATTCTACCATTGAATACTGGCCGGCCTAGTGGCCTAGAGGGTTAGGTGTTCGCTAACTTGAAGCCTTTGGGACAGAATTCAGAGTGCCACTGCTGTAGGGTTCCACACTGGAACGAAACAGGTCTTGAGTGCTCCTTGGTATTCAGTGGTACTCTACCAATATCAATTTGTGACAAATTCAATCAATTGAATCATTTCAGTACTCAATAACAAGAGAGATTTACTTTAGTTTCTTTTCGAAGAACAAACTGTTAATTCGATAGGTGGTAAAAAGAATCTATGATAGTCTTGTAGTTATGTAGGCGAGATCAAAATCAAATCAGCATTTAAGGCAACTATACTTTTTTAATACACCTAGAGTATCAATCTTATAGTCTGTTTCAGTTCTTAATAGTATTCACTTATTGTAAAAGACAGTTAATCTAAGAAGTAACAACTTTCAAAGCAAATTTACAAAATTTTTATTTATGTATACGGATTATATACAAAATTACTATTCTGTCATTAATAATTTTGTTTTGCCCTAATTCCTAGCTTTTATTTAAATCAGTGAGTTTTGTCACAGCATTATTCCATTAATAAACTAGGAATCGATTATTTCTGGACCCATTACTGTGTTTTCTATTCTAAATAATAATAATAATAATAATAATAATAATAATAATAATAATAATAATAATAATAATAATGGCTTTATTCTGAAGTAGCATTTTCTATATGACAGCATACCAGTTTACAGGAATGATCAAAATGATATGGACTTTGTCTACATAAAAGGGTTTCGGTAAAGAATCACTGTTAGGAAATACACACAATATGAAGATGTGAATTGAAGACAAAACTGAACGACAAGAAAGTATTCAGTACTAGGAAATCAGGGGGTATGTATTGTAACATGGTGCACTTCTGACAATCAACTGTATGCTTTCCGTCTCTGGCGTTATGATTTCAGGAAACAGCTGAGAGTAATAGGAATGGATCATAGAGCATATCCAGATACGGGATAAAAATTAGGGTATTTAAAACTCGGGTAAGGGTACCATTTAAACATGTACATGAGAATATTAGTTTGAAGTGGTATGATCAATTAGATTGATTTTGATGTGTCATTGATGCATTAAGTATGTAACTAACCAGTTTTAGAAGTAAGTTGCTTGTATTAAAACAAAGCAATTGTGAATTAAGAATATTCTTTTCGATAAATTCTTATCAGGTTCTACATTTATAAATCTAAATTAATAATTCGAAATGAATAGTCAAGATTAAAACGAAAGTTAGATTATAGTCTATGAAGGAATATATCCAACCGTTTCGTTCACCATGACCAACATCACACCAAAGAAATTAATAATCGCGAGCTAATTCAGTTTACTTAATGAGCATATTATTCTTCCATCTTTGTATATTCATAACTTTTGTTCTCTTTTTTTTATCAAATAGTATTGTTGTTACTACTCATATATTTGCACTATTGTTGTTCGACTCGTTATCACATGACCATCTTATTATTTCACATTATGCAATATACATTACACTTAATCTTACTTCGTACGAATATTTGTTTTGTTTTAACTTGTATTCACATTGTTGATGTAAAAGCTACCCCGCCAATATCTAATTATTCTGATGATGATCACTCTGACAACAATATCAAATGACGGATAAACAATTCATTTTCATACTAACAACCTCAAGTTCATTCATATATATATATATATATATATATATATATATATATATATATATACTCTTTTTCCTACGGTTCACTAGTGTCGAGGCAACCATTCAAAATAGGATAACAGTCATATATGTGTTAAACTTAACAAAGCTATTATTATTTTCCGTAAGCTGTTATTGATTAAGCTCAGAACCTTACAATATTAACACTACTCTTGATAAGAATCTAATTAAATGTTATTCAAGTATGTTACGTAAAAGGTGATGCCAACCTTGTTGAAATGTTATTTCTTACAGTATTTAAATGACCTAATTACTATGTATTAATGTATTGGTATTCATCAAAACAATACAACAATTTATTATTAATCAATCATTAACACTTACCAGTATTATATAATCAATATGCATGAAGAAGTATTACAATAAATGTTGAATTCAATGAAAATGCATCACAAACTTTTACTTCATATAAATTTTCTGTTTTTCACTTTTCATTTATCACAACAAATTGGTAAGTTATTAAAATATTTTTTTTCGTAATTTTTCTTAAATTAATGCATTGTTCAATTCATGTATGATAGTGTATTCTACATTATGATTGATATACATTATTGTTGAAATAATATTCATTTGATTGATTACATTTACATACTAATTGAATTTATATTTGGAATTGCTGTCGTTGCCAACATTTTGATTATCATTCTATTCAGTTAGATGTATTTATCACAGATTGATGTAAACTGGGTATCACTGAAAACTAAGGATTATTTTCGGGGGGGGGGGAAGGGTACTAAACAAGCGTTACATGCTAGTATGGGACTATTCAGTTTTATAGATTATCGCTTTGGGATAGTATGTATTATTTATGAGGATTGCATCTCCTTTTTATTCTTTTCGATGAAGTTTGTAGGATAATCATTTTTTAAAAAAGTGGATAACAAAATGATTGGATACTTATTTATTTAATCTGCTGAACAGATATATATATATATATATATATATATATATATATATATATACTGATGTACAACATAATGGTGAATTCATTGAAAAGAGATCCCTTAGGTAAATTAACATACTTATATACAACTTTAAAGAAACTATAGGTTAGTTGGTAAAAAGTGGTTTAGTGAATATAGTAATAAAGATTGTCTGCATGAAGAACAGATAAGTAAGTAGACTACGGACAGAAAACAAAAATATTGAAAATAATGAAAAAATAAGCAACCTGGTGTGTGTGTGTGTGGGGGGGAGTCAATGGGTAAAATAGTAACAAAAGTGAAATTATTCTTTAGGATCATGGTCAAATAAGTGAGTGAATTAGTTTCTTTTGCACACGGAGTTTCAGTTTATGTGGATATATGGATAAAGTTTCAGGAAGGTAAAGAAAACAGAAACTCATTGTTTTAGATAACTTTCTGCTTGCTTTAAATGATGAGTTTGTTTTTACCGAATAACTATTACGTGGAACCCATTTCGTTATTTTACTACTTGTGGAACCACTGTTGCATCTTTCCAACCAAGAGAGACAATGATGTTCAAGCCTTTGTGAATACATCAGGCATCAAACTTTTAAAATACGTAGCCCCATACTAGCAGTTTAATTGATAAATGTAAACAGATATGATAAGATGAAACATTGTATTTAACACTAATAGTACGCATCAGTCAACTAGAGAAAACTACCTCATGGGTTGGTATGAAGAATGTTTTACTGAGGAAGTCTTTGATCTTCTGTCTTAGGATGTTCACAGGTGTGTCACATTTGAAATCGATACTTATGTGACCGACCTCCATAAATTAAAATATAATTAGTTCTTTAGGTGGCTTGAATTTTGTGTTCTTATTAGCAAATCTTATTGGATATCTGTTTTCAATAAGTATTTATTTCTCATCTATATGGCTTGAACTTCATCTTCATTGGATTCTAGTAGAGCGACATCAGTAAATTTCTCTTTCTATTAGTAAAAATTT
This sequence comes from Schistosoma japonicum, assembly GCA_025215515.1. Lineage (NCBI taxonomy): Eukaryota > Metazoa > Platyhelminthes > Trematoda > Strigeidida > Schistosomatidae > Schistosoma > Schistosoma japonicum. Next base: position 13,210,186 of record CM046063.1, on the reverse strand, counting down.
AGCCATGGAAGCTTACTAGTTAACAACTTCGTGAAAGTTTTCTATAAATTGATCTTATTAGAGTTCCGTTCAATTTTTATATCAATTCTACAAAGTGCACAGGGACGTTGATTTCAATTTTAAGAATTACATTATTTATTTTGCTTATCGACAACCGCATTTTCCTACCCAAAAATTGTCTTGTTTTTATATTCTCTTACTATGCTCACTAGAGTACTGTTATCAATGAACCTATTGTATATTTACAGTATACGTACTTCCGATTGTACAGCTTAGAAAATGAATTCTTCGGCAAGATAATTCTGAACATTGAACATTTAAAGTCTTGTCATTAACTTTGTCTGTTATCTTTAATTTAAAACGGATGGTTTTGTGGAGTTAGATACTAACTTTTAGTTGCTTGTTTTCATCGAAGATTGAAGTTAACTGGATACCAATGAAAACTAGGAAGCTCCTTTAATTTGGATTACTATATAACAGTCATCTGACGGATAACTGATTATATTACTATATCTAACTACTAAATCCATGCCGATATAACGACTAATCGATTGACTTTATGGTTGAAATATCATAAAAATTGGAATTTTACACATTCTTTAAATGAACACCACGAATTCGACTATAAGCAATCAGTACCGAGCTAGTGAAAACAGATATTCTAAGTAAATAATGTAGTTGAAAGAAACCATAATACTCTCAAAAGAATGTATAGATTTTAAATGATTTACTAAGTTTGAGTTGGATTATGGCTGACAAGCGGAACCTAAGACGCACGCTAAGTGCTATTTGGGACTCGTCAGATGAATTCACCTCCATCCCAGTGAAGATATTCATACCAGAACTTGGGCTCATTTCGGGAAGATCCTGATGCATTTTATTCATATGCATATCTGTAACACAAGTTCGGCTGTCTGGTCTCAATGGGCTAGTGGTGAACGCGTTTGCGTTTAGTACGAAACTAACTGAGTTTGAGTCATGGTGTGAATCCCAGCACTGGAATACAGGCAAATTCATCTGATAAGTCCCAGATAAGACAAAGCGCGTCTTAGATCCCATCTGCCAACCACAATCCAAATCAAACAACACTTGCGAACTACCGCTATATCGAGGTAATCCACTCAAAATACACGTGTGGCAACATAGATAGTTTAATTGCAGTCGGTGATAAATCGACAGGGAGATCCAAATGCATTCTAATGACTTATGAAAGTTTCTGTAGGCTTAGCTGTCGACAACCACAACATATGAGTTTGAATTTAAGGAAGTTTGTGTGGAGATAAATATTAGGCTTAGTGGATTGCACTCGTCACAGAATAATTCCTGTTGGATACCATTGAAAACAGGGGAGTATTAGATATCTATTTCTCCTTGGTATGGGACTCCTCAGCAATGGTCCAGAGATTTGGTATTTAGTGATGATTACTTAAGATCAATCTATGAGGAATACAAACGACAAACTAAAAAACAAATTTCTACAAAGCCACCTCAAATCAACTAAAAGTATCAACTCAGTAGTGACTAACTTCAAGATGAGAAAATTGTGATTGGTGGGGGTTCGCATTGTCTGAAGTAAGAGAGTTACCACCAGTGGCATTGACTAAGTTGCAAATCGATTAAAGTTAGGATCCTCCCATTGGACGCCGGCTGGCCAATCGGTGCAGAAGGTTAAGAGTTTGCAGTGTGGCCTGAATGTTTTCAGTTTGATTCTTTGTCAGAATTGTGAGTCCGCACTACTAAAGAGTCCCATACTCCCTAGATTTCCCTGGTACCACGCGAGAATAATTCTACGGTGAACATAATCAACTAAACAGGAGGATTTTCACATGGCTTTATTAAATTCAGTTACTTGAATCTTTCTAGAGACGAAAATAGTAACTTAGGTGTTCTAAAAATGTTTCTAGTTGATGTTAGGATTAAGGTGAAGTTATTTAATATGAAAAGTCTACGTAAAAGGAAATGAGCATCTGATACCTTTAATAGTGTTATATTTACTTTATAATGAGACAAACAGTAAATTTTCGGAGTGAAATACTGATTTATGATTAATTTTATTAGATCGGTTTTGATTAGCTGTGAAAAATTCTGAATATCCATTAAACCCTCTTCGTATAGCATAGTATTACTGGTGAAATGAAGTCTTGGCTGTGAGTTTGATCAAGAAAGACTATACTAAAATAAACGTTTTTAATATACGTGACATCATAAAAACGAACAATGTAGAACTATATTCATCATTACTTTTGTAGTTTTTACCTCAGATTTGTACACTTGGCTTTGGATCAATTTATGAGTGTGAAAGCTAAAACTACTACTTTTAGGTTACTGGAATTGAAGTAAATGAGACGGAGTGTGAACATACGATTTCTTTCTTAAAAGTAGGCTGTTTTAGCCAAATGGCGATAGTTCACGAAATTCGTATCTGACTATTACTCAATACATTTTTGTTGGATTACTGTTAGACTACAATCTTCATGTTACTTTATTTTCAGCTACTCAACATGGCAGGGAAAGACTCCGTTTGGAGAAAGATACTAATGATTCCATAGGTATTTTACAGTGTAATAAATTTAAATGTTCTTTCAATGTAATACATTTTCAATTACGATTTGAAGACATTAACTTACTACTAAGGAATTCGATGGATACCTTAAATTCAGCTTTTTAAGTTTCACATCACTAGATTAAATTTGTCAAAATACCATTGAAAACCAAGATATACTGAACATATGATTTGTTCTGGTACGAAACTATAGTTTCATCAGACATGAATGACTAAGTGATGGACCGAAAACGGGATCTTAAAGTTTTCTTGTTAGTACTTAACCTTTAGACCAATGAGTTAGTATTTCATTGATTAATAGTTGTAATATAAATTTCAAATCATTTAGTGATAGCTAATTGACGTTTGACAATCTGCACAACGCCCAATTTTAATTAATATCAGCTAACTAGCGGCTGTATTATGAAAGTGATTCCTAGAGTTCTGGTGGGAAGATGTGACCAGTGAATTTCGGCCTAATAGAATGTGAACCACTTATTCACTTCTGGTGATGGATGAGGTCAAGTATCAACCATTGGAAGCAGGCTGCCTCAGTGATTCAATGGTCGAATATTTGTAAACCCTGAGATCAATTTCCTCATGGGACCATGAATAAGCACTGTTGAAGTGTCTCTTACTAGGACTCCCTAGTCTTCAATGTTTGCTATACTTAGACCATTCAGTAATACCAACTTTACATTTCAAATCAGTTCATTATATTAAAACGATACTTAGTGAGTAACAGATATTTTTCATTATTCAAGTAGTTGGATCATTTCATTTGCTTAATATTTATTTCATGTATATTCGTAAATGACTGTTATCGTAATAAACAGGTAGGAATCAAGATTACTTATTGTGTCATATAGCTAGTCATTCACTATTGGTTTAAAACTAAACAATACACTGTAGACACTCTGATTGTCCCTTCTGAACATAACAGCCTCTACTTATTGTACTTTACTCTGTGGTATGCATGTTCAAGACACGATTAAATAATTTTTTTAAAACACCACACTTCCTTTCTACCTATCAAACTGCCTAAACTTGTAGTGTCTACTAGATTCAAGTAATTTTCCTATGTTGTTTTATACAATATGAACTAACAACTTCTCAATTTATATACATTTGATCATTAATACATGCCCATAGTGATATACATAGATTATGTACAATAAGAATATGTAATTATCGGAACCTAAAGTAACTATGATTTCAATATCTTCAGTTTATGTGAAAAATTGTCTTTTACATGGAATTAATTGATACACGTACTCATTCAATATGCACAAGTGCTTCTTTATAGCACTCCTATGATTATTCTTTTGTTTAATTTTGTAGAAAACATACAACACGAAATAGAATATTATAAAAAGAATGAAAAGCAATTAAGAGATTTGATAAGTAAATAATTTATTGTTCTGATAAATGTTTTGTTTATTTCATTTAAATGTAATGTACATAATGCACCAAAGAACTTGTGATATATTTTTTCATTGATGTAAAAGATTTAGTTGTTAGGTAGATATGAGAAGGTGGAGGAGAGGGCAATTTTTCAAGAAAACAAATATCTAAACAATCGATATTCCATAACAAGATCAACTTGAAAAAGAGTAAAAAGTAGATTATCTTAGAAAATACGGTAATGATTCTGAAATATATTAATATAAATTTAGCTTATAAACCAATTTAGTCAATTCATTCTACTTGATGCAAACTGAAGAATGCAACATTTAAACAAAATTTGCAGTATGATGTGTAAAAAAATGTAAATCGTACCAACTACAACAAACATTAAATTGAATAAAATCGACGATCATTTTGGCAGCTGAAAGATGGATACAAATAGGCAATGAGATGATATGATATATTATCACTGTTATTACCATATACAGACATTGAATTGAGTTGGTAAAATATAGGAATTCTGGATTGAAAAAAAAACTACAAAGCAGGAAATAAAATTTCTAAGGAGGTTAGCGAACAACAGAGATAGATCTAACTCATACAGAATACATTAATGAATAACATGATTATATATGTTCTAAAATAAACGGTCAATACTAATACAAGAATAAAAAGTGGATAACAACAAAACGTAAAAAAGAAAACCGAGGCCGTCATAACAAACTAATTAACACATTTATGTAACGGCTACGAAGCTCAGTTCCAGTATTAAAGGGACATTGACATTGTTATCATTTATAATGAGAATGAAAGCACTCAACAAACAGTATCATTAATATTTCATACAGCTAATTATTAAAAAAAAAACACAAATAACAATTGATTTGATTTTTCAGAGAAAATCAACGATAAACTGTCACCTCAAGAGAAAACAATTAATAAATGTAAGTAAGCAAAGTGATGAAAGTAAGAATTTTACCAGTGGATGCCAGACCACTGGTGGGTAGGGTTTGATGTTTGCCAATCTGAAGCTCCTGAGACGATATCCATAATGGACACAACTGAGAAGTTCTATACGAGAAAGAAACAACTATCCATTGTTCTCTGGTATTCAATGGTACTCTGTCAACATCAATCTGTAGCGAATTCAATCAACTAAAACCATTATTGTTAATTCAAATTTAATTAATAGTTGTGAAGTGTACAAGTAAACAGAAAAATGCTCAAATTGGTTCACTTCTCATGATGGGTTAGATAATATTTTGTTTTCTACTTTTATTACAATGATAAATTTCATTTAAAAATCTTCAAAACTTGAATACATTTTTATTTTTGAAATTAAATCAAAATGAATTAGATGAAAGTTAAGACAAAGATTCAATTAATAACATTTTGTTATATAACGATTTGTTGTTTACGTTTTTATGGTTGCTATCCAAAAAAGAAACTGTTCATGGATGTTCTAATGACTGTTTCATTTGATATTATGAATTAACTTAGGTTAAACAGTCAATGAAAATCAGGAATCGGTAGTTTATAACTGTTTTGACTTTGTCTACGAGCCCTTTGTATTGACTACTCAGGACCCTACAACCAAATCCAATGCAGAACATTTACATTCTACAACAGTTCACTAAATGTCAGACCAATTACCTAGCAGGGATTTAGAAATTGATATTGCTAATTTTAATCGATTTGTAATATATTTGTATGACTATATCTGTCAACATGAGTGAGTAACTGGCACACGTTAGACATGGTTTAAATCTACTGGTCGCATCATTTTAGAGCTCTATGAATTACCACCAGAAGTTAATCAGTGATGAGCCAATATTTCTTATTCTATCTCTCTAGGTTTTCAATAGTTGTCAAATTTTTTTTTCAATTTCTGATATTAAAATCTAAGAAAATCGTACTTTAACTAGAAACCATACAAATAGTTTAATGTATCTTCTGTTTCTAAAAACTTCCTGAATGATACGCTTGTGTAAATTACTGTCCATTGTGAATTAAAATTTTACTATTCTGTGTCGTTTACTAATCCAGATGATCCTTATTTAAAAATGTTCAAAGTATTACTTGGCATTCTTAAACGATGATAATGAAAGGACTTGATAATAATAAAGACTCAGTATGATATAGGCATACAAGTTGGTCATAACACTATATGCGTTGTCATATTTAGTTTAAAAATCTTATCAAGAACCAGCATTATGACCAATAAAGATTTATTAAGTCACTAACAACCAGTGTCATACAGTTACTCCGAATTCCACATGAAACCTCAAGTTCATATCATAACATTGTAGGCAGGTACGTTCAGCCTACGAGTCCTAAATGGGACGAAACGCGCCTCCTTGATTCCGTTTGCCAGTCACAATCCAACTTAAACAAAGTTTTAGGGACACCACTGAAAAAATAATTATTTTAAACAAGTATTTTATAAAAGGAAACGAAACAGTATAGAATTGATACGATAAGTGGAATGTAGTCTTAATGAGGTGTTTCTGCCTTTCAATCAAAATAGTCGATTAATAAATTCGTCTATATGGTTGTATATCATCCAGACTATTGATAAAGCAAAACGACGAATGAAGCTTTACAAACATAATCAATGTTCTTCCCAATAATAAGGATATGGTATCATCTTAATCTGTCCTTAATCTTCTGAATATATTATTTGCAAAGGGATTCATTCAGTATATCAAATACCTTCAACAGTGATCGAAGACATAACTTCTCAATTGATTTCTACTATTTCTTGATGGCCTTTAAGAGGCAACTGCAGTTTACAAAATATTTTTGTACATATTTTCTATAGTATCCATACTACTGTATTGCAATAGCTCTACTAATACCTATCATAACTTCTACACTGGATACAGCATGAAACAAATGATAACAATAAAGTAATAGTATCGTTGGCCTAAGTGTAACTGCAGATTCAGTGAAAAGTAAATCAATTTGTATAGATTTATTTTTCTAACATAGTAGTTGTTCATATGTAATGCCTTGCCAGAATTATACTATTAATTAATTTGTAATGAACCAACGCCATGAATATAGCGTATAATCACGTTCATATTAAATATAAAATAAAAGACAAAGTTTATCTAAAGTCTGCTTTCCTTAATTTAAACAAGCGCTAGTTCAAATACTAACTTATGATTGGCCAATGCCTATAGAATAAATAAGTTTTTTTTTTAAGAACATTAAATGAAATCATAAAATTTACCATTAAGTTGTACTTTCGTCAGTTTTTTACATCTATTCACACTTTTGTTTTATTTCAGATTTATTTAATATAATAAATGATAAACAAATAGAATACGGTATGAACTTTTAACACTATAGAATAGTCTAGAATGTTGATGATAATTTTATCATCATCATATTATGTTTTAAAAACTTTTCTCATTAGAAGTTGTTTTATGGAGATAGATATTGTGTGCTTATTCATTAAAAAAATTTTTTTGTACAACACAATCTTCACCTAGTTGCTATGTGTCTCATTAATTTGATGCCATCAAGCTAATATTCTATGATAATTTGAGCTGACTTTTATGTGAGTTATGTTATTTGATTGATTATATGAACAGTATTTCATTGTATATAGCTTCTTCTGTATTTTAATGATCGGAATCCAGGGGTCATTGTACCGGATTTTAAGAGAATAAATACTTGTTTCTCCAGACAACTGAGAATCTACGAACGTAAGTAAAAATACATTGTGTGTTGAGCTTAATTTCAATATTTGACCATAAACAGGGTGTTCTTGAATCACAACCACGCTGATAGAATCAAAAATATGCATTTATAAATTATACCAGTATGTAATACACCTTATTTTTGATATTCCTGGTCTTCAAAAGATGGATGTTAGCTTTCTGACAATTGATTGTCTTAATCAATTTTCAAACACTATAACCCTGAACCGAAAACAAAACGAGGGAAACTAGAGTGGCTTCACTATTAAAGTATATCTTATGTCAAAAGATCAGTTAAAATGTTTAATTATCTGAATCGGTTTTATCCAGAACAGAAATGGCTTACTAACTCAAATAATTGATACAATGTTTCAATGATTAGAAGACAATATAACTTGTTAACGAATAACGATCCTTTTAAGCCATAGATTTTGTAGGCTACTGACAAGTTCATGAAACAGCATCTTCATTATCAGTCTATTTTGTTGTTTACTATATGAAATTTTCAACCAGGCTATCAGAGCATTATTCGAATATAATATACATAATACATTTCAATAAAATTGTATTACATTCCATACTTTTGAAATCAATACAACGTGAACAGGAAGAAAATTTCGTCATAATTCTAAAAATTGTCAGAAATTCAAGACGTACAATCACACGGGTAAGTTGTAATGAATAACAGTATTCATTCTATGTATACAAAAATACTGATTAAACAGGTAAATGAATATACTTGTTCTATAGTGAGTTTTAAAATACGAGATTACACCATCAAGGATTGGACCCAGGAAATCCAATATTTAATTTCTAGACAGATATCCGATTTGAATTTCTAACTAGTACGATTTCTATGGTGATAGGAATATATTGGTACCAAGGAGTCACATACTGGGATAATATAGATATCCAATTTTCTATGGTTTCTTAAATTTTTCTAACTAAACTTAGTCTATAAAGAAAATCTTCAGAAACAATCACTGCCAGAGCAACTAGTAATAGCATGAAACTATTTAATATGTAATTTTTCAACTTACGTTAAACCAATGTTCACAAAACCACTTTGAATGAATATGATGGATCTCAAATATAGTCAAAGCATACAACTTATTTATATACTTCATTTGAGAACCTAGTGTAGGTTAATGCTAAATTCAATTACTTATTTTGAATTATTATGAGATACGTCTCAATCTTTTTCAGATATTATTACATTGGATAATTTAATTACTAGTAAATACAGTAGTATCCAACAATTCAATAAAGTTTTGTGTAAGTGTAACTTAAACAATTACATTTCTTTCTATGAAAACTTAAGGATATATGATTAGGCAATTCAAATAAACACAGTGTGTTTAAGGTGTTTAATGGCTGTAACAAGAAAACTTGCTTAACCCAAGCTTTGTGTTAGCTGGGAATGGTCAGTGACAGACACCGATCGAATGAACCCAAACCCTCTGAAGGAATCAGATAATTTGAGACGTTATCATTTAACTATTCGGCAAGTAAGTAACAAACTGTAGGACTGAGATATTTGTACTGATTGATCACCAAATAGTAACCAGCGTCGTGTTGATGAACCAGCTAAACCTTGTCGCAAGCACTAAGTTTCAAGTTTAACCTTATCGCTAAACACTGACCTTAATTATAACAGTAAATCTATTCCTAATCCTAAATCTTCTTCGTAATCACAGGCGTTTAATATTATTTTCCTGACTAAAATTAATCATCATATGTTGGATAATCAACATTATTCGGTAAGCTTCGTTTTACCCTGATATATACATCGCGAAATTGAACTCACTGTCGCGTTCTTAATTGACTCGGTACTACTTAATAATCAACTATTATCATTTATGAGATGTTACATACTCGTACATTAAATGATACTAGAATGTAGGCTGAGTGTTGCAACTAAGATAATTACTCAATAAGATAATTATCAATAAGTGAGCTTTACTTTCTGGTGCTTCATTCAAGTTTTAGACAGTACAATTTTCTATAAAATTTTGTCTTTCAATTAAGTTGAACACTTCAAACGCTATCTTAATAGTTGTACAGTGAACTTTACTTAACCATTGACATTTTCAGTTACGTATAAATTATTAATGGGTATTTCAAAAGAAATCGATTAGGAGTATAAAACTGTAAGCAATTTCATTCTGTATATCGCATTAAATCTGTATTCGGTGTAAGTAAATAAATAAAGCGTACTATTCCTGAATGAAGGTTTGAATCTTCCCACTGTTGATAATATAGATGCATGACATATGCGTATTCTAAACAACTCAGTAGACAATAAGTTGACAATTGCAGTAAAATGTACGGGATTCGATTATATATGTAAACATCAACACTTGTATATGGGAATTTACAAGCAAATGATGAGTTTTAAATAGGATGGAATTCAAGTCCTATTATTCTACTACTAACCATATCCCAACTCTAACAAGAATTTATTACAGAAATCAGAACGTGCTTCTCGTCCTATAAGAGACTCGTCAACTAGATGTACCTGTATCCCGGTATCGGTACTTGCACAGACATCTTGGATTTCATTTGTCAGCCACGAAACAACGTAGTTCGTGCTTGTAAACTACTTATATACAGAGGCAATCAGCTCAGAGTCCGCATATGACAACAGAAACTGATCAGAATCAGTTCACAACAAATCAACAAGGTGCTAATACCTCCAAATATTTTGCTAAGTTGTTTTGAATATACTTAGAAAGTAAAATGTTGAAAATATCTAGGCGGCTCATGTTATTCAACGACTAAACAGTTTTACAATTTTTGAAAATTTTTGTAGTATATACAAGAATTGTCAACTTATTATTATATAATACTGATTAATCCTGACTAATCGTTTATAAAAAGTAGTAGAATAATATGTTTAATTTTTTTTTATTAAAAAAAAACAACATTTAGAGAACTACGTACTTCTGTTTCCATACTAGGTCCCAGTCAACTGAGACTAACATTATTTTGGAACATATTCTCGCTACAATGAATAATATAAATTGAACTTATGTCATAACGAAATATTTTGCTTTGTAAAGTGGCAGTATAGTAATTAAATGTATCAATAAATAATTTTTCATATTTGTTTGCAATTGATATAAACAGATGTTAGTTGGGTACCAATGAAAATTGAGGAGTAGTGAACAACCATTTTGTCCTAGTGTGGGATTCCTATACAGTGAATGTCCTTGATTCCGTTAGAAAATTAAACCTAAGGTCTTCAGATTGGTGAACGCTAAACTTCCTATACTAGTGGGTTAACGTCCTATGACAGAATTCCCACTTTCATGAATTTGTGATATTAAAACAAACAATGAATTACTTCTATTCTTTATATGTCATCCATTTATGTTTTGTAATATATTTAACTTGAACATTATACTATATTAAACTGGTGGGACCATTCATAATATCTACCGTCAAGAGTGTATGTGTTAGTTTTAATCATAGTTATGATGAAGACTATAATAAGAACATAATTTCAACATAACCCGACTGATCTGTATATTCGTGTAATGACAGTTCTGTCAACGTGTTTAATAATTCAATTTTGATTTAGTTTGTAAATTACAAAACGAATGGAAAAAGACTCAATTAATCCTTGGGAAAATACATCAGTATTGAAAAAGAATAATGGTTAAGGTAAATATTATGTACAGGGCAGTAGGCATACAGTTACTATGCGTTCACTGTAAACATCAGGCAAATAAGCACTTATTTCAGTTTACTTCAGAATCAATAGTTATCGATAAACTGTCTAATAGAATAGAATTAGCATTAGAGTTATACGTGCTATCGTGTATCTAAGACATTCATAGTAAATTCATAATATTTCAAGTGAAATGATACATTAAAATTGTTTCTAAAAGTGTACTTCGATTAAATGTATTTGAAGCCATTACTTCATTTTCAACAGACTGTTTAGATGTTTCTGAATCACTTTAAATCTTTTTATTAAGTACATGGTAATTAATTCTTCTGTGCACTTGATAGATTTCCTGTCAAGCTCTATTTCTCCAACTTGATACACTGAAATTAACGTTTGCGGGATAAACTATTTAATGTTTCGCCTAACTAGATCATGATTGTGATATTATGAACATTATACAGTTTCGTTTGCCTTTGAATGTACTTCATACCGTTATCACATTCTTAATTGGGCTAGTTCAAAGGTGATTATGCATAAGAATACATAATGGAAGTATTGTAATTTCTATATTAGCAATAATAAACAGTCTGATGGTGAATGTTCATGTCAGAGATACCAGCTAATACGTTATTCGACAGTGGATTGGTTCATAATAAGTAAGAAAATGTTAAATTAGACTACAGAGGAGTGAAGTAGACAACGATCCATAATTGAGATATCAATTTAATCAGTTGGACAGAACAAAATAAATCAGAATAATGAGATAAATAAATATATGAACATACAAAATAGAGTCTATCAGTCATGAAATGAATGTGGAAATATATGTAGTGAACAGTGATAGACAAGAGATAAGTTTGGTACAGAATAGATGGCTTAGGTGGGTTTTGGCAATGAATCTATTACAAGTTCGTGCTGTTGAAAAGAGTTGCTATCTGAGAAAGTTATAGTTACATAGGTAGGTAGTGTATCAGACAACGAAAGCTCCCCCTCTCACCCAAAAGGAGCTCAGATCTTACCTGAATATTTAATTTCTGGCGTGACATCCATCTAGTTATTTTATTGAGGACAACAATACGCTACTTGTAGAGACATTTTATTGATCTGTTTAAGACTGTTAAGGATTTAATAGGCCATTATTAAACTTTATTTGTTCTTCAGTAATTCAGGATAAATAAAAGTAACGTAATATATCTTCATACAGTTTGTTTCGAAGTACTGCGACCCACATCACTGATTTCGTCTGGAGGAACAAAGTTTAATGAAATCAGGGAGGGGATTAGGCTAGAATAAAGAATTGCGAGATTATCTATAAATCTACCAAAAATGACAACCTTACAGAGAAATTAAATAATCATAAGCATGCTATTCAAAGGAATGAGAATTTGAACTTTATCGATTACAAAAGTATTTTTTAATGAACTGGAATCTTACCTTGATCATAAATGAAATAAATGAAATAAACAAACCTTTTGAGATCGTTTCTAAGCATTTGTAAAATCACAATATTACCAATTATGATATTGTTTACAATTTCAATAAATTCATAAGACTCAAGTTTGCATGTGTATTCGTAATCCTTAATGACCTGAACATATTTCAGAATATGTATGTTTGTAGTAACCGCAGACATGGTCGCTTCATTTTAGTTATAAATCATTTTGTTTCTCTATATCTAGACTTAACAAGTAGTAAACGTTTCTTCTATAATCGACACACTCAGATACGTACAAGTTTATTTATGAACCTGTTTTATATGTTATATATTCCTGGTCAATTATTGGTCTAACGACTTCTGATATTGATACTTTCAGTTGCAAATATGCGTATAAGTCCCTAATGTTGACAAAAACACACTGAGGTTATTTAACATAATAGATAATTTAGTATTTATGATAGTCAATCAACTAAAAACAACTACTCATATAGTATATAAATGTTAAATGACCAAAATATTCCACTAGATCGACTGTAAAAGTGCTAAGTATACACAGTTAAATTGCTATCAACTCCTAGAGATAATAAACTCCAAAGCACTTAAATGATAGATGTAATTAAATCTTTCAGTTACTGTAGTACATTTGCATGGTCAGTTTTTTTATGGTTGTTATACTTACGGCGGATCAGCATGACGTTTTCAGAACTAGTAGTTATCATGAAGACCAGGGGATTATTCTGAATATAATACGCTTTTCACTTTTGGAATTTTAGTACATCGTTAATATTAACTGAACAGGAACTGTGCTTGTCAGGATGTTGTAGTGGCAGTAGTTACCTCCCCCATAACATAATGATCTTTGGCATATTTGCCAAGTGTCAGACCGTACTATACTACAGTACTTAGGTGCGTTATGTAACTTTTGATGCTGAATTCTTTTGGATTCAAATATACATCTGTTACACCTTTGTTCTGGATTCCTTGATCATACGTGTACTCTGCGACTGTCGTGTGTGCATGAGTCATTGTGACTGACGAAGGTCATATATATATATATAGTTGCTGAACCCAACAACATTAAGAATCCAGGGGCACAATCACGATCAGATCACAACAGTGTTAGTACAATTCGATTTTTTTGATTTTTTTTTATCTAATTCATTGCATTGTGTATGAGTGTTAGTCAGATAAATAAAATGTATGAAAGTATCCATATCAGTTGCCAAACACTCTTCGATAGAGGATATTAGTTTGTGATATTCGAATATAGCAATAAGTTAAATCTATAAAACAGTATATTCCTGCTTTCAAGGATCATCAAGGAAATGAGTAATAAAATTTCTAAAAATTCAAGAAAATATACAACTCTATAATGATCTATTACATCATTAGTTTTCGGAACACAAGAGTAAATCTTATTTACTACAGTAGCATATTCTTTGAGTATGTCATATATATTTCATATGTTTATTTAAATTCATGGAAATTGAAAAATTCTCTACTTTCCATTCTATACTTATCAGACAGATGTGTATGTTGGTTATAGAATTTGAATATCCCTAACAAATTCAATAGTCATCTGTTCAAACAGTAAACACTTAAGTTACAACAATCTCATCTTGTTTAAACATTACTTGTAATTGATTGAATTTGCACTTTCACATTGTTTTATTGACCTCTTAGCTTTTGTTGAAAATGCTTCAGTATCGCATTTTGGTTTCTAACAGGCAAAAATATGTTGCTCTGTACGTCATTGGGACACATGTCCAACTTCAGCCAATTACTACTTTTGATATCACTTCGGTTTCTTGTAATATGTGGTGTATACTTGGTTGCTCACTTATTTGTCACACAGTGTACATTGTTAAGAATGCATCTACAGACATGCTAAACTTCATCAGAAAAATATATTGTCATATCAAGGTTAGATATCATGAATGTAATGATGTATATTATCTTACAGAACGGCACGACTTCAACTTACTTGCATCGAGTACTTATGTTTTAATAAATACTGCATGTATGTCAAACACTTTGTTATCGAACAATCCATCGTATGTCCCTTTGAGCTCGATGTCCACTTACAATATTTTCAAAATACTTAATGAATTCATCTTCTGTATCCTCGTTGGATTCTTCATCACATATATCTCCAAAATCAAAGTTACATATATCCTCTTCAGATTACTTATTACCTGTAAACTCCGTTTCATTACATATTCCCTCGAAATTAATGTGTAAATGTAAATTCGATTATTTGTAACCTGTACATCCTAACCTATCTCATTCATCCTAAAATTAAGTAAGGACTTTAATTGTTGTATGCATTACAAATAATGCAATCACAATTAACCCTATTTCATTACAATTTAGTGGATTATATTCAATTGTGTCTACGAAGGAAATGAGGAAATTCACTATCAACATGTTTACAATTGTCTTTTTTAAATAATCGTCTTATATATATTCCAAGCATAAACTGATCTTGATTCTACGTGTTTACATATGTTCTTTTCAAATGGTTTTTAATATAATACATCCCATACACCTACAAAATCAGTAAATGACTACTTGCACAGCCGGTGTTCATTAGTTTTTCAAAACACATATGATGTTCCATTATGGTTAAAAGCAATCTGAGAGCAATGGAGAAATGTTTGCATCAATATTACAAAGACGAATTAAAGATTAGATAACTACATCACTTTAGCTACACACGTAAGCTCGATACAACGATGGGACCAGTGTCTCAGTAAAAAGGATCACACTTCATTTTCGAAAGGTGACATAGGTGGCAATCTCTAAGATCAGTCATTACTTAATTCATTGCCTGATCAATTTCTTTGTTTCCATTTATTATTTTAATCTGACGTCTGTCGAAGATAACTGTCATTTCCAATTTATAGAAGTCGGTCGCCTTAAGCCTCCATGACCGTTATTAGTGCTCCGTTTTAAGAAAAAGATGCTGAGGAATCCATTTTTCCAAAAATATACATTTTTTTCGAGAATCTAACATAAAACTTTATCAGTTTTGATACCAAAAATTGGTCTAAATTAGACAACCATTAATCACTCAGAAGCGCTGGTCAGCAGTTCCATCCTAGCATAGAACTCTTTAGCAGTGCGCATCCACGATCCCATCAAGAACCAAATCCAGAACCTTCTAGCTCAAGGTGATCAATAGTTGTCTAATTCAGACAAATTCGTGATATCAAAATTGACAGTCGATAATCACCACAACTACCAATTATAGAAGTTTTTATTGATTTATTTTGTATGCTCAATTTATTTAACTCACCCTACATTCCATATAATTTAGTGCAAGTTATCTTCCAAGTTCCAATTTCACTGAATTTACTTTTAAAGCTATACAATTGTGCTAATATGCATTTTTTGGAATAACAATAATCAATAGTATTTGGCAATCATAATATGTGAATGAACATAGCAACAATAAGAAGAACTTTATTGTTATAAAGAATCTGAAAACGCTTTTAAGTATTCATCAAAACCTCAAACAGGTTAGATAAAATGTGAAAAAAACTTGGATGATATTTTAAGATGACATGTGTTTAAATATGTTCCCGGTAAAAGGCAAGTAAAATAGAAGATGGAAGCAGTAATAGTTTTCAGTGAATTGATTGACTGAGTTCGTCATAGACCAATGTTGGCAAGGTACCACTGAAAACCAGGGAGAAGTGCACAGCCGTTTCGTCATAGTATGGTACCCCTCAACAGTACGTACACAAGTTGTGACTGGTGAAGTTCAGACTTGTTGTGAGTGATACCGCAAATCGATACAATTCGAAATTCTACGATTGGATGCTGGCCTGGTGGTGCAGAAGGCTGAGTATTCAACAACCTGGGGTCTCTATGTTGGAATCTACAGTGAGCAGTGTAAAAGAGTTCTATATTAGGACGGAACAGTTGTTCTATACTCCATGTTTTTCAATGGTACCTTACTAATATTATTCTGTGATGAATTCAATCAACTAAACCTAGTACCAATCTGCACAAACCACCCCAATTTTGCACTGATATGTTTGTTTTGATTTGAGGAGTCAGGTAAAAGTAGAATTTGAACAACTTTCTATTAGATACACAATTCCGGCTCTACTAGGTTTACAGACAAAGCTCTAGCAGTTGTTAGCAGACGAAATACTACTAGTAGACCTTCATAGATTCTATAAGTGAATTTAAACAAAAAAGCCTATTTTTATCTCTAATTTGCGTTTACAAGATTTTCAGTAATTGAGTTTCTGATTGATAAGATCCCACCTCTTTTCAATAATATTGGATAATGTTCTTGAATGAATTAGCTTAGATAAAAGGTGAATTAGTGATCCTTATTACTGGCTGTTTGACATTAATCAAGTACCTTGTCTATGGATAAAGCGGTCAAGAAACTCATCCCAGCAGAGAACATAATAGGTCAGTACTCTACGAAAACATAACAGTGATAGCGATTCTCCCCTGAACTTTTATAAATATATAATATAAAAAATAGAAATAAATTTTAATTGATGAATTTATCACAGATTGATGTTGGTCGGGTACCATTAAAACTACGGACCACGTCCTGGTATGGAACTGTCCCAGTGCACACTTTAGACCGCGCCCAACAGGCTTCAGGCAGGCGAATGCTTAACTCTCTGCACCACTGGGTCAGTAATTAGTGGTAGAATTTCCAATCCCTTCAATTTGTGATAAAAGGAAAGACAAATTATAAATTTCGGAAATGATTTCCCCCTACTCTCTCTTATCTAGTTTATGTATACAATAAATATATTCTAATCACTCGGTTATAACGAGCGATTCGAGAATAGTAACTAACTTCCAGAACTGTTTTTAAGAAGACTATTTAATTTATTTTGAGTATACATAAATTAATTGTTCTATTTCTATTATTGTTATCTTCCAATTGCCTTAACCTCCCTACTTGACCCACGAATTGTATCATATCATATGTCATTTAGAAATTATAACCAATTAACTATATATTTATACCCTCAGTTTATAACCATTATTTTCTCCGTTTTGTATAAATGTTATTCTTCCTATCGATGTGATATGTGGTTAGGTTTTTCTGTGTATATAAAGGTATGAGTGAAATATGATCCTGACTGCCTAGGTGGTTGCCTAAGTTCTCTTGTTTTGCTTCGTTTTGATGACTAGTTGTTAATAGCGGCAGACTTATGCACATCTTAATTGGTCCCATCAAAGTTACGGTTTCCCTATAGATCATAATTGTTCGTATTTCTTAAGATATATAACACATTCCTATTACAATAATTTAACATTGAATTCAATTATCCACTTTGATTAAATATTGTATCATGTAAATAAGCAAACTGAAAAATCTTTATCATGTATTTAAATCATATCGAGATGAGAAGGAAAAAAAAAGGATTATTACCATAGTTTAGTAGTAATAATAAGAGAAAAGAAAATAAAAGAAAATAGTACAATAAAAAAAACTTCTTTTCTTTTCTTAAATTATCAGTTGTTAAAAATTTCTGCATTATAGTTCAGCTACTTTGTTGACATTAGTAACCATATTGAATTACATAACAACAGAAAAGAAAAAAAAGTTACCGATAAGAAAAAAAGTAATTGAATTTTCTAATCAATAATAATAATTAGGAAAATATAAATTGATTGAATTCTATTTATTGAAATTTAGATAATATGATGTTGAAATTTTGTTTAAATGTTACTTACATACATACAATGTTCAATTGTCAAATTCCAATTAAACTAACTATTTTCTTTTACCTAAACTTATTATGCGGTTTATTTGATTTACTGTTTAAATTAGAGAAGGAAGAGAAAAAGCAAGAAAATTATATATTGATTGTGCACTTTTACAAAGAGATAAATTATTTCTATGGTATTTATTAAAAAGTTCCCATTTCGGGGTATATTATATTATTGATGTATATAATTATAAGTGTTTTCAATCAATTAAACATGACTACATTGATGTGTTTGTTGGATTAAAGAATTGGCTGGTGTACAATACATTGCTGCTGGTATTACATTACTACTTATATCAGTAATATTAGTAGTAATATTCATGTGTGGTGTAAAATTACTATGTGATATATGTTCTTGTTTTTCAATTGGTTGAAGATAGATTGAAGTGTTAAGTAAATCAGGAATATTAGTAGTAGTATTACTAGGCATTATGTTGATAGGTATTGTTTTGAATGGAATACAATTTGAATATTCATTGAGATAACAACAATTGCACCAAGAATCTAAACCCACAACATTATTCGTATATAACAGAAAACAAGGTAGATAACATTGTGAAGGCATAATGGTATGACTGTTTGTGCAGGTAAGTGTAGTTGGAATCGGATCGTTTGGTGTTTGGAATTCAGGTACAATTGATTGAATTGAGGGGTTCGTCAAGTAAGCCATTTCTAGTGTATTATTGTTGGTATTACATACTGCAGTCGGAATAGATGTTGTTAATGACTGATTCAAACTGCTACTTTTTGGCTCCATTTCATTATCAATGAAATTACCCGTTGAATGCCATTTATTCTGTTCAATGTTATTATTATTATAAAAGATCATAACGTCAGACTCATTATATGACGTTACAGATGATTTTGATAAATTCTCAACAAAGCTAGATTTGTTATTCATAGTTGTTGGCGTATATGTTTCAGTTTGACGAGATGCTGCTAAATGTGCATATTCTGTGCTTACTGTTGATATATTTGCAGTTGGTAAAGATGACTTTACTATCTGACCACGATTTAAACTATTGCTAATCATGTATGTTGAAGGTGTCATTGAACTAGATATCAAAGTTGATGTTGTCATATGATTATCAATTATATTATATTTCGATGAATTTACTTTACTACTATTATTTTCAGTAATATCTAATAATGCCAAATCATTTTCCAATGTATCTGATTGATTTAAACTATTAATTCTATTCAACCATTTTCTAAATATTCGTTGGTTATTAATATCACGTTTAGTTTGACTTGACTTTAACCATATTAACAATTTCTTTTTTTCTTTACTAATATTAATATCTTGATAATTCGATAGTTTAATTGTATCATTTCTTAGATTATTTGGTTTCGACTGAAAGATTATTGAAACACTTGTACTACCATTGCAACAATTGAAATTTGTGCTTTCATTATGATTTCTACTTGAATAACACTTTAAATAGTTATTCTCTTTTAAATTATTGAATGAAATAGAAAATTTCCAATTTACATGTCTTGATTTACTTGAAGTTTTCTTAGTATCATTTGTATATATCATATTATTCGGTTTATTAATGCAATTACTATTATTCCAATAATTCATTGTAAAGTTTTATTTCGCTTTCAATGCATATAATACTTTCGTCATTTAGTTATAAGTAGTATAGTTTAAATCTTCATCATTAAATAATAATAATAATCAATATCCTATCAATTAATCATTCTTTTTTAAAATAAGAAAAGCAAATCAATTAAAGTTGTATTGAGTTATAAATTAAATCCAGGTAAAAAGAAATATTTAATTAGGATGGTGTACATTGAAAGATTATTTCAATTATTTTAGTTGTGCATAAAGTAAACATCTTATTTCTATCATTATTATGCCCCTGTCATATTATCATCGCGATTTGTCCTATTGACTGTTAGTATGTGATTTCCCGTTTATGAACTATAGTTGCTTAATTATGCTATATGCTACCATTATCACCATTATTTTGTATTGATGTTAATTACCTAATTGGTTGGATTCGTGTTCAGGTTTTTGAGTGTATATACAAAGGAGTGCTTAAAACACAATTTGATTTGTTTGGATAGTTCACTGGCTTGAATTTTTCTTACTCCGGTCTAACTAAGCATTCTAATTGGCTTTTGGGACTGTGATGTTTCGCGCACAAGATCTTACCAATTAATTGGTCGTACGTCTCGGTCAAAACAATTTCGCGACGTAACAGTTATAGTGATAAAGATAAGGATACTAACTAACTAACAACTAAAGGAGAACGACAGCATTACTCTACGTTAAAGTTCAAGTATTCCAGTTACGTAAAACTACTTAATTTACACATATTTGTCAATTTATAAGTTTGTAAACAACAAAAATTGGTAATAGCGTCTGACCCCAAAATATAAGAAACTACAACAACGAAAACCTCACTTAAAAATGCCATGTGTGATCGGCTTCCAGCAATTGTTCCTTAAGTACTGCGGTCACGATCCCTGGTCATTCAGACCAACCTTAACCCAATTTGCTTTACAGGTACATCTAGAAAAACCATTCCATAGTGTAGGCAACTTGGAAGAGATAACCGCCCTCATATCTCTAACAACACACAAGATCAACACCATTTAAATCGAGTTCCTTCTTACTATTCCTCATATTTATCCTACTCCCACCTTCAAGCCTAAATCCCCATCATCAACTCACTACTGTCATCAGTTCCAACGATTCTAGCCAACGAAATAATGTCCAGTGTTAACTGAGATCACACTCCATACTTCTCATTCGTGCATTCAATGTACGAACCTTGTGTCAAATAGGGTAGCAAGCCTCCCTAGCTAAAACATTAGAATCCCACTCCATTGATGTTTGTTGTGTCTGCGAAACACGCATACAGGATCCTTGCGTACTCATTCACTTGACCTCACAAAGTCAGTATGAAGAACTTGCATAATGCACTCTTCGCTTATCTGGAGACTCAACACCAGCTTCTAGTGGGCTAGCCGGTTTAGGTATTGCGTTAAGTATGAAAACAGAACAGGTACTTCTCCAATGGATTTCTATCGACAGACGTCTATGTGCCGTCCGAATAAATGGTTCAGTTAGAACTCGGAAAGATAGGGACACACTCCTTTGTATTTTCGTTGTTTCTACCTACGCTTCCACCGACTGCAGCTCGGATGAAGTGAAGGATGAATTTCACAGAAAACGTTGAACTTTTTCATGGGGCCAAACACTTAGATTTGGTAATCATGCTAGTGATTTAAACGCCCAAATAGGTATCTTGAGTCAGTCTGTAAGATATTTGGGTGGATGTTTCAGTGTTTCAGCTCAGAGAATGGATAACAGCTACCATCTGCTACAACTTTGCTCAGACAATCGTTTGTTTCTAACAAACACGAACTTTAAACAAGTGGAGCGACATCGTCTAACATGGCGACCTCCTGGCCCTACTCAACGGTGGACTCAAATAAACCATATCGCCATCAAATTCCGTTGAAGCGGCTCGATAGAAGATTGACGATCTTTCTTGAATACATGTTTAGATTCTGATCATGCTCTAGTACGAGCACACATTTACTTGCATCTTACTGGGCGAAGAAAAACCACTACAGGGAAACCCATTAGAATTCAGTTCGAAAACGAAACAGCCAAGATTAAATTCCAGAAACAACTGAATAATTATTTAGGCAATTATAAAGATGCGACCCATCTAAATACTGCTTGTCGAAATGTCCAAGTAGCTGTGGCATCTACGGTTATATCTATCGAAAACTTAAATCAATATGTCAGAAAAAATCAGTGGATCTCTATGACTTTTGTTGAATTGATGGACTTCCGAAAACTTATCCCATCAGGCTCCGAACATGATGAGGAGCAGAGAGTATTAAGGCACAAACTGGCCAAAAGTCTGCCAAATGACCGTGAGCAGTCATGAGTAACGAAAGCAAATAAGATGGAAAAGGCGGTAGCGTTATGTAACATTAGACAACTTTTCAATTTAAGAATCGAAACCGGGGTTAAAAAATCAAGCGTTAGTGAAACGATCTCTGAGAGAGATAGAATGTTTATTCACTCTCAGTCAAGACGCGTAGAACGATGAGCTGAACACTTCAAGGAGCAGTTCAGTTGGCCATTAACTGCTCTACAACATTCCACTATTTTAAGACAGTCTAAACGAAAAGTCGACCTCGGTCCCCCGACTCTTGTCGAAGTTGAAGAAGCTATATCTAATCTAAGGTGAGGCAAAGCATCAGGTCATGATGGATTATCTCCAGAGGTCTTTAAGGATAGTAATTCCACTTTGACGATTTATCTGACTAATATTTTGACTAAAGTGTAGGAACATGACATAATTCCGTCTGATTGGTATCGATCGTTAATCGTCCCAGTACATAAGAAAGGATCAAAATCGTCCTCAGATAACCAACCATAGAGTAATCAGTTTGACTTATATAGTGTCTAAAATACTAGCTTCTATAATTATCAGATAGATATTGATATCAACCAATGAGTACTAGAAAGCAATAAAAATTTACCTTAAGTATGGAAATCCTTAGGAGTGTGCTGTTATAGTGTTAATGACTATACAAATCGAAATATTACTAAGTAATGAAACATTCTCTCTCGACTAATGGCCACACCGAAATGTGATCGATAGAATCCTGATCAGCCGTAAGGACTACAAAAATGTGATATTCATAGGTGAACAAACAGTTAAAAATTTATGTTAAAATCTATTTTAAAAATCAAAAATCGAAGTAACTAGCCTCAACGTTGACAAGATAAGTCTCGACATAGTAATTAAAGTGGCAATTTTAATCGTATTCTATCTACAATCACCGGAAAATGACTCAACCAAACCGACTTACATTCTCTCCAACATTAACTTCATTTACAAGAATACGAGCGAGCGTCTTTGTATTTTATCTAATGAAATATGTTTAACAAGTTTATTGTAAGCAACAGTCAATAAGACTGTTCGACTTAGATTACGTGTTGGTTGACACACATCAACTAGGTGTACCTGAGGTTTCAAAGAAGAAATAATACTCCCTGTTCGATTTATGCCTATACAACTTAGTTTCCGAGGTGTTACGAACTACATATTCGAGAAGCGATCGGCCTTATCCATTAGGACAGGGACATTTATGTTGATTGATCAATGAGCGATAATTTACGTAACGGGTTTACGTAACCAGCACTGAGTCACTATGATTGTGCTTTTGTTGTAGGACTAGCTTGACTATACTAAGGTAGGTAGAACGTGGGAGTTAAATCTGGCAACCAACCGGTTAACAGTTATAAACAAACAAGTGAAGAATTCAAATAACAACTTCAAAGATTGTATTCAAATAAAAGTCATTATTGCTAGTAATGTCAATTAAAAAGTATTTACATACAAATTTTAAGTAGTTTTATGGAATTCCATCTTGTGTCATACATCATATAAAACAAAAGGAGAGCTGGGATTTATAGAAACAAAACCGATCAACAACATGAATAAACAAAGAAAAGGTGAATTGTATCAATCATAAATATGCATACAATGATTATATAATACAAACTATTTCACTCCTTTCCATACAAGTAAATGATAAAAATGATGTCTTATGTGTACATAGATATATGCCGCTTTATGTAGTAAAGTATATTATTAATATTACTAATGATTATCATTTGATTACATATATATAACTTGAAATATAGTCTAACAGAGTATTGTTTTTAACTGATTAGAGAAACTTACTACATTAATTAAAATTGAACAGTTAAAAACAAGATATGCAAATCATTACAACGACATAGATTGTTATGTAAATGTATGTGAGTGTATAAAACGACGACGTCCATCGACAACAGCTGTTGGTTTGAATGAAATCTGTGTCTAATGTTGTTTTTGAAGTATGTATCATTGTGATGTTTCGTCTTTTTTTCTTAAACAAAACAAGACAATAATTAGAAATTTCAATTCACGGGAAGATATACTAAGTAGTAATAATAATATATAACAAGCAATTGACATTAGCCAGGAAAACAGTGGTAGGTAATACGAAGGATCAGAGGGGAGGAGAATAATGAAGAAAGTAACAGCAATAAACTGAGATCGGTGCACAAACTCAGTGTCTACTTGCAATCAACCTCTTAACAAAACACAAAGGTGGGGTATCAGTTAAACTGAAAAAAAGCAGAAATTAAACAATGTACTGAATATATGTAATTATTTTTACAACCTGTAAAACTCGATAACAAAGAGAACATACAGGAAGGTTTCTTATAAACATTAATTTCGTAAACACACTCACATGGATAAATAAACAGTCGGAAGCCTATCCCCACTTCAATACTTCGTTTTAGAGAAAGTGACGTCATTATAGTACAGGAGACACAACTGATAAACAAGTTTTGAAAAGAAACATACAATACTGAGAGTGAACAAAATGTTTTGACAAATGCATCTGGCATCGTATTGATGATGGCGATCACAACAATATTTCAATGTATAATAGTAGCAGCAATAATTACTGACAATAGTATGTAGTAAC
The DNA here is from genome assembly GCA_025215515.1 of Schistosoma japonicum. NCBI lineage: Eukaryota > Metazoa > Platyhelminthes > Trematoda > Strigeidida > Schistosomatidae > Schistosoma > Schistosoma japonicum. Next base: position 13,185,138 of record CM046063.1, on the reverse strand, counting down.
ATGTGATAAACGAATGTTTACAAAACAAAGCCAAACTACTAACAAGAATAAAAGAGTGAATTTGAGTGACAGTTTGGAGTGAAAGTAAGGAAGAGAAGCTTGCAAAGTTTAGTGTGAGTAGAGAGGTGATATCAGTTGCACTAGAAACGGATTTGTCAATAACTGTATATATATATATATATATATATATATATATATATATATATATATATATATATAGTCATGTAGAATGATTAATTGTGAGGTAAGCTAAGAAGTCAATGAGTGTACATGGATGTCAAGAGTTACTAGTGTCCAATTGTACAGACAAGTGAATTTTTTTTGTACTATTACTATTATTATTACTTCTAGACTTATCCGCAAGAACAGTCTGATGATGATTAGACTCATCAGTGAAAATGGCAGGCTTCATTGGGCGAGTAAAAAGTGGAGGTGGGACAATTACTGTATTCTCAATGTTCATTTGACTATCGGTTGTTAGTCCAGGTATAGATGACAAATGTGTCATACTATTTGCTGCCAATGATGATGATGATGTAGATGAGGAGGAGATGTCATAATCAAAATGAGGATTGACAATAAATGATTCATCCTTACTGTTATTTGCATTTTTACTTGCTGGACTACTAATATCATTGGAGTTACTAGTGGTAGTAGTAGTATTTGTTCTACTAGTAGTATTTTCAATAGTAGAATTGGTTAAAAAACTTAATGTATTTGTGTTGTGATGGTCCGAATTTACATCCAAACAACAAGGTTCCATGTCTAAAACATCATTAGTTGTAGAAAATTCGGAATTATTTAAATAATCTTTATACTTTTTAAATCGTATTGAATTCTTAATAGATGCTAAACTGGCTGGTGAAAATAAAGCCAGTAATTCATGGAATGGACTACGATTGTGATTAAGGGATGAGGAATTGGAAGAGTTCATAGAAACAGAAGAAACTAACGGTGAATTACTACTAGTAACATTATTAGTAGTAGTGATAGTAGTATTTCGTTGATATTGAAAAGTTGACGATGTTGCACTATTCATATCATTGATAAACTTTGTTATTAATCCAGGGAAAGGTCTTGGCAACGACGCTGACTGATAAAATGATGAATTCGTTAATGATGCTGATGTTGTTGTTTGAGGATTCGATTCGGTAACTAGTGAATCTAACGCTGCTTTTGCTTTCTCTGGGTTCAATAGTTCACAGTTCACTGCAAAATCAATAATTGCACGATAACAAAATACATATTGTGAAGAGACTTGAACGCAACCGAAACGTTGTGAACGTACTCGACCCACAGTTAATGGAATATTGATTTTATGATCAACATTACGTGGATCAGCTAACCATTTTGTACAAATATCCACTGTTACATAAGTACCTAAATAATGATACAAAATACAAACAGTAAGAATTGTTAAAAACATAATATATGGATAACTCTGAGAGATTTCACACGACTAATAAACTGTTTGAAATTATCTGTTAATAAGGGTGTGTAACTTCATCGAAATATATTATACATACACAATAATCGCTTGCAACGGTGTGCGATGATGGCTGGCGTAGAAGCAGAATAGAAAACATAGGCAGTTAGACCAAAAGCGTGAGATCAATTTACGAAGTTATTGATTGCCAAGGTCAGCCATGTTACAAGGTGCAATTTACATGTCTGAAGTACTTACGATAATGGAAACCAAATGGTCGGAAACTTCGAGTGACTGGAATAGCACAGAACCATAACAATAGAGGAAGTGCATTTGCTGTTTATTTATATCCTGAGCTAAAAAATCATGAATCATATTATCGATGTCCGATATGACTAAGGAATTTATACAACTGATTTTTTTCGATTAATGAAAACAAGACTATAAATTTAATTCATCAAGCAAAATTAGAGTACGCAAGAGAACAGCTCAATTGTTAGGGGGTTCGACTTTCAGCCTCAACGTCGCCATTTTACACTTCGTTAGACTTTCATTTCCCAGCTATCGCTCGAAGTTAAGTTCACCAATTAGTATCTCGTAAAGTACATCCTCAACTAATACACGAGATGCAGTTAAACATTAAACCGAAATACAAATTTATGCAACAAAATGTATAACTTTGCACCTTTACGAGTTAATTCAAACATTGCAAAGAAATTCATTGTTGCAATGACATTCGATAATAAAATAATATTGAGTAAAAGGAATGATCGTATACAATGACCATTGAAAGATGCTTAAATATAATCAATAAATGCATGTGTACGAGATAATGAGGTCAGTGATATAATGAGATTAGTGAGTCAACTATGTATGAACTAAGGAGGATGAAGAAGATTGGAGGATTAGAGTAAAGCATAAAAAGGAGAGGAAAACACAACAGCTGAATAAAATAAAAGCAAAATGAATCATGAGGTAATGATTAAATAAAGAAATGGGAGGGGAAAAGAACGATTCGAGAACCTAAGAATAATCGGTAATAAAGACACAATTGTAAAGGCTAAAGGTCACAACCGATTTCGATATGGCTATCAATTAAAATTTTTAATGTTTCGAGTTTATTTGGAGGTTTTAAAATTTTGGATGCTAAAGAAGGAATACATTGGTCGGAAGAGGTGTGACAACAAGTCAGCAGTACAGTCAACAATACAGTAATGCATCATGAAGTATGAAAGAAATCATTGGAATGATATCGAGAACAACTTAAAACAAGACGTAAAGGAGTGCGAGGAAAGATTTAAGAGAAAAGAGAGAAGTATTTCAAAGGAAACAGTCACTGAAATAAGATGAAATAACAGAAACTTAAGGCTCAAACAATGAAACTACATATTTATTCAGTACACAAAGTTTCAACATCAATTCATGAATAACCACAGCTTCTGCTGTTTCAATGAGTTGAATACGAAGAAATTTCCATAGTTTAGGACGTAGTTCCATAAACAACCTTAAAATCAACATACGGGGCAGAAAAATAATTTTTGTCAATTAAGTATTCAAAGATGGGATTATTAGTTGCTTTTCTCTTGCCACTGTACAATCATCTTAGGGTATGTTTCTGTATCTGCGCTGAAAGAAAACAACAGTCAACGCTTATGTATCTTTTCCACAAAAGTAGATGAACTGGCAGATGTACAAAGAGGTAACGAAGCGCAGGAGCTCATCCTTTACGGATTTAGAAAATGGTTTCTTTTTAAGGAAGGTTAGTCGCATTTTAGAAACACAAAGCGTCCTAGTGATCACTATAGTACAGTGGATTCAAAGTATAAAAAATATTGGTACCCTTCAAATACCGGATATACAAAAATATACTCTTTAAATGATCACTGACCAATATCATATTTATCTGATCCTTAGTGCTAATCTAATTGAAATATATTCACTGGTCCAAGCAACTTATCATCGTATGCACTACGCTTTTGATGTAAAGTAATTAAAAGTAGTTGGCAGGAACCCCTCTAGATCTAGGTTTCGTGGTAGTTAATGCTCGCATAAGTAAGGTTTACCTGTATTTCGAATCTACCCGGTAAACTAGATTGGCTACGAACTATTGTAAAGATAAGCTAAAGTTTGAAAAGACATTTATAAACCTATGAGATGTCTCTCATACAAAAATGATTATGTTTTTGTCCAGCTGATAAAATACCGATGAAGGATTTATCAGTGAAAAGTAAGATAAGTATGGCTGTTATCGGATGTTATTATATATATTAAAAATATTTCATGCATACATTAGAATTGTAAAGCATGAAATTAAAAGTTAAAGCAAGAGATGGCGAGAACAATGAAGGTGATTAGTTATGAGACACACTACTTAATCTTATCGAAAGAGTTTAGTCAATCATAAACATCCTAGAGCTTTGCATAGGTGTCTTAAAACAATGAAATTAAAATGCCAAATGCTAAAATATACTTCAGTAAAAAAAGAATTAAAAAAAGGTATATATAAAACAACAGTGGAACTTAAGATCTAGGACGAGGTTAAGTAAAAATGCACCAACGATATTGTGACTGATTTTTAAGCACATTATCAAATGTCTCCAATCACTAATCACACGTATTGCTCGGGTCTCAACTATGTCTATACGTACCAAAACTGGTGAAATCAACAGTCAATGACCTTATGAACTGATACCACGTTTCCCTTCAGCCGTATCCATCTTTCTTCCATCCTACTCCCATGCCGATATTACGCATCAGCGTAGGCGGTGATTGGGCATACGTAAAACTTGTCCTAATCAACTCAATCAATGAGTAGGACATATATTTCTACTGGATTGCTAGGCAAATAAAAAAATATTGAATAACAAGAAGCATTGATATTGATGTAGGCATACACATTTACCTGTTCTGCCGATTCCTGCACTGCAATGTACAACGACAGGTGGAGGTGGGATTTTTTGATCTTCATATGATTGATAGTTCAACTTCTTAATTTCATTTGAATACGTTGATTGAACAGAAGATAATAAATCTAATAGACCTGCAGTTGTTTGAGGTGTACCATGATCAGGCCACGAAAAGAATGCGAAATGCTCAACAGTCCTTACTTCATTAGACTAAAACAATAAAATTTGTTGGGAATAACAATAAACAGTAGTTTAGTAGAAACAAACAAATACACTTTAATGACAATTTCAACATTAACTTTTCAGATATTCATCATTTAACCTTAGCTTAGGGAGATGAGTATAAAAAGCTCAATTAATGGCGCATTGTTAAACCTTAAAAAATAATAATAAACCTCAACTTAAGAAATTATGGAATATTCAGTTTAGTAGGCATACATAGAAAGATGAGAAAAAGTAGTATTTCATACTTTTATTATTACTACTACTACTAGCAGTAGTAGTACAATGATAAGCTCCTCAGAGTGAAGTTTATGATGCTTTTAAGGACAAATGATTAGCCAAACTAAGATGTGTAATCAAATCATGAATACCACGTTAGTTGATACAGACTATTTGGCTAGTATAATTATCGTACCCAGTGATTAGAGAATCTAAGTCACATGGGTCATAATAAGACGCAATAGTGCAAGTACATTTAATCTTAACTTTCTGCTGGATCGACGAACTAACTTTTTTTCTCCTTTACGTACAATCCGGTTTAATGATGAATGATACTGATATCACTGACATTAGTTTATTATTCATTCAGGTGTGACGATGGAGTAAGGAAACTTGGACAGATGAATATATATACCAAGTTCTACGTTATACTTATATTCTAGTAAAATGTATGCTTTATGCTACTGTGTTCATTTATCCACACAAATGTTCATGTAAATTTAATTTCATATGATAAACAGAAATAAATTTAAACAGCGCACAACAAATGAATGTAAACGGAAAGGTATGCTTATACAGTCGGAAATGATTATGACAGAAAAACAACAGAAAAGAATGTAAACATGAGACAATGGGAATAGCAACATATGGCGCCTACTATGTACTACTAAATTGTAAACATGAAATTTAGGAATCCATTTCGAAAAATTTCTACTACCTTGGAAGTTTGAGCTAAAACAAACACGAAGTTTCCTCCCCTCTAATCAGATTTACCTGTCAAACTAGGTATCTGTTTCGGCATTAATAGGATTAGTTTTGATGTCCCTTCCCATCTGACGCCTAACTGATTGTTTAATATTCGCAGCTGGAAGAAAACTAGGAGAGAATTCAACCAAGACACTGTATCAGACCATGAAGTGGTAGACTATTAATTTCACATATATTCTTAGATGCGAACTACTCAGTTCGAGTCAACGCATTAACCACAATCATTTACTGTGTGATATGGCTCAGTCAATCACCGTGGTGCAAATGATTTCATTATAATTTATCTCTCTATAAATCGTGAGTTCCAGTACTCCTATACGTATTCCTTTGTTATGTTGGGAGACTCAAGAAGAATAACTAACTTTAAGAACTATTTTAGAAGACTTTTAGTTGCTTTAGTCGTGTCTAAAGTAAGCATTTCCATTCCTATCACTGTCATATCCCTTGTGCTCTATCCTCCCGTTTTGTGCATAAACTGTTAATATATCATTTCTCATTATGAACTACAGTTAATTAGTTGTGTACAAAGTACATCTATTCACTACTATTATATCCGTTGTTTGTATTAATGTAAATTTCTAGTTCGCTGACTGCATGGTCTGGTTTTGTGTATATATAGAGGGATGCTTGAAATACAATATGACTCTATGTAGTTGATTTGTCGTATTGTGTTTTTCCATAATCCCGCTTGGGATTGAGTGGGTATTGAGAGGACGTGCAGGGACCAGCTAGGCACTCTCATTGGCGTTTGCTATTGTAACTTTGCGTAGACAAGGTCGTATCAACTACATGGTCATACAGGTCAATCATAACAGCTTTTGTTGATATTATAACACCTTATTATTCATTTTCCTTAAATTTTTTTTAATAATGCTTATCCATACTTATCATTATTTGGAGTATAATATCGTAATTCTTTCCCTATTCAACTGATTATTTTTCTCGTCACGCCTAAAGTGATAAAACGTAACTTAAACTAATGAGAATTTGTACCAGGCTCGACACTGGATATGATTAAATGATACTTTTCACGTTGCACTTACTTACATGACAATACAGGGTATTTAAGTAGATGGTAGAAACAGAGTAATCAGTTTATTATATACACATGCGACTATTATCACTGTCAAGTAAATTATGCCTTCAAGTGATTCATCACAATTAATTTAAATACAAAATGTAATGGGGGGAGGTTCTTTTTTCAATAAATCAATTAAGAAGTTGTAAAACAAATATATGTTAAACCATGAAGTAATAAAGGTTAGACAACCATAGGTAGTCAGGAAGTATTAGATAGATGTTAAGTCCTAGTTCGAGACTCCTCATTGGTGCTCACTTATGTTATTTTATGGTGAGCATGCAACTTAAATCGATGAATGAGATACAGTAATATATCAATCTGATGTGGATATAAGCAATTACTACTGGACAAACCTCAAACTAGAACGTAATAGCTAATTAGTAAATCCATATATGACAGTTTTGTTTGACTTCATTGAAAACAGAACCATGCACTGAATCATATGTTTTCAATTCCAACGGGAAATAAAATTACACTTCGTCAAACCATAGATACAGTAAAACTTTCATTCTAATCTCATACAAATATTTACAAGAAATAAAATCAAATTAAATTTTAAGAAGGGAAAAAAAACAGACGATAGTGAATTTAATATGAACAGTATCATTATTTAATGACAATCATAAAAAGTAGAAAATAAACAGAAAAAAGAAGATTGTTTAGAGTTAAAAAAAAAAAAGCAGTAGAGTGAACTACAGCACTAAATTTACATTTCTTTACTTAAAGTAAAATTCTAGAAAACAGTTTAAAATTCATAAATGTACATGCAAATGAGTAAAAGAGAAGAAAGAAAACAATTATCACAATAATATAGGCGTTAAGCAAAGAAAGAAAGAAACGCAAACAAAATAAACAAACATAAGATGAGTTAATACCCTTAAAAAGAAAAGAAAAGAAAAAGAACAGTAAAGTATGAATTAGCGAAATTTCCATTCAGTACAATACATGTACAGAAATACACTGAAAGTACATGAATAACACTAGTGAAAAATAAACACAGGCAAATGATACAGAAGTGTACATATAGAAAAGTTCTTTAAATAAAGACAAAACAAAAAAAAACAGTTGATAATGTAAACAATACAATTTACAGCAGAAACTAACGAAAATGTTGTGAAATGAAAAGTTAATTTCATTTAATTAGAAAATATTAATATTCATTTATGAAGAAAAGGTGTATAAACCAAGTGAATGGATATTTTTATTTATTAAATAGTTAGATTGAAGTGGAATCTGTGGAAATTGGTTTTGTAATTTATTGTTTGTGTTTATCATAGATTGATCTCAGTTAGATAATATTAAAAACTAGAGTACAAACACAGCTGTTTCCTCTTAGTAAGAGGCTCCTTACTGACAGTAAATACCTACGACCCTATCAAGGACTTTTAGGTTGTGTAGCGAACATTTAACTATCAGCACCACTAGGTTAGCTTCCGACAAAAAGATACCCACTTCAATCGATTTTTGATATAGCGTAACGATCGCCCAATGTCAAGAAGCGATAACTGTTGTATTCCTGATTTTCTTAAACACGAATGATAATGTTTTAGATGCTCGTGCCTTCAGCCACAAACTTGAATCTCCATGAACCTACTTCAATTTGGAAAATCTCGTAGTATCATTAGCCCTTATGCACAGAACATAGTTGGGGGCTATTTACATGAATTTACATCAGTTAAATGGGTTAAGAACATGCATTAAATGGATGCAAAAATGACCAACAATCCTCGATGTTGCACACATAAAAGATATTAAACACGTTTAGGACAATTTCAGCTGAAATGAATTTCCTACTTTACAGCTAATATGAATTAACCTTTGAAAAAATCAATAATAATTACTCTGTGAACATGCACATCATATACGAACCCATGCGACGCTTTGTTTTATAGAATAGTTCCGTCAAGATCTACAAAACTTAGTGTGAAATTTGTATGAACTTACACATAACTATAATTAAAATAAGGTGTTATGAAGGTTGAAATGAACTGAAGGATAAGACAACTGAAAAGCCATAATACAATTTATTGAACGAACAGAAATAAAGGTACTTTGTTTATTGATGGAAAATTAAGATTCTAAAAGTTAGCTAGTTAAGATATTTATGCGGGCCTAACCTTTCTCTTCTTGTAGCAAAGTAACTTTGCTAAAAGATCATATACCATATAAAACACATGATTATGTAATGTTTAGTTTAACAGATAAATTGCCGAATTTATAAGACACTGAAGAAATATATATAAAGAATGGATGAATCATTCTAACTGCTTTTATGCATGACTTCAAAGGCGATAGCAAATAATATGGATACAGCAATAAAACTTAAGCGCTTATTACGAGTCCTAAAGGTGACAGTTTCTACACCTGATTAGGTAATAGATATCTGACGCAAACGAGTTTCATACTGTTGAATCGGGCGATTTAAGAAAAGTAAAAAACTTCCTGAACCATCTTTTAGAAGACTATTTCATCGATCGTTTTATTTCTATTATTATCATGTTTCCATCGCCTAACCTCCCACTAGGCCTATGAACTGTCGCCATATTAATTTCCATTCAACAATAATAACTAATTAACTATATATCTGTACTCACATTTTCTAGTTATTATTATCGCCGCTTTGTATAAATGTTATTCTTCTTACTGGTGTGCTGAGTGGTCAGAGTTTATGTATGTATAAATAAGTGCTTGAAATCCAATAGGATTTGCTTGGTTGATTCATCGGCTCGTGTTCATCCTATTCCAGACATGGATTGAGCAAGTATCGGGCAGGGATCAGCTAGGTAATCTCACTTGCGTTTGTCACTGTAATTTCGTGCCCACAAGGTTATACCAATTAGTTGGATGTACGTCCAGTCATAACAGCTTCGGAGACATAACATAAACTACGACGAAACAACTGTTCAATGAAGTAGTTGAGTGCATCAACCACTTCACTAACATTCAAAGTCTAATCAACCCTGATAGGTTGGCGTCTAATAAAATTTCGACACGGATTCAAAGAGTTCGTTTTTTTTAACCAAATTACGTCGACGTAGGTGAGATGCCGTCAACCAAAGGACGAATATGCTGTATAGTAGTCCGCTTTTTTACAGCACGGACGTAGCCTTTCAAAGTAGATGATATTTGTTGGTTACTAGTATTTGAGCACAGATATCTTCGAAACGTTGTTCGGGTTTGTTGGAACCACTCAGTAAACAATTTGGGGATATTTGTAACACATTATATATAAACTGAGTAAATATGTCCGTATAAAATGATAATGTGAAATTATTTGTTTAATCGTTTGAAATAGGTCGATTCGAGTTAAAACATACTACCTTATAGTTGAAATTTGAATGCATATAGTACTAACTTAACGCTACACTTATTAAAATATTTCAGTTTTGAGCAAAAATGTACGTTTGCACCAGTTATTGTATTACATACGAGATGAAATTGACATAACGTGTCTAAACACACATAATAGCAATCGTAGTGAGAAAGACTTAATTTTAGAGATACAGCACGAAAAGGCAGAAAAAGAGATATGTATGAAGAAATACTGGAAGTAGGGACCAACGAAAAGAGTGAGCCACATGTCACGTAGCTTATCTAACCAGAAAATCTATATTTACCAGCGTGACCCGGATCAATAATCAATAATATTATGGATTACAACAACGTCTTGCTTTATCAGCTTCTACATTTCTTCCAAATTACTCCTACTTTAGTAACATATAATCCGAGAAAAGTGGTTTGTTGTACATACGTGAAATATGCCCTAACTACCAAAGTTAGATACCCAAAGGTACTATTATCTGAGAAGAAAAGCAAAATAAACTAAATTAAACTAACCTGTAAATGCGTAATTCGTAAAGTTGTTTGAGCGAAATTTCCATTACCTTCACATTTGATATTCTCGATTAAAAAGTCAGGACTAATATTCGATTTTAAAAAACCACTCGTCGTTAGTCGGTCAGAAGGAGCAGAAACACAGCCTGTATGACCAGAAGTAAAATATAATTTCTGATTTACTGAATCCGGCCAATAAAGATAGCATTTAGAACGTTGGGCTTCCAGAATTCTATGTAAAGAATACAATAAACACATAACTGAAAAAGCAGGTTCATCAAATAATTCATTCGAAATGGAGTCAACACACGAATAGAATTCGATAAGATTTGAAACCAAAAAAGAACAATAAATATGGTACAACGATTGTAAGTAATTAACTTATACTAAATTTAAGTTATTGAATAAAGATTTAAAACTCATTACAACGTAACCAATGATAGATTATCTTTGAACAACGATTGAAGATTTTATGGAATCAAAGTCTACCAGACCACTCAGATCAATTTTAACGATCACAATACACTAAAAAAATCAAAATTTCTATAAAAAAAGTTGGTGATTCTATTCTGTTGGTTAGAATGAAGTGTTTGGATTAACCACCTACAAACTGAGGCCTGAATATTTTAAGCATCAGGATAACAATCCAATTTGCGACAACAAAACAATCTCACTTCTCAATACATTGTAAGCACATGCTGTAGTTAAAGATATAGTCCAGGGGAAAAGACAACCAACAAGATTTCCATTTGGTTAATAGTTCTTCACATTTCATGAAAAACCATATAGGGATCGACATTAATGTCAAACGGCTAAATCGCACCATCTCTAGAACCAAAACCAGCGATCTTGATGAAATGATTGAAGCTAGTTCCATAAAGCTTTCTTCAATATCAGTCTCGTGATACAAATTGATCACATTTCCACTTTATGCATCCTGTAACAACGTTGGCGGACAATGAATGATATGGGAGCTGTTGAAAAAACATCCATAGGATATCACCAAGCCACTGGATCTGCTGGTGAAACCAATTAAATTGTCATCACTGCTCCTGAAAATACAATACCGTAAATCATCACTCATGTCGAGACAATGATAAACGGACGCGGAGAATCGACTAGCATACTCAGAGCTAGGATGGACCAGCTTTTTTAAACAGAACAGTTCTCAATTATGCGCTGTAAATCCGATCTGTAAAGGCCAGATTGGCCTCACGACAGCGTCACAGGTCACACAGATTGGTATAAGCCTCTTCAGCCTGCACTTTATGTCAATTAGTGTCATTTATCACGCCTCAATCAGCACTCATACAGATACATGGACTTCCGACTTCCTATAACGTATACCATAAAGAATGGGAGTAAACAAGTTATGGAAAGTTTTCTCAACTGAAGCTGATTCGTACTGTAAAATGTTTTAGAAATTTGAACAATCTTCATAGATCTTTGATCAGTACATCTTTACCTACTAAGAAGAAAGAAGTGAACCGAAATCTGATAGCTAGGAACACCTAGTCGAGTAGTACTACAATATTTCATGGTCAGAATGCGCCTCTAAAGAAATTACACGAATGTACAGAATAAAGTGAACGAATTGAGAGAAGTGATTAGTAAGAACATATCGAAACCACTAAACTTACTTTGTAATCATGACAATAACAGGACAGTGATAATCCCAAATCATTTGCCAAAAATCACCGACAGTTTCAGATAAAGGACCTAAATTTCAAAGAAACAACACTAAATTATGTTAAAAGATGAGCGGGAAAAATATTTACAATAATTTACACATAACCAAAGATCGGCTATAATAAGGTATCAGTGCACTTGGATAAAGAAGTAAATATTTAGTTTTGAAAGCATATATTGATTAATAACAATAAACATGAAGAATATGATCAGAAGTCACCACCGTTGATTAGTCAATGACTGGAAAAATCTCATTCTGTTTCCATCGACGTTCATTTAATATGGTCCAGAAGAGATAAAGAATGATTTACCTAAACACACATTTGCCCTTCAACAAAAACCTATCACAGAATACTTGGTGTTCGAGTAAAGTCAGTCAGTCACAGCTTAGAACTTAGTACGTGCGTACATCAGTTTAAGTTGTCATGCAGATACAAATGAAATTATCGGATCCAATCCCATTGTAGTGGAGGTAGTAACAGAGTTACTGTTAACAGAGGGCATTAGAGATTGATGATAAGGTGTAAGAAGATATAATTTAGTAAAAAGAACATTATGATGAATTTGAAAGCTTAGAATTTGGAGAAGGACAAGGAATGGATGCATGTTAACACGAAGCCGTTTTGACTAAAGCAAGCTCAAAACGTGCCAGTAAAGCTGTACAATGATATGCTCATTTTGAAGCAAATCAGCGCCCATGAACAGTCGAGAAGGTTCTAGAATATGTTCATATTGATTCTATATAAATTCTGAAGTAATCATTTAATTGCTGTTTCATTTTGCTATCTGCTCTATTCATGTTCTGATTTGAGACCAAGTCGATGTTGCTGTCGAATAGCAGAATACTAAACGGGATTAGAACGTAATATCGTTGAGTCAATAGGGACGTCGCAACAGTGCACCTGTGTCACTGAGAACGATTCTAAACCATATCACCCAAAGTTTCCAACAATTGGTTACGATTATCACGCAGACCCCAACCAGGTAATCTGCACCTATTAACATGGTACAGCCAAATTGTAAATGACTTCACGGACTGGTGTCATGTTTTGGTTTGGTCACCTCTAGCTTTTTTCGAGCTTATTCCTACACCAGACAGCATTGCTTGTCAAGGTAGGTGGTAATCAGACATATGTAACACATGTCCTAACCACCTCAACTGAAGACTCACTTCTTCATTGATCAATTTACCATATTTACCTAGTAGTCTATTCCTAACCAACGAACTCGAATACTAGTAACGTACGAATATCCTGTATCCTTAATGGTCATGTTTCACAGCCACAAAGTAGAACAGATCGGTTTGCTGCGTAGCAAACGCGTCCTTAGGTCGGTAAACGGATGTCTCACCTATGCTACAAGTGACGGGAATTGGCGAAAGCCAATCAAGCCTTTTGTATACTAGCCAAGATTTCACCAGACCATCAGGACTGATGAGACTTATGAGATAAGTAAAGCAGTCAATACACTCAACTACTTCGCTCTCTATCACCGATTTCAGAGTCAACGCAAACCAATCCTGAAACAACACTTTACACTTAAATAGGGAAAATTGCATCACGTCTTGCATTCAGGCTTAAGGTAGTTAAAAAACTCTGCATTTTATCAGCATCACCATCCAATAAAACTATGTAATCTGCATATTCTAAGTCAACAATTGTATCTCATATAAATAAGGTCAACCTCTGAGACGTCAGACGACTAAAACACTAACTCTAAAAGCTTGTCAATGACAGAATTAAGTAAAAATGGGGAAAGTGGGCAGCCTTGGCGAACACCAATTGAAGTAATCAATTCCGAGGACAGTTTGCCATAAACTCTGACTCAACCAGTAGTGTTCGAGTGGAGAGCTTGTACGACGTTAATGTATTTCACTGGCACGCCTTTCAATGACAGACATTGCCACATAACCTTAGGATTGACAGAATTAAATGTCGCCTTGAGGTCAAGGAATACAGTTATTGTTGAACGTCGAAAAGTGTGTCTATACTCTAGAACCTGCCGAAGTGTGAACATTTGGTATATACAACCCCATCCAGGTCAGAAACCCCCTTGATTTTCTCGAGTTTGCTCTTCAGAGTAATAAGTTATGTTATGCGATAATAATAATCGGATTACAGACAGTAATACAGTAAGTAGTAGTAGTATTTGGAATCTGACAAGTTAACAGAAAAGTAAAAGGTTATCTATCATCTACCACACACAAAGTGAAATTGAAAGAGATGTTTAGGAGAAAGAAAACACTCTTAATTTATCAATTTCATCAAATGTACGTCATTTACTTAGCTTTAAGTCACGTTTTCTATGTGTATAAACTACTAATAATAACTAGTCATTTAAACCAAAGAGAGTAACAAAATTCGAAATTAACAATTCTGAAGTTAAGTCTCGAGTACTACTTAAACCAATATCACCACTTAACGCTTACCCTAAAAATTAGTGCATGTTTAGTAGAAAATGTTTAGACAAAACAAATACACACACACACGGATTCAAGATGAATTTCCAAAACTAAAGCAATAACAATATAGGTAACCTTAAGTGATTTCATTCATTCATAATAATTAAATTATTGTACAATCATCATCGATGTGATGACTTGTCTACATAACTAAGATAGTTTTGTGGAATAGAATACAAATGAATGAATATCTAATCAGTAGTTCACTTATTATTAATTAATCGAATTATTATTCTTTTGATTTAACGAAAAAGTAACTTATTAATTCTTCATTAAGTTAGTGAATCATAATAAACGAAGAGCTTAACACGATGTATACATCATACGAATCTAACGTTTTTTTTTGAGTCATAAATTATATATTGATTGCAAGCGATATTACCCGGTTACCTAGACTGAAGTAAGTGGAGCAGAACTCAGGTCTGTGACCTAGCCACTAGAAGTCGAATGATTAATCACTACGCCACCGCTCCAACATAATAAAGGAATAGAACCGATCTAGTAGAAATAAGTAAACATGATTAAACGTTGCAAATATGGATAGAGATGTGTCTGAAATATTATTGAAGTACAAGACCTAAAGTAAGACAAAGAGTGAATGTATATCTGCACTACTGTGTCTGATTCAAACACAAAATCACCGTTATCATATGGACACAAAAAAGGTATTCGGCAAACATAGCTAAAACCAGCAATCAATGATTTTGGTTTGATTACCGGTAGCCTTTTTCTAACTCACACTTACACCAGTAACATTACATTGTAAACAATAGATTACTATATTACGCTAACAATTATTCGTACTTAACGTACCGTATGGTTTACATCACGGACTAGATTTTAGCTGTATAATTACTTAAAGAAAAAAAAGGGCCATGCAGTTGTTTCGTTCTAAGACTAAACTCATTAGCAGTAAGTATTCACTTTCCCATTGAAGACCAAACCCATTGCAACCAACCATTAAATCTCATCCAATCAATACACTTATATGGTGGTCAAACAATATGGCGAACTAACTGAGATCAGAAATGTTATACAGCTGAATGTCAACAAGATGGTCTATCATGCGTGATAGTTCATGCATAATCTGATCTCTAATATGGTCACAAATGTGCATCACTACTAAGGTGTCCCAAACTATTATGAAACAGTTGTTCAGTACCTCATAGATTTTAGCAAGCATTGGACAGGTGTTTTGTTTGAATATGGAACTTAGTAGTGCGCGTTTATGTCCTCAGCGAAAATGTAACCCAGAACATTCAGGTTTTCGGAAAAACGCATAACTCACAGAACACTGAACCAGAATTTCTTACTTAAGTAAATTTCCGATATACAGAGCGGCGTCATCCATAGTCACTAATGGGTAACTGCCACGCATCACATCTCTTAACTGAAGCACCAGAATGAATTTTAAAAGTTAATAACGAGTAAACATGGATTAGAAAGATTCACCCTGAAACCAGGTCTTAAATTCGATCCTCGGTGGGACATGAGTGCAAACAGCTGAAGAGTCCTATACTAGAATTAACGTACTACGCAATGTTTTCTCATTTCCAATTGTTGTTTAATGCAGGTTGCGTTATCGAATTCGTATATATATATATATATATATATATATATATATATATATATATATATATGCCAGTGATTTTGTATATAAACAACCATTAACGGTAATGTGTAATATAGGACAAAAGCAGGTCGACATTTGCTATGTTTACATTCTAGATGGCAGCTTACAAAAATATCTTTCTGAAGTCAATACATTAATATAATATAGCCTGTATACAAACAAGTGTATTATTAAATCATTAGAAAAGACATTATTGATTCATCGATAATATCAGTTTTAGAAACAAACAAACAATATATAAATAAATGTACGGAAGTCAAAAAGTATAAACAATAAATACTTTTCCACAAATAAAACTAACAAACAGTTAGTTATCAAACAATAAAAAGGATGGGTTAGAATTACATGCACTAATGTACAGTAAATTATTAACTGTCATTCAGTTTGGAGTATGTAGAATCACTTGCCTACTAAGCACAGATAGGTCCGTCAGTCATGTACTACGTAGAACCAGGTATAAATGTGAATCTCAACATGATGAAAGCCAAAGTGATAGAGGTTGTAGTTTACATTAGTGGTTGAAAAAATGACTAGACACAAAAAAATTCAGTGAAAACCTCGCGGCAGTTATAGAAAATGGAGTGAAGATTCACCGGGTATTAAACGACGTAGTTAATGGATTACTGGTTAAATTTGAAGCGATTAAGTGAAACATCAAGAAAGCCAAGACCCTAAAAGACGTTCGCTATTATCTTTTCAACAAATGGTTTCTGTTTCGGTTCCACGCGAGACTTTGTAATAGCGCAGATGACGTATAGTCCGGAGTCACATAAATGCTGACAGCATACGCTTACCTATATATTCAGTCCAGGTGCTTCCAGTAATATTTAAATGTAAGAGAATCGATTTAAAACTTAAATAGTTAGATTAACACTAGCTCATGTTTACAAACATAGCTAACTAATTCCCAGACTTTTTTTCCTGCTGCTGAAACAATCGTAGCGATAAATATTAAAACCTTATAATGATAACTAATTATCATCAACACAAGCCATGGAGCTAAAATTCTTGAATTGGAATCAAGCCACAATTACGACATATGTTTAAGCTTAGGAGAAACTTAAGACAGACCCTTTTTGTTATGAGAGATCTGCAGCTAGAGTACAGTATTTATGGACGAGATATTTGATATACCTTCATTATTTTCTCTAAAGAATATAGTGTGATCTAAGTTTGAAATGGAATCAGTAAATGTAATATGGGATAGTATTTAAATTGTGTATACATTTCACTTAGGATGTGTGGTTTTGAGAGTGGTCTATAAAATCCTCTCAAATGTTGAAAAATTGAAGTAGCTGCATGAATTAACCATTTCACATATTTTCAGAATCTCATCAGTCATAATGAGTTAGTACCTAACGAAATCTCACTACCAATTCAGAAAGATAGATTTGGCCAACATCACTGGACATCACTGTAGAAACGATAAGAACCGAAGATGTAAACCGAAGAAATTGAGCAGCAGTCAGTTATGTATTCCTCTATGGAAGTGGAATATAGTCTCTAATGGGAATCTGTATCAGTTACATGTTTTTTATTATTAGGATTCACTCGACTTATTATAATTCAATAACTCCGAAATAAAGGTAATCAGTCATAAAACATTATTTTAATCCAACACACATACAAAACTAGATACCACGATCCAAAAATAAGAAACAACTTTAACATACCCTGTGTGCAAATAAAAGCGTTTTTCTGCCGATAACCATCAACCCAATTAGCATGAATATAATTTTTCACCAATGTGTACGAAGATATTGGTGCTGAATGTGTACGGTGAAGACGTGAAGTAAGTGATTTCTGAGCATTGCAACATAATGTTGGGTTTTCATGGCTACGATTAGTTGAGATTCTTGAAATATCCGATAAAGATAATAATGGTTGAAGATATACACGAGTTGCATCATGACAAATTACATCACAATAACGATTTTTATTCCGGTTGAGAATATGTCTGAAATAAAATGCAAACTCTGTGAGCAAAATTAAATAAGTCTCGTGAAATTTAAGCATGTTAACATGATTGAACAAATAAATAGACATGGACAATGTAGGATGTGGAAAAAAAGCCGTGTCTTTCAAGTAGCCAGTCTTTAATTAATGTCAGTCAATCATTCATAAGCAACACAGAATATCGTATTATCTAGGGAAATGAATCAAATGAAGTTCGCACCCTACTTTAGCACAACTAAATGAAATTGCCAAGAAAAATATCAAAATAGTACTGCAATTAGTTTTGGTAGTAAAAGTATGGAGTGTACAATTCAAAAAAAGAGAATATATTCATAGAACAAAGGTTGTAAAATAGTTTTGAAAATTACAATATAGCAGGAAAAGAATCAATTCATTCGTGTAGTGATCAAGTAATTATGAGTCACGTGAACAAACGTCAACTATTGATAATCACACAAACTCGACTCATACAGCTGAGTTCAATAATCAATTAATTAGGACTGACGTCACGTTTTGGTTTGGTAAGCTCTACATTTTTTTAACCTACTCAATGGTACTTGAATTTGCATGCTGAGGTAGGGTGGCGGTAGGGAACAAATATTTTAACCACTGTCTTGTCATCTTCGTCTCTCACCCTGAGTCTAGCCTGAATAGAGTCCATCTGATGATCTCAAAGTATCAGAATAAAGCGTGAAAGACATATATGAACAAAGGAGAGAATGTCCTCTATTTTAAAGGCTACGTTTTGCAGTCACAGAGAAAAAAACAGCAAAATTCTACATAGTATACTCATTACTTGGTTGGCAGATGTGCACCTCCCCCCCCTCCAAGCTACAAGTGAAACAAGTTGGTAAAAACCAAGAGAACTTTCTGAATTAGCGTCAAAATTTAGTCATACAATAACCCACTAACACAATAGAAGGTGATGAATGACAACACTGACAGCAGAGGAAAGATTTGGAAGTCAAAAGGGTACCAAAAATGCATGTGCTACATAATTGGAGGGTTACTATTAGGGAGGAATAAAGGAGACAATGCAATCATAATAGTTAGAACAAAGTTTGACAAGAAGATTACATAGCACAAGAAACGTTTCGGTCTAAGAAATACCACTAAGAGGGATTGCATTTATTTGGGAATTGTGGTAGAATCCCTGCTGGTTTGTATTCTTAGCAGTATCTAACCTCTTAAGCAAGTGAATAGCACCATTTCCAGTACTTCAATCAGAGAGTTGTGATGGAGAGAAAGAGGCTAGCTCTCTACTCACTTTCCGAGTTGCTAAACATTGAACAATAAGGAAGCGATTAGGATGATATTTGTATAATATAACTAAGCCATCAAAGCCAGTGTTTTAAGGTGGCAACATTTGAATTATTGTCACTCTCACAATCTCCCAACAACATTGCCAAATCTTGGTATTTTCGAAACTTATGTGTATAACCAAAAGTGGAGAGGCTCTGAGCTTTGATTTACACTTATTATATAACATATTTTTCCATCCTACATAAACAAACAGATAGAAATAAATATTTGGAAAACAAAATTATATAATGAAACAAAGATCCGGTAGAAGATAACAAAAGATGGCATTAATAATGATAATAACCTACACAATAGAAAATAGCATTACTCGTTTTTTTCTTTTAGCATCCACCTACTTATTTGTCACATAATTCACATAATTTACATTTGGCAAGTCAACAAAATTTGTCAATTTTTCTCAAAAATTCATTTCTAGTTAATGTTGAATAATCTAAAAATTGTAGGTGGGTACACTGGTGAGAAGGGTAACTGTCTAAAGTCAGTGTCAACATATGAATAGTTATGTTGAAATAAATATTGAATACTAACAGTAAAAATTAATAAAAAAACTTTCGACAACACAAATTATGCGAATAAGGTAACGATAAGAAAAACTACCGGAATCAATAAGAATAAGACACACTATAAGCAAAAGAAAGCATTTATCCAGAAATTAAAGTTGAATACTGAGAGGTGAGCTTAGGAAAGAAAAGTATAACTCATGTTGTAGGCAGTGTCTGCTATGTATTAATCTATGGCTACGAAACACTGAATATGAAAATATAAGACACGAAAGGGGATTTACATCTTTAAACACAGCTGCTCTCGAATCCTGAAACGACCGAATAAGCAACGATTAGACAATAGAAAAAGCACTGGAAAAAAACAAATCGGTTGATGAATGAATATCCATCAACTGTTTGGAAAATATACTACGTAGGCCAACGACCTCTAGCCTCTATGCACGATGTTGGTTGGTGTAGGAGTAGAATGGAAGAAAGATTAAAAAAGCTAATGTAAAACGTGGCATAGGTCCATAAGATCACTGATTGCTAGCATCAGTTGTAGAGACTACGTTGGTGGGGTCTACTCAATAAGCATGATCAGTAGTTAGATAAATTGAGTGATTGATATATAAGCATGAGAAACTGTGATTCATTTGGTAAAAGCGAAGCAATTATTATTACAAACGAGAGAACAGAGCATTGCGACCGAGATATTTATTATTTTTTTGTAAACGTGATTTTTTACTTAAAACTGCATATGACTGCGTTAATAAAATAATATATATATCGTGTGCGATTCATATGATTGTTGATCTTTCAGACAGAGTAGAATGCTAAGGCAGGATGGTTAGCACAATGAACAATGTGAGGAAGAAGTCTCTAAAATACAGTCGGCCGCTCCGCACCTACGACAGTGACATGGCCGAGAAGCAGCCACAGTGGGGCAGGTGCATTTATCTGCCAGATATTAGTTTCCAGTGTCCTTTCATACCCTGTGATTTCACGTTGTTGAAGTTTGTCCTGATATTATTCTTATTAATTTGCACTCATGGCAATGTGATGTGACAACGGGCTACTGTGGTAAGACTCACTTCACGATTCTGCGAAGATAGCACAGAGTGACACAAGACGATTTGGCTTTTATTTGTGTAGATCGGCATCATTTATAATACCTTCTATAGCACTCACATAACTCCTCAGATACATGAAATTTCGAGGACTTATAACAAAACGTCATAAAGAGTGAGCGTAAGCACAAGCTACTATCGGTTTCCCAGTACATTGCATGTAAGAAGTGTGAAGAACGTGTCATACATACTAACCCCAATAGTAGGTGCAATTTGGATAGTTTATGCTTTAAAGCACGGTGAGACATGCACTCAAGGAATTTTGACATGTACCAGATCAACATAAAAAATCATACACTCCCCCCCCTTCACGGCTGATTCCAGAATGTTATCTGTGGCAAAGATGAAGAGGAATAGTGAGAATGGGAAAAACTGCCGAAACCCCACTGTCAGGATGCGATAATGGAGAGGAGTAAGTGTATGCTCGAATTCTATCTACGGTTATTGTGTCCAGAGCCATTAGATACTAATGAACATTTCAGGCACACTCATCCCATAATTTAAAATCAGTGACCTGGATAACGAATAGGTGGTTATGATATCAAGAAGCAACAACGATAGCCGCTCCAACCAGTAATTATTTAAAATTACCCGTAATTGAATACCCGCAATCTTTTCGTATTCTCAAGTCTTAAGTGACATATTATGAAGTCTTAAACAATACAAGGCAATCCATTGAGTAATACATTAGTCCTTCATTACATAATATGTAGTCAGATATCCCACAAAATCCATGGATAGAATAAGCTGTCTCATGCCACGCAAGCATATACTAACAGAATTTCAAAACTTTCTGAAGAAGATACTACGACACTTATAATAATAAAAATAAGTATAAATTTTCACTGTGACTACTTCTCATATAATGAAACTCATGCACATGTGATCTCGAATAATACTATTCAACGTTATTTCCACCAGAATTTATTCAAAAGGTTAACTAAACAAGTACTAAAGTCAAGAATATAAACTATAACCAACTGAATGTAAAAAAATTACAATTAGCTCAATTTTAAATGAATAATACACTTATGCATGAGTTATTTGAGAATCATAGGTCATCGTCATAATGCATTAGTAACCTGGGAGGCATGTTCCGCGTAGCTTCTATTCCCACTAACAGTATGCCATTATGGACTGGTGACACAGTAGCTAAGGCGCTCAACTTTAAAACAGGTTTAAACTCTGATCTATCTACTTCATTATCACTAACCCTTTTAAATGTGGATCAAAACCAAGTGCACACGAATCTGTACGAGGTAAATGAGAGTAAAATAATGCTTATTTACATACATATATAAAATAAAATGCTCACTTGAAAGCAATATGCGTATATTCATTCTTCAGTCGAACTAGTGCGTTATACTCTGAATTTAATCCATTTAAACCAACATTTTCAATATGTTGCACCAGCTCGTTTGGATTCATCCAATATTCTTCCATAACAATTGTTGGAGTTTCATCCTGCTCCTCATCATCATCAACATCATCGTCTTCCACTAAATCCTCCGGTTCGAAATCATCACCACCATCATCTTCATCGATCTCATCGTCATTCCTATCAGAAATCTCACCATCACTACTCGAAGTTGTGCTGTTGATCTCAATCATATTCGCGTCGATTTCATCATAAATGTTTTGTCTTTCTATTGATGACGATGATGACAGCAGGAGATTCCGATTGTTATCATCACCGCCTGTATTGTCGGTTGGTGAAGTGATTAACAATGTACTGTTTGTGGTACTATGATGGGTGGAAACACTAAGAGGAGGTGGAGGAGAAGGAGTAGGCTCAATACACCACTCATTGTTATGTTTATTATCATAACTTGAAGAAGCTAAATAACTTAAAGATGGGGAATTGTGTGGAGTAACTTGGGTCGCTTGACTATAATCCGCAGAAGATAATTCAATAGGATAAATTAAATTATGATATTGATGGATTGATTCACCTTGAGGTCGTCCAATGGCCCAAGCAGGAATATCTGAGATATGATGATTAGTATTAACGAATTTAGAATCAAATGCTTTTTTGATTTAGTGAAACAAAAAAAGGAGTAAATAGAAAAAAAACAAAAGTGAAATATAGTAGACGTGTAGTGTGTGGGTATGTATGTGTAGGAACTAAACAATCAAAATAGATTCATCTGTTTTCGAGACTGCATGGAATACGAAAATTAAGTGAATTTCATGTTAGATGGTTTGGTCATCATATGGCAAGAAGGACAGTGATAAACATTTTAAGTGTTCACTTTTTAATGTAAAGATTGTACGTAAATCACATGAATCAATTAATGGAAAAAATGTGTACAACAGGATAATTTTTGTGAAACATTTTCTTTGAGTTAGCATTCGGTTTAGTCGTGAGGTTTTCATTGTCTCCCTAGACGATATCACTAACACAAATTTTTGACTAGATTCAGTTGCTACAATAACATCACATAATTAGAATTATTTGAATTCAACATCAAAAGAAC
Source organism: Schistosoma japonicum (assembly GCA_025215515.1). NCBI lineage: Eukaryota > Metazoa > Platyhelminthes > Trematoda > Strigeidida > Schistosomatidae > Schistosoma > Schistosoma japonicum. The sequence goes on along the minus strand of CM046063.1, from coordinate 13,161,531 downwards.
AAACTATAATCACGGTAATTGTGAAGTTTTATGACTAAACACCAAAAACCACCTTAAATAACGTTACATCACCATAATAGGTAACTTTTTATTTCAATTAGTGATAAGCCTAAATATGTTGGTGAAGTAAGAAGGCTCGAAAATAGATAACTATTTCAGACACATGACATCTCCAAATCCCTAATTCCTCAGTAGCTTTAGCAGGAATATATTTGCATTGGGATTAATGTGGTTATGCTGAGCAGAAACCATTAGACTCCAACTGGTTTCATTATTTGTGTTACGAAATACTCTTTATTTATACGAACTCTACTCAGTAGCTGAAAAAAATGGCTCCAAAAATAAGAAAATCGATTAAGCTCATTCCTATGCTATATTTTGACCGACGGCAGTTTTCATTCTCTATAATGACATTAGCTACTTCGTTTGTGGTTCTGTATTATACAATCTGGTCAAAAGAGGTTTAGAGAAAGGTTTCATGAGCTTAGTTACTTTAATTGTCTCAGTAAACTTTATCAAGCCCATTGTCTCATTATAGTACTGGTAAATACTATAAAACATCTAACAATGAACACAACAAACATCGAAGCTATATCAATAGACTTAATGGTTATATCGAAATAATTGAAAACTAAAGGGGTACAGGTTATCAGTATCTGATACCTGATTAATATTCCTTGGATTTTTTAAAACAAAATTAGAGAGGTTTTAGCACAGAAATAACTACATTCAACAGTCAATTAAATGTATATAAATGTAAAATCTGGCACAAATATGCATCGTCTAAAGTTGCCAAATGAAATTAACACTGAAAGGAAGTTGCCACAAGGTACAAAGAAGGAGTAGAAGTAGTAGATTAGGATATAGTAAAAAGACTAGTCATTGAATATAATTTGATCAATGAATTCTCAAGATAAAAGGTTAAAAAAGAACTTTGGAAGCTGACATCTAAGGGGATATAATAGATGAATACATCTGAACCAATGACATCGATTCTGAGCCATACCAACCAGCGACTCTAACTATTGGTAACGAGAGACGCCCGGACACCAAACAGGTAGTCTGTACATACCAACATGGATTACTTTAACAATTAATGACTTTATGACCAAACGTTGTGTTTATTTCCCCGCTCATAGTCTTCTTCATATTAGTTTTGAAGTAAGCAAAATATTTGGCGTCACAGTATGCAATAGTTAAATATACATTATAACTGTTTCAGCTATATAAAGATTCGTAATTTTATCAACTGATTAGTTATCTTCCTCCAGTACTTTGCTTCCTACTTTAGTGGTTTCAATACAAATGATTAATGTTTCAAAGATACTTATGATCAGACACCAGTAACCTACTATTATGATTGGAAAACTTTCGATTTACACACTGTTAATTGTCTATAAAAAGGACCTAAACGCAAGCAGTTATTTTAGGAGTCACTTTAGCTTCTCTCTATTTTTATTTTTAATTAAAATAAAACAGATCATAGGCTTTAAATAAGTTAATAATGTATATACCAACTTCAATGGATCAGATATGCTACTGAAGACAAAAAGAAGTGTTAAACTCCAAACTGATTAAAGGAAGGTTATCGATCTATAAAATTAAGGGAAGGTATAACTTATCATGTTGAATACATCTCTTCTAGACTGCTCAAATATATGGCAGAAGAAAATATGGTATCATGTTGTTGACTATTGGTGTCTTCCATGCTGATTGATTTAAATGACCCAGTTATGGTTCAAGCGATAATAGTAATCAGTATCTGGATGATATGATTGAAAACTGGTCACAGTTACACAAGTGCAATCACTTTATCTTCTTTCAGACAGTGAGTTAAAACATCACTTCCTTTTCGCTTAATCACCTTGAACCACATTTGCAAAGTTGCCTTTGCAGATATTATTGTTACTACTTTGACTTCCTTGTCATTCATCTCAATAATTTCGCTTCCCTTGTACTGATGGGGTCTGGCAAATTGGTTTGACTCAAACTTGTAAGTTTACTATATCCGAGTGAAAGCGACATCTGTCCCCATAATGAAGTTAAAATATTTCTCAGTTAAATGAACTGATAATCATTCAAAATAAAAGTGAAAGGGATACCAAAAATAAAAGTGATGAAAAAGTACGAAAAACAGACAAACAAAAATTAGCCTACCTAGAGTATTCGGTAACGTATGGATCCGATTTTTACTACTACATAGAGTTTGGTCTCCTATTTCGTCTTGTGCAAGAGGTGCAATTTTATTTCGAACAGGAATGAAACACATAGAATCTAAAATTTCAGCATCTGCAAGAGGTAAGTCTTGATCTTTGGAAGTTGTTAAACCTGAAGCAGCTTCATGGACACCGCAGGATATTGCAGTCTTCGGTAAACTTGAAGTTATCAATTGGGTCAAAAGTGTATCACTAGTTGGACTGCACTTTGAAGAATATATATCAGTAGAACCAGTTAAAAAGAAAGATGTTGTAGAAGAACATGATGAATTCGGCTCACGATAATTCCCATGAATAGTAAAATTGCTCTGTTTGGTATTAAGAACTTCAGATACTAAAGGGTGGTTAGTAGAAGTGTCAATAGTAGGAGTTAAAGGATAGTTAAGGGTAGACGACACATCTTCATTGAAATCAATAACATGATTCCTTGAAGTGGCTAAAATAGTTGGCGAGCGACTGTTTGTTGGACTTAATACAATATTAGAATAATCTGAATTCACTGTAGCAGATAGTTGCGGACGTTTAGCAACCGTTGGAGGAGTAGGCGTTCCTCCATGTTCAGAATTCGATAGTGTTTGGCGTTTATGATCATATGAGCATGCTTCTGAGCAATTTAAAACGGATTTGGGATTGTAATTCTGGGATGCAAATAGATTTTAAAAAAGATATATCACTTAAGAATGTGCTGTACGAAATTTTATGATAGCTTAGTATGTGTTAACCATCAAAGTACCAATGAAAATCGAAGAGTACTGGACAAACGACTGATCATATTTAGTAACTTCGTCTGTAATTTTCACCAACGACACTATCGTGTTCAAACTCATGACCGTCAAGATTAACGGCCAATGTTTAAACGTTAAAACTACTGAGTTGGTATCGAGTGGTAAACAATCCCAATTTCAATTAATTGGTAATGTAGCACTACGATGTCACTGATGTTACCGGTGGTAACAATGTGACTCCAGACGTTACAAATTCCCACCTCAAAGTAGGTAACCAGTGATTTGGACACCATTAGGTGTGGTTTTGTTGAGATACTCTTAATTTGTAGGCGATATTCGTCACGGATTGATGATAATCGTGTAACTTAGGGAGCATTGGACAGCTATTTCGTCCAGCTACTACTCTCAGACATCCCAAGTCAATCGAATTTTTTAAGCAAGAGTAGTAATAGGATTGAAATTTCCAACAACAAAAAACGCTGATGATCTATTTAAGTGGACCAGCACTACAGTGGATTAGACAAGCATGACAATGATCACTACTCAGTAATTAATCACTACAAAGCAGTAGTAACAGCATCTTATTCTGTTAAGGCTAGAACAAAGTCTAGTTCCAGGATTTCCTGTCGACTACTGAGAAACGCTTAGTACGATAGTAAAGAACATTCACCATAATTAAGTCAGTCGTTAACAACGTGTACAGAGAAGAATAAAATAAAGATGGGTATGAAAGAACATTAGAACTTAAGATCTAAATGAAAGTAAAGAGCGAATACACTCGTGCTACTATGAACGATTCTGAGCCATTTCACCCAATGTCTCAAGCCATTCATTGTAATTATTACGCACGCCCCGACCAGCCAGTCAGCACCTACTAACATGGCTTAGACTAACGGTCAAAGACCTCATCAACTGGTGCCATGTTACGGCTTGGTTGCTCCTTACTTTCTTCCATCCTACTCTTATCTAGGCCAGCATAGCACGACGAGGCAGACGATGGTCAGGCGTACGCAACACATGTTCCAACCATCTCAGTCGATGAAGCTTTACCACCTCTTCGACTGATTTGCCATTTTTTCCTAGTACTGTGTCGCCAAAAGCTCTAACTCAATCAGCAGTGTTTAAGCGGAAAGCCTTTATGAGGTTTATATAATTTAGGGCCGCACCTTTTAATGACAAACACTGTCACAGAACTCGACCTACGGCGTCGAATGCTGACTTCAAGTCAAGGAATACCAATATTGTCGAACGTTGGTAAGTATGCCTATGTTCTAAAAGCTAATCAAAAATGAATGTAGTTAACTTCAAGTTTGTTGTGATCACAGGCTGAACAATAAACTATGTAGCTAAATTGGAAATTAGATCTTCTCAACGCTGTGTGAGATCTGGAAGCATTCGAATTAGATCCCGTGTGTAGCGTCACTTGTTCATATTGCTGAGAGACTCTAAATATTAGGACGAAATAGCTGTGCCATATTCCGTAGATTGTAAAGGTTTATCAGTTCTTAATAATAAAGCTAATAATCTCAACAAAATCACTGTTTAAAATATAGGAATAATTTTATTAACGAGTTATTATGATCGTACAAGTTGTATTGCCTTATCAATCAATTCAGTGCGTGCACCGGCACACACATACACATGTACCCAGACAAGCCGATATTGTTGCATGCATACGTCTATACATAACAGTGAATAAATGTACATATAAATAAATATTTACAGATAGCGTAAAAAGACAACATAGAGTAGAAATTTGATCTAGAAAGAAATGGGACAGAAAAAAAATACCTATATATGTTCCTAAATTAACTACTGTCGTAGGCAAGCACGTACAGCTCTACATTAACTGATAAGTTGGTTAGATAAAAAAATTGATTACAGATTCCTTACTTATTTTAGGTATCACACAGTTCCTTTTATTATTATTATTATTATTATTATTATTATTATCATTATTATTATTGTTATCATTATTAATAATAATATTATTATTATTAGTGTAATTGTACTTTCAGTAGAATAAAAAGCTCCTTAGTACGTTTTTATCTTGCTACATAGATCACCTGCTTCAATGTGAAGAAGACAACCTTTAGGTAACGAAAATCAAATATCATAATATATATTATACAAAAATCATTAAAATGTGTAGAATGTAAAAATGAATAATACTAGCAATAAACTAGTGTAGATATAAGAGAGTGTTTATCATCAATCAAGTGAAAGCGAATTACTTGATCTTATCAGACTACACCTGATTAAACGATAAGTTCGTGAATTTTAGTTCTAGCAATATTACATAAATAAAGATTTCGACTAACCGAAAAGTAGTTTGGTGTTCTCAAATCATACTCTTAGTCCCAATATAACACTAAGTGATCTGCGATAGACGGCTATTAGAAACCAGAAAGTAGTGAGGAGTTTCGTCTTAACGTGGGACTCCTCAGCATCGGGCGACTATTTTACAAACAAGAATCGAACACAGAGAGTTCAAGTACCATGAAGAAAGCTTAACTCACAAACAAGTTAGTCCGTATTCAATAGTCGAAATTTGTGACTTCAATTTACGATATCTTGCACAGAATAGCCAAGTGACATTAATATCACACGGTTGGACTCGACTAAACAGGTCTAGATCTCGAGGATTTACCCACTGAAATAGGAAATATCATTGGATACTGTCTCAGTGATCTAGAGCATAAGAGTTTGTTGTGAAGCATGAAAATCTTTAGTTCTATCCCAGATGACGACAAAGGAGCTTACGGCCTAGTCCCATAATGCAGAGAAACAAACCTCCAATGCATCCTGGTTTACAATGACTATTTAAGCTAGGTCAATTCGTAATGTCAAATTAAACTAGAAAATCTTCACAACACCTGGTTAGGACCAAAGTAGGTGAACGAGGTTCGAGTATATGACTTGGTAATTGGAAATTAAACGCCAACACATCAGAAAGTCCTAGACTTGGGTCTCATGACAGCTGCAACTTGTCAGAAAGGCGTACTTTGGATAATTAATGCTTCCGGTTGCCTTCAAATCTGTATCACTGCTTAGTATAATGATAAGTAATCCCTGGCCTATTTGAGTCTTCAGTTTACTCTAGTTACTAGGCACAGATAACCATGCTTTTCTTTCAATCGTAGTCTATGTGTGGGGGTTAATGATATTAACACGTCTAAATTGAAATAGGAGGAGTTGAAACTTGCAACTCAGTGGCTGAAAGTCGAACGCTGTAGTCTCCAAGCTACTCAGTTTGCGACTAATGTCATCCGTCTCAACCCCACTTCACTTAAATTTATGTCAACATATCACACAGACTTAAAGAATTCTAGTATAATCAATTTTAACAGTATGTGGACAATTAGAAATTGTTTTAAAAAGACATAATAGTAGACATTATTTGTGTAAACGGTTAATGAATTATACATGTTCTACGAAAACCTAATAAATCTAATTTCTTTTTAAATTTAGAAGAACCTAGCAATTTTACTGTGTTTAAAAAACAGGAGGCACTGTACACCACTATCGTTATAATATAACACTCCTCAACGATGTTTATCCCCACAATCTCACTAGAGATCGAATCCAGTACCCTATGGTTTCATGAGAAGCGTTTAAGCCTCACACCGCAAAGTTGGCATTTCCAACTTCAATCAAATCGCGATACTGTGCACGTAACCGCAGCGTACACTGTTAGGTTAGAACATTTTCGGTTCAGATCTTGTCGGAGTCATCGATGTATACCATTAAGGAGTCAACTACTAAGAAGGAACAGATACTCAGTGCTTCCTGGTTCGTCAAACTACACAAAGTTACTGATGCAAACTATAATAGTGAATGATTATTGAAAGTTAAATGTAACTTTCAATTATTCTATGCTGCTATTAAAATATATTCATAGATGGGATGGAAATAGAACTGTTTAACTAATAAAGTAACTTTTTACCTTTTACAAAATATTATATTAAAATATCTAATTTCATGTACGACGAAAGCTCTAATGGGATTATATTAATGTAAACGTAGAAAGAGATTTTTAAAAAAAATTATTTCTCTTATTTAACTACGCAATAATCCTCTATGTACTAACATATGACTGTGAAACACTGGATATGAAGTGGGAGACATTAGAAGACTGCAGGTCTCTCACCATAGCCGCCTTTAAAGTATCTCTCGCATATCCTGAGACGACTGAGAAGACAATGACTAGCTTATGCACAGAGCACTAGGACCAGGATAGCAAATCGGTTGGCGAGACAATGAATGCTTATCAACTGTGTTTGGAACATATGATACTTAGACCAACAACTGCCAATCTCGATGCACGACATTAACTGTGCAGGAGTAGGATAGAAGGAACACAAATCAGCTAAAGCGAAACATGGCATAAGTCTATAAAGTCCCAATTGATAGGCTCGCATACCTATTCTAGGTCTCAATTTGGCTACATTTAACCTTCCCCGACTTGCTACCACACCAGTCATTATTGTACCTTAAGGTTGGCTGTAACTAGGCATACAAATCTTACCGACTCAGTCGATGAGGATGCATAACTTAATTAATAGAATTTGCGACGTTGCCCAGTACTCCATTTCTAACTTCGAAATCGCTTTGATTATTATTTCATGAAAATGTGAGCAATGATTGATCAAGAACCCGTAACCTATAGATGTCTTCTACTGCCGAAGAATGTTTCGCATACGTATAATAGTACAGAAAGGATTACTATACAGTATGCAAGCCATATCGTAAGTACACTTTCCTTACGCCACATATGGTGTAAGTTAGTGAAAGCCAAGCCAGTTTTCTGAATATGTGCTAAGATTTCGTCAAGCACCAACCAATTTGAGCTGATGAAACTATCAAGATAAGTGGAATGGGTGACAAGGTGGTGTAACAGGCTGTAATACGCTATAAACACATGACTTCGAGTAAAATATATGCACTTATGTTTGATTATATAACTAAAACCATTTTGTATGACAATTTAAGTATTTTTATTACGTCCTACGTTGTTTGCAACTGAATGAAAATAAATTATAAGCCCGATAAGAACTAAAAAATGTGCAAGGAATCTCTACTCACACTATCATTCATTTTTTCTAAATTTGATGATGATAATGTTTTCATTATTACGTCTGACGTACAACATTCTTCTAAATCGGAACTTTCAGCTTCACCAGAAAATGAACTAGTCAACGAGAATGGATCTAAATCACCAACACTAATCAATTCATCATCATCACCACCACCATCATCTACAACTTGACTATTAAAAAGAGTATCATCATCATCTCGAAATTCCGAATCACTAGAATCTGAAATAGATCCAGTGGATTCTAAAGGTGGACCAAAAAATGCGGCTGCCGTTTGAACACGATGACCAATAGGGAATGTTGCCTATAAAATAATAGTATAAACGATGTTTTTAAAAATACTATAAAATAAGCAAGATGTCAGTCATATATGTATTGTCTATATAACCTTACTAAACATGTTGTCGATACAGATGATATCAGACGTACGTAAGAAAATGCATGGAAACCGACTGTTCATATTTTTATTTGATAAGAGTAACGAGGTTATGCACTTTGTTAACTTCTAAGAATTTAATCTAAAGCGTAGTGAACTGTCAAGTGCATCAAGGTCACAGAACATAAGTCTCACAAGCGTGTTGATTATCGAATGCAATAATATGAATTTCGACAAATAAAATCACAACGTACTTACAAAAAACAGCTGTTTCTTAAAACCACTTTCGCAATTGTTGTGGGGAACTGAAGCTAATTAGGTGTCATAGTTACCATTCAGTTTCAGTACTAGAGTTCTGATTAGATTTGAAGGTTAGCATTAAAGATTAGTGTTGGTTTTAGTAATCATGAAATAATTGTATATGTATTCAACTGTGATACTGCCTCATTTGAGGATAAATATTTTACAATTTACCAAAGATACCCGTTAGGAGGCAGAGTACAAGTCATACCTCAAAACCGATCTTAGTCACCTTTTATATAAAGAAACAATCATTTCCATAACTCGCTTTCTGGTTCGGTCAAATAGACGCAAGTTCATTTTCCCAATAGTTCAAGTTCCACAATACACTTTAGTTCTACACTTCAGAGTTGTAAACATTTGATACAACTATGCAGCAAAACTCTAGTGTTAGTATCAAGACGTGAAATCATTTTCAGTAACTGATTCCTGCTTGAATGATATAAAATGCATAAAAAAATTTTGATGATTACAAGTGTGGACTACATATCCTACCAATTCCTTTCATTTCTCTGACTGAACAATTGCACAGACTGTAACGATTTAAGTTGAATTGTCCACCTTTCTAGATGTTAGCGTAGGTTAACCACTCAATTAGATTCATATTATTGAATATTGTGGAGATTGATGAATTTGAAGTTACACAATACAGATTGACCTCAGACACTAAAAATCGGAAAAGCGCTGAATTGTTTCTATACAGTATGGAATTCCTCAGAAAGTTACCAATGGAATCATATGACAACACAGTAACGCTGTGGCTAGAAATGTAGAACTATTGGATGCCGCTCAGTAGGAAAAAAGGTTAAATGTATGCAGTGAAACATGAAGATTCTGGATTTGGACCTTGGTAGGAATTTTGGTTACATATCGATGAGGAGTTTCATGTAGAGATCTAGTGCTTCTTGTTATTCAACGATTATCCAAATAAGGTCATTTTATGATTTAAAGCTATAAAACTAGATTTCAATTATCACGTATATTCAGGACTAGCCTTACAGAGAGCAGAATTAAACTAGACAAAGGATAAGTGTTAATCCTTCCCAGCAATCATAATTTATTTAAAATATACCACCCTAAGTAAACGCACAAATGGGGCTTTTATTACGGAACATAACGAGGAAATGAATGAAATCTTATGTTGTATGACGCAGTTTTACAATAATGTGGTAATAAAAAAATCACAAAACACACCTGTTCTGCTTCAGTCAATAACCACCCAGTTCTTGATAGAGCTGTTTGAAGCCAGGCGTAATGATCACGTTTTAAAGTAACTGGATCAGGATGACTAAGTGCTTCTAATTTTGTTCCAGGTGAAGGCCGAAGTACATATACACAATCTTGAAATAATTCACGAATAAATACCCTCATTAATAGAAAAGGAGCACGGAACCATAGAGGAGCAGTTAGGATTAATACACGTCGAAGGCGTACAGGATAGGAGGACTTAAGAAAATAACGACAAAAGAAAATTAAACTTTTCTTTTGACATCATTTAATTCGTAAACATTTAGCCACAAAATATTATACATAATTGTAAATATGCTCGGACCCACCTACGTACGATCCTACAGGTAAAGGTATCTAAGAAAACTATGATTTGGTATAAAGTAATAAATACTAAAAGGATTCGCACAGCTATCCCACTATATTATTCAGTTATTGTGGAGAGGCATGGGGAATCTTATTCTGCACACTTAGAGTGCTACTTGGATCCGAATATATAAATTATTGAACGTAATTTTATACAATTTAATGAAGAGATGTGAACGATCAGATAATCAACTTGTTCAGATCAATGAGTCTTAAGGCCACAAAAATTCCATAGTGACAGGTTTTAGTAATAGGCTGATAAACAGTAAAATCCGCACTGGTGTGTTTTTAACCAGACATTTTGCATTGAATAATGTTTTGTATAGAGCATTTAATAAACTCGTGCGTGATTAGGAAGGTAGGGCACAGAGAAAGACTTAGTGTCGATAAAGCTTGACTTATTTTCAACAAGGCAAATGTCTGGAAGCAAAAGATGATGAAATCAGGTTGGTTTCAGACCAAAATGATGATGTATAGATATCCTTCAATAAGTTTCAGAAAACCAGCAAACTTATAAACATTAGGTTGTAGTAACATTCGTTAGACAAAAGGCAGTAGTCGACCCCGTTGGCTGAGAGGTTTTATGCAAGTGCTTTTCATTCGGAAGTATACTATAAAATCTATTGAAGGTTTTTCATTATCCCTCAAACACAAAACGTATAGTTCAAGGCCATGTAAATTAACCTGTACTTAATAAATGATCAACTTAAAATGCTGTTAGCAAAATCTGTAGGAAACGAGAATAAGAATGTCGAAATTGTGGGATATTAGACAGATAGCAGAGATGTGTCACGTCCTACATTCCCCCTGACTGATTGACTAATCTTCATGCACATTTACAAGGAAGATTCAATTAGTTCGTAATTCGTTTTTTTGGAGCATAGTCTATTTAAAAATCTATTTATATGTATTTGAAGACATTTTACAACACAATCATAAAATTTACAGACGTAATGCTTTGCACAATTCATACACTAGAATCATGTTATACGCACAATAAATAAGTATAATAAAAGCTTGTTTTACGTATGGTGAGAAAAATACACAATTGTCAAACAAATTATTCGCAAAAAAGCCAAAATAAAAACAACTCACTCGTAACATCTTGAATAACTTGCATGAAAATGTATAATCAAAATTGGAATATTTCGAATCGGTCATATCAAAAATGAAGACTAGACCATTTCTGGCAGCGGTTTCTCTACATAGAAAAGACGAGAAGGAATAATGTTTACTGGGAAAAATAATAATGACGTATAAACCTTCAGTTAACTTACTACATACATATTCATATAATTAGCTACGAGACGAACGCTAAGTGTGATGGCTAATGATACTACTCGGCTGTTCAAACCAAAGTAGATGGGGCAGCGAGTTCTAATTTGTGATTTAGAGGCTAAAAAACATCTTAACCACCGAGCCATCGCTTTAAAAGACAAACACATAAGATAGATAAATGACTAACAAGGTTCCATATCACAAATTGAGCGACTGGACTATCATCAATTGGTATGTTTAACTAATAAGTTTGAAATGTTTACTATTTATCTCAATTTAAGTAGTCAGCTAGTATCAGTACTATGTAAATGAACAATATGGATCGAAGATAAATATATTAACCTGTGTTTGATGGGGAATTACACAATCCTTAAATTCACGTTGGGAAGAAAAGAAGCCACAGAAGAGTTAATAAGAGGAATAGAAGTAATAGCAGACAAAGAGAGAATCTGATAGTAAACAAGAAAATCGCCATTGCTGTTCGAAATGTGTGGGCGATTGCATTATCCCATTTGTCCATACAGTAAAGGGTAAATTTTTATTAAGGTACCTAGAAAAAAACTGGATTAGATGTGTTCTTGACGAACTGGAAGGAAGATCGAAGAGCCCAGGAGACAACTACTTTAAGGTCGGACACAAATTTTAGCGAGTGGTTTTTGGTGAGTTAACAAAGCCTAATATGTAGGGAGGAAGTATCCGTAGGCATACTCTTATGACTTGATTTAAAAGGAGAGAACATCAATAAAGTTACAGGGACGAGGAGCTATAATGAATTTCCTATTTCGCAATGTTGACTGTGCCACAGTTTAGTCGGCGAACATCAAAAGATCAACAAAGCTGACGATAATTCACATATTTATGAAAGGTACACATAATGAGGATCTCGAAGTAGCATAATTTGACAGATGGAGCAGGGTCTAGATCGTCTACGCCTAAAGGTTAATAAAGTTTATTTAGATCCAGTTAAATACATGCTAACTAAAAGGTCTATTTAGTGAAGACTGTATGGTCGATAACATCAGAATGATTGAACTTTTTGGCTCGACTGAAGAGTAGAAGTAACGAGATTGTTATTTTCAAATGGTCAGAGTTTACGGTAATCTTACTTCCTACAAGTGGATAATAGAAATTTACTTCTTACGTCAGTAGAACTCAGTTTCAGTGTATGAACCACTAGAAATCATCCGTTACTTACATATTCCTGATATTAATGCTATTTACAGTGCTTATCATCAACGTTATTCCTCGCAGTCATAAAATTAATAGCCCATACCAAAAAAATCATGCTGATTGCTTCCACGCTGTGCGGGCGCTATTCACGAAAGTGAGACGTTTAAGTCCGGCTGGTGGATACGGAACGTTCACCTATATGAGTTAGAAAACCAAACCAATAGTGGACATGAGCTCTAGGGTCCTGAAAGAACGCATGTATGTATGAATAACATAGAATATCCGATATGTGTACATCGGTTTAAGTTGTCACACCTTAACAGTATATCAAGATTAACACCAAATTAGTAGAAGTAGTAGTTACTCCAATGATAATAATACTAATAACAAAAAGTGGACATACAGAATATGCTCTACGGAGAAAGAATCAGTTCGTGGAAAGGCATGAATCAATCTAGAGCTCACGATCTAAGGGAGGGCAAAGAGGAACACACCTGTGTCATTGTGACCAATTCTGAACTATATCACATAGTCACCAACCAGTGGTCACGACATTCACGTGGATCCCAACCAGGCAGTTTACGCCTACTAATACGACTCAGACCAACAATCGTTGTTACCCAGTATCATGCATCGAGGTAGACGGTAGTTAGGCATACGTGACACATGTCCCAGACACTTCAGTCAATGAAGATTTACAACCTCATCGACTGATTTGTGTTTCCCAAATACCCAGTGCCGAACTTCATTATTACTTACCCGCTGATTCTAGTACACGCGAGCGATGTTTTGAAGACAAATAAACGAATGCTAACCCAAAGAACGGATAGTATATGAACCTATTCTAATGACCGGTTACAATAGGGCTTCACCTCCAGAAGATATTCAACTGTTTATGGACTAGACTTTTAAGTCAAAGGCTTGCGCACCAGGCTCCTAAGTACAGAACCTGCTTTAGTATGAACATTCAGAGAGTATCCGAACGGAAATAGTTTTAGTGATTTATATTTATGAAAAATATAATCTCTTGATTGCGCGGTCCATATATTTTAGAGCCTGTGTACCAAATGTTAAACGCTTAAATAATAAAATAAATAATTTATAGGGATCAAACCTGTAAATTATAAAAATAAGCCTAACTTACCTTTTCAAAGCGGCATCAAGTTGAAAGATGATACTATGCAAGAGAGCTCGATGGTTTCCTGATTTTCGATGTAATCTGACAAAAAACTGAGCCACACGAACACCAGGTATGTCATTGTCATTCTATTTATAAAATATTAGCCGACGAAAATTGTAATTACAAGAATAACAAATTTTCCTGACAAAAGTTCACGTCTAACATCCTCTTCGAATGGGTCCACACGTGTGATCTGTTCACTGTCCAGGAATGCCTACAGTGTTATATCACTAATAAATACAAAAATACCTGATAACTATGATACAACTCCATAGCCTGAGGAACAGAAAACTTGCGTGCTGCCAAAATGTTAAAAGCTAGCTGCTGGTATTCGGGAGAATTTTGAGAGTTTTGGATAAGGGAAAGAAATTCATCGATTTTCTATAAAGAAGAAACATTATTTAGTACGAAAATGCTTAGGGAAAGACCATCCACTTGATTAACTTGTTAGAAAGTTTTTATATAATATCGATACATAAAAAGAGAGTCAACCACGATATACTTACCGCTCTAAAATGCAATGCGGTAACGATTTGACAACTTCCCAAAATCGATCACAGTAGCGTAAATTTATTCATTCTTTATGTTCTTTTAAATCTTAAGCTCCATTATTTTTCATACTTTCGTTCATCTTATTCCTTTCTATCGGATAATGCTGCTCTGTTAGTCTTGTGAATCTGGTCTTATCGTGCTGTGGTATGGCAATTTGAACCTATGAGTATATGCATCAGGTTCTATGTTGTACATGAATAAAAGGTAAGCAATACTTAGGTTAGACATCTGATACTAGGGATAAATTGTAAATCGGTTGATGAGGTTGTGAATCTTCATCAGCTGAGGTAGGTGTGACATGTGTTACGCATGCTCGACCATTACCTACCTCGTCACGCGATGTTGGCTGAGGTTAAAATAGGATGGAAAGGGTTAGGGATGGCCAAACCAAAGTATGGCATCAATCCATGAAGTCTTTAACTGTTGGTCTAAGTCATGTTGGTAGATGCAGACTACTTGGTTGAGGTCCGCGTGGTAGTCGTGATCAATGGCTAGAGACACTCGGTGACATGACTTAGAATCGGTCAGTGTCAAAAGCGTATTCACTGTGTATTTTCATCTTGATCTTAAGCTCTTTCACATACACCTTTACTTTATTTCTTCCTATTGTATTTTACTGTCGTGTTATTCTTGTAAAGCTGACCTCGCTATGCTAATGTGGTATGACAACTTGAGTCTATGCACATGTATGTCAGGTTCTACGTTGTCAATGACTGACTGAAGTTCTTAAACCAACCACAAGCGATAATAGACCCTAACAGTATGAATGTAACCGGATGAACAAAACCGTCTAGCTATATACTAAGCGTGACGATAAACGTAGGTTGAAAATTATTAAAAGCTAAAGCAACTAACTAGTGAATGAGCATACACATGGAGCAGTGATTCACTGGTTAAGGCATGAAATATCCAGTTACCAAAGCGCATGTTCTAACGCAGATTTTCATCTGCTACAATTTTAGTAATCGAGTAGCAAAAATAACCTTCACCCTTGGGATGTGACTCGAGGCCAAGTACACTAATCTATATTATTATTGCGTAATTACTACATTTCAACACGGATGTTCGTACAATTGGATACTAAGAAATCATCACCAGATAAGTAGGGAGATAACGTTATGTAAAATAGGAGCAAGGAAAATGAAAAAATGTATAAGTGAATAGGAACACTTAATAACAAAAAGACCAAGAAAGATTTCTTCACTTAGAACTCAATTCACTTTTCTGAAGTGATATAGAGAATTAAATCAGGGCGATATTTTACGTTTTAAGTTAATGGGTTGCACTATTTTGAGGAACACAAATTAAAAGACTTGATGAACAGAGAGGTCGGTTTTTTTAAAACAGCACCATGTTAAAAAGTGACTACCTCTCTACCCTATCCATTTAATTAAAAGTCGAGAAATTATGAAAACTGTCGAAATAGTATTCACAGAATATGTAGAAGCCATTGAAGCAGATGATATAAAATGGTGACATCGACTGAACTATTATCACTGCATCCAAGTACTTACTGCTGAACCTTAGGACTACTAATACGATTTCGCACGCTGATACCAGCAGCACTTTGGGAACAACGAAGATCTAGCGTAGAGTCTTTGAACGTCATCAGTTTAGACAGACCGCTTTACAGGGAGAAATTATTCCACTAACACGTTACAAACGTGATATTTTATAGCCACATTTACATCACGACGGTACCAAATATGGCTCGTTTCGGTATAAGCCACTTCAGCTTTCAGTATGAGTAGACTAATCTTACTTATCAGGGCCATCTAAATACACAAATTTTTTGACTTCTTCCAACGGTTCATCTAAAAAGGTGAATGCAAATACAAACTCATTAGTGTCTTGAAAATGCACAGCGTATGTAGTTCTGTTATTGATGGACAAACTTTTAAACTATTATCCAGCTGTTGTCAGTAATTGTGTTGATACATCTCACCTTTAGAATCGTCTCAAACGAAAATTTTTCACAAATTACCAGACATATACTAACCAGGCAACCAAAAGGCAGAAACTAACAAGAAGATTAAAGAATCCTATGTCATTTTGTTGAGTTTTGATTGTGCTGCTGGATTCGTATCCTCGTTAGGTTTAACAACCGTATATATACTATTAGTAGTTTCACCTCCATCAGTCATAATGACTCATGCACACACGATAATCGCAGAGTACACGCATGATCAAGTTTAGAACGAAGATGCGACAGTTATGTATTTGAACCCAAAAAATACGTTACAAATCATACAACAGGCCAAAGTTCAGTAGTACGGTATATTACAACATTTGACACATATTCAAACACAGAAATATGCTGTACAAAGATCATTATGTTGAAATGTAACCACCACCTCTACAATATTGTGATCGAAAGGTGAATCAGCTTCAAACAGTTGCTTGAAGGTAACAATATAGCAGTGTTTGAGACTCACTAAGAACCTAGCTTTACATATCTAAGTGTTACAAAAAGTACTGACCCTAGAAAAATAGTTGAATTTAGCAGCTTTATATAATTATTGAACCTACATGATCCCGGAATCTATATACGGACCAAGCAAGCATTATAAGCGCAATGAAAAAATTAAAAAAGCTTTAATTAAAAAATTTTTACAAAACGAAACTGAACGCTTAAATGGATAGTTTACATTATAGTAAGTGAAGTCGATTCAACAAATACAAGGGATATAATTGTCGACAAAACTTTGGATGTCAACACAACGAAGTGGAAACAAAAGTATGTAAACAACATTGAAATAATGGGGTCAAACAAACAGTATTGCTTCGCGTACCTTTCTCTCGTCCTCTGTTAGTTTATAGGAATCTAAGTGAGATTTCATACTACAGTTATCATTGCAATCCGAGGCCCAAACTAAGCGCCTCAACAAAATAAGCACTCAAACACGAAACGTACATTTGACATAAAATTGACATTTTTTTGTTTTTTATACTTCAGAAAATGTGTGTTATGAATAAAATGAATCAGTGAACGCTTCTTAAGTATTCGTATTCTAGAACTGGACCATGAAATACTGAATTTTAGTACTTATTTTCATAAGAAAAAAAATGATAAAACATTTTAGCGTGGAAGCGAGCGCTATCAAATAAAACTTGAATTTAAAGTGATATTTTCTTCTAAAGATGCGTGTACATAACGTCTTAAAAATAAGAGAGTAAAAGCAAAACTGATATAGTTGAGAAATTGGATCTAGAGGATAAATAGCACTAATGGCCAAAAGAAGACAAACAAAGCATATGGTGAACAACAACCCCGTCCACTGTACGCCTCAAATGCATCGTTAAATTCTGCTTGAATGTGTAATTGTTATACATTACAATATTTTTAATTGAAACTCGAGTACCGATACAGTTGAAGTTGCTTAAATTGACCGAATTATTATATTGGCATACATTGTTTCGTAAATTGAATGAGCTGAGCATTTGTATCATTACCGGGAGTCTGCATCGTTCTGATGTATAACTCTCTTCATTTTGCATATACTTTATTGTACTGTTTTAAACTATATATATTCTTGTCGACAGTAGTAATGTAAACATTTGTTCGGTGACAACATGCCTTTACTTTACTTGGATTTGATAAACTGTAGAATTCGTTGCCTCGATTAAGGAGCCATCTTGTTGATAGGACGAGCGCAGAGGCTTTCTGAAGCCCCAGTTACTCCTCAATCGTAATAACTTAGACTAGCCAATCTGACATATTCATGATGTCAACTTCAGATACATCCTTTGTTTAAGTGTGTTGTTAAATGGTTATTTCCAATTACAATTAAGTTATTTTAATAGCTTTGAGTTGACTATGGATGCTGCTGACCTTAGAGTTCTTCTTCTCACTGATCTTTAGCACGAAACTTAAGGTCTAAAGGTCTTTATTCAGGTAGCGACACATCACCACTCGGCACACCCTTCAGAGCTGTTTCTGGGATATTGTCGATATCAAAGCGGAAGAAGTCTGATAATGAGCAACACTTTATTACTCCACTAAAGTGTTAAAACATTGGAAAAAGAGGTTGTAATACCCTTACTTCGCCCAAAACCTTTGCGTTCAAGGCTTTTTTAAATAATGGCAAGCTTCTAAGTCATACGCTTTTTCAAAAGCTAATTCCAGAGCATTGTCCTGTTCAATTAATATAAGGCTGTTGAGATGTTAAGAAGCAGAACTGCTGCTGACCTGAAATAGGTTTGTCTGTATTTTACCATTGGCAGAGGGTAAGAATGTAGCCATTACCTCCACGACCTGACAGATATCAAGTTTGATCCTAGCGAGCCAGCCTTTAATGAGTTTTACACCGTCTTCCAAGTATGACGGGAGCAATTAGTTTGAAAGCACTAGAGAGTAGATTTATCCACCCAGTTGTCGTTACATTCATTATATGAGACCGTTTTCGAGATAGATACGATATTCTCTTTATTTACAAGACCAAAATAGATGTGAGTCGGTAATATGTTCTTGTTATGTCGGACCACTTAAGGAAAGTGAAAACTTCCAGAACTTTGTTTGAGAGAACAAATTCATTTATTCTGGTCTTGAGTAGTGTAAGCATTACATTTCTATTATTGTTACGTTCCTCCCTTTTAGTATATTTGTTGTTATTATATTGTCTCTTATTATGACTACAGTTAATTAGTTGAGTACAAGTTGTGCTTATTCGTTACCGCTATTTCCTAATTGGTACGCTGTGTGGTCTGATTTTGTTTATATATGAAGGCATGATTGAAATATAATTTGATCCGATTCGATTTGATCTGTTTCGTTCATCAACCGTTGTTTATTCTCTATTCCGGTTTGGGGACTAGTAGTCGCGGGGAACACGTGTCCGTATAGTGATTAGCAATCATCAAGGATATTGTGTTTTCACAATACATAATAATTGGCGACAGGCTTACGCAGTCCCACTTACGCAGTCATTGACCATATGTTGTGAAACGTAAAAGTTCTATAATTCACTCTGAGGTAAACGATTTAATCCATATTGTGCCAGATTATTTTATGGAGTCACTTAAACTTTTAATGATTTTTTCTGTCCACTTTGTTTAGTGCTCTCATAAAGTCAGTATGCTCATTCTACGAATACTATAAGGATATAGCACTAGCCTTAAGCTTGTATTTCAATGTACTTTATAAGCGCTGTTTCACTGCCATATTGTGAATTAATTTTCAAAATATTTGTCGTACATTTGTCGAAAATTCCTTTAATACGTTGAAATTTACCGACTCGTTTTAGCACAAACTTGTGATTTGTGCATAAGTGGTTCTGACCGATCTGATTTTAGCTAGCAGACTAATGTTCGTAGACATGGTCTATTGAGTGTACAGAAAACCCGAAAATAAACACGGTCTAATGTTTCAAATAAATATGATAAATAAAAGACATAAATCTTATTACGGATAATGTAATATTACTGATGGAATAACAGTATCGCCTATCATATAAAGTGTACTAAAAGTCTATTGATTAGTCATTTCCAGTGTGTTCGTAAGGTTACAGATTGCCACTACATTTTCTATTTCTATTTCATATATTCTTCTATATCGCTGTCTCTCCGAGTTTGTGATCTGCTCTTGTATGGGACTGGTCTTCTTTAAGAAACTTACTCCAAACGCTGGCTAGTAACGTAATTAACACATCAATAACTCACCGCTCAAGACCAACCCACACAGATTGGTTCTTTTAACCACATATCCAATACTCATCCTTTTCCCCTTTCTCTATGGTCCATTCTGCTTACTCAAAGCTATTTTCTGCGATTACAACGCCACAGTCGAAAAACGAACGGCTGCATTGCAATCTCTGGACCTTGTTACAGTTGTCTTTATATTTAATTAATATTTTTAAATAGCATGATTTCCATAACAATGACTCTACAAAATCCCTATCAAAAACAAACCATGTCATTCTGATCATGCCTGTCAACTGGTATTCTCTCATGTACGAAATGCTACCTGAGAATAAACTATTATTATTATTATTATTACATTCACCAGCTGGAGAACGAGACCAACTTGACCAGAGGTGAATAGGTAATTCAGCAACAGCATCAGAATAAATACGTGACGACTCAATTAAAATGAATTTAACAATCCACAGTATAGACAACGGAAAATTAATGCGAACTAGTAGTGCCAATGTATCGCCTATTTGAGATTAGTAGAATACAAGCAATAAACAGTAAAGTGGTCGTGGCAGATGGAATGTGTAAATATCAAACTAATGTCGATACGTCTAACAAATGTTGACGAAACGTGTATCTGGCAGTATACTACGAAACATTTAGTATACAAATAATGTTAGCAAGCTTTCCGGAACTACCAGAAATATAAATAATGCCCTTGTTCCCAAAGCTGCAATCCAGAGGGGGACACAGTGGGTAAAAACGTAACAAGTCGGTTAAATTATGTGCTTAATAAAACTTTTATTGTCACTAGATTAGTCATTTTGTTCTTTAGCCATCCAATTTTGTGTTATGCCGGAATACAAAGAAGCGTAACAAAGTTTCAGAACTGTGGTAGCGAACACTATTTCATTTATTCGAACTATCTGTAGTGTAATCATTTTGTTTCTACTATTGTTACGCTCCGCTTGCCCTATCCTCCCGGTTAGCATAATTACTGTTATTATATTATTTCTTATTATGGACTACAGATAATTAGTTGTGTACATGTTGTGCCTATCCACTACCACTATTCCCCTCGTTTTGTATTAATGTTAATTTTCTAATTGGTTTGTTGTGTGGTCTGAATTTGTCTATATATAAAAGGATGCTTGAAATATAATACGATTTTGTCTGGCTGATCTATTGGCTCGTGTTCTTCTTATTTCGGATTGGGACTAAGTGGGCAGAGGGCAGACGCGCTATAACCTACTAGGCACAAGTACATTTGCACTCGGCCATCCAATCAGTCATCACCCCCCCCCCCCATCTTCTCTCGTCATAACATTTTGATATCTCGAAATAAGAACAGTTTGCCAACATACGCTATCCCAGTGTATATTTGTCATTTTAACTGTCCATGTGGAGCCAGTCATATTGGATACGCATCTAGATAAATCCAATATCGCGTTTCTAAACATTATCCCCCTTGGACTACCGAGGGACAACAAGAAACTCAATCATCAAGAACTTAGTATTTAGTTAGTGGGTAGGTAAGAGTTTCAAAATATAGCTATTGGGAGAAAGCTGTGATCCGAGTACTATACTCCAGTAACTATATGCTTCGTTATTCAATTGACTAACACCGATGCATCATAAATAATCGATGCATATTAAAAGTCAGAACGAAGAGTAGGTGGAATATTTATTAATGTAACAACTATCAAACGGGAGGTCAAAAGGTAAACTTGTTACGGGTGAAGTCAAGATGTTCAATGTATGTGTAAATGCAACAACCAAACAATGTCTAATGTTCTAACAACAATTTAATGCTGATACACAGAAAATAGTTAATTTGATAATTGTTACTATCGCATAGAAATAAAATATGTATACAGTGATATTTCATTGACCCCTTCTAGAAGACTAATATATATAAAATTATTAATATTTATATTCGATTTCACTTCAAACAATGTATTGTTAAAGCAGAATCGGATAATCATTGCAACGCTACTGATATATATGTTATGAAAAATTACTGTGATCAGAATGGACGTGTGGGTGAAAGATGTATAAAAAATTACATATAGTCTATGAAACAATTTTGATAAAAAATACAGTGTTAGCTTATGCAAAATATTAATAATAATAATAGTAATAATAGAACATAAACAATGCTTATACTCTGTAAACGGTAGTGGTATACAACAAGTACTGGTCTATGAACAAATGGATAAATATACTTGTGTGATCGTAAAAAATCATTTTTTTAAGTAACGTGCTTGGTTCAGCCTGAATATGATGAAACATTGCGGGAGAAATAACGAATAGGGTAAAAAATAGCAATGTGAATAAAAATTGATGTATGCAAAAGATGTGTTTGTTAATAATCGAACCGTGTATGCAAATACGTGTTCTTCATAAATATGACACTTCAGTATATGTCAGTATAGAACACAAAACTATACACCTAATACATACTACACAATAAAAGGGAAAATGATCTAACAAATGATGACATCAACAAGGTGTTTAGACCATTAAACATGTCTGCCAGAACGTGTGACTCATGTTGCCGAAGAATGCTTTTATGGTGCTTCCGAATGTTGTGGGGTCAGAAGTTCGGGTGCTGTACAGTGTGTGGTTGATGCATTACTCGCGGTTACAGCGTTAACATTATCAAGAAACGCTGGTTTTACGCAGTCAGTGCTAATAATATCTGTTCGCCCATGCCTGTCGAGCATAATAACTGTATCGTCCATCTTCAGAACCAGATACGGGCCCTCTTCAGCCGGTTGTAGTGGTCGTTGTACTCTTTCTCTTCTGATAAATACAAGTGTAGCTTCACATGACTGTTTTGGTATATATACATGCCGTTGTTATCCTCTGGGTAACTGTGATTTTATATCTCTCAAATGTTGTCAAAGACGTCCCACAATCGGTAGTCTATGTTTAGTCCTATTATTTGAAATAAAGAATTCTGCTGGTAATAGTGATGTAGTATCATAAACTAACTCTAATATGAAACACCCGATATCCTGCTTTGTGGTGGCTCGTATCTTTAGCGAAACCATGGGTAGCATCGTAGTCCAGTCATTTTTATTCATCGTAGCTGTAACAGTTTTTAACGCCTTGGTACGTTCCGTTCTACTGACAGAAAAAAAACAGATTATTAGGAAATATGTCTTTGTTTTATATCGTGGACAGGAGACAGTGGAGCTCGCTACTAAATATTCAAACACATCAAACTTCTAAACATTCAACATCTGATAACAAGAAGTATGAACCATAAACAGGATAAAGAAGTATATTAATACTTGAGCTTTATCGCTTTAGAGTATGCTTAACATATGCAATCAACTTTTAAATTGTCAAACTAAGTTGCTATAAGTAGTCTTTAGTTGACGGTGTAGGACTTCTATCATTCCACTAGAGATTTGTTGAGAGCGATCATGTGTAGTCACTTTATTCTGAGGAGCTTCATCAACTGCCGGAAAAGTAAACCTTCGAATCAGTCTCTCTGTTCCCTAGTGATGGTCGCTGGAACGCAAGAATGGGACATCCAATTTTCCACAAGTCGTCTGGCTAAGGTTACTATATAAATATCTTTCTATGGTACCGCTGATAGCTAAAGGATGTAACTATCAATTTAAGTTAAGATATAATTTTATCCGTTGGATAAAGGCAATAGACCGACTACGTCAGTGCGTATATACTCGAAATAAGAGTCGGGATAATGGAGAGAACTTAATGCTGGAGTGGTAAAACGTTGAATTTTAACTGTTTGGAGAATATTGCATGATCGTGTTAAGCGGCACACGTCGCAATTTAGATTAGGCCAAACGACATGCTCTCTGACTAGCTTTGTCGTGGCTTAGATTCCAGGGTGGTATATACTGCACAGAAAGTTAAAAATATTTTGTCTCATAAGTCACGGTAATATAGGGTCTGCATCTTTTTGTAGGTTTATCACGGACAACTTTAGTATTACTTATCTAAATTTCTTCGCAAAATAAGAAAGTTGTACAGGAAGACCACAGTCTAGCTAATTCGTCATCATTTTATTGTAATTGAGACGATCTCTTGCAATAAATATTCTTTGGCGTAAAAGTAATAGCAGGCGTTTTTAAAGAGCATCTGTGACATCGTTCGTATTTCCTTTTACGCACTAGATGTCTGAAGTGAACTGTGCTGTAAATGTTAGCTGTTTCATTTTTTTGAGGTATGCCTGTCATGGTTGTTCATAGATGCTTTTGCTAGCGGCTAGTAGTCTGTAAAGATAGTGGAAGCAGTGACTTCTAACATGCGGCGGAAGCATTTAATATCGACATATACGGGTTGCACCTAGCGTCTGAATGTGCTATAACTTGCTTATGTGCCGTCTAATCTTTTAGAAAAAACAACAGGGTTCCAAATGACCGTTAACGAAATGTTGGAGGACTGCTTCAGTTGTCGTATTCGATGCTTCGGTCGTTAAAGCTAAAGGAACATTATTGTCACTGTGAGAAAGCAAAGTTGCTGAACTTAAAAATTTCCTCTAAATGCTCAAAGGTATCGCTTGCTATCTCAGTCATGTTTGAGGACTGGGGATTTCCTTAAAGAGATTCGTGAAAAGCTGAGCTATACGAGCACAGTGTGGTATAAATCTTTTATAGAAATTTATTAAGCCTAGAGATCGGTGGAGCTTCTTGGACGAGTCAGGTAAAGGACAGTTTTCAATAGCTTTCACAGCTTTAGAAATAGGTGTAATCTCCTAAGAGTACGAGATTTGGCTCACTGAACCCGCATTTTTCAGTGTTTGTTGTCACACTGAATTCAGTTAGTCGTTGGAAAAGTCGTTGTAAGTATTCCATATGCTTCTCTGATAATATATTGGCTACCAGCAAATAATTACATATGCGTAGACAAAGGGCAAACAATGAATCTATAAACCTCTAAGAGGTTTGTAGAGCGTTAGCGAGCTCAAAAGGCATCCAAAGGAATTCATGTCAACCAAAAGGTGTCGTAATTGCTGTATTTGCGACATCGGCTGGAGCAACCAAAATGTGGTAACATACGCGTACAAAATCGATTTTTGAGAAAATCAAAGTACTAGACACATGTCTCATAAAATCTTGCATGTAAGGAATCGGGTTCGTCGTTAAGTTGACGGTAATCGTCACGCGGTATTATTTCCCCATTTTCCTTTTAAATTATGTGGAGAGGAGGTGCTTAATTACTGTTAGAAGGGTGGATGATGACTAAAAAGTGTAGTTTGTTGAATTCGGCTCTACCTACAGCCAGACGATTTGGGTTTAATCTACGTGGTGTGAATCAAACAGGTGGCCTCATTGTGTCACCGTAGTGTGCTATATCATGTTTCGTCTCCCTACAATAATATGCTGCACATAACAATATTGGTAATTGCCTTATTGAGGCCGAATAGGAGTAGGCTGAAGTCTGTTGTGTTACAAATATGGATAAAGATGGAAAATAGTGACTAGTCCCTTGATTAAAACGTTACGATCACTTAGTAACCTATATCCTTTCACATAAACTAACAAAATGTAATGATGTTAGAAATCCTCACCAATTATTGGAGCCGTGACTTCTGCTACGATAAAATCCCATTTGAAAGCAATATCCAAGCCATGGTTAAGTTCTAGATGTTGACACATATGTTTTGATTGCTAATGTGTTAGCCATAAGTAAGACAACGTTATGGTTTGTTTCTTTCCGAATGCGTAAGCGGTACTATGCCGACTTCTGCTTCAGTATCCGCTAAAAATAATGCACCTGTATTTTCGTTCGGCACATAGAATAGACGGCTGGTTATTAAAGCTTTGCCGGTAGTGGCAGCCATCACAGACCACCGGTGCTGCGTTCCCCGAGCTGTGTTTGATGTTACTGCATCGTAAAATGCACTGTTTGGCTCTATCACCTAATTCGTAAAAATACCAGCAAATACTAGCTGCGTTAGCTGTATCCGGAGAATGTTTACTTCTACTTATGGATTTACTTCGCCGCCGTCTCTAGAAATTTTGCCATACCCTCATAGAGCGTATCTCCTTACATAGCGCATCTATATCTTTTTAAACATGTCACACCTGCCCATTATGGGTTGTTAATCGACACTTGCTTCTGGCTGGCGATAAGTGAGTTCATAAATACGATCGGCTATAGTCGCGAGCTCATCCATGTTGGCAACGCTATCCCCGACAACTAAAATTTGTTGTTTGCTCGGTGGAAGCTTGCGGAGCCATAAGTGCTAAAATAATCCTTCATCGATATTCCTATCGCCTAACATCGTTCGCATTTGATTTTTCAGCTGCGACGGGATCCTATCTTCCAACTGCACGTTGCTGAACAGGTGTTTGATGGTTTGGTAATCTAACAATGACATTAATTTAACTGCTGCATGTTTCAAGCAATCTTAAGGAGCATCACTGGGAGGTGGCAGTAATATTTCGCTAGTCTGATCTGCTACCTCTTCTCTGAGACTAGTACTAGCACAACCACACATCTGCTTTTTCAATGTTATGTTGTTCGCCGAAAAGTGATTTGCTAGACGTCCAAACCATAACACCGAGTCAGTAGACTTAAGAGCTGGAACCAAAAGAATAATATTAGAAACAGACTGGTTGTCGAAGTAAGTGGAAATGTCTTTAGAAAACACATTACTACATAAAAGTTGTGAACAGTGAAAATGTATCAAAAATAACCGGCAAGAAAGAGAAACAATACTAAATTTATGTGACACTGGGCTAAAAGAATAATCGGAAAAGACTCACCTTATCAGCATTTCAGGTTGCAGAGATGAAATATAATTTGACATAAAATGTCTAAAACTTCGCCTGGAATCCCCTTAGGGTTGCTGCCTGTCCCAAGCTGCGATAGAGAAGGAGAGTTAAGCATAGAGTTAGCAACTCCATTTTGTAAAGTACAACCTGGCTAAAAAAATGATAATAAGAAAAGACCTTTTTAACCATTTTATATCTGCCATGGGAGTTATGAGGTCATCATTTCAAAGAGTTACGACCCCAAGTGGTGAAGGCCGAGTTTCTTTGAAAGCCACGAGGCCGATTCTCCTTTTGATAAGCAGTGCGACCATTAATATATGTATATGGAATGTTCATATGATGTGGAAGATAGGGAGAAGCATCCAGTTAGTTGAAAAAATGAAAATGTTTGACCTATAGATACTTGGAATACGCAAAGCCTTTTGGTTACAAGTTGGACAGCAAAGATTACCCTCGGGAGAATCACTTTTGTACTTCTGTTACGGAAAAGATGCTACACACATAAGAAGTAGCTCTAATACTGTCCCAAGAAGCATGGAAGGCACTTATAGGATGGGAACCTCATGAACGTGGAATCATCAAAGCATCCTTCAAGACGAAGAAGGAAGGGATTACAATGAATATCATCCAGTTCAATGCAAGGTTGCAGTCAGATAGTAAGAATGCTTAGCCAAGACCCGACAATTTTGATGGGAGACCTCAACGTCAGGGTTGAAATGGATAACACTGGGTATGAGGACATAATAGGACGACGCAGACTAAGAGAAAGAAACGAAAAAAGTGAGAGGTTTGTGAACCTATGTGCCTTTAAGAAAATGATTATAGATGGCACTGTATTCTCCCACAAACGTATACACAAAACTGCATGGGTTTCATAGGACCACGTTTCGGAGAACCAAATCAACCACATCTTCATCAATAAAAGTTTAGAAGGACCATGGAGGACGTAAGAGCAAGGGGGGAGCTGACATAGCTTCAGATCATCATCTGGTGGTGGATAAAATGAAACTGAAGCTGTAAAAGCACTGGAAAATTGAAGCAGCAGTATTACAAAAGTTCAACACAGCTCTTCTCTGGGATACTAACAAATTCAACGAATTCAATATAACTCTCAACAACAAGTTCCAAGCATTTCACGACCTACCAGAAAAAGGTAGAACTAATATGGAGAACAACTGGAAAGAGATTAAAGAATTATTACTTTCAACATATCAGAAGATTTTGGATCGCATGAAACAACACCATAAAGAATCGATTACTGTTGGTACTCTTTTCAAGATCCGAGAATGGAGAAGCAAAAAGTTAGAAATTAATAACAGCCGGAAAAGAACAGAGAAAACTAAGGCACAGGCCGGATACACAAAAGTCAACAAGTAAGTGAAGAGAAGCATCAGGTCGGATAAGCAGAAATATGTTGAGAACCGAGCAATATCGGTGAAAAAAGCTGCAAGAGAAGGAAACATGAAATACCTATACGATACAATGAAGAATCTAGCCAGGAATCACAGTAAGACAGAATAGCTAGTCAATAACAAGGCTGACAAACCAATTACTGAAATGTACTAACAACGAAACAGGTGGATAGAACACTCCGAAGAACACTTGAATAGACCAGCTCCACTGAATCAACCAGTCATCAAAGCAACAGCCACGGATCGCCTCATAAACATTGACCCAACAACAGTCGAATAAATCAAAATGTGCATCAGAGTGTCAATTCATGAGTGGCAAGTCAGAAGGGCCAGACAACATACCAACTGAGAGATGCACTGAAGACAGATATAGAAGCAACTAAAAAGATGCTCCACACTCTCTTGAGGAAAATTTGGGAGGAGAAACAAGTGCCAGCAGACTGAAAATAAAAGTACCTCATCAAGATACCACAGAAAAGAGATCTCAGCAATTCCGAGGACTACAAAGGCATCACTCTTATTTTGATACAATGAAGTATTTAACAGGGTAATATTGAATCGAATAATGATCCAGTCAACGCCCAACTTCGAAATCAGTAGACCATATTCCGTAAAGACCTATTGTGTATCGACTAAATCGCTACTCCACGCGTCATTGCTAAACAATCAATTGAATCAAATTCACCACTTCACATTAACTTCCTCGACTACGAAAAAGCATTCGACAGCGTGGATCGGAGAATATTATGGCCTTCCCGAAAAAATAGTCAACATCATATGGAATTCTTACGATGGATTACATTGTATGGAGGTCAGCTAACAGAATTTTTCGGATAGACGATCGGTGTCATTCAAGGCCGCTTACTCTAGCCCTTCTACCTCTCTTCCTGCTGGTGGTTGACTGTATCATGAAGGCTGCAACAACTAAAGGCAATCTAGAATTCCAGTGGATAACATCGATGCAATTAGCTGACCTGGACTTTGCGGATGACTGAATTAGCTCTTCTACACCGCACACAACAACAAATGCTGAGGAAGACAGACATTGTAGCAGCAGCCCCGGCAGACACCAGTAGGCCTCAACAAACACAAAGGGAAAAAAGATCCTTCAATACAAAACAATGAACACTAACCCAGTTACACTTGACAGAGAAATCCTGAAAGATGTAAAAACCTTTACATACTTGGGTAGAATTATCGGTAAACATAGAGGGTCCAATGCAGATATGAAGGCGCGGATCGAAAAGGCAAGGGGAGCAGTTCTACAAGTGAAAAACATCTGGAACTTAAATCGACTGTCAGTCAAAATTAGTCTCGAAATTTCCAATACAAATGTGAAGACAATTTTATTGTATAGAGCTGAAATTTTTAGAATCACGGAAAGTATCATTCAAAGGATACACGTATGTGGTGTTTAGATGAAACAGAAGTGGTATTGCACAATCACGTGTGGGCTTATTGAATTAGAAAAAGCGGATTACGTCCACGTGTGTCTTGTTTCCCTTTGATTATTACCTGATCTGTTCAGCAAGTTACTACTCGAAATTCTAAGAAATATCACATTGTCGTAGCGATAGAGCCTGGACCTAGTTACTTAGACACAAATTTATGCACCGAGTTTATTGTTTTATACACTGTCTTATACGAACTCAGAGATCTAATGCTTTCTTATGTGTAGTCTACAAACTATGAAGCGAGAGATAGAGCGAAATTTCACAGAATAATTCGCTCACACGATCGGAAAGTTCCTGAGTTTATACTTACTTAGCAAACGCTAGCTGATAAATGAAATTTTGGCAATCAACTTGATGACCAGTTACGAGGTCGTTTAATAGCTGGTGTTAACATACCACATCCAGAACAAGAGCTGATTCAACTTCCACAATGTTTATTTCAGAAGATTCGAGAAGTCTGTATCAAGTATGCGGCAGTAAATGAAGTGAATTTATCGTTCATGAAAATTTCCAATACAATAATCAGTCATACTAGCCAATCACGCAATCAAGGTCAGATACAGTCCTGATGTGTTGAAAGTGGTCTCAGTTCAAGAGAAAATACTAGTAGTAGTAAGGTGTAGCATTATATAGCATCAGATGTAGTTGAGTTCCAGTTCGGTAAATGTATATCATGTGGTCACCTTAATTCATGTAAATCATATCCGTGTCGACATGCTTTTAATTGTGGAAAGATTGGGCACATCAAATCAGTGTGTCAGTCGACAGTTCCTTTACATAATGTGTGCTGATCGAGTTCATGTGCTAAGGCTCCTGAAGAGCATTAGATATCTTTCTTGACTACACAATCAAACATTGTTTTCACATGCATAAACGGTTATATCTGCCTAACAGTACTTTTCATAATTTCATGATTAACAGTAGGAGTACGAGATCCACTATTTTGGTTGAAAACTTGCAATTACTATAGGCGAATACAGTTACACAATCCACTGATGTTTTTACACCAGATATTACTGGACATAAGCTTACTATTTGTAGATGCCTTACTCTGAATGTCTGAGAAGCAGATTTCGAATATGTGTCTCGTGAGTTTTTAGTTAAGTGAAACTGGACCATCAGTACTTGGTTTAAGAAACATGAAACTGCTGAAGCCGAAACTGTTCTTGCTAACTTTACAAGATACTTCTGACAAATTATTCAAAGGTCGGATTTCTTCACGTTCTAAATGTGACGGTTGGATGAAAATCTAGCCTTGTGAGATAAACGAATAATAGGGTCGATTCATGCTTCTGCTTGGGGTACTCAAACTGTTACACCATTGAAATCTGATGGCAGACTCTTAGAATATGTGATGATTACTGACTAACTTTAAATTTTCGTTCATTAAAGCAAACCTGCACCACTGTTGATACTGAAGACATTCTTAATCGCCTTCATGGTTCTAAAATATTCTCTTAAGTTAATCTAAAAGATGCCCATTTTCAGACTTTCTTATATGAAGCTTCATCAGTGTTTCCGACAATTAACACTCCCTTTGGATTGTTCAAATACGAATACCTTCCATTTAGTCTCAGTTATTTTCCAGCCATTTTCAGGGAAGTGATGAATAGTATTGTTGGTGATCTAGAAGGTGTGGAAGTTTATCAAGATAATCTTATTATTCATGGTCCTGATAAGACAACTCATGATAAATGACTGATAGACTTATTGCATTATCCACTTCAGAAAAATATAGCAGTAACTTCCATAAGTTGTTTTTTCTGTGTATTTCGTTATGAGTGTTTTGGATACTTAGTTGACAGTGATTGGTTAAGACCATATCCAAAGCTGTTAGCTTCCCTTACCAGTAAGCCGCCTTCGAAATGTCTACGGTACTAATGAGTGCTTTACAGTATTATTCGCGTTTTGTTCATAATTCTTCGTATCAGACTAATAATCTATGCTTATGACTACACTATTCAACACCGGAGCGCTAAACATATTCGAAATGTGAATTATATATCAGAACAGTCATTACAAGATAAGCCCGATGATTCTTCAAATTGTTTGTTAATGCAACCTTTACCAGTAAACTGTTCAGCCATAACTCGAGAAACATGTATATATTTTGGATGTATAATACCATCTATACGAGAAGGGTGGAATGCTAATTTAAAAGACAGAATCCCTATGTATTTTGCGAGACGAGAAGAGCTATGTCATACTCCTAATGGGATTTTATGTTTGAATGATCATGTTATTATCCCTCCTTTACTGCGTAAAGCTGTACTTGATGATCTACATAGTGGACGTTTTGGTATTGAGGAAATAAAATCCTTGACAAGACTAACATGGGGATGGCTAGAGATGAAGGCAGGTATATATCATACTAGTAAGTAATTATGACAGTTGTAATCAATCAAAAAATCATGCCTTCAATAGTAAACTCCGTGGCCAGCATTGACTGAAGCTTAGCAGATAATTCATACAGATTATTGTGGTCCATTCTTTAGCAAATATTATGCACTGGTTGCCATTGATTCATATCCTAATTTGCAGGAGGTATTTTTTACGACTTCACCAAATGTAGATTTCACGATAAAAGCACTAAGGAAAGTATTTGGCGTAACAATGTACTAATGGTGTTAACTGACAATGGTTCACATTTCGCAGCAAAGTCAGTTACCATCTAGGTAAAAGGAATTGGTTGTAAACATCTGTTCACAGCCCCTGAACATCTGTGCCCTATTAAACAAGCAGAAAATCAGGCCGAAACTTTAAAAATGGCCGTTAACTCTATTTTTGTTAAAACAGTGAATTAATTGGATAGGAGTTTGGATGCATTTTCACTACAATGAAGAAATGCTAAGCGCGCCGCAACTAAGAAAACCTCAGCATAACTATCTAAAGGAAGAAGTCTACGATCAAATATGAAGTGCTTAGGGTCAGTGGAGACTACTTATTACCATGGAAAAGATTTGCAACCTTCCACTGGAATTGTACTAAAGGAAATGAGTAGTTTAATTGTTTCAATTTCTAATGTTAATTCACAATTTAATGAGTCTTTTCTAGAAAATTACAATACTGCTCCCAGTGAGCAACAAGATGAAAATAAAATAAATTATCGTTATAAGCGCAAAATAAATTACAAAAACCTAGACATTTATTCATGCTGTGGCGGGTGTGGTGTTTGTACTGAACAGTAGTAGTATTGTAGAATTGTGTATGTGCTTATTGAATTCTAAAATTGTTAAGAAAAGAAGAATGAATGAAATAGATGATTTCTTAACGCCTGTTGGAGTTGTAAACAGAGAATGTGAACTGGTTTAAATTAGAAGACCTATCGGAGAACCAATTTAAGTCGTTAATACTCATCTGCAGCCTACAGTCATAAACATTTGTTGATATTCGAACGCGATTCCTACACCGTCTTGATCAAGAACCCAACATTGTCTCTCAATGACATTGCCACAGAATATCGACGACTGACCAACTTAAAGAATGATACTACACTCGTCTAGTCTGGTGGTAATGGTGACATTAAAGTCCTTGCGATTCGTCAAAAACCTACTTCTCATCAGGTCACTCCAGCAACCGCTTCAACTTATTATGACAAACCAGCCGATAAGAAAATTACTCCCGCATCCAGATGCTGAAACTGTGGTGCATGGCATTTTGCCAAGTTCTGTCCATTTAAAAACTATCGCTACAAAATGTGCAACATGCTGGGACACAATTAAACTTCTTGCAGGCAGAAAGATACACGGATTCGGTTACGTTCTAGGAGAAGATTCCGTTCATCCAGTTAAGCCGGTTGGGTCACTTTTAGTATCCACCGCGAATTACGCTCACCAGAGATCAGCCAGAGAGTATGCTTTTGTTCAGATAAATGGTCATGCGGTAAGCCTTCAAGTTGACACAGCATCTGATATTATTATTATTTCTGAAAAAACATGAATTAAATTTAGGAAACCTCTACTATGCTCCACAGAACAGCTCACCATAAGTGCAACAGGCGATCGTTTGGAGATTGCCGGCAAAATTTTATGCTCGGTGACATTCAGTGATATAACCATGGATGGAGTATGTTATGTGGTTAACAAGAATCTTAACTTGTTGGGTTTAGATTGGTTCGCTGATCTGAAACTAGGTGGTGTTCCACTAAGCACCGCATACCACCGCATCGTAAGAATGAAAGACGAGAAAGATATCACGAAGATTCTAGAGGAATTCGACAAAGTATTTAAAAAAGGTTTAGGATGTTGTACCACAATGAAAGTCTCTCTTTGCTTGACACCGAATGCTTCCCCAGTCTTTCGTCTCAAAAGACCAGTCCCATATGCTTTGCTACCAGAAGCCGACGCGGAACTTCAACGCTTAGAGAAGCAAAGTGCTCTTATACCAGTATCATTCTCGGCCTGAGCAGCCCCAGTAGTCGTTGTAAAAAAACCCAACGGAACATTACGTATCTGAGCCGATTTTTCGACCGGTCTGAATGCTGCCCTAGAA
This sequence comes from Schistosoma japonicum, assembly GCA_025215515.1. NCBI lineage: Eukaryota > Metazoa > Platyhelminthes > Trematoda > Strigeidida > Schistosomatidae > Schistosoma > Schistosoma japonicum. Next base: position 13,127,296 of record CM046063.1, on the reverse strand, counting down.
CAACACCACTATCCTCTACCAGCTCCGAACGGTTTGTTCACTATCCTAAATGGCGGTAATTGTTTTGCCAAACTAGATCCGGCAAATGCTTATTTGCAAGTTGAGGCTGAACCAGCGTGCCGTTAATTACTCACAATAAATACGCTTTGGGGACTTTTTCAGTAGACAAGACTACCGTTTGTAGTCAAAACTGTACCAGCTATTTTCCAACAATTCTTGGATACAATTTTAACCGGCCTCACCGGAGTGGCCGTGTATTTAGACGACATACTCGTTGTTGCGGAATCACCAAACGAACTGTACAATCGACTTGCGACTGTACTGAAACGAATCCATGACCATAGATTTCTCCTATGTCCCGAAAAACATCTATTTTGTTTTACATCTGTGAAGTATTTGGGATTTATATTCGACAAATCAGGTTGTCGTCCAGATCAAGAGAACATTGAAGCCATTCAAATAATGCCTGCACCCTACGATGTAGGTACTCTGCGATCCTTCCTAGGACTCATAAGTTACTACTCAGCATTTTGACCATTTCTGCATGAGAAGCGAGCACCACTAAACCATCTTTTGGGAAAAAATTTTAAGTGGAATTGGACACAACAGTGCCAAACAGCGTTCGATGGCTTGAAGAAGCTCCTCCTATCGACGCATTATGATCCATAAGTGCCGATTATTGTTGCTGCTGACACGTCTGCATATGGTATAGGTGCAGTCATCTTGCATAAATTTCCAAATAGAAATAAGAAAGCTATAATGCACGCTTTAAGAACGCTAACACCTACTGAAAAGCTCTATGGTCAAATTGAGAAGGAAGTTTTGGCTATCAATTTTGCAGTACGGAGCTTCCACAAGATGGTGTATGGACGACATTTCACAATACTAACTGATCACAAACCACTGCTGACACTTTTTGGGTCAAAAGCTGGAGTACCAGTGCATTCTGCAAATCGGTTACAACGTTGGGCATTGACGTTGCTGGGATATGATTTCGATACACAATACAAGAAGAGCGAGGATTTCGGTCAGGCAGATGCCCTATCTCGACTCATAAGCACCTATCCTATGATAAGTGAAGAGTCGGTGATCGCCACCATCGATACGAGAGATTACGCTCAAAAAAGTTTCATTCATGCTGTATTAGCACTTCCTATTACCACTCAGCAAGTTACTGAATCGCAAGAAGAGACAAAACGATTCAACGAGCAATCTATTATATGCAGCACAAATGACCACGTTCTTTAGATGAACAACTGAGACTGCTATATCAACGTCGACAAGCTCTGTGCCTAGTCGAAGGGTGCCTTATGTTCGGGAATAGAGTGGTAATACCATGTATGTTACGTCGAGTAGTACTCAAGCAGTTTCACGCTGCATACCCTGGAAAAGCTCTAAGATATCACTGGCACGGAGCTATGCATACTGGTCAAAGATGGACGCCGAAATTAACTACGTGGTGAGAAAGTGTGACCGCTGTCAGCAAACATCGAAAAACCCACCTGAAGGTTGAACCAGTAAGCTGGCTAGATCCTGCTAGACCATGAAGTAAAGTGCATTTAGATTTTGCCGGACCCATGTCAGGAGTCGACTACTTGGTGTTAGTAGACGCATATTCAAAATGGCCAGAGATCCTTCCAGTAGTTCCTCCGACTACGCAGAAAACTCTGGAAGTATTGAGGAAGATATTCGCGTGTCATGGGTTTCCAGAGACACTAGTCACCGATAACAGGTCCCAATTTACATCACAAATTTTCAGTGATTTCTGTCGACAAAACGCCATCGCACATATTTGCTCCCCGCCGTACCATCTACAATCAAATGGACAAGTGGAGCGGTTTGTGGATACTTTCAGAAGAGCTATACTAAAGGCGAAGGGGGAGGGAAGCCTAGCAGAAATCATTCAGCATTTCTTACTTGTACACAGAAGTACCCCTAACAACAGTGCTCCTGAACAGAAATCACCGGCAGAAGCACTTATGGGGCGGAAACTAAGAACGATAAATGAGGTAATGAGGCCGTCAAAAGTAGAAGGCAAGGAAGATGATATTTATAGGAACGGCACGTAGGTGTATGCGAGGAACTACAGATGATTAGATCCATGGATACAAGTGTTGATGTAGTCAGAGAATATTATGTAGTAAAGAATATGACTGCGTATGCTACAGTTTTAGTTAGTATATAAATTACAAATAATGTGATACATTTTGTGGTAAAAACAGGAAAAATGTGGTTAGTCTGTTTATACATTTAAATACTGCCACAACAGTTGCAATGTTAATGTCGGGTCACCACTTTAGTGTGTAAGCTTTATAGATCTTCTGAAAATGTCTATTAAGAGAAGGCTGTGATCCGAGTACTATACTCCAGTAACTATATGCTTCGTTATTCAATTGACTAACTGTTAGGTCGGACAACAAAAAAGCGTAACAAACTTTCAGAATTGTGCTTGCGAACACTATTTCATTTATTCGAACTGTCTGTAATGTAAACATTTTGTTTCTATCATTGTTACGTTTCTCTTACCCTATCCTCCCGTTTAGCATAATTACTGTTATTATATTGTCTGTTGTTATGAACTACAGTCAATTAGTTGTGTACAAGTTGTTCCTATTCACTACCACTATTTCCCTCGTTCTGTATTCATGTTAATTTTCTAATTGGTTTGCTGTGTAGTCTGATTTTATATATATGTATAAAAGAATGCTTGAAATATGGATTCGATTCTGTCTGGCTGACCTATCGGCTCGCATTCTTCTTATTTCGACTTGGGACTAAGTGGGCACAGGGCAGGCGCACAATTACCAACTAGGCACTAGTAATTGGCACTCGGTCACCCACACCTCAATACTTGCGTCATAACACTAACACCGATGCATCGTAAATAGTCGATGTATATTAAAAGTCAGAACGAAGCGTAGGTGGAATATTTATTAATGTAACAACTATCGAACGGGAGGTCAAAAGGTAAACTTGTTACAGGTGAAGTCAAGATGTTCAATGTATGTGTAAATGCAACAACCAAACAATGTATAATGTTCTAACAACAATTTAATGCTGATACACAGAAAATAGTTAATTTGATAATTGTTACTATCGCATAGAAATAAAACATGCAAACATTGATACTACAAGTCGATACATGGAATCGAATCTATGTAAACGAAGCATACGAAATAATGTATAGAATGCCAACCAACTTATCCTTAGTCTCTTGATGCAGACTTTTACAAACAGTATAGTTCAGAAACATCTACATTAGTACATTAGACCTCTGCAACTAAAAATGTTTACAAGTCCACTTTCTTTCCTGGTCCATCAAACTAATTTTGAACGTGTGTATTAAAGGCTTATTTTTCATTCTAATTCTTTTATAGAATCACTTTTTATAATCGATTGGTCATTACAAACCTACTCTTTGATCCTTATTTTTCATGGTTAGTAAGCTGATCACCGAATATAATTTCACATGTTTTCACTCCTTAGTATTATGTAACCATTATAAAAGAACAATCGGCGGGTCTTAACTTTAACAGATAATCACGTTTCCCTTTTTTCAAATTCTGTTATTATGAAATCCCTTATATTTGTCAGCTTTTGTCGCATTTCCTTTTCTAATAATCACTATTATTACCACTAATACTGCCTACTATTTTATTCACCACAATTCACTAGTATTGGTTTTTATACGAATGCAAAACTATGTTAGTGTTGAGCCTCGACGAGAAACCAACAGAAAAGAATAATTTCTTCACTTGATTCGTTATTCCTGATAAGTTTTTACCAAAATTTCCATTTTTGTATAAGCCTGTAGAAGATAGAATACTATGTCAACACAAGCCTTTAGATAGTTACGATTCAAATGTCCAATATACTTACAGTTACACTGTCCACGTACACCTTGTGTCATTAAAACAATTCAGTCACCGTAACACAAATATAGACTACCTGTTAAACTGAGGCAAAGTGTAGCGGTATATAATTCCCAAAATAAATAGTTGTATAGGCTCTCGACATTGATGCTGACCATGTTTGTTTCGGCGGACACAACTAGTTGAAGGCGCGCGGTCACGCATCACCACTAGATCACGACTCGAACCACCGTGGGTAGCATCTCTCTCTAGTTTGCCAGCCAAGACGTTGCTGTCCCATTGAATCTTTGTTTGAGACCAAATATAATTTCTCCTCCATCCTTCAGTGCCTTCTGATTTCTTCTCATTCGTACGAGTGGGTCCAATCGATAGAAGTGTGCTAAGAAGAGGAGAAACTAGTTATTTTCATGTGATTTTGCTATTTTTTATTTAATTGTAAAGTGAGCGGAAACCAGGTACTGCTTTTCATTTCCTCCGCTGGACCTTGCTAACTGTGATTGGTTGTAATGTCATTTTAGTATGCTAATTACTCTGTTTTTCCCAAGGTCGTTTTTGTATCTATATATACAGACTTGAATTGTAATAGAATCGAATCTTCCTGGTGCTGCTTTGGTGTTCTTGATTTTGTTTCGGGGTGAGTAATCAGTATCGAGTCGTTGGTCACGGTTGCTAGTATCAGTTGGCGCAGATAAGTTTCCGGTTAGAGTTGCGGTTAGTTCCTGCATAGCAGTAGGCGTTAGTATTTATTATAATATTCCGACATATCAAAATGGCTCTGGTTGTACGACAAACGCAACTTGGTCATATACCCGGGATATACTGCAAAAGTATAATAAAACAGAATTATTAATAAATAGCAGAATACTCCCAGTTATATTTCTCCTGGACCTGTTACACGAAACGGTCATTAACAAATACATTTAACATCTACAATTAACGGAACTGAACTAAATCAAAAATAACAATTGATCGACTAATATTTTGACTTACACCCATATAACTATTATACAAATCACATAATCCATTGGTGGTATTTGTATTTCAGGTTAATGATCCGTTTTCCACAGTCAACATAATGTATTGTTTGATACTTTGATAGATATTAAACAGGATTTCAAAGACGTAACTGTCAAAAAATGTTGGTTTAAATTCCTACATTATCAAATAAGTTGATTTTCTCATACAAGTTTAGCTTGATGTTGTGGCCACAGAGACAATGTAACTTTCATTGAGCTCGAGCTCAACTTAGGATAATAACTAAGGAGATGTAATAAGCAAAGAATATAAATCTATTACCCAGATAATATAATATGCTACATACGATGAAAGTTTATATGGTCATACTAGCTATACTGTGAGTTCAGTCTTTCATAATCACTCTTAAGTATTCGTATTAGAACCTTCACTGTTTTCATTAGCATTATTATTTTCTTACATTACTCAATAAAACACTACATCAAGTAAAGTCATATGGCTGCGTAGCATTTCAAGTCACCTACATTTTTACCATTAAAGTGAGCGACCTATTCGCCTGGAAGATTTGATTGTAAGAAAACTTTATGATGAATGTTAAAATATCTTTTGAAATTAGTCGTTTGCGAAACAAGTTATATGCGCTGTCGATTATATGGAATATTACTATTCCAGATATCAGCAAAGTCTTCATACGATCGAACTCCTTGAGGGCAAGTTTTCCAATCCATTAATTGCTCTCAAATGCCAAAGAGTCGCATTCGTGGTTAAGTTAAGCGTTAATATGAAGAAATGTTCAGTATCCATCCATCTTCGTGGCGAAAATGTGCGCCGAACATTCACATTTCGTAGATTATCTACGGAAACATCATATAAATATTCAAAATACCTTCTTCGCACGGATGTATGTATTCTCTGTTGATCGCTTCTCCAAAAGACGGAATTTATATAAGATTTGGAGTCCCCAGTCAATGAGGAGACACAAATGGACTTTTTTGAATTCTAATATGTTGCTTCTCAAAAGTTATAACATCGCAAACGTAACTAACATTAATGTGCATTGAAATAAGTTCTCACTTGGTGTAACGACATGTGAGCTGAATTCTATAATAATACCTTCACGATTATTATTATTCGTCATTAGGAAAAGATAATATTTCTGAGAAATGAATAGTATTTATACCCTCCTAAAACTAATGGTTTGAATCCAAATATTGTAATTTCTTACTGGATCAATTTCAGTAGAGTGGTGTAAGATGGAAAAATTGCTAGTGGAGGGAGGGGGTGGTAGGTGGAGAGGGACTGGACATTTATGAATGTAAAAATTTGTTGTTTACTGAAGGATTATTACCATTTGACCTCCTATCAACTTTTTTCACATAACCTTTACACTATTATTATTGTGGTGACTGATATCGATTTGTCACTTTGTCTACTGTCTACATAACAATTAATGCATGTTTTCCGAAATGGATCATATCATGGCCTAACACTATCACTTATCCCTTTCATCTATAAACGTAAACTTATCACGATGACTATTGTTTATTGATAAAGCCAAATGACTACAATATCCATGTTACATTCAGTATTACACTTATTTACATGATATTGCAAGTATGTGGAAGAAATATAGCACATAAAATAAAATGAGCTTACTTTATCCTACAAAGCTTGTCGTTCATCTATCAATCAATCATTGTCTGTTACCCTACGTGGAGCATAGTCCACCGACCAGCATTCTCCAACCAACTCTGTCTTGGGCTGACCTTTCCAGTTCTTCCCAAGTGCCTGAAATCACCCCTCGGGTTATTTCCTGTTCCAAGCCCAGAAAAAGGAGGAGAGTTGGGAATTGGGTTAGTAGCCCCATCCCGTAAAAACAACCTTACCAAACAAAAGCTAACCTGAAGAAGCCATTCTGTTGTTCACATTTTGCAAGAACTTTTTAAGTTGATGTAACTACATGAAAGATGAATTCCATAACACTGACTTCACGACTAATATTGTTCATCATAAGGAAAAAAGATACTCTTTTTGTAATACATAGTTTATATGTCTTCTTATAACCACTGATTTTACTTCGATTATTAGTGAATTTATTAAACATAATATAACAGGGAGAAGGTTGAAAAAAATTATGTCGCTTAATTTAGCGCGAAAAATTCCCATTTTCTTACAGTTTGTGAAAATACGATTCTTTTAGACTATCCGACACTGTCATCAGATAAAGAGATTTCAACAGATCGAAGAAGAATTTAATGACAATAAGTATCTCAATCATATTGAACCTTTCTACCGAATGAATACCAATCAGGATTCTTAACTGATTATTTTATTATGGTAAAGTAGAAAGCAAACTATGACAGAGAATTGATTAAATAGTTTGTTTATTGGTCAAACTATTGATAAGGTTAACTGAGGTCAATTAAAACCATCGTTCTTTGAGTTGTTCCAATTTTCATTCATTTGATTATCATTTTGATGAAATTTTAACAGATTCATTCAAAATATTATGTACTAACATGATTTAAATATGTCAGATGCAAAAAAACCCAATCCCCTTTGTTTCACATTTCCATTACAATCGTTTGTTGAAGCGAAAGTTTCATTAAATCAACGGCGTGGCACTCGTAAAATACACTTATCTACTCCTATTTCAAATTGTTTATGGAGTATACCTGCACCAGACTTTAGTTTGTACAAGTGGAATTCACATCCTCCTGTAAGAAATAGTCGTGAATCTATGAAACCGAAAAGAATTAAAACAATAAAACAAGAAAATGATAAAAATAGTAATCGTTTAACAGAATCAAATTTTACTCAAGACAAAGTGGTTAACTCAAGATTAAAATTTGTCAGATCTATTAGACCTTTTACTGCCAAAATTCTCTTTGTTAAATATGGATTGTTTAAACCAGATCCATATGTTTCACCTAAACCATATGACCATCGGGGAGTAAGTATCACTTTCTGCTTTTAACTTGAACTATATTTTCTATAGTAAATATTAAACGATAATATAACTTTAGTGTATTTGATGTACGATTAACAGTGGAAACTAGGATATCTATGTTGTTCTAATTGAGACTCTTCACAGTTGAATGAACCTACATCCGGGTGTTGATGATTGCTCGGAGACTATAATCCAATACACTACGCTTCAATAACCGAAGTGTTATACACTGAGTTATTGATCAACTGTAAACCCGTCCTAATAACCACTGTATTATGTTTTCATAATGATATATAATGGCAGTAATTAACGCTTCCTTACTTTTCGAACAAGTAAAATATACTGAAATGAGAAATCTGTTGAATATATCTCATTTGATGTGCTGCTGATGTAAACGGATGTCAATCAAAACAATGGACACTTAGATATATGTATCTGATATTACAAAATGAATATGGTATAGTAAATACCAGAATATGGCTTGTGGGATAATAAGTGTACATCTGAAATAACATGTTAGCTATGGATTAAAACTGTAAATATTATTTCACTGAAGTTGAAATGTGACTAGTAGTGGAGTTTATTGACTGCGTTTTCTCCTATTGGAGACCTGTTAGCTGAGAACTTCTGCATGCAGCGCTGATATGTTTACACCATAACTCAAATTTAGCACAATTAACTTCAAATAACCTTGAGCTATCCATTGGCCAACTGAGTTGAGATAGCTACCAACTTGTTTAGAAGGGATAAAGTCATATATACAAGGTTTGAATCTTATCAATTTCGATAATGTGAACTGCAATCGATCACTCAGACGATTGTAACTGTGTATTTATTTAGTTACAAGCTTCAGTAGACTGGAAGAGCTTCTAACTTTCAAGTAATGTCGAGACAATGTGCTTAAGTTATATAAATGCTAATAAAGACCGATCAGTTGAAGTGTAAACAACTACACTAATAGCCATAATGTTCATGATAAGTTTTTATATCGTACATGTGAAGTAGTATACTTAAATGATATAAGCACATATGTCACTGGAAGTAGTATCATATCTATGCCTGTTATTCTTGATTTCGACTGGTTTATTTTACTACACAGTAAATCTGTCTTAAACTTTTCTCTCAGTGATGTTTATTACAACACTTTTCATTAGTTTCCATTGCATTATACACAAAATATCATATAAAACGTAAAGTAAATAACATCTTTTTATGAAATCTATATTTTGTTAATTTTACTGAAGTAGGGCGAGTCATTATTGGATGTAGAATTATTAATATTCTGAATCGAAGAGATTCTAATCAATATCAACACACTAGTGACTAAATTCAGAAGGCGATTTCTAGACCTCAGGTGAATAGATGCCACCAGTGGAGTTCGACTAAATTGATTATGAGGCAGTTCTTCGCCAACGCAATGAATAGGGTTTTGCAATATATAACGAATTGACTGATACTAGAAATATTAACAATAAGATACTTGTTTCATAGTTAAATGTTTAAGAGTTCTTCAAGAAACCTGATGGTTCTAGCCTAGATCCCTTGAACGAGTCCTGCATACGCAGTATTAAGAAATTTCATACTAAGAAAATACGGCTATCCAATGTTTCCTGGTTTAAAGTTGTTAATTAACTCCGGTTAAATGATAATATCAAAGTTAGAATGTAATAATATTCAAAAATCCCAACGATAAATGAACAGCTGTCTAATGCTCCTTGGTTTTTAATGGTACCCTGTCAGCACCAATCTGTGACGTATTCAGTCAACGAAAAAAATATCCAAACAAAATCTATCTAAAGATTTTTTATCACAATTACTTGATTTTCTCAACGGCGCACAGCTATAAAATTAATCTAACAAGACGGAGCATAAAAGGTATATTTAGTAATTTCAGTGAAACTCTTTAATTGATTAGATAATCTTTAGTTGTATGACATATAGTGACTATAATCTCTCATTGAAGTGACATATCACTAGTTGATAGCATCTTCGTTTAACGTACATCAACTCAGTCAATTTGATTTGCATGTATTCTGGTGTTCATGGCGTTCTTGGACTGAGATCCAGTTCTTGTATGAAAATCAACATTAGGCAGAAAGTATATCTAGCTGATAATAATAATATTATTTTCTGATGAGTTACTTATGTTCTGTCAGTGATAAGTACCAACTAATCAATGTAATCAGTTTTCAGTAGACATCTATTTTTATACTATTAATTTCAGACTTTCAAGGGCGAAGTTTTATAATATGTAATTCACATTCGGTAAAAACATCGGGATGATCTGATGGGTCGGTACCTAGTAAAATATCGTCACAGATTCAAAAAGCTGGTTTAGCTTTTGGAAACTGACGTCATCTAAGGGGCAGGTGAGATATCCGTCTATCAGTTAAAGGACAAGTATACTGAGCAGCAACTCATTTCGTAGGTTATTGGTATTCAATCATCAGTGTCTTCGAAATATCGCTCTTAGCTCCTGGAATCACAGGGTAAGTAGTAATAGGGTTAGACGCAGGGCAATAGAGATAGACGGTGAATTAGTCGATGTTGTTGAAACATGTGCTACATATTCCTAATCACCATTCACCTCGATGCGTAGTGCTGTTTGATATTCTAGTAAAACAGAAGGAAGAGATGGTTGTCAGACCAGAACATGGTATCAGTCCACAAAGTCGCTGTTTGTTGGTTTGAGTCGTGTTGAAAGATGGAGACTTTCTGGTTAAAGTCCGCATATATATATATATATATATATACCAATGTCCCAAATATAGATAGGCGCAAAGAGATAAGAACTGGATAACCAATGACAAACAACAAATGAGCTCAGCCTAATATACTTCACCAAGACAATGTGATGAAGGAAATGAATATGAAGACACACACGGATGGGGGAGGGAACACGTGAATTACAAGAGAGGATAACGCGTCCATAAAACGTAACAAATAAAGGTACACATTAGTCACATGTTTCTCTAGATTTACTTAAACAAAATATTGGAGATTACCACAGTTACTTTCTAGGTTTCTGAGCAATTAGTTTATATCTCTTATGTTCGACTCCCAACTATTAAAATATACCACTTATTCATAACATAAATAAATAAATTATAAATAATATAATGTAATATGATATAATATTATATATATATATAATAAATATTGAGAAAAATCAAACACCTAAGATAGTATAACTATCTTATTTATGCAATTAGTTTCTAAGTTTTCTCAGTATAGTGATACTGAGTGATAATGAATAAACGGACATTGAATAGTATTTCACTGTCGGTAACTACATCATATGTTGATTTTGATGTTTGACGCTCTAAGCTGAATGGTTGGATTAAAGCGCTTTCATTGTGGCACTTGACAACAACAAGGGGAGTTACTTTTGGAAAATGTAGGCTTTTTTCCGATTACTCCACAAGTATTTAGTCGGTCTGTTTTAATAACCTGGCCTTTAATTGATTAACCTCACCTGTCGTTTCTTTGCAAACTGACTGGTCCAGCCGACTTCTGATAGCTAATATAAACACAACAACACATAAAAATAATAAAAAACACGAGGATAACCAGTTAGAGATATCAGGATTAGATTCATCAGAAAGCAATAACCTAATCTTTGTGAAATAGTCCTAAAAATTTCCATTTCTATTCAAAGTAATAGCTGACAATGTCGTTAAGCACAATAGCGAAAACTTCTCAATTAAATCATCTATCGCAGAGAATCTAGCATCACCAAAAATCACACCCATCAAGATATATATTATTTAAATGACACTAATTAATCAATTTAAAATTGCACTAATATAATTGACTAGAATATAAGGATGTAAACAACCTATTATAAATGTTGTTCTGAACTCTCCATTTTCAAAGGTGTAAGATAACTTCAAATTGTTTACAGTATTGTTTACTTGAAAAAGTGGCGAAACATTTAGGTGACTATATGCAGTGTTCTTGACAGCACTTTAAATAGCAGTCACAGAGTAACCGAGTAAGAACTAAGAAGTAATAGTAGTATAATTAATGTATTGACCAGTAATGGGATCATAGGCAGTTAATAGTTAGTATACAAATGGCTAGCAATCCATGTGTCAGTAATCAAGAGGATAGGTAATATAACAATATATATATATATATATATATATATATATATATATGCATTAAGGTGTAATCACTGATTATAACCCATGTCTTTTCGTTCAGTGTTGAATTAGTAATAATTTTCATATTAATTCCAGTTGACGCCTACAAATGAGAGTGAACATCCAAAGTTTATTACAGCGTATGATAAAGATCCAATGAAACTGAATTTACTCAAGAGAACAAGACAACAGAGTAAGTTTATATGACAAATAACATTAATTATGTATATTAGTATGGGGAACTAATTGTGACGAAGTTATACAAAGAAAACTACCAAATTTTTTTGTGACGCCATTAAAACAAAATAAACAATGGGAAAAGGAACTCTACTTACCAAAAGATCCATATCCAAATAGAGAGAAATGTTTCACAGTAATCTATTTTCATCATATTATTATTGATTTATTTTCATTTTTACAATAGAGACATCGTCTTCAATTTCGTGATTCACATGAAGTTTTTCTGGATAAAGTTAGTACAAAGTTGGAAATAATGTGGAAAAATCGAAATCATTCAAATGAATTGTTCAGAAAAAATACAATTGCATAAATAAAGAACTATTCTGGAATTAGAATTCATTTCGTTTTGTTCGAAGTTCAAAATGAATTTAGTTTATTGACAATAAGACAAATATTCAGTTGTCATTTACAATATGGTCATGTTGTAAAGTATTAATAATGCATTGATTTATTTTGAGGAAATATTTCCTATTCAGTACGGAAACTTAAAGGTCTATGTAGATGAAGTAGATCGACAGATATAAATGAATACGTTGATACTTAAGACTTCAGATACAATTTCCTGATTATTGATTAGGTAACAGACAAAGAATATACAAAGTGTAATGACACCAGTTACACATCAGTCTTACGCAACAGACAAGGTGAAATCACTCACAAATAAAAAAAAGAGAAGAATGTACAAGTTATAACTTTCTGTCCACTAAACTGTGATATACCACCTACCTGTTTATGCTATAATATAGAAGTCATGGTTCACATAAGCTGGACTTATTAGGTCATTCATTACAAAAATATCTAGGGAAGCATATTGCAAAAATGCTGGTATCAAGAAGTAGCAATAAACTCTAATATAAATTGTTGTAATGAACGAAGAACCGTTTTTGTACTTAAAATCGAATTTCCACTACATAGATTTCAAGTTCCCATTTAAACTTATAACATAATTAATTAGATATACTTAACTATAAGCATAACAGTTCATTTTGATCGTTAGATGTAGAATGCTTTTGTCGGAATGCATAATCAAGGTGCCTACTAGTTATAATGTATAAAATAAAACCGAGTTTCTGTGTGTGTGTGTGTGTGTGTGGCGAGCTTCATTGTTACTGGGTTATCTATACTTAACTATTCCTGTTGTCTTTGGAACCAATAGCAGCTAAGGAATAGTATTGAAGGTAACTAGAGCGATTTTTAAATGTCCGTGATGAAAAAACATTTTACCCAATCAGCATTGACTTAAATAATCTTTCACAAACGAGTCAATCCGGTTCTAACCAGTTAGAATGCAATATTTGTAAAATAAACATTTGATAGAATTGATGTGGCTTGTGGAGTTTGGCGATGAGTTTTAATTGGTTGGATTCGTCCCATACTGAATGAAGCAGATTCCTGGTTTTTAGTGATACCCTGCCAATATTAATCTGTGACAAATTCAGTCAACTAAAATAATTAATCGGCAAAAAGATAATTTAAAGAATGATATGTTGTACATTAGTATTCATATATGATAATAAAATATAGTAACAGTTGATTAGACATCATAGCAAAAGGTAGGAAGTTTGTGTTAAGTTGATAACCATAAATAATCAAACACAGTAACAAAATTATTATTTAGACTATCCTAGTGAAGGAAAAAATTTCTGGAGTGACGTTAAATAAAGAACATTAAGAAAAGATAATACCGTAGAGATAAATAGATCGAAAGTAATAACTATGGGGTTTAATTATGTAATAAAATAAGCAAGAAAATGAAATAGATTTGAGAAGTTGATTGAAACTGTAACTGTAATGTTTGTATGTTTTATTTTTAAAAAAACGGTAACAATTACCAAATTAGATTGCTTTTGAAATATCAGACATTGTTTAATCATTGCATTTATAAGTCTGTTTAACACTATCATAATATGCTTGTAACGGTCTAACTTACGAACTCACATTCGTTAGTGATTAGATTAATAGATACTTTACATACTCTTCATTTTGGCTTTTAACATACATCGATTATTGTTCTCGCTTAGTTGATGTTAGTCAGCGGAATAATGAAGCGTATAGTTGCTGGAATATAATATAAGAATCATGCAACCTACTCATAACCTTAATATTACTAAACACTGTTCCACTCACTAGCCACTAAAATACAATCATAAATAATTTTTATTTAATCGGAAAAAAGGAAGAGATAACATGTAAGCATTTTATAAAATTAAACAAGATTGTATAAATTAGAATAAATTCATAATCTAAGGAACAATATGCAAGAAATCTAGGTACAGTCCACTGTTAACAATGATACTCAAGACTAAAATAGTTGGAATAATCTTCCACAACACAATCCTGAAAGTTCAACACTACACATCCCAATAGTGTAGTTATATTAACGGGTTAAGTGCAGTTGTTCTGTACAAAAAATTATGGGAACAAATTATTACAAATCTTCAAAATTACGGTCACCATGAGTTTATAATAAACGACCAAATAAAAGGTAATAGCTGAACCAAAGTGGTAAGGCGAAAGACAAACGAACCAAGAGTAAAGGTTAAACATACTGAATAGATCGAAATCCAGTTATAATAAACACGTTTGTAAGAACAAATCACGCAGAATTAGGTGCTTTACACATTTGCCGAAACAATTATATTTTGACTAGGGTTCAGGACAGGGCTAGTTTAAGTTTGGTAAAACTTTTATTTTTAGTAATAATATAATAAAAAAAAATAATACTTTATTTCATTATATTAGAAGAAAGTCATTTCTACAGACAGCGTTAACAAAACATAAGAGACCATTTCCAGATTAAGCTGTTGTATAAATGAATTGTGTTGTTATAAATAATTGTTCGAGGTTATAATTTATGACAAGGTAAAACGAGACATCCAGGTATGTGGATGATGTTTATAAATAAGCAGTCGTTTATTTACATACGGATACAGTAAATGAAATCTCATGAAATATGAAATCTCAAATTATTAAGGGAAATGAAATACTACAAAACAGATTGCAGTATTTTATAAAAAATGATATGACAGCTGTATGTTTAGGACTGTGGTAGTGGTGAGAGGGAAGGGGGAGAATATTGGTTACTGAAAGCGGCTAGTGTAAAGTCAACCTTGTCGAGAAAGCCAATGAAAGTTCAAGTGATTAATTTTACCAACAATTTTCAGGGTCTTGTTATGCGTATAATGTTAATTTGTGTGCTATCTATCGTTTGTTTGGTATGAACATAAAACTTTATGTATTTACCACTAAAATATCTACTCTGTAATGTCAGCGACATTCATTTCTTTGATAATTTCATGGCTTGTAGTCTCAAAACATGTGTTATAATAAAAGATTTTTTATTGGCTGTAACACTTATGGCTCAAGCTTGCCTCTTCACTATGCTATAGCAGCGATATCAAGTTAATGTATAGGTATACCTGTTACTCGTAACAGGTTTGGCTTTCAAAGAGCTAGACATATCTAATGCAAATACACCCACAGACTTGGAGTGCAAATCTCTTGACAGTAGTAATTTGTGCTGTCTATATAGTACCATTTTAGTGGAATTTTCTATTTACCGTTTACTTTAATCACATCGCAATAAAAGTGTTTGGATATACATATATGCTTTGTACTGGAGTTTACGCTATAATGATTTTAATGATCCTGATTTTGAAATGGATCTGAAGTGTATCCTGTATACGACCGAGTTACCCCAACGGTATATCCAGAGTAGTTTTTGACTACTAAACACACACAACTAGATAGAAGTCAGAAAACGGTGATGGATAAACAAGGAGATATTTAGTAACAAGTAGAACGTAAACGGGATTGCGACGTCTACGCTTGCCGGACTATTGGAAGAGTTGCTTTCCACAATGCATCGTGTCGTGATCTGGTGATGACATCTGGCCTAGAGCTTCTAGCTTATCGTTCCCACAAAAACAAACATATTAAGTGAGCATCAGTGAGGATGGCCTACACAACTATTTATTTTACCACTACAGATCTCGCATATATGAAAAGCATGTGACAACTAAATATATTTTCTGGGTACTACTAAGAAAATAATAATTATTAGCTTATATAATGGAACTCATCACTTTTCGTCAATTTTCATGATTATGAGAAAGCATGTGACAATGTAGACAGAAGAATGTAATTAAACCTTATTTGACACGATGGTGTATCTGATAAGACAGTCAATATCATTTAAATTTCTCATGACGGACTACACTACTAAATCTTAGATGGAGAGCAGCTCACATATTTATTCCAAGTGATGACCAGCTTAAAATAAGATTATTTACTCTAGCCCTATTTCTTTATTTTGATAGTTGACTGAATCTCGTAAACCTTAATACTTCAGGGGATGCACGAAATACAATGGACAGCTTGCATACAGCTGTGTAACAGTGTTGAAATTATTGTGTATGTCGTTGTTCATAGACTGTGTTTTCTTTCAATTGCAGGGCGACCAAATATAAACGTTTCGGAAGGAGAACAGCAGGCCCTGCGTGCACTGAACTTGCAAGATGACTTATAAGACTATTTTGTAAACAAGCCATCCCTTCTGTACAGCCCGCGAAATTTAATTTTAAAATAATAAATGCTGTGGCTACCACTCCGTGTTCTCTCTTGGTGTGAAGCTCTTGGCTAACATTGTGTGTTGTGATTCCAGGTCTTCGCTGCCCTTCAGTGAATGCTGATTACACGTGTTATAGCTGGACGATTTGAACTTCGCAGATGACCTAGCTCTATGATCACGCACTCAGCAATAAATGTAGATGAAGACAGACTATTCATGACCATCACCTGCAGCAGCAGGCCTCAACATATACAAGGGTTAAAACAAGCTCTTCGGATACGAAACACGGAGCACTAACCCAATTAAATTTTACGGAAGGGCTTTGGAAGATGTAGAAACTTTTACTCGGCTGGGCCGCATCATTGTTAAACAAGTGGAGGTAACGATACAGATTTGTAAGGTAAGGATAGAATTTTTACAGTTAAGGAAGTCGAAAGTTGAAACAACTGTTGTCCAACACCAACGATAAAAATTTACAATACAAACGTCATGGAAGTTATGTTACATGGCGGGGAAACTTGAAGAACTACGAAAAGCATCATTCAAAAGACAAACATTTATAAATAGCTATTCACTTTAGATACATCTGGTCCGTTGATCAGACACCATCAGAGCATGCTTATGAGGCAGAGAACAAACCAACTTACAGCAAAGAAAGAAATTAGGAAACGACGCTGGTGGTGTGTAGTACACATATTGAGGAAACCAAAAAAATGTGTCACATGACAAGCATTAACTTTGGATCCTCAAGACTAAAGGAAAAGAGGAAGACCCAAGAACACATTGCTCGGAGAATCAAAGACAGATATGCAGAAAATAAATAGCTTTTGGTCCTAAGTATATTTCACAATTGTAAGACAAATTTGTTTTGATATGAACTACAGTCCATAACAGTATATTGAGACAGTAACCCTGATCTGAATGAATGACGGAAATCTTAGACACCGAGATTGTCGTCCTACTCTCACACGCCTGCCTTGTGAATCTTAATTCCTAAGCTCTATGTGAGAGAATATTTAAGCCAATAACCAACCAGTCAAACTACATATCATTCCTCAAACTAAACCTGACCACATACAGAACTAATAGGAGAAATAACATTTACACAAAAAAGCATAATAATGACTACGAATTGACGGAACAGATAAACAATTAATAGTTTATAGGAGCCGTAATTATCCCTGAGTATAACAACTTCTATATTGTACATATGTATATTAGTATATATGCTACACATTAGATTGGATATATCTAAATTTTGGCGACTTGTTCGGTTTCTGGTAGTTTGTGCACCTTAATCTGTTTCAACTACACCCTTGTCTAAATCGTCGTTATTGACTTCTCTATATACTTGTGATACGCGTATGTATGTATGTATGTATATTGAGTCAACGGGTATGGAAAAATTCAGATGCCCTCTGGATGTATGTGTAAGAAACGTTACATAGGTCGGCGCTTTCACATAAAAGTTGTTATTGTTGAATGGAAAATAGTATAATAATGATTCATCTGTCTAGTATGAGGTTAAGCAATCAAAACATGATAATAATGAAAAGTAAATAATCCATTTACATGTAGTAAATATAAAGTAGTTTTCTAAAAGACAGTTACGAAAGTTAGCCAATCTTCTTAAATCACTCAATATAACCAAACTGTATAAAATACGTTAATAAGCTTTAATGTCACACTTAGAAAACACTGATACACTACACTTTGTCTAAGCATCATTATTTACATACTATAACTTAATCATATGATTCAGGTTATGCAAGATCTGAACAATAGGTTTCGCATTAGATAACAACTTCATGTATCAAACATTCACCAGGACCGTGCCTATTTTAGTTTAATTCGTGTAGTAGTATATTATCTGACTCCAAATAAAGTTATTAAAATCACTGATAATTTGTAGAAATCGTAATTACTTATGAGCCCGACAACTTTGTATTTAGCATTTCTATGTTGATATGTATGTCTAACGTGGGACCGGACAAGAATAGAAATATTTAGATATTTACTTGATTTCCGGTTACTTGCGCATTTTAATCACTTCCAACTCCACCACTCTTCAAATCCTCTATATTGACTTCTGTTGAATATTTGTAAAGAGTCAAAGGACATACAATGACTTGAATGCTCTGTTGGTCTATGGGTAACGAACTGAACATAGGTTTATGTTTTCGTCTAAAACGCATTCACTGATAAGTTAGTTTTCATTATAAATTGACATCAATTAATGAACCACTACAAACCAAGAAACCCTGAATGTACGTTTCCTCTTGATCCCAAACAGCATAGAAACCTGAACTTCTAGGTCTCTGTTGTTGAGAATCACATTTTATTCTAACATGCAATCATGTTTGAGGGTGTAAGAATTTGATCCGTCTACACCAGAACTTAGTATTAACAGATTTACTAACGTTGTTACAATCAAACTCAATATTAGCAATTATCCTTATGTGTGAGTTCGCATGTTGGTGAGTGTTGGTAGAATGAGGGACATAATCGTATTAATTATTATGTAGAAGATATCTAGCAGAGAATGTTTGATTAAAAAAAATTCAAAAATGCCTTCAGGATAATTATATACCTCATCATTGTAAACAAGAGAATTTAGAGTATGCTTGTTGTTTACTAGTCGTTTTCTAAAAATGAAGGTCGTTAAACACTACCTGAAAGGGCCGGAAACTGCGACAAGTTACTTTAGCCTAGCCTTGTTGTGATGAGAGGATGTTAGGTCGTATGTGTCAATAATTACACAGTGCTCTAAAATCACCATGTACAAAATGTCTGAGGAAGTATCTTAGCTTGCATTAGAAGCGCTACGGGCTAAAATAGTGGCTACTTTGACGTCATATAGTCTGTTTTGAAGAACAACACACGAAGAGACAAACGTCACGGTCTTTGTAGAAAATACACACAGTATGTTGAAAATTGTCAGTTGTAACAAAGTCCATCATGACAGGTGGATTAACACAGGTCTTAGTCGACAGTATGATAGTCCCTGAACACCAGAGGGGAGATTATGGTTATGATGTTTAGCGCAGCGAGATGGAGTTACAGTCAAAGCGCCATTTTGTGAGCCTAACTAGCTGATTCCAGGGCCACATGTACTTTAAGGAGATTAATACTGTTACATAAAGTTTTAGGATGTTGTGACTCCTCACAGGATAGGTGACACATTATCGCCAACCAGCAGTGGTAATGGTGTACAAAGGATCAATGGGCCTAGGTGGGCCAGAATACGTAATACAATTTATGTCTAAAAGGTTGAGGTAGCCACAAATGATCATATGGTCATGTGGAAAAGAAGAAGCTACTTCAGTAATACGTGCAACAGAAAGTGTGTCGTCTAAGATTCTAGGAGGTCCGTATATTCAGTCAACTAATAGTGTACTCGTCAGATTATTAGTGACCCATATGGACTCACGTCTATAACAGACGGATATTTATTAATTTATTTTAATAACAAACAGCTTATTTAGGATAAATGCTGTAAAGAGATCGTTTCGGGTTTAATCAAAGAAGTGTACGTATACAATGGTTAAAATGGGTTTGCAAAGGGGGGAGAAAATTCAGAATAAAATGCCAGTGTGCACCATATATAAGTGATATTAAGAAAAGTGATGCTGGATGATGGAAAATTCTGAATAAAATGTGTACGTATAATTAAATCTGTAATGCTAAAAATTAATCGATATTTATAACAAATACAATGTGAATAAATTTATTAGATAACTTGTATTCTCATACTAATTGAAAGATAAAACTATGAAAGTGTCAACGAAATTATAAATGGCCGCATGAATGATGATGGGAAATGGAAAACACTTTCACAATTTGAGAGTATCCACTATTGGACGAGTGATGTTATAATAGTAAGATACAGCATATTTCCAATAGTTTAGATAAAGCTGGAACATTGTAATTTTCACTGGAGCTACATCAATCTGTACTACTGTCGCGATGAGCTAATACGAATTCGTGGTTTCGGAGAAGAATTGTTCGTTTTCTCAAATCACAAAGGAAAGCTTGGCATAGGTGATGGATCTCACGAAAGGCCTCTGGTCACGATTCGTATTTACAGATAGGGAACATACTGACTAAACGGGTTGTCGAAACACAGACATCCCGGATCACGCAGTATTTCTTGACTTAGTGGAAGCGCCTAATATAATACCTTATATCTCCCTAATTCACGTATCAGCCACACCAGGCCTTACAGATCTACCCTCTGGGAAATAAGTCATGTATTGAAGTGAACAGGTCGCACTAAAGATGGAGAACGTCTAAATCTGGAGTATGGAAAGGCTCGATTCTCGACCCACTGTTGTTCCTAATTTTCATAAACAATGTCCCATTAAACACTACTTGTCAGTTCTTATTCACACAAACGACTCTAGGCTATGGAAAGTTATGCAGGATTTCAGAGATGTAGAAGACCCACAAAAGAGCCTGATTTAGATAGAATGTGAACGGGAGGTAACGACTCGATCCTCAACACCCAGAAATGCGATGTGGTGCATTGCCGCACCCTAGATTGTGCCCAGCCGAGCTACTACCAAAGTGTGAAACGAATAATAAGTACCACAAAAGAATGCCACCTAAGCTTATATTTTATCGACTAACTGGAGACGAGGGAAGACTACCAAGTGGATGGCACAAAAGCTGACGCCACAACGCACCGCGTTTACCCGTTACTGGGTATATTGACACCATATCCGTTTCTAGTGATATTTGGAAAGCACATAAGGTCGCACTTGGAAATTCCTAACATGATTCCCCCCACTCTAAGGAAGAACGTTAACCTCTTGTATAGGGTACAAAGGCAGGACACAAAGTGGGTAACTAGACTCAGCAACAAGCAATTCCCTGACTGACTAGGGTAGGTAGGGTTGTTTACCTTGAATTAAAGGTAATTGAGGGGCGACTTAATCATGGTCTAAAAAACACATCAAAGGATTGAAACATGGATGAGGGCCGATTACCTATTATTAAGGGTTTGTTCCACTTGGAACCCACTGCATAATGAAGTAACTGCGGCCCCTCCCATCCACATTAGAAAGTTTCAGAATTAAGCCCGCTGATTATATGTTCCATTATCGCGTGCCAAAAGCCTCTCGGAACAGAAGCTAAACAATTGTGATTAGTTTTCCTGGCTCCCTTTAAATTATAGCTATTTATCACTTTCTCAAATTTTAGACGTCTGCTCTTTTCATCCTACAGTAAACTTTTAATCTTTATTCATTGGCCAGACTATCTAAGATTGCAAACGAAGGGACGAACGCTAATTTACTCGTGTGTATAAATGTTTGTGGGTGAATAATGTACACATATATACCTTGAAAAATAGTATAAATGTTGTAAAAAATTAGAATTAAAAATTTAAGTCAAAAAATATTATTAAATAGCTAGCTGATACTGTTAGTTATAAGCCAGTAGTGCAGCTAGCAAATGATTGGAAGAAATAAAACGGCCAAAGCCAAAACATTCAGCAAGCGAGAGCCAAGAAATCTATTAGCTTATAACAGCACACCACATAGGTATTGGATATTGAATGTAGCGGCATAATTGGCTTTTATGTTACGCTTCTGAAATTGAAGTTTCTTGAGTGGTATATTTACTCCTTAATTTGACATCTAAACTTAATGTCAGCCTACAGCAGTTTGCTGTCAGGTCATGCCTACCGAAAGCTTCCCGGTGAAGAAAGGGTTGATCATTCTTTGGCTTCTCATGTGACATATGGGGGTCATCATTTGTCTGGTGTAATAGAGGTTTGATTTTCATATTGTTTATTTAAAAGCTAACGAATTTTCAAGTGGTGTTTATTGCCCTGACTAACGAATCGGGTTCCGTTCGTACACCGAACTTTTTTCGAAGTTCAGAAAAGAAACGATATCTTTTAAAGTTTCCATTAGGAACAATCCGAAACATTGATCAAAAGTCTAACCAAGGAAGTATCTCACTCCATATTAATTGTAAAGATATCAGGGAACTAGTGTTTACTTTTGCAGTAATTACAATGTACTTTCACAATATTTCCTAGGACTGTGGACGAACCAATGAATTCCTTGAGAATCTTAAAGCATACGCGTTTCCTGCACTTTCTAAAAAAACGTTATTTGCTTATTTATATGGGGCAAAGTGCATCGCAAACAACATTTTTGCAACGGACGGTTGGGATGTGTATAACCCAGAAGAGGAATATCATCGCCAGAACATCTTTACCAACGGTTGGCGGATTACGAAAGCGAGTACTTGTTTTTTATTTACTTTCTTTACATGGATAATGAGCAATGAATGCGCCGTATGTTATAAAGTAAACTGATTAACTAGAACTTCTACTGAGCAGGCAAAATCTACTGGATTATTAAACTAAGTATGCAGAATATTCTGCATATTTCGTTCTATAACATATTTTAGGTTTAGTCATATGTTTCTAAATGTCGCAGAACTATGTGATTTCCATCTATTCCAACATTCTTGCTAACTATTTTGTAAGTAATTAATGTGTATTTCCGAATCTTGACCTGAACGTTCAACTTATCAGGATTTCTTAGCCCACTTGAATCTACGTATTGTCAACTTATGCCACCATATATTTTGTCACGTCCCTCATTGCTTACGTAATATCTGATAAACGATAACACGGATCTTTTAATAGATATTAATCCAATTTTCAGTAACCTGTACTACTACGAAATAATTATGAAGTATGTAAACTAGTTAACATTATAAATGAATATAAATACTACAGTACCTACAATATTCTTGAATTTAAATGGTTATATTTGTACCATTGTATGTTTTAGTTGTCACTTGAGTTTTGCAGCTGCGGGTATTAAGTTAACAAAATGTGTATATGAGGTGTTTTACAGTTTAAGCGGTCTCTCAAAACTTGCGAATTCTTATGCATGTGCTGCGATACATTTGTGAATAGACTAAATAAAGTATCCAGTCACTTTTAAAAGGAGAACGTATCAATAGTAATACATTGTATGTACATTTTATGTGATTTGTATGCAATTTGTTTACTTACACTTTCTTTAGAATAATTGCGACTACCGATAGTTTACTTCATACTTCGTTGTTGGAAAGCTGTAGCTATGTCTTATTTCTAAAATTTCCTTGACAAAATTTAGGAAGTATTCTTTTTGTAAATTTAATTTTCAAACACAATATTTCCAAAACTAACTGTTTCTTATACCATAAATTACAGATCAACACAGATTATAGGCTATGTGATACATACCCAGCTATTTTGGCTGTCCCATGGGAAGTAACGGATGAACTTCTGGTTGCATGTGCACCTCACCGTAGCCGAGGTCGTATACCTGTTCTAAGCTGGTTACATCCTGAGAGTAAGGCAAGTCTAACCAGAGCAAGTCAACCTCTTGTCGGTGTCCAAGGTCGCCGCAGCTCTGATGACAAAGAACTTGTTCGCCAGCTTAGGATAGCCAACGCCAATGCAAATAACCTCTTGATTTTCGATGCTCGTCCACAGGTAAGACATCTAGTTGTTCTTTGCGTGATGATATGGATAATATTTCTTTGCTTGTCACCATTCCATAGCAGCCAAGCTGAGACGGGATTTGTGCATTCCTAATTGAGTTGGTTACTCATAGTTAAGTTTCTATTACAATAAGGATCTGCATATATGTTTCTTGTTTATGCTGGAATAAAATGTTCTTGAAACCATCTAGCTATAGTGTCTCTCAGCATATTAAAAAGCAACTGATATGAATTTAGTTCCTATCTCAACTTTATTCTCACTTGTGATATACGCTGTGAAACACCAAATGATATTGAAATTCAAGGTTTTTAGACAATCGTTTTGATAAAAGGTAAACACATGTATAGTTTTAATTGTAGAAACCCACTCGATTTATACTTTTAAATTACCTTATTTCCAGAAACATCTATGATAATAAGTGTAATGTAATGTCGTAGTCCAAAGAGTTGCCTTTCTCACTTGACCTTCGAAACGCCATTGAATAAATACGTGTGTGAAGTGTACATTTCTCGGAATAATGTCACACTACCAATGCCGACAAACTGTCATCAGTTACTTCATTTCTGGAGTGCTACCACACACGAGGGAGTGTGATATTGTCTCATTATTTGATGTTGCCCAAGTCGATCGTCTAGCAACCAATACCTTTACGTACCGCATGCACTTTGCAATTGAAAAGTTTAGAATATACCTATAAAAATATCGTAACCTTATCTACACTTGGCTGTGTGACTTTAGAAATGCTAAGTGTTGTAATCAAGGGCTTTTCTCAGCCCTGACAGAAGTTTAACAAATCAAGTCTGTGCTTATGTAGCGATATTTGAAGCCAGCTATAATTACTCAGTAACCTCATGAAGTTAGTCTAGCCATGCACAGTCAGATGTGCGACGCTATAGTGCAATCAGTTATGGTTCATATCAGTCCAGCCTGGCCTCTCTTTGCGCTTAGGATGTTTGGCAACTACGTTTCGGATCATCATTTCTTCCGAATAACCTGCATTTGATAGTAGCATGTTTCGATACGATAGATAAAACCATTAAACTAATAGTGTTTTCTGCAAATGCTAACTTTGGGAATGTAGGTAGATTTTTATTTGCTGTCCCAACAGCTCCTATATTGTGCATTACTTTCTAATGTCGCAATTGAGTGAAAAAACCAGAGGCAGTTACCATACGACAAGTGTTCGTGATGTATCAGGATTTTAACCTGCATGTTGGGCATATAGTTGCTACATCATACTTTACAATAACATCGGCAGCTAAAGTAATGTAATAATTTGAGTCATCAAGTCTACAGTGTTTTTTGTGCAGTCCAGATAAATGAGCCTTTGTGGGATATTTTTGAAGTAAGTTATAGCCTACACATAGTAAACATACCTTTGTAGTATTAGATCCATAAAAAATCGAGTAGGTCAGTCCATTCCAATGAAAGCGTGAACATGAACTAGTCAGGATTGTATCTGGCTAATAAATAATCTTTTATCTATAGGATAAATATTCTGGAGGTCGTGCTAAATAATGTTAAGGATTCATTTTTAATGAAGCTGCTGTTTCTTATGATTCTTGAAACAGAAATAAAAAATGCGTTAATAAACTGTCATTTTGACATGTTGCTCTTAATTGTCAGCATAGCTCCAAGTTCAATGTGTCTATTTTGTCAAATAGATATTTATTATTCCCATCATATATGGTTGCCTCATTACAGTGTGATCTACCTAGAAAAATTGTGTCATTTCAGTTGCGATTGAAAATATTAGTCTCTAAATCTCTTAAAAAACGATATGAACCCTATAATTTTCAATACTGATTGTTTTAGGTGAATGCAATAGCGAATATAGGCGTTGGTGGAGGTGTAGAAAACCCAGCTTATTATGAAAATGTTCAATATATGTTCCTAAATATACAAAACATTCACGCGATGCGAGCTGCATTGACAAAAGTTTTTGAAGCCTGTTTTCCGTTACCAGATGATACACGATGGTTTAAACAACTAGCGGATTCCAAATGGCTTTATCATATAAAGCAAATAATTTTCGCTGCAACCAGCGTAGCTGATAAAGTAAGTTCGATTACAAATGTATTCTGAGCTTAACGTTACGTTTTTAATGGCATAAGTTATTTACATAACAACTATATTTTGAAGAAAATTGTTACTTTTTACCTATACTGTCAGGCTCCAAACACGATAAAGGACGGAGCCAGACCAGATGTAGAATAAGAAAGTCTGCGAAACAATTGTGAGCAGTGGTGGGTAACATAAGCAAAAGAGATAGGAAAGGCAGCGGCGATAGGTAACACTAGACAATTTAAAATTTAAAAGTCGTGTCAGTCTCTGAAAAAGACCAAATATATATATATCTGCACTCAGCCTAGACGTTTAGAACGATGAACGGTACACTCTAAAGAGCAGTCCAGTTGATTTTCAGCCACTTTACAACTGTCCGCTGTCCCCAAACAGCGTGAGTGGAAAATCGATATGGAAAATCTCTCAAAGTTAGAAAATCCATGGCTAATTTGAAGCGAGGAAGAGCAATGGATCTGAATGGATTGATTTCAGAGGTCTTTAAGGATAGTGTTTCAGCTTTAGCGATCGGGTTGACTGATATTGTAGCCAGAGTCAGAGAGCTGAACGTAACCCCCCCCCCATCTGACTGGTGTCGATCTCCCCAGTGTAAAAGAATGGGTCAAAGTCGTCTTGGGATAGCCATAGAGGAATTGGTTTGATTAATATAGTGTCTAAAATACCAACTTCAATAATCATTGGACGCCTAACAAGGGCTTATGAGTTGCAAATGTGAGAAAACTAGGTAGGTTTTAGGCTTCGTTGTGATTGCACCGACGAAATATTCACAGTCCGTGAGGTTAGACATGCTTATCGGCATTCGACAGTGGTGGTTCCTCTAGACTCGGATATAATATTTGACCCTGTGAACTGAGAGACCCTATATTAGTACCTATCACTGAAAGGCGTACCTCAGTAGTGCATAAACCTTGTGAAGGCTCTTTACTTGAACACAACCAGTCGAATCAGAGCGTATGGCGAACTATCATTTAAACTTGTAACCTAATGTGATGTCCGCCAAAGCGGTCCACTGACCCTATTTTTATTTAAGTTCATAATAAATTTACTGTCGAAAGTAACGCTCGCGTTGTCTAAATTCTCAAGAACTGATTTCCTTCTAGGTTCACTGATTGGCTTAGAATACGCAGATGACATAGTCCCGCTCGACGAAGACGCTGATAAAATGTAGCCTTTTAATAGTGTTGAGAACAATGCGTTCCCACCTCCTCTGAAAACAAATTGTTGCTTCAAGACTGGTCTCCGTCATCGCCTGAAGCAAAGATGGGGAGTGAAACAGTTGAGCTTGTTGACCACTTCACTACGCTGTAGTTCATTCTGGATGGATATGAAACGTGGCCACTAAGAGTAAATGCCATCCGTAGGTTGTTGATATTTGATCATAGATGTTTTTGAAATATTGCTCGCGTTTGCTGCGATCACTGGACAAGTAGTAATTAGGTTAGACGCAGGGTATCGGGGTAGATGGTAAATCACTTGATGAAGTTTTGAATGTTTATCGACTTAGCTGGTTGAAACATGTGTTACGCATGCTTAACCACTGTCTACCTCGATGCGCGATGCTGACTGATAATGCAGTAGGATGAAAAAAAGATAGGAATGACCAATCTAATACATACTCACTGACTACTGGTTTGAATCATGCTGGTAGATGCAAGCTAATTGATTAGGGTCCGTGTGAATGATGGTCCAGAAACAGTCTCGGTGACGCAAATGTATTCACTCTTTGTCCTCCCTTAAATCGTAAGCATAAAATTATTTTACACCTTTCCATCAACTAACTCCTCATTTTGTACCATATTTTATGTTTGCACTTTTTTTCTTACTACCGTTAAATTAACTTCTACTTTGTTAATTTGGTGTTGCTGAGGTGTGGCAACATGGACCGATGCACGTATGTACCGGGTTCTAATTTGTACATACATACATCTACTTAATGGCCTCTTAGATACTAGGTGCTAGCAACTAGTGATATAATAGTTAAACGGTCATGCTGCGGAAATGAAGCAGTGCTCAGTACTCTACTCACTTGTTTGAACAACAAGGTAATATCACTAACACCTACACCTGAAGTGTAGAGCCAAGTACACTAATCGGTGTCTGGGAAATGAATTAAAAAGATGTTGCGATAACTATATATTTGATATGCATACCTATCTTTTCAAAATGATGCACGTGTTTACTAGAAACTGAAAATTTTATTGTCATACAACGCCAGCTGCATTTTATATTATATGCGATTGCACAACTTTAACATAATTAAAACTCCACACAGATTTTCTTCGCTTGATTTTTCAAATCACTTTGTATTTAAGTACGACTTCATTCTCAATGATTACGAGTCACCGGGGGAAGTTTGTATATTATCATATCGTAAGATTGTGGAAATGACTAATACTCTATTCACAAGAGGACCAAGAATATATGCAAAATATGTTAAGGCGAATTCAAGCAGCTAATAATCACAACATAACTTAGTTGCTGGTGTTAGCCATTTGTTAAAATCCAATTCCAAGAAACCAAAAATCTTTAAATGTAAACTATTTTTGGCATAACCGCATAATTGTTGTTATTTTCGTTAATGTTTAATTTTAGATTGAAAATCATAAAACATCAGTGTTGGTACATTGTTCAGATGGCTGGGATCGAACAACTCAAGTTACATCTTTAGCGATGTTAATGCTGGATCCATACTATCGCACAATACGCGGATTTGAAGTGTTAGTTGAAAAAGAATGGTGTTCATTTGGTCATAAATTTGCACAGCGCACTGGTGGACCTACTGATGGTGGTATTCATTTACCTCCAAGCTTATTAAGTTCTGTTGTTAATGAAACCGGTGGAGGAGGAGGACGACCATCTAGTGCTGAAGAACGTTCTCCAGTATTTTTACAGTTTATTGATTGTGTGTGGCAGACAATTCAGCAATTTCCCCACTCATTCGAGTTCAACGAAAGATTTCTCATAACAATAATGGATGAGTTATATGCTGCGCGATTTGGAACATTTCTTTTTAACTCGGAAATGCAAGGACGCGATCATGGTGTGCGTGAAAGGACAATATCACTATGGGCATATATCAACGCAGATATCCAACTGTATCAAAACCCACTGTATACTCCTGCTGAAATTAGTGGTCATCGTGTGATTTTCCCACAGCATGCATTGGCTCAGCTTCAATTTTGGACAGGTTACTATATTAGATGGCATCCACTCATGCGTTTACAAGAACCCATAGCACGTCAAGATAGAGCTCTAATACTGATAATGAAGCGCTTCAGAGAACTTACAGCTGCGACACAACGTGAATGTACTAAACCAGCTGCCAATAATAACGTGTCTGATAACTCAGCGCACAGTAGGTCACGTTCAAATAGTTCGAAGTTGTAAGATGTACCCACTAACAAAAATAGGTGATTAAGAAATTCCGAATTCGCTAACTCTTATGTAATAAAAGCAACTAATATGTGATAATATTACTTATAATTTCTTTACACATTAGTTTAAATTGACTTTTTTTAGAAATTAAATGGTCATGGTTGCTAGAATTATTTATTCTTTGGTAGCTGATCATCCCAAAAAAATGTGTTACACCGCGCATCTGGATTGTCTGGAGCACCTTGCGGACGCGCACACACCCAGAACCGCCTCCCAAATCGATTACCTTTAATAGTTTTTAATTGTTTCACAGTCCTCATGACGCAAGGTTCTTTGTGGGAAAGACATACAGGGGGTTCCTTTGGTCCTGATAGAAGATTTCGCCATGCTTCAATTGATTGGGCTGCTTTAGATGAATCATAACTTGTGCTTTTGACAAGCTTGGTTGTTTCTTTTGTACTTGACAACTGGTCGTAGATGCATTTGGCCGTCTTTATCGGCACTGACTCTAACAAAACACAGATAAAGTTAGTACAGATTAACTAAGAATCCGACAGTTATCTGTGACGAAGCTTTATCTATGCAACTCAAACGTTGTGAGGACGAAGCGAGTGGTATGCTTTGTAATAGTATGTTGTATGGATAAAAACGAACTGCTTCAAGATCAGTGATAAAACAAAACATGATCCTGAAGACATTCTTTTATTAAGCAGTATACAGACTTACCTCTAAGTGTAATTTTCATTTGCTTCAAAGCGGAGCGTTTTTTCGTATTTAGATTTCTTACGTGGGGCAAGGAAACCGGCGCATCTTGAGAAGTAAACGTTTGTTCGGTTACAGCGGAAAGACTCTTCTGCACTGCGTAGCTCTCTAAATTCATTTGCTTTCTTTGACATTGAGGCCAATAATGAGAGCACTTAGGTGGAAAAGAATAAGAAAAAATCAAATCTGAGTTGTAAAAATATGGTAGGTCTGCATAAATTGGACAGTGGTCCGATCCATTGAAATGTATCATTAAATCTGCTTGTATATTGCTGTTTGATAATTTTATTAAATCCACAAGTTTCGAGTCGAATAAAATATAATCCAATCGTACGCCATAGTTCGTCTGACGAGCATTTGTGCGCGATGACCAACATGTGAAAGCCTTTTCTCGATAAGGATGCAGTAGCCTAAAACATAGTTACATGAAGTGAGTGAGATCAAACAGTACGTGAAATCCGAAGATGACTATTATGATGAAAACACTTTGACTGCATAAACGGAACTATATTTCCACTAATAAACATGAATAACTGCAATTTCTATTCTATCACACCTTGGAAACTACTCTTAAGTTCTCATAAAAGTAGCATTTCTGTCACTAAAACGTCTACAAAACTCAGAATTTATTTATCTAAGCAATAAATTAGGCTCACAATTAAAGTAGTACAGTAAACAACCTTTTATACTGTCAGTCTACGACGGTTTGGTAAACTACACAAGGACATTCAGCGATTTGGGTTGTCCCATTTATGTATTTACTTAAGACCTAACATAACTCGTTCTAATCCAAATATCATTTAAAAAACTTTCTTAGGTTTACTGAATTACTTTGTGCTTCCAACGTGACTGTAGTGCTACTATTCTCGGTAGAACACTTTAAAATAAAGCATCACTGACGCGTTTACTGCGCATCAGTTAGATCCATTTTACTTTATGGATGTGAAATATGGCCATTAAGGAAAGAGGATATCCGTAGGCTTCTAGAATTCGATTATAGATTTCTTCGAAGCACTGCTCATGTTTGCTGGGATCACCGAATAAGCAATGCGTGGGTTAGGAATAGAGTACTAGGTAAATACGGTAAGTCTATTGATGAAGTAGTGAATCTTCACCAGCTGAGGTGGTTAGGACATGTGTTACAAACGTCTGACAGCCGTCTACCTCGACGAGCAATGTTGTCTGGTGTGGGAGTAGGCTGGAAGAAAGCTAGGGGCAGCCAAACGAAAACATCGTACCAATCCATGAAGTCATTGACAACTGGGTTGAACCAGGTTAATAGATGCAGACTACATGGTTGGGGCCCACGTGATGATCGTAATAAATGGTTAGAGACTTTAGGTGATATGGCTCAAAATCGTTCACAATGGCGCAGGCGCATCCACTCCTTGTTTTCCTCCAAATTCTAAGTTTTCGAGCTTATAACAATTTTCTCTTTACTAAATCACATTTTTTTGGTTTCAAATCTTATCTCTGATCTCTATACCTTTCCACTAGTGCCTACTCTGTTACTAACTCCCCTACTCTGAGATTTGGTCCGACAATCTATCTGCGAACCGGGTCATGGCAACTTGAACTGACGTACGCACGTACCAAGTTCTACGTTGTGACTAACTAAATAACTGAAGTCTTTCTTCAGTAATAGCCCTGGGTCAGCTGCTAGGCTATAAATATCTGTCTTCACTAAGCCTCGAAGGACAACGAAGTATTTATTCCAATTATTCACTTTTCAGTCAATCAGTCATAAACAACGTAGAGACATGCGCATGCACATAGGTCCACGTTGACATACTTTATTAGCACTATAAGATTAAATTTACAAAATTAACACAACAGTGAAATCCAATGGGATGAAGCAAACGTAAGTACGAAAGAATAACGGAGAAAGAGTGATTACACTTGCACCGCTGTCATTTAGTGTTTCCAGCCACTGATCACAATTACCACGCAGACCCCAAGCGACCTGCATCTACCAACATGTCTTAGACTAACAGTAGGCGGCTTCATGTACTAATGACATGTTTCGGTTTGGTAACCCCTACCTTTCTTTTATCCTATTCCTACCCCAGCAAACATCGGACGACGAGGTAGGTGGAGTTCGAGCATATGCAACACGTTCCAACCATTTCAGTTGATGAAGGTTTACGGCCTCTTCAACTGATTTGTCATGCTTTCTTAGTACATCAATATTACTTTTTCGGTTAATCCTCGATATACAAACGGTGTTTTTAATACTTCTATGATCAAACACCTGAAGCCTAAGTAAATCTATCTTCGAACCCCATGATTCGCATCCATAGGTTAAAACAGAGCCGACTGCAGCCCAATACTCTCGGCCTTTCGTTGAGATGGACATCTCGCCAACCCTATAAGCGGAGTAAGTTGGCGAAATTTGTTATGCCGGACCACAAAGAAGTGTAACAAACTTTCAGAACTGCTGGTTGCGAACACTATTTCATTTATTCGAACTTTCTGCAATGTAAACATCTTGTTTCTATTATTGTTACGCTTCGCTTGCCCTATCCTCCCGTTTAGCATAATCGCTGTTATTAAACTGTTTCTTATTATGGACTACAGTTAATTAGTTGTGTACAAGTTGTTCCTATTCACTACCACTATTTCCCTCGTTCTGTAATCATGTTAATTTTCTAATTGGTTTGTTGTGTGGTCTAATTTTATGTATATATAAAAGAATGCTTGAAATATAGATTCGATTCTGTCTGGCTGACCTATCGGCTCGCATTCTTCTTATTTCGGCTTGGGACTTAGTGGGCACAGGGCAGACGCGCAATTATCAACTAGGCACAAGTGATTTGCACTCGGCCAACCCCAATCACCCCCCAATTCTCTCTCGTCATAACAAAATTTAAGCAAGCTTCGTGAATACGCTCCGAGACTTCACTAGACACCAACCCGCCAAGGTTGATGAGTCTTCGGAAATAAGTGTAGTTAACACACTCAACTATTTTATCCCCTAAGGCTAATCTAGGTGATGATGTAAATTAATCCTGAAGTAGCATTTTGCATTCAGAGGGAGAGAAACGCTTCCCAAATATGCTTAGATTGTTACTCAAGGTGTTTAGGAAACTCTGAATATTGTCAGCGTCTTCAACAAATAGGACTACATAGTCTGCATACTGTAAGTTGACAAGTGGGTTTCTTGCAAGATTGATTACTGAGATGTTAAGTGAAGTGTGAGGACATCTGTGACGAAGTGTAATAAAAAGGGGATAAAGGGTGACCCTGGCGAATACTACTTGAAGTTGATAATTCGCCATAAGCTCTAACTCGATCAGTGGTGTTCGCGTTGATAACCTTTATAAGGTTTGGGTACGTCTTTAAAAGACATACAGCTACAGCACCTCTAGGTCTACGGAGCCAAACGCGGCCTTCAAGTCAAGGAATACAACTATTGTCGGACGATGGTAGCTACGCCTATGATCGAGGATTTGACGAAGAGTAAACATCTGGACAATACATTCTCGCTCAGGTCTGAAACCAGCCTGGTTTTCCCGAGTTTGCTGTTCCATCGCTTTAAACGAACGGATAGTTACAGAGGCTAGTATCAAAGACACTATGTTAGTCAAACTGATGCTTCTGTGGTTGTCATGAGAGGATTTCTACCCTTTCTTGTAAACCGGGACGATCAAAGACCAGTTTGATGGGATTACCTCTAAGTCCCAGATTTTAGCTGATATATCATTTAATCTACCTACAAAAACTGAACTGCTGCCCTTGAAGACATCTGGGACCTATCGGGGGCTGCTGCTTTCCCTCACCTCAAATTACGTATAGCCTTTTCAACCTTATTAAGAGTTGAAGGAACATGTGACAATTTTTTACTCAGATAGTTTAAGAGCAGTTAGAAACGGTAGGATGGGAGCGCTTGTTAGGAATTCGAAATCCCTAAAAATACCACCGCTCATTAAATGAAACGAAAGGAGTTGTACTGATTTTCTGTAAGCTTGATTTGTAAACTTTCATGACATTAATTTAATGTGGGCCATACTCAAGAGTACATTCTACAACACTAACTGTATTAATAAAATGTCGATGATTTCACTCTGATTTAAGATCACTATAAATTAATTGGTATAGAAATTACACAAGTGTTGTTTGCTAGTCTCGTCTTAATTTTGCTCCACAATACAATCATCTTCGTCCGGTAAAACGCATGGGAATGTGTGCTCTAACTAGAGCATGGTCAGAGTCTAAATGTGTGCTCCAAAATGAACGACATCCCACAAAGGAGCCTCTTCAACTGGCTAATACCGATATGGTATGTTTGTATCCATCATTCAGTTGATGTTGGAGGTTGCCGTGTTACATAATGTCTCGCCTTATGTTTGAAGTTTGTGTTTACTAAGAATAAGCGGTAATCTGAACATAATTATAGAAAATGGTTTCAATTATCCGTCAGTTGAGCTGGTATGCTATAAAACTCGCCCAAGTATTTTTCAGCTTAACTTAGACTACCAAAATAAGCGTCAAAATCTCCTTTTATTATCACTATGCCCGAGTGTTTGGTACTCTGAAGGAAAATAGAGGACTTCGTGTAGAATTCGTGTTTTGATCCACTGGAACTGCAGTCAATGGGGCCATATGCAGAGAAGAGAAAAAGGCATCGGCATATGTTCCTATCTTTCCGAGATTTCACTGTGCCATTTAGACGGACAGCGCATAGACGGTTGTTAACAAGAATTTACTTAAGAAATTCCTGATCTATTAGCAAAATTAGTGCCATGCAGACACCAGCAAGGTCACGAAAACTTGCTGTCCAGTATTTTGGATAAACAGAGTAAATTGCGCTGTTTCTCTGTACGGACAAGGTTAAGTCAAGTGAATGACCACACTAGAGTCCTGATGAATGTTTCGGAGACAGAATACGTCAATCGCAAGAGATTCTAGGGTATTAACTAGCGAGGCTTATTGACCAATTTGACAAATAGTTCACATTAAAAACTCCAATATGTAGTCTAGAGCGTGGCATTAGGAAACCTGAAATAGCGCTTCGTGGAATCGAATCACTAGTGACGCATGTAGGAGAAATAGTAGAAAGATGGAGGTTGGGAATAAAAGTAGAGGAATTATTAGGAGTATGGATATGATTGTAAACAGGGTGACTGAGTGATGTTGGAAGCATGAAGGTGGTTACTACTTTTCGGTCGCTCACATTGTGAAAGGGTTATTCTTTTTTGATGCACCTAAAGAGCGAATTAAGTTAGAGTTGATCCTTAAGACCTAGGAGCGTGACCGCAATGTCCAAGGGGCAGCTGCTTGAGGCCAATTATGCAAGATCATTTCACTCACTATTATCATTATTAATTTCTACAATCAGCACAATAAAATACTAGTCAATACTTTATTGTAACTGAAATCATTTTATAAAATTGCCTAGAACAAGGGGGTTATTATAATTTATCATACAGGCGTAAAACAGAAAATGATTCCTAAATATATTGCGCTTGGAATGGGAATACGACGATGGTTTATTACTAAGAATCCATGGTTTTTATTTACAATTGGCCTGATTCCTCTTTTATAACCCTTAGCATTCTTGTTTTTTTTTTGTGTATGCTGTTTTCGATGGTACTTTTATTGTATGTTGCTTCGTGCAGCGCTAGATTTAATCTATGTACCTTTGTGCGGCATTGTTCTAACATATTTTTACTGCATACTACCAATTTTCTATGTGGTAGTGCGGGTTTGTACAAGAATTCTTACAAAAAATACTCTAAACAGCTTAATTTAGAAAATGGCCGGCATAGATAATATCACCCCAATACTCGTCATTTAAAAATTGTTGCAATTACCTAAAAATATCTACGAATCTTCTTAAACCCACATTGTTTTGAGTTTTAAGATTTTCGTCATGTTGTTCTTCAACCAGCAACTGATCGAACCATTGGCGAAAAGATATACAGGAAGTATCCACCTGAATAGTATAAGAAACAAAATCTACATAGCTTTTCTAAATAATCTAATTTACGTACAAATGGCATACAGTAACCTGTTCAGCTGAAACATTTCGCAGCACAAACGAACAGGATTTCTAGTGATATATCCTAGCAAACCCAATTTACTTATTCATTGTACATGAGATTTGTGGAGCAGTGGCTTAGTGCTTATATCACTCGGATTTTAAACTTTATATAATAGGTTCTAGTTGCGCAATACTTATCTCAGCTTTAGAGACCGGGAAGTATCACTAGGCTTTACAAAGTGTGATTTTAAACCAAAAAACATAAACCCCGTACTTAGTAAAACAGCTAGGTTCCAAGGTATTAATAAATAGAACCTTTCAAATCACCACACTAATTAATTAACTTACAATAATTTCATCTGGAGCACAGTGATCTATCATTTTGTGACAAATATTGAAGTCACCAGCAATAACTACATTGCTGAAATGTTACAATTTCAACAAAAGAATCGCTTACTTTTCTAATAAAAGAGATTCAATGCAGAGTTGTACAGCACGCTGGAAAAGATGTTTGTAATTCAGACGCTCAACGTTTTCTGAGTTCAACCTAGGAAAATATATAGACAATACGAATAGCGGTTGGATTTGGCTTGCAGTTTTAACAGTGGTAAATAAATCACTAGAAAACTGGAGACCCAGTACTCGTCCTTCTACATCCAAGCTACGAGCCTCAGTATGAGAGATATTTAGTTTTTTCATAAGAAAATTCCACCCATTTGATGATTTGTCCTCACGGAAAGTGGATTCAAAAAGTATATCACTTAAATTATGGTATGTTCTGATTGGTTTAAGAGGATTGCGACAAAATATTGCAGTGCCTATGATATTAACTTAGTAGCACTAAACATACCTGAATATCCTGGTTTGTGTATACTATGAGTGAAATAACCATTATAACCGTCTGCAAATGCAAATTCACTACTTATATCCGCTTGAATTTGGAAACATTAATCAGTAACATAGGCATACGTGTAGTTTTAGTTTCTTGGATGCAAATTATGTCAGATGAAAGTGAATCCAAGATGTTTTTCAACGGACGTTGAATAGAGCGCAAGCCATTTATATTCCATGAGCAGACACGAACAGGACTCATAATAAGTCTAGGAGACACATCTAAAAGAGAAGTGGGTACTTCTATTATATAGAACATGTGTGTGTTTTAATGCAAATCAAGAGACATGATACAAATTACTAGGATTATGTAGTGAGAAAGCCTGTAAACAACCTAGTTGTCAGTGTAATTGTAGTTTGAATACATTGTTTGTCTAGTTTGATAAGTTTAAAATGAATATTTAAGTCTTATATCACTAGTAGCATTAGTCAGAAAGAGCATTTGCTTTTTAAAAATGAAATGCTTAAATAGGCGTCTTATATTACTCAAGTCTGGAATATGCGTTCTAATGCTAATTATAGTCTCCATTTATGAATGTACTGACGAAATCAAACAATAAGTTTACATGCTCCAAATCTTCGTTAAGGAATTTCAGGATGGAACAATTGAGTGCAGAAAATTTCAAAAATGAATAAAAGGTTTCAGGACTATCAATAAACACTTTTAAGGACTGGATCTCCACTTTAAAACATACTACAAGGATAATACCAGGTCATTTAACTTATCCTTACAACTGAAACTGGTTATGAAACAGTGGAACTCAGTGATTTTCCACACAGTTTAGTTATTAATTACGCATGGAATTAATGGTTGCATTCTCATTGATTTAAGTAGAAACGAATACGTCAGCTAACGTCATAAATCCTTATAACATTTCCTTCGTCGACTAAAAATCAATAATCATATACATTTTCAGCAAGTGCGTGTGCCAATAGCTGTTTTGCTATTGGCTGACAAAAGTGAGTTAGAAATACAGTATCCTTGTGGCGAGTTAGTTTAAACTAATTTATTTCTATTTTCTTCTGATGATAAGGTGGGATTCCGCGTCTTTTGTAGTTCCCAGTCTGAAAATTCTAGCCATTTTACTGCATAATATCCTCCGGTTGTAGTAGTTTGATTATGGGCCGATGTCGCTTGACAATAAATGTATGTCTTAGAGTCGTTGGTTAGCAAAAATTAAGAGTTGACAGTCTGTCAAGTAATAAAAGGTAAATTTAAAAAAAAAGAACAATGAGGGGTAAGAATAAAAATTTAAATGGTGAAAAGATAGACGGAGTGAGAATAAAATGTACCAACTGTCTCTTTAATAGTGTAGCAGTCTCTACTACTCCCTCTCCGGAGCATACTTACGAGTTTTATTGATTGTACATCTATTAGTTTACGATTTGTATGTTCTAGTATGACTGAACACAGAAATTGATATAACTTACTCTCCCCGTTGGTTTTGATTTCGTGCTTGTCGAATTTACGTTTATTCCGAATATAATTCGCCTGTATTCATCTTACAGACCTTTAATATATGCACTTATCCTACGAATTGTGGATGTGTAAAAGCCAATATAATATACGGTTACTTATGGAGTTCGGGATTATATTATTACAGAAGAGGGTTAGACCGTAATCCAGTAGAAACAAGTGATTACGATTGATACTCCATCAAACTAGTAAGGTCCTTCCCTTTCGGTGTCTTAGTAATTCGGTCTGTCTTTTTAGTTGCCTTTCATCTTGCTGCTAACCTGCACAGATATTTGGGTTAGGTCTCATTTTGCTTGCTAGATGAACCTGGAATGACCTGTTTTCTATTATGTTGCAACTATTTCTTAGCCTTATATAGAAGTAGGCGACCTGTTTCTTACTGGGACAACTTTCAATCACACCGTGCGTTTAAAAAAGAGTGGTCGCTCGGTGCCTCGCTCTAGCCTAGGTTTTCATAGCCTCGCTTATTTCGTCAATAAGGAAACGAAGTTAGATATCATGTTGTTACTGTATATTTCATAGTCACTTGGTGCTCGTAAACTACCAGTACTCCTCCTCATTTCCCTGACCCAAAAGCCTGTTGTAAGAATTTCGTCATAGTCGAGTAATCTGCAGTAACAAGGCGTATTTTCGTTTCGTGACAATTTTTCCTTAATGATTCTTCGAATATGATCACGTAATGGCTACTGCCTAATGGAGTATGTACCTGTACGCCCTATGATTCTGTGATAGCTACGCAAATTAGTGCAAGCTGCATTCATGTAGAATAGTTTAATATGCATGTACAGTTACGTTTTTCTATGACAGTTAGTGTGAATTTCAAAAATAACTGATTGCAGATGATTTAAGTA
The DNA here is from genome assembly GCA_025215515.1 of Schistosoma japonicum. Lineage (NCBI taxonomy): Eukaryota > Metazoa > Platyhelminthes > Trematoda > Strigeidida > Schistosomatidae > Schistosoma > Schistosoma japonicum. The sequence goes on along the minus strand of CM046063.1, from coordinate 13,087,610 downwards.
TTGACACGTTAACTGGCTACGATGTCACGTATACACCCAAGCTGAATGATAAGCAGTCCCGCTGTTAGGTAAACATAAGGGTATCATTTCATAGAAATAAATAATCTAACTTTTATCTTAATGTTTAAAATACTTAGTATGCTAACTGAATCCCGGACACTACACTTAGAAATGCACAAACCGATTGAAATCAATATCTCCCAGAGATATTGAAAAACGAATAAGTACAACCCTGACCCTGTGCTTTTGAAATACATAAGAACGAAACGTGAAGTAGATTCAGTTTATTTGTGCATTCAGATAAGCTAAAAATGCTTGAGGTAACTGGATGCGGAAAGCACCAAACAGCTTTAAAAGCAAAATGTGCAGTATAAAAATAGCTAGGTAATGTAACTGAGGTAAGAAAAAAAAACTATCATAAACGATGATATGAAAATACATTTAATTAGTAACTTTTCAGTACGGACTAATAGAATATACAAAGATATAAACAACGCATTGTTATAACTAATAGGGTATGGCAATTCGAACTTTAAAAAAAGTAGCAAAATACCATGACTCAAACAATAAATGTCGTTACTACAATAAATTAATAAGCGCAACATTCGAATACGATAAGTGGGTACAGTGAAGTGTGGGAAAACCGAAATCTAATGGCAGCATACGCAGTTGGTCAACTTCAGTCAAAAATAACCTAGTGTCAATGTTAAACAGTGATTTAGTTACAAATTTGACTAAAACCACGGAAGTGTATCAATCATAATCAACTTGATTCTTTCCAGTAATCAGACCAAATAATTTCTTTTGTAAAATTGAAACAAGCAGAAAAATATTAGACATCTGAAGTCACAAGTACCAGTAATAAGCAATTGAAACGACATGTAACTAAACATATTACTTTGATCTAAAAGCTTTACTTTCTCTATTTTGTAAGTGGAACTGATTCCTACTTCTTCAAAGAAACCTTAATGCAGTTCTACTTGTTTAGTTGAACCGAAGAACATCAAAATGTTTAGTTCGCCTCATCATAACGTTATAGCAATATACAGCTTCGAAAATTTGGTCTAAAGATTCCATGTCGTACTGACCAATCCAAAATACCCGATTAGCATTTTACAATCTACCTTCAGGGGCCTTGATAACTACTTATTATGATAGTTTGTTATATTCAACGAAAGCCCGTTGCATAATCTCAAGAAAATTTGTTCGTGCAATTATCATTGACCTGGTTATTTGTAGCTCGCTTGCACCAAATTGCCGAAATCATGATTACTCGGTGAGCCACAACGCAGAACCTCGTCAATACGTACATTTGTTGAGGTTGTTATGCCCCAGTTAGCAAAGTAATGTCATTTTCAGAAGAAATACCGGAGTATTCAAGATAGTTACAGTGTTAGTACCAACAGAGAGGACTATGGATAGGAGATAATTATTCAAGAAACTACGAATCAGTAAACAATTTATGGCGAATTCAAAGATTTTAAATTTGACGGGGGAACTACGCCACTAAGAATAATTTTAAGCCATGTCACGCAGTCTCTAACCACTGGTTTTGATTATCAAGCGGATTCCAACCAGTGAGTCTGCTTCTACTAACATGACACAGTCCAAATGTCAATGATTTCACGAACTGATAAAATGTTTTGACTTAAAAATTTTACGAATATTTATCGCTGCATAAATAACGTCACTAATATGTGCGTTAAAAATATAAAACAGTTATTCTGATACTTAATTCTGATCACTAACATACAACCAGTAGACTTTGTTGTACAAAAATTCGATAATGATAATAACAATAATGATGGTAATTTACCCTGTTTCCCTACTTGTTATACGTTCCTATATTACTCAGTGTAAAAGTTAGTTACGGTCATTATGAAAATAAAGTAACTATGAAAGTCGTATACATTCGTTAACTTAATTTCATGTGGTCAGCTTTCGTGCATTCGTAATTCTCCTACATGAAACACTAAAACGAAGTGATATCAGTTTAGCGGTACTCGACAAACTAGATGTCGCAAAGGGTTAAAGAATGATATTTTTGGGAGTAATAAATAATATACACTTTTCTGTGGGGCTTTTTCATCATCTGTAAGCAACAAGAGAACCTCCACCAGAAGTACCAGCCAATCACCTTCCCAATATTAAGACACTAACAAAGAAATATCCTAATTCATATAGGTCAGGATTTCAAGAATAAAGAAACTTAATAAACGGAAGTGCGAATCTAAATAGACAGACAAGGTTTCGCAAAAATCAGAACTTAAATTACCAATTATTTTCAAAGTAGCCTCAACAATAGTTTCAATTTTTGTTTGAGACAGACATCTGGATTGCCCTTATTATTCGTAAAGAATAAAATCAGCTGATTCAACAGATAAATATATACCGACCAGTGGTGTTGCAGAGAAGTGTTATAGAAGAGGGTCTAACTCGTTGACTATTCTTTGACGGGGTCTGTAATTAATTAGCAGGTGTTTAGTTTTAGTCTTACGGATTTTCCTGGGTGTCCTCGTAAATGTTTCGTATCGGGAGACAAGAAATAGGCAAGCATTTAAAGATCAAGTATTTCACAGATGTTATCAAGAGCATAAAGCAACCATTTAACACAAACGTGCAGACATCAAAATCAATGAGAAACAAGTAGTCATTTGGATCGATGAAACACCTGAAACAGCCTTGAAAACATTACTATGAACCAAGCTGATGACAGGATAAAGAATGGCAACCAAAATGGCTTGGACATAAAAATAAGCTGATGCATATCTCGCTAGAGGCCCATGTCTCTGATTAGTTGTTAAAACTAGTGACCGCAACCTGTGATCTATTTTCAGCCACTCTGCTATCGTGTTTCGTTGCTGACTGTCAAATATATTTGTTTAGCCTACCAGTTGTTCTTATTTGGGTTCAAGTGTCGTAATAGAGGGTTAATGCCTGTTTCCTATCATAGTGCTCATAGTGACACATCTTGTATTGAATTAGTCTAATGTTTCGTATATTTTTACCTGTGATTAAAACTACATAGTTGTGGACCTGCTCAGGAAAACACATTAACTACCTAGTGAATGTGGTAAGAACTGGGGAATATCACTTTCTAAAAGCAGGTTTCAGTTTCTATTAAGTAAAGGGAATTAATGTAAACTTTCTTCTGTATGATGTATTAACGATAACCGAAAATATAAATATATTTCATAGTTGGTTTTGACTGTCTGAATTCAAATTTCTCGCATAAGTATTTCGCAATGGCTACATATTTTTTGAAGGTTCTGGGAAATCACCCTGTCATGAGGGGGGGGGTTCAGTTTCTATCAAGTTAGAGAATGGGGTTTTGAAGTCTCTAGGCACTAGTATCCGGTCATATTTCATTTCCAGTAATTCTGGGAATATTTAGAGTATTTGGTTGTCCTAATGAAGATTGGTCGTTGGGTGACGATATATCCCAATTATTAGTTACTAAGCGCTATTTCCTGTAAAGTGAAATCAACACAATACTTAGGGCTGCTTGAGCAACAGTCAATTAAGTGAGAATACGTTCAAATAATCATTAATATATGCTATTAATCAAACCCCATCCCGAACAGTTTCTATCCTTCTTGAGTAATGAAATGTCCGGAACATATATTTTGTCATCTAAAACTTCAAGGGTAAGCCAACTTTCCATAAAAACTATGATATTTCGGTTACTTTGAGTAGATAGATGCCTCAGCTCTCAGATCTTCTTTGGAGGATCCCTAGCGTTACAGTAAAGTCATTTAATTGCTGTTCCTGCAACATGGAGTTCTGGTGAACATGAAGTTGAAACTGGGTTGATTACCATTAAGTGATGTCCCTAACTTAAGTGACCAGTTTCCTGAAAATTGGCCTGCTCTGACTTTCTTGGTGAACAACTGAGTCTGATAATATGTCTGCAGTCGTAATATCTCTACTATTTAGGTTAGAGTTTGAGCCCTGTCTCTCACTAATTGCTGATACGGTAGTGAGAGTTGTTTTGTTATTTTATCTTTGCACAGTAACTTGAGTCTACTCTTGTAGCCGCTTATATGACTATCCAGTCCATTATTCTCGTTGTATGATGTTTGAAAAACTTCAGTTGAATCCTACCTGATTCGGAAAGTTACACCTAGAAAACAGGGTTGGATTATGTGCGTGAAGTGTCCAGGTAGCAGTCTAAAGCTTGCTAGCGTGACTGTACTTACGTCAAGGTGTGTCGACTGTCATTACCACTATAACAAGCCATGCACGTAATGTCAACCTGGCTTTAGCAATTTAGTTCTGGAATCCCATGAATAACCAAGCAGTTCTCCGTTCTGTCAACTAGGTCTTACCTTAATATCTGAGAACTCTCTTAGTGAAAACAGAAGAATGTTCTTAGTTTCTCTTAGTAATGAAGGTTTTCCCTTGGTAAAGACTCTTCCACTGAAGAATTTGCACAATGTAGCTGAATCGGTACCAACTTTCACAAAAATTTAGGGTATTCCTCCAGCTGGTAGTTCGTAGGTGTCTTATAGTGCATTACTGAGTGATGGTACGATGAAATGCATTACAGATTCTTGCATGCTGCCCGGGTTTTTAATTAAGTTGCCACGGTGACAGTGTTCGTCCCCATCAAGTTATCGTTTATCCATCCAGATGTGTTCATTGTTTGGTCCCACAAGCCTTTGGTTTCTGTGGATATCAGCATTCGTCAGGCGAAGAAGATGTATTGCCTCATCAAACTAGATGTCGAAGATAGTCCCGGTTTTACTATTACAGTTACAACATTTGTTTCAGTTCGGGGAGGGGAGATGATGGTATGGTGGTTTTAGTCGTATTTTCGGATCGTCTAACAGGTGTTGTTGGTTCTACATGTTGGACGCAAATACCAGAACTACTCACTCAAATGTACCATAATGAAGCTGCAGTATTGGGTCCCGTTCGATGGCGACCATAGTGTATGCAGCATTTGCATAAGTTGCCTTCGAGAGCATAGCCATTGTTATTCACATGAGTTGTCTGCACTATGCATCCATCATCAATGTTCTAAGTTTGACCATCGCTCATGTTTCCATGCCATACTCTTTCGTCGCTTACTTTTAATCGCCTTACTATACATGCCAAGCGTATCTCCAACACTTTTACCGGTATTTGTTAGCGTATCGTTCACTTAGATAATTCAAGTATTGTCAAGAATGCATCAGCCTTCTATAATATACACGTGGATTCATTCTACCACCAAAAAGATACAACATAAAGAAGTCTGAAACAGTAAGTTAATAAGCGAAATTCTATGGTGTCTGCACTTCGTCTAACGAGCGCCAAGACGAAATCTGTGCGAGAATTATGGAGGTTCAACAAAGGGAGACAATTCTACTAAACAATGTTTAATATTGTCCACGCACCAGCTTTCTTGACACTACACAGCAGAAAGGACGTAGACTTTCTTCTTTGTTAGGCCAGGTAGATTGGTCAATTCGAGTAGCGTAAGATGATAAGGATAGAGCTTACAACGCAAAAAGATAGACACCCAAACACTTTAAAATACACTGCAGCATTCATAAGCAAATATAAAGTCCGAGGACGAAGTTATACTGCCATCTGTACAGAGGTGTGACGAAAGTAAAGTGTTTTCCTCAGACAACATACATAACAGCGATGCTGACTTCCCACAAAGGAAGAATCGGGATAGAAAAGGTTGACTCTGAAAATGTACACTACACCTTACTCCAAAGATTTTCGTCTGCTGTAGAAAGTCCCTAACAGGTACGTAACTACAATAACGAAAACCTCTTTCAAAAGGGCCATGTGTGATTGACTTCAAGCAGTTGTTTTTTGATCACTGTCGTCACGCTCCCAGGACTTTCAGGCCAATCTCAACCCAATTTACTTTTCAGGTACATCAAGAAAAACCATTTCACAGTGTAGGCAACTTGGAAGAGATAACCGCCCTCATATCTCTAACAACACACAAGATCAACACCATTTAAATCGAGTTCCATCTTCTATTCCTCATATTTATCCTACTCATATTTATCACTACTGTCATCAGTTCCAACGATTCTAGCCAACGAAATAATGTCCAGTGTTAACTGAGATCACACTCCATACTTCTCATTCGTGCATTCAATGTACGAACCTTGTGTCAAATAGGGTAGCAAGCCTCCCTAGCTAAAACATTAGAATCCCACTCCATTGATGTTTGTTGTGTCTGCGAAACACGCATACAGCGTCCTTGCGTACTCATTCACTTGACCACACAAAGTCAGTATGAAGAACTTGCATAATGCACTCTTCGCTTATCTGGAGACTCAACAGCAACTTCTAGTGGGCTAGCCGGTTTAGGTATTGCGTTAAGTATGAAAACAGAACAGGTACTTCTCCAATGGATTTCTATCGACAGACGTCTATGTGCCGTCCGAATAAATGGTTCAGTTAGAACTCGGAAAGATAGGGACACACTCCTTTGTATTTTCGTTGTTTCTACCTACGCTTCCACCGACTGCAGCCCGGATGAAGTGAAGGGTGAATTTCACAGAAAACGTTGAGCTTTTTCATGGGGCCAAACACTTAGATTTGGTAATCATGCTAGTGGTTTTAACGCCCAAATAGGTATCTTGAGTCAGTCTGTAAGACATTTGGGTGGATGTTTCAGTGTTTCAGCTCAGAGAATGGATAACGGCTACCATCTGCTACAACTTTGCTCAGACAATCGTTTGTTTCTAACAAACACGAACTTTAAACAAGTGGAGCGACATCGTCTAACATGGCGACCTCCTGGCCCTACTCAACGGTGGACTCAAATAAACCATATCGCCATTAGATACTGTTGAAGCGGCTCGATAGAAGATTGACGATCTTTCTTGAATACATGTTTAGATTCTGATCATGCTCTAGTACGAGCAAACATTCCCTTGAATCTTACTGGGCGAAGAAAAACCACTACAAGGAAACCCATTAGAATTCAGTTCGAAAATGAAACAGCCAAGATTAAATTTCAGAAACAACTGAATAATTATTTAGGCAATTATAAAGATGCGACCCATCTAAATACTGCTTGGCGAAATGTCCAAGTAGCTGTGGCATATACGGTTACATCTATCAAAAACTTAAATCAATATGTCAGAAAAAATCAGTGGATCTCTATGACTTTTGTTGAATTGATGGACTTCCGAAAATTTATCCCATCAGGCTCCGAACATGATGAGGAGCAAATAGTAATCAGGCACAAACTGGCCAAAAGTCTGCGAAATGACCGTGAGCAGTCATGAGTAACGAAAGCAAAGAAGATGGAAATAGCGGTAGCTTTATATAACACTAGACAACTTTTCAAGTTAAGAAACGAAACCGGGGTTAAAAAATCAAGCGTTAGTGAGACGGCCTCCGAGAGAGATAGAATGTTTATTCACCCTCAGTCAAGACGTTTAGAACGATGAGCTGAACACTTCAAGGAGCAGTTCAGTTGGCCATTAACTGCTCTACAACATTCCACTATTTTAAGACAGTCTAAACGAAGTCGACCTCGGTCCCCCGACTCTTATCGAAGTTGAAGAAGCTATATCTAATCTAAGGTGAGGCAAAGCAACAGGTCCTGATGGATTATCTCCAGAGGTCTTTAAGGATAGTAATTCCACTTTGACGATTTATCTGACTAATATTTTGACTAAAGTGTAGGGACATGACATAATTCCGTCTGATTGGTATGGATCGTTAATCGTCCCAGTACATAAGAAAGGATCAAAATCGTCCTCAGATAACCAACCATAGAGTAATCAGTTTGACTTATATAGTGTCTAAAATACTAGCTTCTATAATTATCAAATGTTTAACTACAACTTCTAATCTACAAATTTAGGAGACCAGACTGGTTTCAGACCTGTTCGCGGTTGTATAGACCAGATATTCACCATTCGTAGACATACTTTTTGGCGCCCGACAATGGTGGTTTTAATGGCTTGAAAGTGGCATTTTACTTTGTAGATTGAGAAATTCTATGGCAATGATTTTCATTAAAAGGCACACCCAAGAAGTACATAGACCTTGTTAGGGCTCTGTACTCAAATACTATTAGTCATGTTAGAGTATATGGCGAACTGTCATCCAAATTCGTAACTTCAAGTGATGTCTGTCAAGGCTGTCTACTATCTCCATTTTTGTTTCATAATTGATTTACTGTTGGAAATTACACTCTCATCATCTGACTTTTCAGGAATTAGTCCTCTACTAGAAGACCTACCTATCGACGTAGAATATGCTGATGACATATTCGTGCTTGGCAAAAACGCTGATAAGATGCAGAATCTTTTAACGGCAATAAATTTCAATGCACGCATGTTCAAAATGCGTTTCTTCCACTCTAAATGCAAACTATTGCTTCAGGACTGGTCTTCGTCAAAACCTGAGCTGAAAATTGGGAACGAAGTAGTTGAGCACGTCGACCACCCCACTTATCTTGGAAGTTTGATTAGCCTTAGTGGGTCGGTCTCTGACGAAATCTCATTACGAATTCAAAAGGCTCGTTTGGCTTTTGGTAACTTACATTACCCATGACATAGACGAGATATTTGTCACTCGACGAAGAGAAGAATGTATTGCAAAACAGATCGCTCTGTCTTATTTTATAGGTGTGAGACATGGCAATTAAGTGTAGACGACACTGGAAAGTTAGTAATTCTTCACAATCGATGTCTTTGAAACGTCGCTCGCGTTAGCTAGGATCACCGAGTAAGTAATAACGAGGTTAGATGATGGATGTTAGGCAAAGGTGGTAAATTAGTCGATGAAGACCCACAACCTCGTCGACTGACGTGGCCGGGACATGTGTTGGGTATGCCCGATCACGATCTGCCTCAACGCGCGATGTTGGCTGATACAGGAGTAGGATGGAAAAGTTAGAGACAACCCAATCAAAACATAGCATCAGTCCATGAAATCATTGACTGCTGGTTAGAGTAGTATCGGTAGATGTAGATTAACTAGTTGGAGTCTGCGTGAATATCCTAACCGGTGGTTGGAAACGTTGGGTGACATGGCTTAGGATCGGTCATAGTGGCGCAGATGCATTCACTCTTTGTCCTCCTTTAAATCATGAACCTTAAATTATTCCATAACTTTCTTTCTAAGCTCCCTGAACGATATTCTATGTGTTCGCACTCCTTGTTACTATTATCATTGATGAAGTAACTTCTACTAATGCGGTGTTAATCTTACGGTGCCAAAGAGTTATGGCAACTTGAACCAATTTGTTAGGTTCTATGTTAATCATACATACGTGCAGATATACATACATGTGGGTGATTATATGAGGACTACTTTTAAAAAAGCCTCCAAGTATTCCAATTAAGCTCAGTTGGCATCGACAGTTAACACAATTCATGTGATCTTCTTTATCTCATCCACAACAAGTTGAAGCCTATTTAAAACCAGTGCAGTTGGAAAGCTGGATAACTGTCTCAGGACAACGTTATCTACCTTAAACCTAACCGGCACTATTGAAATGCGAGTGTCAAGAAACCTCTAGGCTTATAACAGCTACTCACAACGATACTGGGTACCGGATAAGGAAAACAAGTTCCATAGTTTCCAAATGAAACACAGAAGCACCAGAATGGCAAAAACGTCAACTGGCTCATACTAGCTTATCGCAAATACACTGAATATTAGATTAACTTTTATAACCGTATATTCACACTTTGATTGCGCTACTTTGTGGTTGAAGTTTAAAGGTCGGGACTCACTAAAGGTTATACGTACCTAGCTTGTGCCAAAGTTCATTAATAGTTCGTGTTATCATATTTCTCTATTCATTCTGGTTTATGCATATGAGAATTTCTTACACGCTCTTTGTAGACAATTAGTATTAACTAGTTATACACTAAATCTTCGCGAGAGTTATCATTGAGGAAACATTAAGTTTAGATTGGCAAACGTGAGTCACGTTTTATGCTATATGGCTACTGGTATTACAACGCAGTTTGTACAAAATCTTGATCTACTAACGTCATTAGTTTCCTAAGTATGGTGCGTAATTGCCACTTGTGGTAACTCTAGAATTTTATTCCAACTAAGGAGTCTAGCTAGACTACTCTATAGAGTAGACTTTAATTTAAGAAGTACAATAATTATTCATATATTTCCTTTTTTTCACCATTTCGGTTGTCTTACTTTCTTGAATATTCTGTATATTTAGGTAACTCTTCAGATCATACTTATCCTCGTGATAGATTAAAGATGGGTTCATTCGCAAACAATTTGAAGTACGCAAGAAATTACGTTATACCTTTAGTAAATTTCGTGAAGACATGGTAAGCAAAACATATGAAATACTTACATTCCCAGGCACCGACCAGCTATGGCTTGGGGTGTCAGTGCGAGTATGCTAGCTGTTTACTTCATTGACTGGAAAGTAGTATGCGCTAGAATTCCATTCTACAAAAGTAAGTTCTCGGAATCAGCTTAGTGAGACGTCTGTTCCGAGCGCGTGAGAACATAAGTACTTTGGATATTTCTCCACAAAACTAACTGATATTATAGTCCAGTTTTGTATACGTGTAACATCTTGTTTTAGAATAAATAATTCTTAGAACTAAAACTTTTATTTTTGAGGATGCAGGATCATTTGACTGTTACTGCTACTGTGGTGTAGTGATCGGGCTTGCCTATTGTGATAAAGCAATTTTTTAATTGTGCAAAGTTTATCTTGCTTTGTAAAATACAACATTTAGTTTTTTTCTGAGTTTCCTATGCTCAATCAACATCTTAAACACCACTTTATTTCTTTGATTGAAGTGAGTACACACCATTTAGAAATGTCGCAAACCTAATGTTTATTTAATGAATATTTATGAAAAATCAATGTAGCTTAGTGCGTCATATAGCATAGTGTGGATGAGAATCTGACTCGAGACCACATCATAAAAAATGGCTGACATTTTGTACTCCTGGTTTAGGTAATAAATTAATACTTCAATACATTGATTTAAACTGGACTTCATTTGATTTTACTCATAGTTCATGCATGTGTAGTTCGTTGCGAACGAACATATGAACTTAATTCATTTTGGATGAATGTGAAGTAATAGGTGAAACTTCAGAATTTGTATTCATTTTGTTTAACTATGCCAGATGAAATATCCAGTCCAAGTGGATTGTGATCGTGCAATTCCTCGGACTGACTAATGTTAAAAATGTAGACTATTAGTTGCTAATCCAGTAGTATGAAGGACTTTAGTTTATCCCCCTACGCGGCTGTCGATGCTAAGTAGTTCCGCAGTAGGACAAAACAGCTGTCCAATGTTTTCTAGTTCTCAGTGGTTTCCTAGCTGGAATTAGTCGGCGATGTAAATTACAAATCAAACTATGTGTAACTAAAGCCGAAACGTCAGAATTATGTCGATAAACAAATCCAAACTCCTAAAATTAAATGTTTTTTTTCCATTTCAATATTGTGAAGTATTTTATTTAATAGGAATTGTATTTATTGTAATCAAATTAACAACTTGTAGACATTAGATTCGCAAGTAGGCGAAATATCCTGCATGTAAACGGTATTAATTTATGAAAGGAGCAAGGTGACAAAGGAACCAGCAATTTAATCAAGAAGTAACCCTACAAGTGTCGAACGCTTCTTAGTCGTAGCATTAGCTATTTCCCAAAAGCGTAGTTCCACTCTTTGAACCAAACCCTAGATACAATATGACCAGTTACCATAGCATACCGAGATTCATGGTTGCTTGGATCATTTAGGAGAGCTGTTCAATTTAAACTGGGAAATGATTATACGCCTAACATAATATAAATGCCCGCCTATAGAGTCTGCACTCTGTTAGGTGCGCTGCCGTAGTCCAACAAAGTGATGAACCAATTTACAGTAATCATTGCTTTGTATTCGCGACAATTTTACTTGACAGTCACACTGAAAAACTGGTTCTACAACCCCCTCATAAAATAAAGCTTTTATTTCGCATTTGTAAACTTTGTATATTCATTCTAAGCATCATCGTCTTTTTTTTGTTTCATTGAGGTGCCACACCTAAACTCAAATGAAGTGAGTATTGATTTGCTTATGTAGTTACCTTATTTATTTAAACAATTTTTCTACACAACTAATGGTCACTAGTTAATTCTGATTCTTTTTAGAACTACACTTTTATATATATAAAGGCTTACTGGGTATATACAAAGAGTTTTCATACAAAAAATATACGAATGAACACTTCGTCGCAAAATGAAGGTTTGTGCATCTAACAAGTTCAAACCGTTGTGCTGATTTATTGGTTTAAAATTTTGCGACTCAACATTAGATAAACAGGAGAAATATTAATTATTTCGGTATTTAGTGAAATTAAATTAATATCTACTTTAAGTAAAACTTGTTTATAACTTCCTGGCACTCAAAGTAATTGGTAGGAAAATGACAAAATGCAAGAGCTCTGTTCACCTGCTAACGTGAAATACCAGCTGATATCAGTTAGGAGAAAGCTAACGAACGAATGAACATAATCACTGACTGTTGCTCTGAGACGTGTTGAATGAGCTAAACTACTTGCCTGTGGCTCACATGATATCAGAGACTTCAGTGGAACAATTGTCTACTGTTTGTCATATCTAACATATATCTCGTGTGCTGTTAGAGGTATGAGGGCGGTTTTCACTTCCTGGCTGCCCACACCATGGAAGGGTGTTTCTCGAGAAACCTGAAAAAGAAGGTAGATTAGTGTTGGTCTTAGAGACCTGAGAGCGTGACCGCAGAGCCCAAGGGACAACTGCTTGAGGCCTGTCACGCACGGCCTTTTTATGAAGGGTTTTTTGAGTATTAGCTCCGCACTTAAAAGCCCTTAGTGGGCACCCTTACCGCCGGAGACGGAAATCCGTGAGGTAGGGTGAGGTGTGACATTTTTAGGGCCGACCTTTTCTAACCCCTCCTTCCTTGTGAGAAGGCAGCATCGCTGCAGATGCTGGTTGTCCGAGGGAAACACCTTACTGCTGTCACACCCCTCTGCAGTCAGCAGTACGACTTCGCCCTCAGACCTTGAGTAGCTGCTTTTAGTCTCATCGTTCTCCAATCGACCTACCTAGCATGGTAGAACCTACAGGAACATATGTTCCAGCCAGTATAGCTCGGTTGGGTCATCACGATAGGCAAGCCCGACCACCACGTCAAGGTAGCAGCTACGGTCGGGTATCTAACATATATATTTCACATTGTGCGAATTAATTGTTTTTTTTTCTCGGAAGCATTCTTTATGCCCAGTAAATCTTACTACCACTGGACACTGCTACTTCTGTGTACATTTTTATAATTTTATCTCGTTGTTCTGATGTGGCGCAAACATACTGGTCGATGCATATTTGTGCCAGATTCTAAGCACCGATATTGACTAAGAAACGAAAACAATGAGATTTAGTTAGTTTAATCTGAATAAACGAAAAAATTTCGTAAATTGAGTATCGTTAATAGTCTTTTTTTAAAAGTACAACATAAACATATCACAAATATTTTTCTATGGAAGTCATAAATAAACTCTGCATTGGAATAGTACTGTAAAGAAAAAAGAAGAAGCAGTAACATTTTTCATCAAAGAGCAGTTATTGTGAAATCATGTACAGATTTAACAGATAAAATAAATGGTCCTTCCTGACCGGGTCGATAAGTGGAAGCGATTACATTGTACACACCTCCTGATAGACCAGCCTGTTCTAGAACAACATATCCTCTTCTGTAAATGAATAAATATTTAAAACACAAGATTTAAAACAAAATGATACATGTATACACGTACCTAGGTTTTCACCTATTTCGGTCTAGGTATTCGACACGTGTTACTGGCCTTCGTATAAAACGTGATATACACATACATATCAGTCGTGGCATCTCTAACACCGGCTTAAATCCTAAGAAGAACATCAAGTCTCCGAAAATTGCGATACACTTAGCTAACAAGTTTCAAATCGAGTATGAATCATTTGTTTTACGACAAGACTAGTAATACTAATCGAGTGCCTAGACTGAAGTAAGTAGAGATTAGAGTTTAGGCCTACTGTAGAAACGTGAATGTATTTGTAGTGTAAATATTATTCTAGTTAATTTTTACTAGAATCAATTACCTGTAGTCTCCAGTGGTTGATCGATCCTGTTGGTTGGGTGCTTGATTATTTGTAGCAGATATACGAATCAGTTCTAAACCTAATGCATAATCTCTGTAATAAACAAAAATATTTTACAATTGTTAGAATAAAATGAATGTAAAATGTCTAAAATTACTGTGTTAAGTAACCACAATGGGAAGTATAAATGAATGCTGTAAGTTATGGATACACGTAGATGTTTGCGTTCTATGAAACTCTGTTGCTTGACCGATGTAAGAGGAGGTTAGAGGAAGGTCATGGGAGAAGAAACCAAGACGTAAAGTTTCTGACTATTGATGTGAGCTCTATTACGAGGTGCGAATTACCAGGTTGGGGTCCACACAACAAATATAATCCATTATTAAAAACCATAAGTAGTGTGTTTGAAAATTGATCTCATTGGTTTAGATGCATTCTTTCTGTAAATTCCTATACCACTGCATCTTTATGCTCTGCAAATGAATTCTTTTTCTCTAAACCGTATTCGGCATGTTTAGCCTTTCTCTTTCATTGATAATAATATAGATCTATTCATCTTGATTATTTAGTTTAACATTGCTTATGTAGTTTGAACCAAAATATTTATACGAAGTCTTACGTTTAGTGTAGTTGAGTGGTCTGTTTCTTAGTTTTAAATGAAAGCATTTTCTGATTCGTCAGGTGAACATCTAGAATGAGAAATTTAGCAAGCTAACGATAGGAGCTGTACACTTTCATAAAAAGTGTTACATATACATATATAATGTTAATGTATAACTACCTGGGTCCACGTAATTCAATAAGCAGTTGATTGTCACAATCGTTATTTGGTAAATTCAGTTGAAATCTTGGGTTAGTACTATAACTTTTTCTATCATTCAGACAACCACCAGCATTTGAACCTTTCCATTCACCTGTAATCTAGAGGGTAGTTTGATAAATACAATGAAGCAAAACAAGAAAAGATAGTTTAGTAATGATCTACTTAACATTCACACATTGTATGATAATTATTAGTATGAAATAGGTAATGCGTATACTTTATGCTAAAGAACATCTAATAATTTTTCAGTCAGTCAGTCAGTTGATTGTACTAGGAAGTAGAAACGAGATTTTGATAGTGAATAAGATGGCCTTGAGTGGCTTCTCACCATTTCATTTAAAATTGTATTAAGATACTTGAATAACGGTGGACAACAGACATTTGGAATACTAGACTACAAAAAAGTGACCAACCGCGAGTAAGACATGATCAAGACATCGAAGCTGGTGATTCGAAATGGTAACACCGCTGTGCCTGAACACATTGCTGAACCTCAGTATTACTAACGTGATGTCGATATTAATTGGCGACTGACTAAGCGCAATATGGATGCCTTGTGTGTCGTCGCATAGTGAAACAATGTGATTAACATAAGAAAGTCGAGGAATCTTTTTTCTATATAGCAGATTGACACCACCACGTACTTCCTTTAAAGGATGAGCATATGATCAATTCATTCACGACCTGATCAGAAAAAATCAACCAACTCTCGAATCAATATTTTTACAGACTTTGCACAACCTATATAGTACAAGAGGTCAACAGTTTAGAAACAACAAAGTTATATCTACAAACATACAGGCATTACACTGAACCAAAATAATGATTGCTAATAGTATTTTGTTGGGAGAGTCTCAAATGTAATTTTTTTCCTTTTGCTAATAACAATTATAGTTTTGACGAATAAGCAAGTTCTTGATGACATCCCCCAATTTATATTATTCCACTAAACGTTGCTATTCTCTGATTGGTTACTTTCTCTTAAATTTTGTTGTTTCGTATCTTGAAGTCATTATTACGACCATACGAACAGAACTGTTCGCATCACTTTCTGAGTTTTTAGTAACAGAAAGTCCAACTGTAAAACATTGACTCCCCTTTATTTATTGTGATATCTAGAGGGAGATATTGGGGTTAGAGCGCTGTCTTTAAGTAGCAGACTGCAACTAAAGAGACAATAAAGAAAGACAAAACATCATTCTAGTCCTTTTAAGCTAGGAAAACACTAAACAGTGTCCCAACGTGAAATTTTGAGGTTAAGACTTGTAGCCTAAGAATGTCATTTACTTTTAAATGTTACGTTCCACATTCATATAGTAAATCAGCGCACTTACGTTGGGTATTTGTCCTTGATTGGAAAATGGACACTACGCCTACGATATGGTTAATGTGAGTTGGTGAAAGCTAAAAGAGCTTTTTGGATCGGTGCCGAAATCCAACTAGACACCACTCCATCAAGGTTGACTACACTTCCAAGATAAGTGGAGTGATCGAGACACCCAACTACTTCACTTCCTGCCTGTAGTTCAGACGATAATATAAACCGATCCTTTTTCTATTTAGGGGAAGTGGAACGCATCGCTAACATGTTTTTATTGTTGCTCAGTGAAAACGAAATATTGCATATTGTCAGAGTCTTCACCAAACAGGATAATATTATCTACGCATTCAAAGTCAATAAGTGATTCCTCTAAAAGATAGTTAATACATGAACATTTAGACGAGGACGTTAATTTTAGTAGTGAGTTAGTGACGAGATTAAACAAAACTGGAGATAATAAACAGCCATGAATGACACCATTTGAAGTTAACAATTCTCATAACAGCTTACCGTAGACTCAGATTCGACAAATAGTATTTTAGTAGATAGCCATGCTGACATTTCTGTACTTCTGAGGTATGCTTTTTAACAAAGATACTTTTGCAGAACCCCTCAGTTTACGGAATCGAATGCTACTTTCAAGTAAAAGGAGTTATTATTGTCGGACGTCGGTAACTATGCCAGTTTTAATTCCTCACTACAATTAGTCACTTACCCGTGGTTCTTAGTTTTAAGATCTGTTGGACTGAACTATATGGATTGGTCCCACGAGTTCGGTCACATTAATTTCTCCAGTGTATTTTATTGAATCGGTTGTTTTATTATAATACTGACAAATGTCAAAAAATATTTTTGAAAAGACAAGTAAAATCACTTCAATAAGTTTAATGATTACATCAGGTATGGTCACAATTGGATACATGAACAGTATGCAGATCAATATCTGATCTGAATTCTTTGAACACAACAACACGAATATTAAAGATATCTACAATCAGTTGTAATTAACATAGAGCTTAACATTAATATCCATCTGTTCTACTTTCTCTAATATCACGTTCGGAGAGAGAGGTGAAATCATGAAAAAGAATACCTAAATGATGTGGCAATATCAGTAATAGTAAAAAGAATAGATATGGAGAATATGAATCAAGAAGTGAATTTAAATCGTAGAACGTTCAAAATCTTAACACCAATTTGTCATAATTCCCTAATACTCTGCGTCAAACCTCAGGATTACTTATACGGTGGTCACGATATACACCAATATCGACTTTTCGAAGACACGTATAATAAGAATTAGCTAATTAATGGGCGCCAAATACTAATTAAACCTACTACGCATGAACTTATCAACATTACAATGAATATACAAACATTAGTATTATATAAATATAGCTCAGTGGATACTGCGGTAGCGTTTAACGAGAGTGAATGCAGTACGAGTCCCAATAAGAGCTTCAATAATCGGATATGGTAGGTATGTCCAACACCCTGAATTCTATTTACCAGCTACAAGTATACTACACTATAAACAAAAAAACCCAACATATCAACGTTGATATAACTTACTTGTTTCGACAAGGTATAAGGATCTTTAATTTTTGACAAGGTGAAGGATGCTGTTGAATAAACACGCAACGTATAATAAATTGTTATTGATTTTTCATACTGCGATATTAAGAGAATGTAATTACTAGTTCCAGGATCTTGAAGCATTTTTACTAAACAGTGAGGACTATTGATACGTACAGAATCACAAAATGGTGTAGGATCATAAGGATAATAAACTTTTCGAGATTTCACATCTTTGTAAACAACCACTGCAATGAATTCTTTATTCTCAGCGAAATCTGCCTTAATAGATAGAAGATAATTAGAGTAGGATGTGAAAGAAATATTGAATGCTTTCATTGAAGCAATGACAAACTAGATGAATGAAAAACTAAGTGTCAAGCACCTATCAATCGTAGATTTTTATGTTAGATGTTAGAATGTAGTCAGTAAAGGAATCTGGATTCTAAGGTAACTGGTATTTCAGTGATGTTTGAACCCGAGTCACTCAGTTTCATAGTGTTATATATTACTACTGAGTTGTTTAGTCTGGGACTGATTTTTTGTCGAATTGAAACTTTGATAGTGATGAATCGTTGAGCAATGACCAAATATCTCATTTCTTGATCCAATTCTATCAATAAAGTTGCAATGTGTTTATTAGTAGCAGTACTATGACGTAGCGTACTCTATGAAATGGCGTCAGGTGGTGAGAAGAAGTTCACCAGAAACTCTATCATAGGTCTTGTAATACCTGTCACTCATCAGCAAGGTTTACTTGCAATCTTAAGGTAGCTTGTAGAATTAGGACTCTTGCCATCCAGCTTCACAACATTGATCTACTGGAGTTGCGACTGTGATATGCAGGGCAGAGATATTTATGTCAATCGACAACTGGGTAGCAATCATCTAATATTTCATGCAGTTCTTACAGAGAATGTCTATACATCCCTTACTGTTAAGTACTAAAGTTGAAGGATTTTTGTATATTTCATCTAAATAGTGAACACCAAGTAAGCATAGGTCTTAGAATGCGGAATACTTTGGTACACAATCTAATTGCCGCTAGTATTTATAGTTAGTATCTTCACATCAAATTAGATAGGCGGCCACATTGGAACTTGGTCAATACAATTTGAACGGTGCAAAAAAGAACTAGACGAATATGAAGTTAGTCATTATTCGGAGATCAATCAGTGTTAGTATTTTAGGTGTACAGATCAGTTACAGCCCAAAAAGTTCATTAACATCTTAAGACTGTGAAATTGAGTGGCTTGAGAAACAATCTCAAAAAAGAGAATCATTTCTCTGTATGCATACTATACTGACTAGTGCCAAATATAGTGAAAATATAGATCGGACAAGATTTACTGCCACTTAGTTCCATCCACCTAACATTATCGAGTTACTACACTTATATGACTGGCTTTGAGATTCACAGTTTATGTGACGGCTACTAACACTATCAAGTTTCCTGAACTGATGTAGGTAAAGTCAAAATTTATGAGCTACTTATTGAAATCCCATTGCTTTAATCTCTAAACCACCGCTCGAAGAAAACATCTATACAACACAAGAATTAAGACGAAGTAGACAAATTAAATTTAAAATTAAGGATTAATAAACGAATGACAATGTAAGCATGATGGAAGAATTACATGAAACAACTTACACAGTATATATCATTGACTATAATACTGTACCATCCATTTAAGAGTACGTTCGTGCATAAAATCAATAACTATTTTTCTAATTATTACTTACATTACAATTGGTATCTGAGCCGTAGCTGCCGATACAACATAATAAAATATTGGACCTAATTAAAATGTAATTACAAGTTTTGTCCCGTTTGGGATCCATTAGATAGGATACTTGAATCTCAAAGTTGATTCTCATCCGAACACTTGGAGCCAATACCTCAAACGCCGAATCGTTATCTGCCAAGCTAATAGGCCTAAATGATCAGTAATTTGTTCAATATGGAGTGATGTATGACAGAATTTACATTTCCGTGTTGTTGGAAACACTGGAGATTATGACATACAACATGACGAATTTACTTAATATCTCTACATTAGCAAGAACGATGTCTCAAGTTTTAGTTGGCATGTTTCCAGGATTTGGAAGTGTGTAATTGAAGACGACTCTACTAATTGCTTCAAGGATACCTAACTCTCTTCGTGTCTGAAATTGGTACCATAATTTGAGCCTGGAATATATGGAAAGTGATTTCCCAGAAATGAGCTAAAAACTATGTACTGAAACTATAAAAGTTCGCATTTCTTGTTAGTTCGAACAGTAGGTATCGGTAGCCTATACTCCAATATTCTAGTTCTTACGGATAAAAATACTGAAATTATGAGTAGAATTAGAAGGTTGGTTTCACGTGACAATTTACTTACACTTCAAGATACGTCAAGACTCAATAATGTATTTCAGCTAACTGACATATTGTTAGGTCGGACTACAAAGAAGTGTTATAAACTTTCAGAACTGTGTTTACGAACACTATTTCATTTATTCGAACTATCTGTAATGTAAACATTTTGTTCTTATTATTGTTACGCTCCGCTTGCCCTATCCTCCCGTTTAGCATAATCGCTGTTATTAAACTGTTTCTTATCATGGACTATAGTTAATTAGTTGTGTACAAGTTGTTTCTATTCTCTACCACAATTTCCCTCGTTCTATAATCATGTTAATTTTCCGATGGGTTTGTTGTGTGGTCTGAATTTATGTATATATAAAAGGATGCTTGAAATATAATATGATTCTGTCTGGCTGACCTATTGGCTCGCATTCTTCTTATTTCGGATTGGGACTAAGTAGGCAGAGGGCAGGCGCGCTATAACCAACTAGGCACCAGTCATTGGCACTCGGCCATCCAACCCCCCAAATTTCCTTGCATCATAACAGTTGGCGACGGGGTGAAAATCGACGAATCAGAAGAAACTCAGCTTTCCCAAGGTCTTCGGTCCATAATATTGTCTCACTAAGGACCAATCAGCATCTTTAGCTAATTCTTGACCTTGCATCATTTGGCAGCTAGCTGAGTCAATATTGGGGTGAAAATAAACGAATCAGAACAGACTCAGCGTCCTCAAGGTCATAGGTCCGTAATTTCGTCTCATCAAGGACCAATCAGCAGCTGGAGCTAATTTTTGACCCTGCATCATATTGGCAGTTAGCTGAGTTAATAATTTTAGCATGCTGGCTTTAAGCGAGCGTTCGGCCATGTTGCTGCAGGAACTTTTAATTGAAAATCAGCGGTTAATTGAGTTAATGCTGCAGCGAACAGGCATCCAGATCAGCAGCATTAGCCTACCGTCAGTGAACGAAGCACTTCCTCATCCTATATCCGAAATCAACTCTCAGACACAGACAGCATGTGAAACGGAAGTGATTCTTCCCAGCGTGCCTAGTACTACTTCTCCAGTGAAGCAAGATGAAGTACTGGAGACTTCTGCCCATGTCAATCCGAATGTGGGACGTCTAGAATTGCTAAATGCTCGTTCTGATAGATGTGCGCGCATCAGAACTACAAGAAGGAGCGAGAAGATCAGTACGAGAAGCGCGCGGAAACCGTCCGATTGTCCCATGAAGCCTCAGTATCCAACAACCAGAAACGTTAAGCCGAAGAAAGTTGGCTTTATTCCCAAATTACACTTAAAAAGTCGCAACACATCCACTTAGAGCATGAGGTCTGACAGTACAAGGCGAACAACACTGATTTGAGACTTGAATTGATGATATTGACGAGCGGAGATTGAGAATATGAGTCACTGAATGCCAGCTTAATGTTTAAAAGGAAACGCTATCAACATGAGGCATAGATACGAGGTTGAATTTTTGATAGGATTGTGAGTGTAAGACTGCCGAAAATATCCAAACTAAAGAGAAACAATAGCTCAACACTCATTCATTTTAAATGGTTCTAAAAGTAAAAGTCAATCTGTGATGAACATTATTTTAAAATTTTAGAAATGTTCTCTGGCTTATTATTAAGTGACCATTTGTCTTATATTAAACTTACTTTATCTACAATGTGCCTTGTCAGAAGTACCCATATAGGTGATTCAACCTTTGCAGTAACCTCGAGATTATACTGTGGATTGTCAGCACTGGCGTAAGAATCTTTTTTCGGTCCAGATCCAGCCAGCCAACAACTAAGTTATGAAATGATACGAATGAAGAAAAAAGCTGTATACAATAAAAGTTATGCAATCAGTAATAATCATCAATTGATTAATTAGAAACTTACATAATACTAAGACGTTCTAAAATGTATAGAGGAATCGAACTCAACACCTCTAAGTTTTGATCCCCAGATGAGATAGAGACTAAGCATTGTCAGGTAGTCTCATTACAAAGCTAACAATTCAGTGTTTCATGGACTTTAAGGGTACCCAAATGAGACCAATCTATGACGAATACAAACAAGGACTAAATACCAATCTCCATGAAACCATAAATATGATATCTGTTAGCGAATGTGAATATGTTATTGCCCTACAGGATTCCAGAGGCGTCCAAAATAGTTCAGCTACAGTGTCTCAGAAGATTACAAGTAAGATTTTCTGACGAGTGCTAGCTAGCACGAGACCTATATTAATACAGGATATGTTGCTGAATACTTTCGAATTCTTAATACCACTAGTTGTGCGTTTCTTTTCCAGCGTACATAAAAACATAATAACATGTTTAGGAATTAATTAACCATTCCAAAGAAAAATATTTACTGCATCATTGTCATAAAAAATCTCGAGTAAAATATAAGGGCTAAGTTGACTTACTGTACCGAGTCAATCACAAGTGAGCCATTGACTTCAAGATCATATAGTATAAATCACATTTCCAAACTTCCGATCCCATTAGCCTCTTCCAGAAGTTTATTGGTGACATTACAAAAGTTCATATTTTTTCATTTTATTAACTTCATAACAGTTCTTATCTCTTTCCTTCTTAGGAGATTAAAGTCATTCATTTTAACGTTCGTTTCTCGGTACAATAAATCAACTTTGCTCATATAACTTACTTCACAGTGAAGCTATTTCATTTGCAGTTATCAACTATATTCTGTTTAATTTATATAAATGGTTATTGCTACTCGTAGTCACATGAAACGGGAGCAAACAAAAGAAGACAGTTAAGATCAACGAATCCAGTAATTTTCGAATAATCAGAGAAAATGTTACAATGTAATTATTGAATACATGCTCAAATTATTAACTTAGAGGTTAACTTATCAATCAGGTTTACAATTCGTGCACTCGGTTTTAAGCCATAAATCAGAATTGGAGCCTACAGTTAAATGCCTGAATGCTGAACACTTTAACTATTGTTTCAATTAGGTGGTTAAAGTTGTCAGCTTTTAGACCTCTCTTACCACTTCGGTTTGGGTTAAATTGTAGTATCATTGGCTCTTATAGAAAAAGTGTAACTAAAAGTCAAATCCATAACACAGTGTACTAGTTAGACAAGTTACGTCTAAACACGATTAACCCAATAAAAACTCACGAAATTAAGATTGAGCTGTAAGGGGGGGGGGTATTTTAGGTATTGTTTAATTTAAAGTTTCATTTCATAGACTGAGCTTAAATAGACAGACACTGAGAACCAATAAGCACTGGATAGACATTTTAGTCTAGTACGAGATTACCTAGCAACGTAGGGCATCTATAAAGACATCAGAGATCGAATCCAGAACCTTCAGACCACTGAGTTCGCATCTACACAATAATTATTAATAATAAAGGTGATGCGTTTACGAGTGACCAACTTCTTAAAGGAACTTCTAGAGTGCATCCATAAATTTCGGAAATAAGACAAATGTCACAAATGATCTGAAGATCAAACAGTTCAATATGAAACTTGAAGGTCCTTCGTCATAAGTGAACACTACTATTGATGAATCTCATAGTACACTTGATTTTATGGTGATTTTCTAACTAAAATCAGCTTTTGATGTAAAACTTCAGCTCAACAATAATAAACTGATTAAAAATATACAACCTAGGAACTGATAATTTCATAACAACTTACTCATTAACACATGTAGTAAATGGAAATAATTCTGGATCCCAATTAATATAAAATACATCAAAGAAATGGCATAATGAATCATAATCTATCCAAAATACACCATTATCAATTAATTGAGCAGATGATCTATCAAAATTTAACTTAGTTTGCATTTGTGCAGTCCAATGTTGTGAATCCCGTTCAGAGAAATTACCTTTCCAACGCATATGACTCCATGGATTTTTTAATAAGAATAAACGATAACCCTTTAATTGTAGTTGGTTATTGTCAGGAATAATTGATTTAATGAGAAAAAAAGTTGAGGGAATTACAACAAAATGAGTAAATTATACAAAACAGATGAATAGCAACAAAACAATAATAAGATCTGATACAGTAATTGTACGAAATCCAGTTGAGAATGATGTTGGTAATAGTTACACTATTTAGAACATGTATCAACGCTCATTCGAAAAATATGCACTATATTATTACCCAGCTGATTTATTTGGCAGTAAAGTAGCTGAATATATGCAGGTACATCCAGTAGATAACTTTCCGAATAGGACGAGTTCTGAATTTCACTTGCCAGTCACAATCCAACTTAAACATTGTACTCTGACTGCCTACTTTCTAACTTTATGCATGAATTCGTAATTAAGTCCGTTTTTGTTTAATGTAACTTCTCTTGCCCCCCTCCCGCCACTCCACACATCTGCTTTCTGAAATATTTACTATGCTTAGTGACTGATTATTTACTCATAATCGAATAACCTAAATAGTGTAAGAGTTAACCAGCTCTATAGAGTTTTCATATTCAGTCTGCATTGACGCTAGGCCGAAACTTCCTTTTTAGTAAGAGAAATTTAGCGATACATATATTGTCCAAAACGAATAATCATTATAACTAATCAGGAATGACCTAAAAAAGCCAAACGAATAAACAGTCCAATCAGCGTAACAGACTGTGTAAAAAATTAACCATAGGAAGAAGGAAATAGTAAGAGGATAGTATATCAATGGGAAAGGATGCTATTATATAAAACTCAACATAGCTAAAGAGTTTACTGAAGTTTTCGACAGGCTTATCTATTTAAAAACAGAAACAACAGAGATACCTTTTGGCTAAACTTGCATTATGTGAGCTGGATGGTTTAATTTAAGGTTTAATTGTCATTTTAGGCGACTTCATCGCTTTACTTCTATCATTATCTTGCGCTGATGAAGTCATTTGAAACGAAGATTAAAGCTCCCTAAATTAAACCGTTCAGTTCGCAGAATCAAATTTAATTAAAACCAATCCCACCATGAGTTACAGATACACATCTCTATCATCTCTAAAGATATATGCTTTAACATTGACAAGTTTACAGTATCTACCTTCTAGCACCTTTATAGATAAGATGCTAGAAATATAGGTGACTTAGATTTCTTCTAAAATGAGTTCAGTGTTAATAGTGGGGGTCAAAGTTACGGATTAAGAATAGGTTTTAAGAATAAGGCTAGAACTAGTGCCAGAAGATGGGGTTTTGGTTGCGGGTTAGATTTTATATTATGTTAGGTAACATACGGGATTTGTTAGAGAGTTGCATACAATTTACTTAGTGATAACTTAAAAATTGATAAATTTACCACTATAAGTTTATGCCGCATTATGAAAATTTCATTTTTCTTAATAAGTTTAACGTCTTCGAGTATAATACAAATGTTTCAGAATAGTTGAATTTTAACTGGCTAGTTTCATACTTTACAGTTTGGCGATGACTGACTAATCATAGTAAAAGAAATTTTAAGAACGACTAGATTTCATCAGTAAATGTACTTTTCCTGCCTTCTTTTCTTCGATTATTGAGTATAGCTACTTATCCGTCATCGTTTTATTCCCTATATCTATTTGAATAAATTTTGTTAGGCGTTTATTCTTTCCTTGAAATATTCCAATCAAAGGAATCAATTCTTTGCCTTAACTATATTTGTTTATTATGTTGTGATCCTTTGATTCCTCATACGTAATTCAAAGCTTTAAGTTGACCTATTAACAGCTATCATTGTATTTGTTAGCAGGATACAATCCTGATTAACACTTGTGCAAAACATACATGCAAAGATGTGGAATGACTGGCTCATTTTGGGCCAACCAACGATAACGAACAAACTAGAATTCGTTAGAAGATTCCCTTGTGAATTTTTTAATATAGGCTCTAATGTATCTATTTACATTCCATTTTATTGTTCTTATATTGGAGTATGTTGTGCTACTTGTTCCAGTCTTGATATAATTTGGGATCAAGTTTGTGAAGTTATCGTATCGTAGAATAATAGACAGGGGTAGTATGTAACATTAATGTGCACTGCCTCAAACTAGGTATCTATGTTTAAATTTTGCATTATATGTGAATTGAAATCAGGAAAATTACTGATATTTATGTGTTTCACTTTGTAAATACGACTGACCAGTGTAAGCCCTTCAA
The DNA here is from genome assembly GCA_025215515.1 of Schistosoma japonicum. Classification (NCBI taxonomy): domain Eukaryota; kingdom Metazoa; phylum Platyhelminthes; class Trematoda; order Strigeidida; family Schistosomatidae; genus Schistosoma; species Schistosoma japonicum. Next base: position 13,061,335 of record CM046063.1, on the reverse strand, counting down.
CTTTTAGTCTTTTGATTTTGGCCATACACGACTAGGGAACTGTGTACGTTGAGAGCAACAGACTGCCACACGATAGTTTTCAGGTCAGTGAATTATTGCTAAACTGAGGGACGCAAAGTAATTGGAGACGTCAATTATCAAATGTTATGATCAATCTACAGCAGTAGCAGTTGATTACAAAAAGTGAGATATCTACTGTTGAATGGATATGTCAAGCCAATATATCAAGTTGAAAATAACTGGCTCTATTTCAGTCGGTGATGTTAAGTTACGTTGGATGTGGTTAAAGTTAAGTCAACTTATATAAACGAGCTTGAGAAATTCGTAATCTCGTTTAGCCTACACCTGATTCTCATCATATAGTTGAATTATAATAACCTAAGTTAGTATTTATATGGTGATTTTGAAGCAGCTAGTTCAATACTTATAGGTTCGTTTTAATCTTGTCAACTATATGCAATGCAATATAAAGTAGAACGATGACTTAATGGTCAAGTTGATTCTAATAATTAAACCACAGGTTCAAATCAAGTTTCACATCAGTTTGGATAACTAGTTAGTATTACAGTCGTTATTTCGCATAGATTTCAATTTAGTGCATAAGTTACGCACAACATTAAATGAAGACAATTAATGAATAGTAGGGCCTTCACAACTAAAATGTTGAGCGAATTGCTACATATCAGTAATGTTGGGAAAGTGAGTGGATTTAAAACCAAGATCGTCGGTTCTAAACTGGGTTTGTGTGAGTTACTAGCCTTTACAATTTCTTCATAATTATTCACTGAATCAATCATTTCAGCATGCGTATGAGAATAAAAAGATAGAAAACGAAAGCTAAGTCGAGGTTAATGGGAGTTTTCAGAATGTACTATTAAGTTTATTGCACGCAGCACTTTCAATAATTTTTAAGTTCATATCATCAACTAATACTGAATAACAGAGAATTAGGGTTTCATTTCAAGCTCCATTTTGGATTTTCACTCGGCAAGTTGGGCTAAACTACATTGTACACTTTCATGTCTTATAGTTGAGGAAAACTGAAAGCACTAGGTTAGGAGTGAAGTATTTCTGAAAAGTACACTATAATATGCTGTGTTCACCAACCAAATGGAAAAAAAGTGATAAAAACATCTGCGTACAACATATTTAATGATCACCGAGAACTTCGTGAATGACCTCAATAAAACCTACTATTGAGTTAATATGTACAACATACCTCTACTTCACGTATATCCAGCATAGCATAAGCATGTGTTGGAACCAAACCTGATCGTTCACTTTCATCATCTGATAATTGTCCAGTTGCAATAGTCACTAGACAATGACCTTTATGGAATCGACTCAAAAGTCGACGAAATTCTCTATCTTTATTAAAATATGAAGAACTTGATCGGATGGATATACGTTCCGGTATCCAACCGGTTAATGCATGTAAGTCAATATTCTATTGGAAAACAGGGAGAAAAATTAAAACAAAATTCCTAAACCAATAATGCAAATTTCGAGGAACATATAGATATAGAATTTACCCTCTATGTCTACCATTCTACTTTGAGTGTGTATTAGGTACTAACGAGACCATATTTTTATTGGTAGATTTTTCCCCTTCTGCTCACCTATCCTTGATATTTCATAAGATTTTCTGACCCTTTGTTTCCTGCTATTTTCAGTCTGCTTCCTGATTATTTATCTACCCAATGTCACATGACCTACAGGACATAAAACTACCAACCTTATTTAATCATTAGATTCAGTGTGTATCGAAACTTTGTTCTAACTGCCTTTTTTGCTTAGCTGTTTCGCAATCCTTGTTGTATACTTCGAATCAATTTAGATTCTATACGTTTATTCCATTTCTCTAGTCGATCACTATGATCAAAGGTATTAATTCTTCGCTCTAAATATATTTATTTATTAAAATACTGTGCTTATTTTAAGGCGGTATTTTCTACAACTGGGAGCACTGTTGTGATTGTGTGAATTCTGTTTTTATATTTACTTAAATAATAAGTGAATGTATTTAAATGTTCCCACTGATTTGTCATGGACTGATCAGTCTCTGTTGCCATATGTGCATGCTGAGCGGATCGCCTCGATGCAGCTATAGTTCACAAGTGTTGTTTGAGTTGGACCCCGCTTGCTAGCCACAATCCAACTCAAATAGTTAATTTCTTTCTCTGAGTTTTTAATCCACGAGTTACTTTTAACTAACCATGTTGTTATTGGACGTATTCGACGCATTACTAGAAATGTTTACTAACTATTTACAGTGACAGAAAGTCTATTGAAGAAGGTTATAATTAATATACCAAAAGTATTAGATTAACTAGTTTGAAGATCATATACAAGGTATTACTAAACGGCATTTTCTTAGGCAATCAGTGCTCAAGGGGTAAAATATGCTCAGGATTTAGAAGCGATTGCAGAGTTGGTGTAAAGCGCTCAAAGTACTATTTAGATGTTAACCATCGGAAATAGTGAACCCATATACTATAAAAATATCACTACATTTGTTCTGAAGCATGCGTTAATTACAGAAAGGAGAGTAGACAATGAAAATGGGGTAAAATATAAGATTCACGAAATATTTATTACGTGAGAAGGCAATAAAAAAAGCAAACATTTCTTTCAATTAGGTTTTCTTCAGGACTCTACATTAATATATATATTTGTTTCATAATAAAAATGATACTTAACAAATGATGGTGTGTTGTGCAGTAATATTATTTTACTGAAAAGTAGACTTGAGGTCTCACTAAAAGGATCAGTGTATGGAAAATCATGATAGGACAGACAGTACACAGATTTTCATAGCTCAGACACTCTGAACAAGAGGAGAAACGTGATTCACTCTTAATCTTCAAGGGTCAGATGTAAAAGCCTTGAGGACATGAGTGTGAATGAATTGAATGTACCATGGTAGGTACTTATCAGTAATTGTTGTCCTCTAAGGTTCAACGAAAGGGACTTGAATCCAAAACCCTGCAATGATATGAAACCTATAGTTCCAAAGAACGTTTATATGAATATTGAATTCAAAGAAGACAACTTCTAGGATTCTAAATAGATTGGCTTTCAAAATCTTTGAAGAAAATATTATATCCTGTTTAGTTTCGTACTGTCGTTTACAGTTGTACTTTGATGCATAAGTTCACTTTGTTAAGATGAATGCTGATGATTTCCTCTATGTGCAGACGTACATGCAAGTTATGCGGTAAATTTAGTGGAATGCGATGAATTATTCGAAAAAATTTGCTTATATCGTATCTCCTTTAAATGACTAGAGATGAAACTCTTAGTTACTTTTAATCGTCGATTGCTAAACCAGGCAAGATGATGTTCGACAATTCGATGATGGACATGCCTGATCGCACCCCCTATATAGTGAGCTCCAAATGAGTGGCTGTATTAGTAACTGCAAGAACATAAGATGATTTAAGGCAGTCTCTCCTTATTTGCAGTTGTGCTACAGAATAAGGAATGTAATTTAGCTGCAGCAAACGTCTTTGTAGAGTCCGGATTGTCCATTGTGTAATTATTTCACTAGCAACATGAATTAGAAACAGAAGTTTTATATCAACGTATTCCTGTACCAATAAGCATACTGAATTAATGGAAAGCGGTCGTCAGGCATGCTTAATATAAGTCCCAAACACCTGATTTGATGGAGATTCGCACTATTATCAACCGATTTGCTATCTTCGTCTAATAATCTGTGTCTAATCTTAACATTATTTACCATTTCAAAGAAAGACGACCAAGGCTTGAACGAAAGACCTGTAAGCCCACTCATATCTTCTATTTTAAAAGTCAGGTTGGTACAAAGCGAGCTGCTGTGCAGTACATTCGTCCTATGGTTGGCAAACGGATCTCACCTACGCTACACATGATGCAAGCTGACATAAGTCAGGTGGACTTTCTGAATCTATGGTAACAGGACACCTAAAAATGATATAGGACCATTGTAATCATTCGGATAGAAAAGTGTGATGAATCAATGTAGCTAAATTTATTTATCATACTGTACTTTCCATTCTATCAGTAAATATTGTGAAAACATCACCAACTTAGCAGGGGAATAAAATGGAAATATTCACTAATATCTTCTTCAGATGGAGGATTTTCTAGTTTTGCTATGAAAAGCCAAAGAGGAGGTAACCTGACGATGATACCATAGCAACACTATCTGTCCATCCGTAAAATCCATTAGTCATTCTATTTACATAATCTTTAATTATTTTGTCAAGCATTCATAGTTACATCACAAACACTTCTGAATTCGCAATATTGTTACATAAAACACCAGCACCTAGTTACTATCAAGCTTTTTTACTGCATAATATATGCATTATTGTAGAGTCAAGATGAAACACTGAAAAACAGCAATCTGGTTAATATGTAAACAAATTGAACAAATGATATATTAAAATTATTACACAGGAAGGAACTAGTCAGTCTTACGGAATTTGATCCTGGGAAATCGTATCCACCCATTACTTTCATATAAGCTTTTTCTAGCAAAGATACCCATAGTTCGTTTTGATTATTTGAAAAACAACACAATAGTTTTCCATCTTTTCCCATAGGCAATAAATCATCTATAATTACCTGAATTAATAGAGTATATATTTTGTGAATTATAGAAAAATTAATTAGGATGGTACAAGTTATTAGACAAGTTACCGCTTTTTTAAGGAAAGGCTTTGGTCGTCAGCAGTAAATCTACATCTGAACTGCTTAATTCAGTCTGACAATTCAAAAGCTGATTGCTCGTCGTTTATTTGACTGCTCAGAGCTATTTAAGATGAAAGAGCGAGAATCTGCGTAATAACCTGTACCGACAATGATAGATCAATCTTGTATGACAAAAGTAACGAGCGAACAAGGATTTAACTAAAAAAAAAACAATCAGATATTAATAACAATTTAACTTGACATTATTTGGTGTTGTGGAAACTGCTGAATTTGAAGTTTCGTATCACTAATTGAATTTAGTCAGACGACTATTTAAAACCATAAAGCATTTCATATATGCATCGTTCTGGTATGGGACACTTAAGTGACTGTTTAGATCCACGAATCCCATAAGGGTCTAACCCGAAATGTTCAGGCTTCAGAGTGTGAGCTTTAAATTCAGATCACTAAGTTGCTAGTCACTTGTCTTACATTTATCATTGTCCAATGCTAATACTAGGTAACTGACTTAGTCTCAACTGATAAAGTCTTTGCACTACAACTCAAGGAATTACTTATGAAAGTTAGACACTAGCAAGCACATGATGATTGTTATAACAGTCATGAATAGTGACAGGAGTTAGATATTTGAAATAGCTGGATGCCTCTCAGATTAGCGATTTAAATGTTAAACGCTAGAACCGAAAGTTACGAATTCGATCCCTGAAGGAGACGTGAGTATGAACTGCTGTAAAACCCGATATTAGGATACAAAGCTTATTCAGCACTTCCTCGTTTTAAATGGTTGTCTAGTCTAGGTCGATTCATGAGATCGAATTTAACAATAATATGTACATAACCAGGTTATTTTATGATAACGGAAATCGATATTTCTGGCCACTGATCTTGTCTTCGATATCAATCAACTTGTGGATTTTAATCAATAATCTGGTCTCGTAAGCTGTCGCTATACGATCACATAGTATTATCGGATTTCATCAATAGATAAGCATTTATTTAACTAATTTGGTCAATGATAAACCTTGTTCATTTACTAAATCAAAAACAATATTATAATTACAGAAGTGTCAACTTCCTTTAGTAATTTCCAGTAGTAAAAGAACACTATTAACTATTTTGTTCGAAAATCATTAGTATTTTTCTTTACCTGAAATCCAGTGACAAAGTAACGAGGTATGTACATTCTCGTTGGTTTTCAGCTACATTCAAAGCAAGAAAGCTAATGATACTATCTAGCTGTCTTAGCTAAGTGAACTTGGGTACGGATTAGCGACGTTGCATCCGAAAGTTGAACGCTATCGTATAGTATGCATATATAATCAGGTATTCGAGTAATAAACTCACTAAGTAGACAAGTACAGAAAATTATTCAAATACTACTTAAAAATACTGATTTAATTGTATACTAAGAGAACATATTATGCAAACAGTTGAAGGTAGAATGTGCAAGGTCTAATTTAAGTATTTCAATAAAACGTGTCAGTGGTGTTGTGTTTAGTATACACCAAATAATACTACATCTTTTCATACAAATATCCACTCACAAATTAAATGTTTGAGTCATAAAAACTTGTAACAATTCATTAAGAAGTTTTATTTTGACAGAATTTTTCTTTCTTTAAAGTACATAATCACTTTCTTATGGCATAAGGTAAGATCAATTACTTGAGTTAACCATATACACATCAAATTACAGCTGACCAATTACAATTAAGACAGCCTAGTTGAATGCATCACATCTGCCCTGATACCTACTCAGTCCCGGCTCGAAATGAGAACACAACACCGACGAACCAACTAGACAAATCAAATTGTATTTCAAGCGCTCTTATATATATATATATATATATATATATATATATATATATATATATATATATATATGTAAAACCAGACCTCACAGTTAACCAATTAGGAAATTAACATCGACACATGATAAGGACGGCAAGGATAGGGAACTAAAGTAGTGTATACACAACTAATTAACTGTAGTTCCTAAATGGAAAATGGCACTAACAATTAATGCCTCAAACAGGAGAATAAGGCAAAAAGGACGCAATAGTAATAGAAACAAAATGTTTACTTTACACATAACTAAACTAATTGGAATACTTCACCGAAAAAGAGTTCTAAGAGATAATAAATCTTCTGTGACCGATATATCTGTTATGTTGGGTAATTAAAGAAAAATAACTGACCTTCAGAGCCGTCTTAAGAGACTATTTCAGTTATTTTAGTTGTGTGTAATACAAGTATTTTGTTCCGATCATCATTATGTCGTGCCCTATCCTCCCAGTTAACACATTTACTGTTAGTATATTATTCTCCGCTTATGAACTATAGTTAATTAATTATATACACATTACCTCTATTCACTACCACTATTTCTCTTGTTTTGTATTATTGTTAAATTTCTAAATGGCTGGCTGTGTGGTCTGGTTTATGTATATACAAATGGATGCTTGAAATACAATGTGATTTGTCGGTTCATGTTTTTTTATATTCTGGCCTAAGATTGAGTGGGTATGCGATAGACGTACAGAAACGGACTAAGCACTCTTATTGGCGTTTGTTACTGTAACTTCGTGCGGACAAAATCTAGTCAATCAATTGGTCGTACTTCCCATCATAACAGCCTGTTTGACGTCATAATAATACCACACCCAGAGAAGATTTTACGAACCTTTTCGTGTAGGACTTAAATTAACGTTAGAAATATACATTTCGTTTAATAATGATAGTAACAGTAATGTTTGTTAATAACAATAAATACAGTAACAGAAAATTGCCAAAGATGATCGACTTATGTCTAATAAGGCACTGCTGAAGTTTTTACTGTATGTTTACAAAAAACTATTGTTAGAAATGAAATTAAGATGTTTGAATCATAAATTAGAAAATAATTAAAGCTATCGATAAGACTCAACTCCATTCTATTATCATACTATTTGTACAGAGAGCATTAACTCATAAATGCGCTCTTTAATCTTGGAGACAGACGATGCTTGTGCTGGAATGAGTCAGTCGTGTACAACGTAGAGCCTAGAACAAGTGTCTTTAGTTGCTTCCAATCCTAGTCCCAGGCCAGTCATCACCGTGCATCAAAGTAACCAGCTGTTAGGCAGAAGTAATAAATGTCCCAACCACCTCAGTCGGTGAAGATCTACAAGCTGATTTACTATCCTTCAACAGTACCATATCTCTAACCTCGGTAATGCTTACTCGATGCTACCAGAAAAATACAGTTATGCATCCAGGACATTGGTGATCAAATACCTGTAACCTACTAATGTGATCGACTCTCAATGGCCACGTTTCACATCCATATAATAAAACAGTGGATTGCTACGCAGCACACTCGTCCTTTAATTGATATACGGATATCCCTGTTACCCTACGAGTGACACAAATCGTCAAAAAAGCTTTAAGAACCCATATTGAGAGTTTGCTAGACACCAACCAACTGGGGTCGATCACACTTCCAAGATAAGTGGAGTGATCGATTCACTGAACTACTCCACTTCCCAATTGTAGTTTGGACGATGACAAACCGACCACAAAGCAACATTTTGCATTTGGAGGAAGAGAAATGCATTGCCAAAATGCCCACATTGTTGCTCAGTGCTGTTAAAAGACTACATTATATCGGCATCTCCACCTAATACGATTGTCATCTGCGCACTCTAAGTAAGTAAGTGGACCTCCTGGTGGAAAACCAATCTCTGAAAATTCAGACGAGTACGTTATGTTCACTAGTAAGTTTATGACGACACTCAACAAAAGACAGGGATAATGCGCAGCCTTGACGGACACCACTTGCAGTTGCAAGTTCACGTAACAGTTCGTTATAGGTCCTGATTCAATTAATTTTCTAAATTAAAGAGCTTTGACAGAGTTTATGTACTTCTGAGGTATGTCAATGAATAACAGATACTGCCATAGAGCCTCTCAGTTTACGGAGTCAATTGCTGCTTTCAAGTAAAGAAAAAACAACCATTGTCGGACGCCGATGAGTATGTCTGTAAGCCAAAACCTAACAAACAGTGAATATCTGATCGATGCTGCCAAGATCAGGCCTGAAGTCTGTCTGATTTTCCAGGGTTTCCAGTTCATGATCCTTAGTAATACGTCCAACAATTACTAATCAAACTCATTAATTTGCGGTTATCACAAGATTTCAACCCTCACTTATAAACTGGAACGATTAGCAATTGAAACTAATTCAATGGGATTTTCAAACTAGCTAAAATATTAGTAAATGTTATGCTAAGACTTGATTGCCATTTGAAATGATCGCCATAGTTAATTCATTTGTTCACTTTGATCCTACTCACTCCCAACTTGCTACAGACTTTTTAACTCCGGCAACTGTCGTAGGGCCTACGCCGATTTCCAGTCCAGGTTGTTTGAGAATGGTGGGCAGCTGGAGGTCAATTGAACTGCCCGTTTAAGCTTTTCACTCACCATTACAAATGTTTTGGCTAAGAAAAGATTTTCATACTTTTCAGAAATCGCCTCGCTAACACTTGAAGTTTTAATTACGGTTTCTTTCATAAGTTTAATTCTACTTATTCTAACTGCCTTTTCCATTTCTATAGTCCGTGAACGCGTGTGAACTGAGTACGTGGTGGTAAGCTCTTTATCACGTGTTTTAGAAGTATGGGTCGTGAATGATAGAGGCATTAAATGTGAAGTTAAGTAAATGCTTCTGGGTAAAGGGAACAACTCGATTAAGGAGGCTACAAATTAACGAGGATAATTAGTTGGGATAAGTGTAACACATAGATTGTAAATCATTCCATACTTGCATTCTTCTGTCATATTAGTTCCTATTAAACCAGAACTCTCATTATTAGAATGTGAGATTTGTGAGGACTGGCCACGACTTGCAAAGTCTCATAATTATACATAAATTGCTGATTTGCAAATGTCCAGCATTCTGGACGAAAAGAAAACTTGATTTGAATACTATTAATCATTACTATCGTAACCAAGTACAATTTAATTTATGTTATAGTTAGGTGTTGTGGAAATTGTTGAATGTTAACTGATATCATGAATTGGTCTGAATTAGACCATTTACAAACAGGGAACACTGGACAGCTGTTTTGTCCTAGTATGAGACTCTTCAGTAGTGTTTATCCACGACCTTGCAAGGGTTGGACCAAGGACCTTCTGATTCTGAGGCTAACACCTTACAATTAGACCAATGAGTCAAGTCCCAACGGTTGATATTACTAGCTCAGCTAATTTGCATCAATTCGCAGTCAACTTGACATCTAGTAGCTTACATTTCTAGCTTAAGCCATTCATCAACATTATACGACCATCATTCATTGCTACTTATGATATTCATCCCACGTCCGACATGGGTTAATTCTAATAATTACGATTACTCTCCAGAGCTCCGACAATCACCTTTCGAAGTTAGTTCTTGATAAAGATATGATGACTGTTACTACGAAGTGTTATGAAGAAAGTCTGTGGTGATAAATAATTCCATTGAAGCATATTGTTTGTGTGAAGGTTAGTGATACAACTCGGCTACTCACATAGAAGTAGATGGGGCAAGATTCAAACCTAAACCAAATGTCGTGCTACTGTCAATTTTAATATAAAAAATACACTTATAAAGACAATTATTTCATAAAAACCTAACGAAATTCAGATCAAACATTAAGTGAAACTATTTTCACTTATTTTCAATGAATACTACATAGTAATTTATGAAATAACTTCACATTCTAGCAACTAATAAGGTGAGTTTATAGAGAATATTCAATTAAGAACTAGTTTGCATCATGAATTGATACAAGCTAAATAACTATCAGAAAGCAAGAAACATTGGACATATAAGTAACAAATACCGGTTTCAAATAAGTAAATATATAATTTCAACAGAATTAGAAACTTAAAAATTTACTATTATTTTTATGGATAACAGAACGGTGGATTAATGATTAAGGTACTTAACTTTCAGTCCCAGATTCAAATGTCGTTCGACTTACTTCGATTTAAGCAAACGGATTGCATTACTAGGCCTCAAACTGTGGCTTAAATAAAAGTTAGATGAAAACAATCTTACGAAATAGGATTAAACACATACCTTTCGAGGAACTCCATTGAAATTTAAACGAATCATGTATTTTCCGCATGGATTGTAAACAGCTTCACCATTTTTTCCTTGAGGATATATAACACTACGAAATAAGGTTTATTTGAAAAAATAGAATAAAAAATATCATAAATGATATTATGATAATAAAATTGACAGCGTTGAGTTCTTTGAAGTAGATAACTTAATTGAGTATTACACCCTTCACCTGACCAATTACAGATAATGACCTCATCTAGCCAATGACAAGAATGACTTTCTTCTGACCATAACGAATACAACTGAAAGCAAAAGCTAAGTATTTTTAATGCCTACAAATATGCTCCAGACTTTACCTTTCTTAATTAATTTATTTAAACGCATAGAATGTGGTACACATGAAAACAAAAAAAAAGATGTACTACACGATTAGGAAAAATCACATTCTATCTAAATATAAATCATTATAACTGTGTATGTGTGTGCTGGGAAAATGCTCAGATACGCTTACTGAAGTAGGCGGTTTTAGTAAGGGTCCGATCTTCAAACTTTGGATGAACAAAGCAATAGGGAATCGTCAGAGGATGAAGTCTCATGATAGCCGGTTACCGAAATACGGTTCATATGCCATTCGTTTCCTTGAGCCTGTGGGCACCGATGATTTTGATAATCAACGCTTTTCAACTCCCCTATGAAGATCTTCAGCATCCACTAACCTGATTTGAGCGCTAAACTTTCTTTTTTGTTCTCACACTTGTAAACAACACTCCTGCTGAGTGACGACAGTAAGAATTCCCTGGCAGAGGCTATAATCGCGTGGTCCTATGATATTTTAAAAGGAAAAGTGAACTTCCCCCATTATCCGGCCGTACCACGTTATTTTTAGGACCTTATCTAGCACCCGTAGATAGTTGGAAACCCTTCAAATCAGAGGTCAGTAATTCCAAAAATCATATATCTTAAGCAGTCTCATAAATATACACACGATTTTCCAAACTAAACATAAAAAAAATTAGAAAGATAACATAGATACAAACAGAAGTTCATGAACTATAAATGATATAATAACGGCTTAAGAAAAGCAAAATATTTAATAAGCATCCAATCGAAATATATAAAATAATCTCCCAGAAAGTAGTTCTACAAGTCCAAATATTGTTCATAACTCGACCTTTATAACAAAAAGTCTTCTCTTCATAGTTCTAGATAACATAATGGGTGAGTGCCTTTAGTAAAATTTGTCCAAAGCAACAATGAAACCACAGAGTTTAATGAAGTGCAACATAAGTGAAAATATCCATTAAAACAATAAATCTTTATCAGTATAAAAGATTTAATTGTTAAGATAATGTGGTAATTAATTCTCAGAAATGCACCTCAATAGTAGAAAGAATAGGCTTACTTCTAGATAGATTGTGTCTAATAGTGAAAGATAATAGTGCGTTTCGTTCAATTTGGTACTCGTTAGGTGGATTTATCTTTCACATTTTAGTAATGATGTTCACATTGACACTCGAGCCAACTATTTTTAGCTTAAAGCACTAGCGAGCTGTTCACTGAGCTACCGACGATTTCAGATAGTCGCTAACTTGTTCAATGAGTATGATGTTTATATCAACAATGGGATAATTCAGAACTTCACTAAAAATAGTCTCCATTTCCTAAATGACACAAGAGAGTGATTCGTGTTGTTAATTTTCATGAGTTCAAGTTCACTATATCTATTATAGAATAAGCTAAACTAGTGCTATTACTGTCAAATAATGTAACTTTGAATTCTGTTTACTGACTTTAATAATATCATTAAATTTCACAGGGAGATACTCTAATTATAAATATGAAATGTTTACACCAAAAAGTGAACTATGACTAAATTCATACTGAATAAAAGTTGCAACATCCGGACTGTAAACTGGTTAGACACTGTACAACAAAAATGAACGAAATGACGCTGAGGTGACAGTAGTTTATTGACAAAATTCAAGCTACACTAAGAACTAGACAAATGCGACATTGATCACTACTATTCAGTAATCAGTCAAAAAATCCCAGTTCTATAGAAGTTAATTTGTAGGTCGAACAACTCATATAGTAATATTCGATGACCAGAGTTCAATTCTCATGGGAAGCATCACATTCCTCAATATTTTAGATACAACTTTCTGACGAGCCCACTGGTGAGAAATCTAGGTTAATATATAGTTTCCTAGAAAGATAATCCAACATTTACGATTAAATCACCTAGCTCAGAAAACACATAAATCTCTAAAACTCTTTACCTGAGCTATAAATCAACTCGACTTACTTTGTAATAAGTTTTCGTTTAAAACGTCGTTCATACTGAGCAGCAATAGCTATTGATGCCACAAATGAACAATCTGTAACCACAGTTTGACATATAGAAAAGCAGGATATTGCTAATATCATTTTTGGCTGATCTATATAATCCGAAGGACGCACCCAGCGACTAAGTAAAGATGTTTGTTTATTTGATAATGCTAGAAGTCCATCTTTATCACTTAGAAAAATAATTAACAATAGAAGAAACTTGTTGAAAAAAGAAATGATTAATATTGCAAGTTAGAAAAAAAGGAAACAGAGATTGATAAAATAGCATCAACTGATTTGATTGTATCTATTAGAAATAAAAAGACAAACATACATTCCTTAACCAATCTGTTATGTGTAACGTAGAACAAGGCGCTTACGTGTAAAGAATTAAGTCACAACACTATATCAACATAGAGAAATAAAATTATCACAATGAATTTCCATGAAAATTAGACATGATTTGAGAAGAAATAACTAATTAGCAGAATCAAAAGTACAACATAATTTTGAAACTCAGGATCTAAGGGGAGAAAAAAAGTGGATTTATCTGTGCAGTTATTAAAGCATTCAATACACACTGTTGACTAAGCACAAAATTTTAGTAGATGTTTTTACAGTAGATCGCCTTTAATAATTCAAGGCTCTCAAACAACAACTGAAAAACATGATCCACAATTAGATACTAATAAAACTTAGAAGATTATATGATATATTCAGTGAAATATGTGAGTAACTAACGTTGTTAATTATGGACACAATACGACGAATAAAATTCATGAAAAGCTACAGATGATTTGTGGAAACGATTTACCGCAGAAAATAGCTCATTCTAAGTTAATCAAGCAATACAGACCCCCTTGACTACCAAATCTTTGGATCCGTTGTCCAGACACCATCAACAACAATCTACTGTGACGGAGAACAAACCAACTTCCAGTCAAGAAATAAATTAGTAAAGGATGCTGGAGGTGAATAGGACAGATACTAAAGAAATCAACAAACTGTGTCACAAGACAAGCGCTAACTTAGGAGTACTAAGGCCAAAGGAAAAGAGGAAGACCCAAGAACACATTGCGTCGGGAATCGGAAACAGACATGAAGAAAATGAACAGCACATAGGAAGAGCTGGAAAGAAGGGCCCAGGACAGAGTTGGTTGGTGAATGCTGGTCGGTAGCCTATACTCCACGAGGCGTAAAGGCATTGTTTGAATAGCTGAATGTTCTATAGCTAAAATTAATTTAAGACTGATTCTTTACCAAAAACCCTTTAAGTCTATTAGCCAATAACGATAAGCTTATATATGAATGTACAGAAGTCTTGTTTATAATACACCACTGTATCTTAAACTAACATGTCGAATTTCTACATGAAGCTATCAAATACTTTAGATGAAAATAGTGTGCGCTTTGGTGTTTTAAATTTTAAAGTAACTAAAAAAGATATACACTTCTAACATGAATATTAAAAAATTAAAGTTAAGCACAAGATTTAGTAAATTAGTAATTATAATTTAGCATAGTAACACTTTATAATCTATATTTCACCTAGAAGTGTTAATGAATAGAATAACAATCCATGAAAAGTCACTAGTACAGAAGTATGATGATTTGAACAGATATTCTACTGTATAAAGCCATACATTATTTAATCACTGTGCAATATCTAAACATAGTTCGTATTAGGTTTTAAGTTTAATATTTACAATTACGTATAAAGAATGATAAGGAACCATAAGTATTAAAAATGTAAACAGAATGTAAGTAGGGAAAAAAACACTACCCCATTTAACCGGATCATAACATACACAAAAGGTGTAGAAAATGAAAATCGTTCTTGTAGATCAAGTGCGTCAAGAAATGGTAGATACTCACGACCATTTATAACAGATGTAGATTTTAATACCTTCAACTCTTGTGGGGTAAAACCACCAGTACCTGTAAAATAAAATAAAATGTTAGTTCGTCTTAAATTTCCATGATCAAACCTCCAAATGACGTGTACTTTTAAACGCTTACTTGATGAACGCAAAGCTTTCATAGGATTTTCAACAATAAAGGACTAGGTTGAATGCATAAGTACTTCACAGTCTATTAGTAGGCATGAGATTAGTTGAAGCTATAATAAATACTAGCTTATAAAACGAGTATTTAGATCAAGGACTAGCTGTTCACTATACTACCATAGTAACATTTGAAATTTTTTAACAAGAAACAGTATAATCGTGTTCATCCAACAAGGCTCTCAATCGATAAGAGTAAGAATAAGAGTTGATTTTTATACACAAAAAATCCCATATAAACGAGTAGAAAGTATGAAAGCTCTACACTTTAATTCAAAGTAAGTATAAGAACAGATGATTCATACAATACTGCATAATCTTCGTGTAACTAAATACAAGATTACAGAACGAAACAAAAATGATCCTACCATATAGATTTACAAATGGCAGGAAATAGGTAAGGTACCTTATTAAAAATACAGCAAGAGATTAATACACCTTTACCATAAAGATATATTCCAAATCGAGATGGTCTTTATACAAATATACTTACATTGACTAGTCATATGATAATATATGAATCGCGCATGACTAAAAAAAAACTTTCATTGCATTGAATTCATGCGAATATCTTCAAGATTTTAGGTATCACATGTTCACTTTATTGATCGGTATTAAGCATAAGCAGTAATCTATGATGTATTTTACATAACATGAAAAACAAATACAGAGTTAGCTGAGTACCTTGAATAGTCAAGTTCCCTAATGATTAACTTAGTCAATAATTGTATACTTATGAGAACCAAGTAACAAATTAATATAAATATTTTGATACTCGCGTTATAATACTGTTCTAAATAAAAAAAACAGCATTAGATATAGACGGATGCTATTTCGTAATAATTTTAAACATATTACTGAAATCAATAGTTTCTTATATGTAAGGACGATAACAAATAAGAACAATCAGAAAAACCTACCTCCTTTGAAAGGTAAAGATGAATTAGCGTGAAGAAAACCATGGGATTTCTTAAGTGCTCCTGCCATTTGTGGCGTTGAAGTACTGCATGCGGAATGGGAATCAGAGCGAGAAAGCTGTGATTCATGAACTTTTGTTTTTAATATTTCTGCACTAAAGAGCTGAAATTGATTAAATAGTATTTTAATACCGATCTAACCCCATTTTCGCAAATGTTTTAATTTGCTCGAGGAGAAAACTATCGGTGACATCACGCTTCTAAATACAAATGGCTAACTAGTTTTCAAATAATTTACTATGGATAACAGTAATTCTATAGCTAATGTGTAGAGTTCAATAGCCTCGGAGATGTTTCCTTTTTCATCTTCAGAAATAGCATCATTTAGTAAGCAACGAGCCCTTGATAAATCAACCTGATCTGTGAACCAAACATAAATATAATCATACTTTGCTTTTGTTCGGTATCGAAGTATTCTGTACAGTGGTTCTTGACTTGAGTTCTTTTACTTTGTTGTTGTACTTCCAAGCCAATTCTAATAGGCCTTCAGTTTTCGAGCCTGCCTCCAGAGAATTTAAAAGTGCTTGAGCAGCTTCCTGAAAATGTCAATAAAGTCAACAGTTATTTACAGTATAGTAAAATGCAGCAGATCCGTAGTGTCCTTCAGACTCCTGTTCCATTGCAAGTCTCCTAAATAGCTCTGCATCTTTCTCCAACTCAGCAGAATCAGCCATTCATTAATTCAGTCAGCCGACAAGATACTGTATTTGAACGATCGCCAATAGATGAGACAATTATCTAAAAGAGAACAAAATACTAAGACTGCTTTGGAAAAAACCGATAAGATTAATAAGGACATTAACCATGAGTTACTGGTAACTAGTAATCCTCCCACAAACTGACAGTACCTAAGAATGAAGAGAAACGTTCGGCACCATAGAATACCATAGGTCTATAGTATAATAAACTTGCCAAAATTACCCATAATTTATATAAGCTAACAATCTAATAAAGGTAGTGACAAATAAAACTTTGTACAGTTTTAGAACAAAGTTGTGCTGGGCTGAAAGGAGTTAATAATACGTCTTCTATAATTTTGAGAACTTTCGTCTATTGTACCTAACAGTAATATATGGGAGTTTGGTGAGGCACTAAATTTAAATAGAGTAATATGGCTTATGTCACAATTTAACTTGGCTGCAAATCATACTCACAAGTGCAGCAGATAAACTAATTGATATCCTATCGATAAGATATGATCATATCATATGTTCTTTGTTTGCGTAGAGGATCTCATTAATAGAGACAACTTCATTAAATGAGTGTTGAGTTTTATTTGTACAAGATACAGTACTGCTTCACAGCAACTGAATTTATGCAGGATTATCATCGCACTACATTAGACGGATGAAAAAATTGTTAAAGTATACGGAATATTTTTTAGACATAAATGCTTAGAACTCGGTGCCGAACCGTCCAATATTTTAGTATCAACGTCGCTCTTAGAAGAATAGAAAATCTGTAGATCAATATTAATCATTTTGATTGGCAATAACGTAGCTAATAATCACAGGCGAAAATTATTAGTGCTTTAATTACTATAAAATTTTATAAATTCATAACGACGTAAGATTCAGGATATTAGATTTTAATTAATTATAGCTTCAAACTTGCCTTTTACTATAGAATGAAATTGTTAAGAGAAAACTGTAATAACTAGACAGATAAACTAATTTGCCATCATTACATGAGTTTTCATGTAAAAAAGGTCAACATTTATTCATATATATATTTGGGAGTAATCTATCTTTATGGAAACATTATGTTCCGTGGTCCCCTCCCTAATCCATGAAAATTATGTTATTGTGGAACACCAAAATAACCGAAACCAAGTCAGTATGTTCAAGAATTGACTGATCAAAACAAATCAAAAAGTAAGGTCAGATATTAGTTGGACTGACTACACTACATTAATAATTCAAAATGGAAGACTATACAATATGGGCTTTCGAAGAATGAAACGATATCCTTTGATAATGATGGTGAGAAGTGACATGCAGTGCAACAAGTTTAAAGGGTGGTACTAAGAAGCTTGAACAAATCAGCCACCTGCTGCCTCCAAAAGATCCACTAAACCCGTCATGCTAGTAACGCTGCTCGAACACCACTGATTTACTGTCAGAATCGACTGCATTAGTAAATATTGCTTAAAGCACACATTTAAAAACAAGCCTGATAACCCAAGTAATTGTCGTTGCGAAGATGTGTGTTCTTTTCATACGTAAGTTGACATCAAGTCATCCCAGTTGTGTTTGGAGCCTTCCAACCTAACTTGGTATAGTGAAGGTAAAAAGTCACTTGTAACGGAAGTATTTCGACACGAACACTATAAGGAGCGAGCATGTGCACATGTAATCTCGACGGCTTTCCCTATGAACAGTAATCGAAAAGCACATTATTAGCTCCAAGGGGAAGAAAAGTCCATTTTAGCAATGACACCGACATGAAGTCTTATCCATCTAACTTCCTAGGAGCTCATATCTAGTAATAACTGAAGTACTGTATTGACTGAATCTAAAAGCACGAAGGAATGGAATAGTGTGGAAAATGAGAAACGAAGTTAAAGGCTTGATCTTGCAAGTAATAGACAGACAGACAGACAGATACAACGCAGAACTTCGTACGTACGTACATCAGTTCAGGTTGCCATACCACATCAGCACAGAGACGCAACTGTCAGTTCAAATGCAAGAGTGATAGCGATAGTAGAAGTATTAGCAGTAATGCAGAAAATTAGGGAGCGAAGATATGATTCGAAAAGTATAATTCAGTGAGATAAATTTGAAAGCAGAAAGATAGAGAATTCAGAAGGTTAGATTTTGAGAGAACACAAAGAGTGGATGCACCTGCGCCATTGCAAACGATTCTGAGCCATGTCGTTCAAGGTCTCTAACCATTGGTGACTTTCGTCTCGCTGACCCCAACCACGCAGCCTACATCTACCAACATGACTTAGCCCACTTGTCAGCGACTCCATCGATTTCTGCCATGTTTCGGTTTGGCCGCTTCTAGCTTTCTTCCAACCTATTCCTACGCCGCAAAACATAGCTCGTCGAGGCAGTCGGTAGTTAGACATGCGTAACACATGTCCCAACCACCTCAACTGATGAAGTTTCAATACCTCATCTATTGATTTGCCCTCCTTTCCTAGAACCCGTTTCCTAACAACAGCATTGCTCACTCGGTTGTCCCACGATACACGAGCAATGTTTCGGAGACACCTATGATCGAAGACCAGTAACCTACGAATGTCCTCTACTCTTAACGGCCATGTTTCGCTACCGTATAGTAGGACAGAGCGAACTGCTGCACGGTACACTCGTCCTTTGGTTAGCAAGCGGATATCTCGCCTGCGCCATAAGTGACGCAACTTGGCAAAAGCCAATCGAGCTTTCTGTATCCGTGCTGAGATTTAGTCAGTCACCAGGCCATCAGCACTGATGAGACTCCCCAGATACGTGAAGCGGTCTACACGCTCGACTACTTCACTCCCTATTACTAGTTCAGGTGCCGATGCAACCCAATCCTGGAGCAACATTTTGCATTTCGAGGGGGAAAACCGCATCCTGAACATGCTTGCATTGTTGCTCAGGGTAGTCAGAAGACTCTGCATTTTGTCAGCGTCTTCACCAAATAGGACTATGTCATCAGCATACTCTAAGTCAGTAACCGAGGCTCCTGGTAGTAAGTCAACTCCTGAAAAGTCAGACGAAGACATGGTTATATCGAGGAGCATATCTATGACAAAATTAGACAAGAATGGGGAAAGTGGACATCCCTGACGGACACCACTTGAAGTGAGGAATTCCGATGACAGTTCGCCATAAGCTCTCACTCGACCTGTAGTTTTAGAGTAGAGAGCTTGTATAAGGTTAATGTACTTCTTTGGTACACCTTTCAATGACAGACACTGCCACAGAACCTCACGATCAACAGAGTCGAATGCCGCCTTTAGGTCAAGGAAGACGACTATTGTAGGACGCCTAAATGTGTGTCTGTGTTCCAGGACCTGTCGCAATGTGAAGATGTGGTCTATACAGCCACGTCGAGGTCTGAATCCAGCCTGGTTTTCTCTGATCTGCTCTTCACGAGCTCTAGTTAGGCGTCTAAGTATAATCGACGCTAACAATTTAGAAACTATATTAGTCAGACTGATTCCCCTGTGATTGTCACAAGAAGACTTTTGTCCTTTCTTATAAATTGGGACAATCAGGGATTGAGACCAGTCAGATGGTATTACGCCCAGTTCCCAGATTCTACCTAAGATTTCAGTCAATCTAGCTGCTAAAACTGGACCACCATCCTTGAAAATTTCAGGGGTAAGCCTATCAGGACCTGCTGCTCTACCTCGCTTCACACTTCCTATAGCCTTCTCAACTTCATAAAGACTAGGAGGAGTTAAGTCGATTTGCCATTCAGGATGACTGGGGATCGTGGGCAACTGAAGTGTGGCTGAAGGCTAGTTGAACTGATCCCTAAAGTGTTCTGCCCATCGGTCCAATCTCCTGGACTGAGAATGAGTTATAATCCAAACATTTTCCGAGATAGTCTCACTCACATTCGGATCCCTAATACCAGTTTCCTTGATAAGTCGAAAAAGTTGCATATCGCCGCTGCCTTTTCCATCGTTTTTGCTTTCGCCACCCACCATTGTTCACGGTCGTTGCGTAGGCTTTTTATGAGCCTGCGCTTAAGCTCACTTCGCTCTTCATCATGTTCAGAGCCAGGAGGGATGAGTTTACGAGCATCCATCAGTTCGGTGGATGCTACTGAAATCCACGGCTTCATCCAATCCTTATGATTTACCTTACTAGCAGATATCATTGCTGTTTACACAGCCTTTTTAATATCATTCCAACCTGCTTCCGGATGTGAATCGCTTACACGGTCGCCTAACTGTTTTTCTAGTTGTTCCTTAAATATATTCTTAGCTTTATTATCATTAAGTAAAACCCTAAGAGGCTTCATTGAAATGTCTTTCCTACATCCAGTAAGCCTCAAACAAATACGTGCTCGCACAAAAGCATGATCTGAATCTAAACATGTGCCCCAGAACGAGCGACAGTCCTCTATCGAACCCCTCCATCGGTGGCTGATGGCGATGTGATCTAGTTGGGTCCAACATTGAGACGATTTTGGGGGTCTCCAGGTCAAAAGATGTTTTTCCTTATGCCTAAAGTTAGTATTCGCTAGAAACAGGCGGTTATCTGAGCATAGTTGCAACAGACGGTCGCCATTATCTGTTCTTTGAGCCGTGACACCATAACATCCACCCAAGTGTCTCTCATTTTCACTTAGTCTACCTACTTGAGCATTAAAGTCACCAGCCATTATAACTATATCAGAGCGCCTAGCTTTTTGGAGGAGGTCCGAAAGCTTGCTGTAAAACTCATCTTTCACCTCGTCTGAACTGCAGTCAGTGGGGGCATAGGCAGATACGACGAAGAGGCAACGACGAATGTCCCTATCTTTCTGAGTCCTAACTGTCCCGTTCAGTCGGACAGCGCACAAGCGACTATCTACAGGGATCCAGTCTAGGAGAGCTAGTTCTGCCCTACGACTCAATGCTATACCTACACCAGCGAGAACCCTTGGAAGCAGCATCAGGGCTACCGGATACACGAAGAGTAAATCCGGCTGCTTCTTTATTTTGATACGGTGAAATCAAGTTGATGATTTTACTAGGATCCTGTATACGCGTTTCCGAGACGCAGCATACATCGATTGAGCGAGATTCTAAAGTCCTAGCTAAGGAAGCCTGTTGCCCTATTTGACTCAATGTCCGTACATTAAAAGCTCCAACATGTAGTCTAAAATGGGGTTTCAAGAGACCAGGAAATAACTTTTCGTGAGCTCGCATCGTTTGCATTAGCGGTGCAGTGAGGTGAAGGAATGTGAGTAGAGTTAGTCGTAGAGATAAGAGAGATATTATAGGGTGTAGAAAGGATTTGATTTTGACCAATTTGGACTCTCATGCTTTTACAGGTATAAGGGCGGTTGTCACTTCCCGGCTGCCCACACCATGGAAGGGTGTTTCTTGACGGAACCTGAAACAGAAGGTAGATTAGTGTTGGTCTTAGAGACCTGAGAGCGTGACCGCAGAGCCCAAGGGACAACTGCTTGAGGCCTGTCACGCACGGCCTATTTATGAAAAGTTTTTCGAGTATTAGCTCCGCACTTAAAAGCCCTTAGTGGACACCCTTACCGCCGGAGACGGAAATCCGTGAGGTAGGGTGAGGTGTGACATTTTTAAGGTCGACCTTTTCTAACCCCTCCTTCCTTGTGAGAAGGCAGCATCGCTGCAGATGCTGGTTGTCCGAGGGAAACACCTTACTGCTGTCACACCCCTCTGCAGTCAGCAGTACGACTTCACCCTCAGACCTTGAGTAGCTGCTTTTAGTCTCATCGTTCTCCAATCGACCTGCCTGACATGGTAGAACCTACAGGAACATATGTTCCAGCCAGTATAGCTCGGTTGGGTCATCACGATAGGCAAGCCCGACCACCACGTCAAGGTAGCAGCTACGGTCGGGTTGTAAGTAATAGGCAAATTACTAAAAGCAGTGGAAAAATAAAGCAATGATAGTTGTAGAGAAGAAAAATATCCCAAGCCCCAAATCTGTTTACAGTTCAATTTAAACTTAATTAAAGGTCTTGATAACATATTCATTCATACCTCTACAGAAAAGAGCAGTAATCCTTTTGAAAGTTTACAGACTAGGAAATCAAGTGACAGATTTAAGGGAAAAACTAGGCAAGGTTGCTTAAACTCTGCAGGATACCAGGAAAAAATATTTAACACCGTAAACTTTCGTGTCGCAAGGTTTCGGGAATGAATGATACCAAAGTCAGCAACGATGAAACACGAAGCTATTTAAATGGTTTCCGAATCTGCTACACAAATATTCAAAGGTTGCTTGATAAACTGAGTTAGGTGTACAGACAGACTAATAGATCGGATACAGTTGTCGTAAAAGTAACGCTTCTGACTCTGTCTGTACAAAATAATGAGCTTAGTTTAGAGAATGTCAAAATAGTGAGAGCTGATAGGGTCAATAACCGTAAGGTAGCGAGAGTAGCATTGTGCATAAAAATAATGTCCCATTCACGTAAGTGGTATGGATGAAATAGCTAGCTACCACTTAAAATGTGGTGGATAAGAGTGGATGCTCAGATTAGTTTGTGAGACAAAGGAGGAGTTACTGAAAAATCGATACTTGCCCCTGTAGCAAAGTGTTTAATCTTAGATAACTAATATATCCACCACATTGAAACAATCTAAGAACAGAGTTACCATATAACATGTTCGATCAACAGCTAATTGATAATGATAAAATCTAGTTTATTGTAATATGCAAGAGAGCCAACAAGGTATGAATCAGACTCATCACTGATCACTTTATTTTAACCCTTTACGAGTTGTCAAGGATGTAACCATCCATTGTTAGTTTTTTACCCTTTGCATTACTGCTAACAATGACATACCAGCACAGGTCAGATTAAACTTGCAGTGAACGAAGATTTAGGAAGCAGCATCCAATAGACTGGACGGTCACACAGGAGTCCTCTATAGAAATGGTTGGGGAAATTATGCACAGATGTTACTGGGGCGAACGCACCATGCACAATACCAGGTAGACCGAAGAATCTCCCGGTGGTTCGACAAAGGAATGCGTACTCTTCGTCGTAGAAGGTAAAAGGGTGGGGTAAGTTTAGGTTACTGAGCACAGACGAAGCTTAATTTAAGTGCCAAAAACCTCTGAGTCTCTGCACCAGAAAAGCATAAGAAGACCTACGAGGTAAACTTGTAGAAAACTCTATAAATTAACCCACACTCCTGTTTTCTTATATTAACCTGAGAAGAAAGAAAGAAGTAAAGTTAAGCTGTCCAGACTAATTTAGCAACACATACAGTACAAACACCTTTATTACAAAAAGGTTAGGTTCTTCAAATTGCAGTATAAAGACAATTGGCATGAGGAAATTTGATATCCTTGAACTGCCAAATAAACTCTGCAAGGGAAAATATATGGGATCTGATTAAATGCATTCTACTCTACTAAAGGGACTAGAAACCTTCATCTCAAACCCTTTGAGTGTATGCTTTAATCAGTCTGTGACGCAAGGCAGGTTACTTAACGACTGGAAAAACGATAAAGTCAATTATATCTTTAAAAGAGGCGTGCGGCACAAGCCTGAGGACTATAGTCCAGCAAGTTTAATTATCGCAGTTTTTGAGATTTCGGAGTGTTTGCAGGAAAATATTTAGATACTTAAATGAAAAGCTGCCTCTCTATGAAAAGCAGCATGGTTTTAGAACAGATTATTTATGCCTTACTAACTTATTAGTAGCATGACAAGCTGGTACGTTTGAAAAGGTCAAGGAACCATTCCCATAGTCAGAGCCTATACTGGTCTTATCAATTATTATAATTAGATCGCTCACACGAGTGCTATCTAAATAACACGAATTAGGGGAAATTTACATGGACAAACCTCGACCGTAGCTGCTACCTTGACTGTGGTGGTCGGGCTTGCCTATCGTGATGACCCAACCGAGCTATACTGGCTGGAACATATGTTCCTGTAGGTTCTACCATGTCAGGCAGGTCGATTGGAGAACGATGAGACTAAAAGCAGCTACTCAAGGTCTGAGGGCGAAGTCGTACTGCTGACTGCAGAGGGGTGTGACAGCAGTAAGGTGTTTCCCTCGGACAACCAGCATCTGCAGCGATGCTGCCTTCTCACAAGGAAGGAGGGGTTAGAAAAGGTCGACCTTAAAAATGTCACACCTCAACCTACCTCACGGATTTCCGTCTCTGGCGGTAAGGGTGTCCACTAAGGGCTTTTAAGTGCGGAGCTAATACTCGAAAAACTTTTCATAAAAAGGCCGTGCGTGACAGGCCTCAAGCAGTTGTCCCTTGGGCTCTGCGGTCACGCTCTCAGGTCTCTAAGACCAACATTAATCTACCTTCTTTTTCAGGTTCGTCAAGAAACACCCTTCCATGGTGTGGGCAGCCAGGAAGTGTAAACCGCCCTCATACCTCTTACAGCACACGAGATCATCTTGTTCGAAGCCAAATCCCACCTTCAACTCTTAATAACTCTCTTATCACCATGCCTAATCCTTCTAACATAATTTTATCGCCTTGCGTCTCTAATGCTATTGATTTGAGTTCACGAAACGTTATCCCTGGTCTCTTAAAACCGCGCACTAAGTTGTATATTGGAGCTTTCAACGTTCGAACGTTATGTCAAATAGGACAACAGGCATCCTTAGCCATGACTCTAGAATCCCGCTCCGTCGATATCTGCTGCATCTCTGAAACGCGTATACAGGATCCAAGCACAGTCATTCGCTTGACCTCACCTTGTGAAAATAAGGAATCTGCTCGGTTCACTCTTCGTGTTTCCGGGGACCCCACCGCTACCACTCGAGGCCTTGCTGGTGTAGGTATAGCACTAAGTTTAAAAGCTGAACAGGCTCTCCTCGACTGGATTCCAATAGACAGTCGATTGTGCGCTGTCCGTCTAAATGGAACGGTAAGGACTCGTAAAGATAGGGACACACGCCGTTGTCTCTTTGTTGTCTCTGCCTATGCTCCCACTGATTGCAGCTCAGATGAAATGAAAGATGAATTTTACAGGAAGCTTTATGACCTTCTATGTAAAGCTAAGCGCACTGATGTAGTAATAGTGGCAGGTGATTTTAATGCCCAAGTAGGTAGACTAGATGAAACCGAAAGGCACCTAGGTGGATCATATTGTGTTGAGGCTCAACGAACAGACAATGGCGACCGGTTACTACAACTTTGTTCAGACAAGCGTTTATTTCTCGCAAGCACCAACTTTAAGCATAAGGAAAGACATCGGTTGACATGGCGGCCTCCGAAATCAACCCAACGCTGGACTCAAATAGACCACATTGCTATTAGCCATCGTTGGAGAGGCTCGATAGAAGACTGCCGCTCGTTTTGGAGCACATGTTTAGACTCAGATCATGCCTTAGTGCGAGCGCGTATTAGTCTGCGACTCACTGGACGTAAAAGATCCACGACAAGGATCCCCCACAGAGTTCAATTTAATGATGAAAAAGTCAAGAATACATTCCAGGAACAACTAAAAAACCAATTAGTAAACGGCGTAAACTGTTCTCAACCTGAGCTAGCCTGGAATGATATCCAAAAAGCTGTTGAAAGAGCAGTAATATCCACTAATAAACTAGATCTAAAGGTTAGGAAAACTCAGTGGATTTCAGCTGCATCTACTGAACTGATAGATGCTCGGCAACACATCCCGTCTGGTTCTGAACATGATGAGCAACGTAGGCAACTTAGACACAAACTAATCAAAAGCTTACGCAATGATCGTGAGCAGTGGTGGGTGGCGAAAGCTAAAGAGATGGAAAAGGCAGCGGCAATAGGTAACAGTAGGCAACTGTTCAGACTTATCAAGGAAACGGGTATCAGGAACCCAACTGTAAGTGAAACTATCTCCGAAAAAGATGGCTCCATTATTCACTGTCAATCCAGAAGATTAGACCGATGGGCAGAACACTTTAGGAAACAGTTCAACTGGCCCACGGCGTCATCCCTGCTGCCCACCATCCCCAAACAATCTGAATGGCAAATTAACATTGGTCCCCCAAGTCTCAGTGAAGTTGTGAAGGCTATTGGAAACTTAAAGCGAGGGAGAGCGGCAGGACCAGATGGATTGACTCCTGAGATATTTAAGGAAGGTGGTCAAGTCTTAGCAACCAGATTAACTGAGATCTTGGCTAGAATTTGGGAACTAGATGTAATCCCATCTGACTGGTCTCGAACACTAACCACTCCGGTCTTTAAGAAAGGACAGAAGTCCTCGTGTGACAATTACCGAGGAATCAGTTTAACGAATATAGTGTCTAAAATACTAGCTTCAATAATACTTCGACGTCTAACTAAAGCTCGTGAAGAGCAAACTCGAGAAAACCAAGGTGGCTTCAGACCCGGACGTGGTTGTATAGACCAAATATTCACACTTAGACAGGTTCTGGAACATAGGCACACTTTCAGACGCCCAACAATAGCTGTATTCCTTGACCTTAAGGCGGCGTTTGACTCTATTGATCGTAAGGTTATGTGGCAATGTCTGTCATTGAAAGGTGTACCGGAGAAGTACATTAACCTTATACAAGCTCTCTACTCGAACACCACATGTCGTGTTAGAGCTTATGGCAGATTGTCTTCGGAATTGACCACTTCTAGTGGTGTTCGTCAGGGTTGTCCGCTATCTCCATTTTTATTTAATTTTATCATTGACATACTTTTAGAGTTAACATTGTCATCTTCTGATTTCCCTGGGGTTGACCTCTTTCCAGGAGATAAACTTACTGACTTAGAATATGCCGATGATATAGTTCTACTGAGTGAAGATGCTGATAAAATGCAGGATTTTTTGACCACCTTAAACATGAATGTAAGCATGTTTGGGATGCGATTCTCCCCATCTAAATGTAAAATGTTACTTCAGGACTGGCTTAATTCGGCACCAAAGTTAGTGATAGGGCGTGAAACTATTGAATGCGTTAACCGCTTTACCTATCTAGGGAGCCTCATCAGTCCTAACGGTCTGGTGTCCGATGAAATCTCGGCCCGTATACATAAGGCCCGATCGGCTTTTGCCAACCTGCGTCACTTGTGGCGTAGGCGAGACATTCGTTTAATGACGAAAGGACGCGTTTATTGTGCAGCAGTCAGATCCGTTTTACTTTATGGATGTGAAACATGGCCTTTAAGGGTAGAGGATATTCGTAGGCTCCTAGTATTCGATCATAGATGTCTCCGAAACATTGCTCGTGTTTGCTGGGACAACCGAGTAAGCAATGCATGGGTTAGGAATAGAGTGCTAGGTAAATACAGTAAGTCTATTGATGAAGTAGTGAATCTTCACCGGCTGAGGTGGTTAGGACATGTGTTGCGTATGCCTGACCACCGTCTACCTCGACGAGCAATGTTGTCTGGTGTAGGAGTAGGCTGGAAGAAAGCTAGGGGTGGCCAAACGAAAACATGGCACCAATCCATGAAGTCATTGACGATTGGACTGAGCCATGTTAATAGATGTAGACTACCTGGTTGGGGCCCACACGATGATCGTAACAAATGGTTAGAGACTTTAGGTGATATGGCTCAAAATCGATTGCAATGGCACAGGTGCATCCACTCCTTGTCTTCCTCCAAATTCTAATTTTTGAGCATATTATAATTTTCTCTTTACTGAATCACTTTTTATCTCAAATCTTATCTCTGATCTCTATGCCTTCCCGTTAGTACTTACTCTGTTACTAACTTCCCCTACTCTGGGATTTGGTTCGACAATTTAATCTTTATCTGCTAATTGAGGCATGGCAACTTGAACTGATGTACGTATGTACAAAGTTCTATGTTGTAACTGACTGACTGACTGACATGGACAAACGGTTTCCCACACGTATAAAAACAAAGATTACAGGTCCATTCAAAACTATCTGGCTGGAAAACAGTACATAGTAGGGTACCCCCAGGGTATGGTTTTAGGCTATGTCAATCCTCTTGCATGGAGTTTACTTTCCTAATCTGCTACCATTATTAGTTTTATCTTCTGATAATACAGAGATATGGAGAGAAAATACAACGAACGGGGGTACTAAGCATTTCACAAAAATCAGCAACGGTAAGTGAATGTCTGTAGAGGGCATTATGGTTAATACTGAACACAAAAGTACAAGTACATACACGACAAATAATGCTGAGCTACTCGTTGTCCATATGCATAATGATATAGAAGCCATCATTAGTGTTTTAAATTAGACTGGTGATTTAGCGCGAATTAGTGAACTTATGCTTCATATTTTGGAGGACGCTGCTGATACTCGATCACATGAGTTTTTATACCTGACATGTTGCGATTATGTATTTTTAATGCTATTATCAATTTTCAGAAGTTTTGATGAAACTAAGATTTCTTATAAGTGTTTATGTATCCTCATTAGATTTATTGTGCAGTAATCATTTTATTTCCACTTTTATGACTGGCTAATTAGTTCGGGGTTGCTATTTTAGCGATTGTTTCCCCGGATTATAAGTCATGTTTACCAAATTTCCTTATACACCTTAACTTTTATTATTTTGAATAAAAAGACTCCAACTGTCGTTTGAATGATACTTTAAAAATCCTCAGATATCAAGGAATTTCAATACATGTAATAATAAAGATATCGCGACACGAATTATTAAACTTCTAAAAACACTAACCAAATTACTATGTAACGCACCAGAATGACCTACTCTTAAATTTTCCACAACCATTCGATATTCATTACCTTCATAGCAAGCAAGTTTAAGCCAGTTCTAATATCCAATATTTGTATGACGAACTCTCTTAAACCGATTGATTACTTTTTGTTTGTACATCAAGCGTGACTGTTTCAAATCCGGGTCTTTAGCTTTCTCCGAGAGCTAGTTAATGGCAGTTTCGGCTGGTTTCTTATTTTTCTTCCTTTATTCCTTTGTTCCGTTCAGTTTTCTCTTTATTAAATTTTTCCCATTTGAGACCCTTCCAATAGATTTGTCTTTAAGCCTTCGTTCTGTCATAGGCAATCTTGTTCGTCAGCCCCAAAAGAATATTGTAGAATCTATAAAGGTCAAGGTTAGGAACTAAAATGTAGTGTAGCGGTAAACAGTCCCCAAAATAAATAGTTGCATAGGCTCTCGACATTGATGCTGACAATGTTTGTTTTGGCGGACACTTTTAGTTGAAGGCGCGCGGTCACGCATCACCACCAGATCACGACTCGAACCACCGTGGGTATCATTTCTCTCTAGTTTGCCAGCATAGACGTTGATATCCCATTAAAGCTCTGTATACGATCAAATATAATTTCGCCTCCATCCTACAGTGCCTTCTGATTTCTCATTCGTAAGGGCGGGGTCCATTCGATAGAAGTGGCTTCAGTTATACGACAAACGTAACTCGGTCATATAGTCGGGTACACTTCATTGGTGAGCACCACGTGATCTGGACACGATCATTTACTGTGAGTTCGTTCCTTTTTACAGTTTTTAACAGAGTATTATTAGTGGTTTTATTTTTTTATCGCATATTTTACACAGTATCTTTGTATTTGCATATATTTCAATTTTTATGATGTGCGATCAGACTCCTTAGCTAATTAGGATTAAAACCCCTACGCCTCCAAACTTTCAGCTCATTTCTTTCTGGGCAGATAATATAGTAGCTTGGTTCTGCTACGCAGAAGCGAAATTTTGAGACCATGGTGTGACAGATCCACGCGTTCAATTTCTGGCGGTTGTAAAGTCACTTTCGCGTGAATTAAACAGGTACGTCACTCCTTCTTTTTTCAGTCCCGACTTCCTACAACCTTACGAATAGCTCAAAAGACCAATTCTTAAACGAGGAGACTTGTCCGACAGACAACGTCTTGACGAGTTGTTTCACACCACTGATCTTGGCAGCGGTTCAGCGACAGAAAATTCATCGTGCATGAAAGAGGTAATTGGTCAACGCACTTTTGATGAAGGTCTCTTACGTCAACTCTTCCTATCAAAACTGCCACAACAAGTGCAAGCAGTATTGGTAACATTTAACAACAACCCAGTAAATTAACTAGCTTCATCTGCTGATCGAATCCTGGAGATCACCAGGACTCGCAACAATGAGGTTTATTTCTTTACAGAAAAACCTCTTCAGACCGAAAACGAAATAACTAAACTGTGTTATACTCTTTCTCGTTTTCTCGATCTACAGGAACAACGCCGACCAAGCAATCCTTGACGACGGAGTTTATTGCGCGAAAGATCTTCATCTCGACCTCAACGAAGGGAAAATCCACATTGGTGTTGGTACAACAACACCTATGGCATGGACTCGAAGAAGTGTACAGATCCCTGTTGTTTCCTTAGCCACAAGCCCACTGTTGATGCGTCGGAAAACTATTCCGCCTGCACGCGTTAGCGGCAACCGTAGCCGGTGGAAACAGCCGCCTGTTATTCATCACTGATGTGATAACGAAGGTCCGCTACCTCGTCGATACTGGCGCAGAAGTCAGTATCCTTCCTGCAACTTCATCTTATCGCCAACATGAAACTGCATTTGATCTACAGGCAGCCGACGAAAAACAAATAGCCACGTATGGAAAAAAATATGTCTACTTGAACTTGAGCTTGCGCAAACCCATACACTGGATTTTCATTATTGCCGATGTGAAAATACCTATCACAGTCATGGATTTACTAAGCCACCACAACTCGCTTGTGGTCCCTTGCCAAAAGATGCTAGTTGACGGCAACACAAAGCTGTACGTACGTGGAACCACTGCTACAGGTTGCAGCTTATGTCCTTTTCGCTTTAAACATTTAATTAACCCTTATTTCCAGCCATTACTTGACAAATATACGGACCTGAATAAGGTGACGTCGAAGTTATTATGTGTAACCGACAATGTTATACATTTCATCACGACTACAGGCCAATCTGCATTCTCTAAAGCACGCTGACTAGCACCCGAAAAATTAAGGATCGCGAAGAACGAATTCGATCACATGGTTGACCTGAGAATAATCCACCCATCCAGTAGCCTATAGTTGTCTCCATTACATATGGTCCCGAAGAAAGATACCAATGATTGGCGTCCCTCTGGTGATTACCGACGTCTTAACGCACAAACAACGCCTGATCGTTACCCTTTACCACACATCCACGACCTAACGGCCACGTTGAAGGGAATAACAGTATTCTCAAAGATTGACCTAGTTAAGGCCTACAATCAAATACCGATGGCCGAAAATGACATCCCAAAAACGGCTATTGTAACCCCGTTCGGTCTTTACGAATTCCTTCGAATGCCCTTAGGTTTGAGGAATGCAGCACAAACATCTCAGCGTTTCATCGACGACGTGTTTCGCAAGCTCGACTATGTCCATGCATATGTCGACGACTGCTCGATAGCAAGCTCAGACGAGGAAACACACATGAAACATTTGGAAACAGCTTTGAAAAGACTGCAGCTATACGGAGTTACCATTAATATAAAGAAATACCGAATCGGAACAATCTAGTTAGACTTTCTGAGGCATACTATTGATGATAATGGTATACAGCCCCAAAAACACAAGGTGGCGGCTATTCTGGAGTATCCGGAACCAACCACCATTAAGCAGTTGCAAGCTTTCAGCGGGTTGGTAAGTTTCTACAGACGATTTATCCCCAACTGTGCATCTATTATAAAACCATTAACGGATCAGCTTCGTGGGAGTAAAAAGGTGGTCATAATGGATACAGAATCAAAGAAAGCCTTCATTGCAACTAAAAAGGCAATAGCCAATGTAACTATGCTGGAACATCACAATAATGAAGCTCCTGTCATCATCACGGTCGACGCTTCTGACTCAGCCATTGGCGCAGTTCTGCAACAATGGATTGGCCAAGCTTGTCAACCTTTAGCATTCTTCTCAAGACGATTAAACGACACTGAATCGAGATACAGCACTTATGGACGTGAACTACTAGCCATGTACTGTGCTGTACGATGAAGTCATCTTCAGATAAGTACTCTCCACGAAAGTCACGTAATCTAGACTATATTTCCCAATTCTCTACTGATATATGACATATATCTGGAGCTAACGATGTTTTGCCGATGCCTTATGGAGAATACATTTCTCGAATCGTATCCAAGGAATTGACCTTTTTGAACTAGCTCGACTTCAAAATAAAGACAATGATCTTTATCATGAGTTAACGACAACTACGCTCCAACTTCATACTAAAACGATTGAGGGAGGTAACAACACCTTAATTTGTGATTCTCCTACAGGTACAGCCCGTCCAGTCGTCCCCAGGAGTAATCGACGAATCATCTTCGACACATTGCACAACCTCTCTCATCCTGGAATTCGTGCTTCAAGTAAACTGATTACTGAGAGATTCTGCTGGCCGAAGATGAATAAGGATATTAAAGAATGGGTGCGCACTTGCATGGTTTACCAGAAGAACAAAGTAATTCAACATAATAAATGCACTCTATGCACATTACCAGCCCCTGACGCTCGATTCGACCACGTCCACCTTGATTCGGTAGGACCTTTACCAGAATCAAACAAATTTTTTCTTATCTTCTGACATGCCTGGACCGATTTACACGCTGGCCAGAAGAAATTCCATTCAAAGACATCACTAGTGAAACGACTGCTCGCGCTTTCATCAAACTATGAGTAGCCAACTTTGTTTGTTCATCCACAGTAACAACAGACTGTGGACGTCAGTTAGAATCTGAATTATTCCATGCTCTGACCAAATTCCTCCGAACTACGCGTTTCAGGACGACCGCATGCCATCCACAATCTACCGGTTCGGGAGAAAGATTCCATCGACAACTGAAAGCATCACTTTCAGCAACAAATATCCCTCAGTGGATCGACACTTTACCACTAGTGTTTTTCGGGATTCGCAGCACAGTATAAGAAGATGTTGGGTACAGTGTTGCCTAATTAGTCTACGGAACGACTCTTCGACTACCAGGTGAGTTTATGGAATTCGCTTCCACCTCGGCAAACCTGGATCTTAATTCTTACGTGAACCGGCTTACAAATGCTATGAGTTCATTCAAGCCAGTTCAAACTAGACAACAATCGACAGACACTTATACAACCGGCCTTAAAATATAGTACACACGTTTTTGTACATCGTGATGCTGTACGCCGACCTCTTGACGCAACTTACGAAGGGCCATACAAGGTTCTTAAACGTGAAACAAAGTACTATACGATTGACAAAAATGGCCACGAGAATAACGTCAGCATTGACCGCCTCAAAGCAGCCTACCTAGAAGGTAGACCTTTTAGAGTCGAATTCGCTAAAACACCCTCAAAACTTGACATGAACAAAGTCATTACGCCTCAAGCAACGACTAACACGCAAGCAGAAGTATCAAAGAGCTTCATCGAGTTAACAATTATTTTTTATGTATACAAAATGCACAAATTTAAATTTTATTTTGGACTTCCAGGCCGTCTGGAAGCAAACAGAAGGACGTAGAAGGAAAAAGGATTTATTTTATACAAATATTTTATGCAACGTAATCATAGTGTAAGGACTGACGTCCCGAAGCTGCACAACATCGCAAGCCATCGAAGGAACGTTTACCAATGTCTGACGCATTGGGTTTTATCCTTTGGCTGGTACGTCTTAAGGTCCTCACGAACCCATTTGGGGAATGAAGTGAGCTGTATTGGTAAATAATCCCCAAAATAAATAGTTGCATAGGCTCTCGACATTGATGCTGACAATGTTTGTTTTAGCGGACACTTTTAGTTGAAGGCGCGCGGTCACGCATATTCACCAGATCACGACTCGAACCACCATGGGTAGCATCTTTCTCTAGTTTGCCAGCATAGACGTTGATATCCCATTAAAGCTCTGTATACGCTTGAATATAAATTTTCTGCCGATTTGGGTCCAGGCAGCAACTGCTTCCTTAATCTTACTGGTGGCTGTCAGGAACTGGTGATTCTGGAGATAATAGAGATCGACATAACCGCACGTCATACTACAAACAGCACACATTGTGCCATACCAGTTGCGCTTTCTTTTTTGGTTATATCAAGTGAAACAGTTCTAGCTCCTTGACTACCTAATACTCCATTTATGTCAGATGGCTTATGGACTTGAAAATAGATGAACACATGTCTCACAAAAAGCTGGTGCAGGTCAACAATTGTAAAGTTGTTGAACAGCCAGCTAAATAATAATAAAATTGTAAAAAGTATAAGAAAAATGAAAACAATCGGAAAAAGGGATCACAGATATAAATGATAACAAAAGGACGAACAGATTGATTAGTTAAAATGACAGTGGTATATGAAGCAGTCACAAATGATAGGTGTACAACATGTGGATCTAAAAGAAACGTGGTTAGCTTTCACTTCAGAAAATAAGCAGAATTCCATGTGTATATACATATTTATCCAATCGCTACTCGAGGTATTGATGAGTCGGGTGAGGTCAAAGCATTATAAGAGCATTCCTGATCATCTAGAATCAGTGAGAATAAATGTGGCCTGATATTAGTGTTGACTCTTTGATATTCAATCCTGTGGAAATCACCTAGGAACTTTGAGAGATATGAAGCAACATCTCTTTAAACGAGTGGTCTGGGTTATTTAACGCTTTGAATACCGTTACTGGGTTACTGTTTGCCCTTCTCTAGATCAGAGAAAAGAAACTGTAGGAATGTGCTTAATAGTTTCTACTTAATTTTGGACATAATTATTTATCTAATTCCTGTCGCATAGTCAACAGCATGATGCAACTGTTTAAATTACGCAAAATTATGCTCTTCGGTGAATTTATTAGCCATGCCTACCCTATTCTTGGTGACCAGGCTTCTTGTTTTATAAAAAAATGTTAGTAGCAGTAAAAAGAGTTAAAGACCCACTAACACATACTGCATTGTGACCAGTCTCATGTAGCAGGTTAATGAGTGTACCATCACTAATACTATCCGTTACTCATTGTCTTCAAATAACGCTAAGCTGCTCAGGTATTCAAGTTGGACGACAAACGGTTTGTAGGCTTAGTTTTTTTGCTGACTCTTGGCTAAATCGCCTTGGTGAGACTTCCTAATATTACATTTGCAACGTAAGTCTAAATAGGTGGCTCCATTCTCCGAGAAATAGCTTCCATTTTCTCCATGTGTTTCCTTTTTCCCAGAGAAGTTGAATAATAGCTCTTTATACCAGGAGACTTTCTTGGATGGTTCGCTCGTCAGTTTGTGGACGTTATAAGAATTGGTTTAGAAGATTATAATTCATGAACCCCCATTGGTCTTATATAAACATGTTGACCCATTCCTGCGACCACGGAGCATACTGTAGTTTCTCTCTTCTGGTTGCATAGCTGACTCTGCTGTAAAAGGGGCGGAAAAAGCTTTCACTTCACCTTGGCAACTCAACGTGACAACTGTTACGTGGTCTCTAAAGGTGTAGGGGTATCGAAACTGTCTGAAAGGCTTACTTTTTATTTTTGGGGTCGCTCGTGGGAAGATGACAGCATATGCCTCCTATTAGGTTTCTCACAGCGTTTAATTTTAAGCGGCACCATGCAGACTCTAAAAGGTTGGCAAGAATGGAGTGTGAGGTAGTGCTAGCGATGAATTAGTGACTGATAAATATCTCGTAACGGCCTTCCTTGGTATGCTCCTTGTTCCACCTGAATAGTTGTATGCAGTCCTTTGGGAAATTTCTGCCCTTGCATAAATGATATAACTTTGCGGAAATGACGTCTAGTCCAAGGATGGTGCATAGAGCACCCCACTGTTGTGTATTACACAAGTCTGTGCTTGAAGGTAGACTGTTATTAGAGTTCAAAACGTTAAAAAGAATGAGGGAATTCAGTTTACTATTTAGAAATGCCACCTTATGGGTTTCTAGTAGGATGTACTGATATCTCTATCATATTTCAAATCCTTAATTGCATCCGGTAGGATAATCTGTCCATTCAACTGTACTTGTGCCAATAAATTCTGTCAGTATTCATTCTTATTTTTGACACAGTCATTTACTGTAATCCTACCGTTCATAAAACTTTTAGGGACAAACTGCATGAAAACAACTGTCTTCTTCGCGATCGTGTGCTGTCGCTGAGGTTTGATTTCTGGTCTTCGATATTTACCATCATTAATAGTCCAACCCATCAGAGAAGTAACACTCCCATGCTGTGGTGTTAATTTTTGGAATGGGTTGTTTGATCATGATTGCTTGTTATTGAGCTGAGAAATAGCGCGAATCAACAGCTAGAACCTTACTAGACAATCGGTTGGTTTGATTTAAAGTAGGTAGGAAAGACCTGAGAATGATCAGTTAAGAAACAATAGAAATTCAAAAAGAAATGAGTAAGGTTGGTTAATGGATAAAAATGGTTAGAGACAGGTGATGTGACTAGAAGTAGTGTCAGTAGTAATAATGGATGCGTGGTGCAAAACGTGATAGTGAAACGGGTCCAACAGCTGTTCCAAACAGAAGTCTGAACTATGCAAGTGTCTTCGAAAACTCCTGACATTTTTATAGTATTTTACGAAGTGGCTAAGATTACGACAGCGAACAGAGCATCTTATATAGGGCAGACGTTCCATGAAAAGTAAGATCATGCCTAGGTGTTTTCTTTTCAGCCTTCCATTTAGTGGCCAACATGCTATAGACAGCAGTGGACGTGTTTTTGACCGAGTGAACTGGATTGTTTAGGATTACATACCTTGTTATTAGGTCTCGTTATGTTCTGTGGTAGGCGCAAATTGACAGAAGAAAAGTAATCAGTCATCAAGTGTTCGTTGGTTTGGTTCTGTAACCTACTCTGTGGACCGTGCCTAGGATTCCTCTAAGAGGAGAGGAAATGTTGGGATGTTCTATCTGGAGGCAGAGGTTATATATTTTGTATGTATCTAGTAGGGTTTTTGAATAAACATACCTAGCTGGCTTTGGTTGAAGGATGGTGTTTATTGAGCTTCGGTTTCATGACTGTGGTAGCTGTCACTTGTGTCTGAAGTGTTTTAAGGGTAAGACCTAATTTACGGTCTGTTGTACTGTCAGACTGGCGGCATTTACTGGAAAAGTACTTCTACTTTTATTTTTGTGTGGCGCAGAGAAGCATTTCCAGACGTTGAAGTGGAAGCCATTGAAGCTCTGCTAGTGCTCAAACTTTTATCAGGTCGTGTCATAATTTTTGAACGTTTTCATCACATGGTATGGCTCTTCATCGTCTCATGTCACTGAATTGCTGATGAGATTTCATCGATTTGTTTGGCAGTAGGTAAGGCAAGGAACCCATTTTAGCTCTTTATGAAAATCGTGACGACGTTTTTCTCCAATGTACAGCTTACTAATGTCAGGGGCTTTCCGTCCTGTTAATGGTTCGGCAACCATTAGAGCAATAGGTCTGAACATGATATA
This sequence comes from Schistosoma japonicum, assembly GCA_025215515.1. Classification (NCBI taxonomy): domain Eukaryota; kingdom Metazoa; phylum Platyhelminthes; class Trematoda; order Strigeidida; family Schistosomatidae; genus Schistosoma; species Schistosoma japonicum. The sequence goes on along the minus strand of CM046063.1, from coordinate 13,023,195 downwards.
ATGGCCAGTAAAATTATATGTGTTGGCTTAATGATTTCTACCATATGATTAACTAGCTTATTTGCTCTATCTATCAAAATTCTTGTCACATGGCAAATAGCTTGACGAGGTTGCATAACCTACGTAAAGTTACGTGTAGGTTACACCATCTAAAGACTCATTAACTTATCCCAGAGAAAGCTTCTAGATCAGGCTTCCTGTTTAGTTTACGTCTGATTAGTGCTGTCATGAATTACGTTGCAATTGATCTGATAACGCTTGTTAATTAATGAGCCATCATATGCACCGTTCTCTCCTGGTGGTCTTCCAATAATATGACGTTCATCATGCTTTTAAAAGGGGTGACGATAATTTTGTAGGCTTGTATATTCTCCTGGTTATATGGAATATTGTATGACTTCTTGCTCAATGCCTTGAAAAAATCAATGCTATGAACAAAAATTTTGTAGTCCTGGGAGTTTATTCAGTTTTCTTAAGGTAAAAAGGCTTTCGTGTTACCGTGTCTGCCCTCCCTGAAATCATATTGTTATTCGTGGAACATAAGTTATTTACTGATGAACTTTCCTCTAAACTAACCAAGGTTTCCGATACATTTTGACAGTGGTTGAAATAAGGCAGAAGATTCGCAACAGATCGGTTTACATCCATCATCTTCTTATAGTTTTAAAGAAAGCTTATCGATTTTAAAATACCTAACCACACTCTTTGTCTTTCATCATAATGGTCAATAAAGTTACGTTGTTCAAAGACGATGAGTAAAAATCGGTGGCAGTTTTGACACACCGAATAACCTGAGTCATGGAGAGTGGCTTTGATAATTCATGTGTTGTTGGAATAGCAGCAATACATTGTGTTAGTCTTTCTGACTTCTCTTTTAACCGGTTTGATATTAGTCAGGAAGCGTTGTCAGAGTGAGCTGGGTTAAGGAAGTCATCAGTTGGTGTACCTTACCTGGGATATCAAATAGACTAAACAGTTGTACCACTCTACTATTGATACAATAGAGATTAGGTCAATTAAACAATTAAAGAAAATAAGCTAATTGAGCTGCTTTGCATAGACCATTCGGATTTCTACTCGTGTGGCTTTTTCTATTCGCAAAGCTGCTGTTTGCACCCTAGGGAATATTGAAAGAGGTGAATTCCAATATGTTGCTTCTGTGTACTGTATATGATTCGACAACTTTGGATTAGTCAAACCATTGGTTGGGGATTTTATGGAGCCTGATGCTTAGATAATATTTATTACCTATTTGAACACTTAAATAAAATAAATCCATATAACTCGGCAATATTTAATGAGGTCTTGGTTACTCGACTAGGTTTCACATTGTGTTGAAGCGTTCCCCGGATATATGAACAAGTTGCGCTTGTCGTATAACCAAAGATACTTCTATCGAATGGACCCCACTCTTACGAATGAGAAATCAGAAGGCAATAAAGGATGGAAGCGAAATTATATTTGATCGTATACAGAGTTTTAATGGGATAGCAACGTCTAGGTTGGCAAACTAGAGAGAGATGCTATCCACGGTGGTTTGAGTCGTGATCTGGTGAATATGCGTGACCGCGCGCCTTCAACTAAGTAGTGTCCGCTAAAACAAACGTTGTCAGCATCAATGTCGAGAGCTTATGCAACTATTTATTTTGGGGATTATTTACCGCTACAGTGTATTTTCCCTGATGACCTTGGAATCGCATACTCTTTTCGTCTTATAGAACGCAGGCGTTTACTATGTTTACCTTAAAGTAGCTTACAAATTGTAGCCAACTGGTACACTACTCAAATGCAGCAATTTAACCCATAAATACGATGGGATATGCTATGGTATGCCACGTACCATACTATAATAGATCATGTACTATGGAACTTTACTACAGCTACAAGTACTACTACCCTAGATCTAAAGCATTCAGATAATTACTCTATTTCCAAACATTTGGCTGCATTGCGTCGTAGATTTGCGACCACATTAATCCTGGTATTAGATAGCATGCACTTACTATTAGCTTCTTTATTCTTTTTAGCAACCTACAATATGATAACTGAGTCAAAATTATGCAGTGACATGATTTATTAGTTTGACTAATGTTAATGAGACGAAGTGATAGCATATGAATAGTGAATACTTTACGACGGTTTAACAAATAAGCGAAGTAACCTTGGATATCTACTTGAGGTTATATAAAAGTAATTTCTGTCAGACAGAGATAGTTAGCAACCAAATACTATGCCTAACCTGCTTCAACACTATTATGACCTAGTGTTAACCATAGCCACATGCATACAGTACACATACTTACTCAACATGCTGACGATGAACGTACTGTAGGTAACTTTAAAGGTTTAAATTTACGATATATCGCTCATCTGGATTAGATGTGATAACTAGTGTTGCTATAAGCACGGCTCTTTCAAACTAAACAGTAATAAGATTACTATACATTCACAATTCCTGAAATGAACTTTTCGTTTTAAAACAATAATACCCTAAACTCCTTAAAACCTTTGATTTCGGGGTGAATCATATGCATTTCCAAAAACACGGTTTAAATTAAATAGGCAGTTACAGTGAAAATAAGGTATCGGTCAGAAAAACTACTAAAAACAACTTCAACATGAAGCAGTAAATATGTGTATTGGTCAGTCAAAACAAACTAAGTATGGAAGAAAATGACAGAGATAGAAATGAGAAGTATATAAACTAGGTTCGGCTGTACAGTAAGAGATATGGTGTACTCAAAGGCTGAGAGTAAATATCTTCTAAGGTTGTATAATCAGCATTGTCATCATCAAACAGTATCCACTGCATACCAACTTTAGCAACACATGTGTAATGACCACAGCTAACTGATAAGCCACTGTGCAAAATCATTGCTTGTAAACTATAAGTTCTGGAAGTAAATTTCGATTTAGTGGAATCATTTGCTGTGGACATATCGTTATATGAATAAGTTTCTGTGTTTGAAGATGATACAGTAACTGACAGGCGTTCTGGTACATGAACACGATGCATAATTTTGGAACATGTTTGATTAACACGAGAATATCTGAATACATTTAAACATATTAACACATGAGATGAAAGTTGTTGTAATTTCAAGGTTCTTGCTTGGACAGTGAGTTTACCGCATGATTCACATTTTGTTGATGAAGCAACATGTTCAATTTGGGTGAAATGCGTTTGTATTAAACTAGACAAATCTGTTCCAGGCTCGATTATATCCTCATCTACTAACTCTGAATCATTGGACTGTGAGAAATAAAAAGCATGCAAAGCAAATAAATACAACAATTTAATGTTCAGTAAATGTGCTGAATACAACAATTTCCGTTATTTTTGCGTTTATGAGTGCTACGTATTACAGTGTGACTTTTTTAATAAGCATATTATTTCAGGTAACTAAAACTATCCTCAACAATTTGTTATGGTCACGTTTGTGCAGTACAGCCAGACAAGCTGGATGAAAAATACAAGTACAGGGCTTGAAATGACCAAGGAGTCCTAAGTTCGATCTCTGGATAGGTCCAAAGTGAGTGCTAATGAAGAACACTGCACATAGACGAAACAGCTATCCAATTCCTCTTAGCTTCAATGGTACCGAATTTAGACTAATTTGTTGTGAATACAAACAACGGACTCCTAAGTGATGTTCGCTTATAAATATGGAAATTTTCATTACGGTAGTTTTCTCTAGAATAAACTCAGTGAATGACAGAGCAGTAGTTCGCACACTTGTAAAAATTTTTTTTATTTCATAAAACTTATCTTACTATTCTTCAAACAAGTAGACCAAGTATAATATCAACATATATTGGCTCGCCAAGTTCACGAGTCTGGGTTTAGAAGAATCTCTCTGTTCATCGATACAGACAGTTCTAACAAAGTTCTCAAACGAATATTTTAACTATTCAACTGACATACAAGTGGAAATATAAACATAAAGACCATCAAATTTGGTTTGATTAGATAAATATATCATATAGATTTGTAGCATGATTTCACAGATCCAACAGAAATTATGATTGCGGTGTAGTAGAGAGATGCTACACAGTACATATACAAAATTTGGTTAAATAAATATAAGCTACTGAATTGTTACGTAACATAAGTCATTGTATTGAAAAGGATTTATGCAGAAAGGATGCAAATTAAGGCGAGTAAATGAGATTCAACGCCACCTTTCTTTATGAAGACAACATCTATTTTCCTATTCCAATCGTTAACATCCATTGCATAGTGGCATGTAGAGACAGCAATGGCATAACTTACTCTTCACAACCACACCCTTATGAACAGATGATGTTAATGTATATTGCACAAAGATCTACTACCCTCCACCCTCCGGTAAATGTATACTGTGCATGTCTTTAGTAATAACACCCTTTGATAACCTGACATGTGCTTAATTCGACTATCTCCTCCTGTCTTAATAATAAATAACTCCTTAGGCCACTCGTTACATGAAAAAAGTTTTCTTTTAACTAAACCCAAATTTCCTATCTGCAAATCTCTTCTCTCATGTACTCACTTTGAGTATGTTTGTAGAAACATTAAGTAATCACTGATTCAGAGTCGTGTCCACTAAGAGCTGCGTTTGTTGCGATTGCTCCGAATAGTGCCTACGTTATCTATTATACAACAGATAAAAGTTAGTAGCCAAACCACTGTTTCATAAAAACCACACTTAGTTATCATACGTGATTTCATTCACGAATTAAATTCATTACAATAATCAAAGCAAAATTTAAATAAACTTTAAAGGATGTAGAGTTTAAGCTTACTTCAAGGATATTGTTAACATTATTTGGATTCTCGTTAGATACCTGATCTTGGTACAGTAATTCCTTTGGTTTAGTTAAAGGAACATACAAGCAAATAAATTGTTCTTGCCTTGAACTGGAAACATGCTGACATTCTACACAAGAAGTGTGCCTTAACATAGTGCCTCCAAAAAGGCGAGCAACAACTGAAGATGATGACGATAAACTAGAATCATTATCCGAAACATCTTCACCACGACATTTCGCAGAATCAGTTGAACAGGACAGTTTATTTGTGGTATAAGAACATGATGGGTTTAGATTGAAATTCGTATCTGTTGTTGATTGGATATTTTGATCGGTTGTAAAAGTTGATGAACTGCTAAACATAAATATAAGCAAAACTTTAAGTTGGAATTCGTCATAACTAATGTGAACCTATTACGGAAAGAATACACAATACATTGATGAAATGAACTGATAATAATGTGCACTACGCATCATAAGTTACACATAACGGAGAATTGTCCTGTCACTACATGGAAAGTGAGAATTAATCCAGTTACAGAAACTTAGTTGACAGAAGAAATGTACAGTACAATATATTCTGAATTGTTTCAACTGAGTATAACTAGTTAGTAAGATACCATATAAAATGATATATTTTAATTTGGCTGTTACAAATCGATGGCCGATTGTACTTTGAACTGCTTGTCCATGTGATACAGTAGCTAACAGCTAATTACAACTATGTCTTGGTAGTAATACTTAGAAGCACAATAATTCTACTGAACAACCAAAAACCAAATGAATAAGACATTACATATAAATATTGTACGACTTTGACTACAAGCAGTCAAGAGTAAAAAAATAATCTGAACAAAAGAACGGAAAATATGTAACATTTAATTTAGATTGTGACTAGTAAGTGGAATCCAGGACGCGCATTTCGTCCTATTTGGGACTCGTCGGCTGGATGCACATGCATCCCAATGTTGATGTTCACAGTGGGATTCGAACTCAGTCCGTTTCGTGTCAAACGCCACCGAGCTCACCACTAGACTACTGAGTCCAGACATACGTAAGTTGATATGGCTTTGTGAAAAATGTTTTTTATCGCTTTTGTTAGTTACACATTGACCTCAATTGAGTACCTATGAAAACTACAGAGCACTAGACACTTGTTTTCTACTGGTCTTGGATTCTTCTGCAGAAATTTTACCACCAGACGCCCATCTAGTAGTGTAGATGGTTAAGCGTTTACCGAGAAAACCGTGGGTGCACACTACTGAGTCCTTTAATAAGACAAAGAAGTTGCTCAATGCGCCATGGTTTTCAAATTTACCGAACTGAGATCAATCTTTAAAGAACAAGAAACAGAAAATATGTGAGGTACAGTACTGCAATCACTCTATCTGTCTAGGATCTCATTAATCAATCACAAATCACTTATACCGGAAATAATACCATTAGCTTATCGTTATTTTTAGACAGTTAATAATAACCAATGTCGGGCTTGGTTTACATATATAAGTTCGCTTAAGTTGCCATGGCACATTAAAATCGCAAGATAAACTTAATAATATGAGCAGAATAAAAGTTGACATAACTGTAGTAGACATTATATAATCGGAAGGAATAATCGCTGAGACTATGGCTTGAGATGTAATGGGAAGAATCTTCTTTCTCCTCTGCTATATTGTCTCACTTTACCATTGAAAGTCATTACTACTCTAGGTCGGTGTGTATACAGCACCACAACATAATTAACGCACATACATAGAAAACTATTTTATAATATATTGTGTCGGCCATACACTTTAGCAACCTTCTGGTCATGCATAAGATGTCACTATAAGTACAGAATTGATAAACATGAAATATAAATAAAATTTTCGCCACCTAACTTTTCATGGATTGATCTCTTACATGAAGACTCGCCTATCGCTTTAGAATATGCATATAACATAGTACTACTCGGTGAAAACACCAACAAAATGAATTCTTCTGAACTCAATGAGTCAAAATGTAGAGATGTTTGGGATACGTTTCTCACCCTCTAAATACGAAATTTTACTTTAAAACTAGTTTGCGCTAACGCCTAGATTGATCGTAGGGAGTGAAGTAGTTGAGTGCGTTTAACACTTCATTTATCTTTGGAGTGCCATAAGACATGGTGAGTAGGTATCTGACAAAATTTCGGTACACATTGAGGACTCGTAAGACTTTCTCCAACTTGTGTCGTCCGTGATATTAACAAGAAAACCGTTCGCCAACCAACGTACGAGTACTACTGAGTAGTAGTTATAGTGCATTAACCTACAGCTGCGAAATATGGGCTATGAAATTAGAAGACATGAGTAGGTTGTAGGTCTTTTATTATATATGCATCGAAGCACCGCTCACATATTCTAAGATGACCAAGTAATCAATGCTGATGTCAAGCACAGAGTACTTGGCAAATGAGGCAAATCAGTTAGTGAAATTGTGTAGCATCACCAACTAAACTCGCAGGAACATGTATTACAAATACCCACATAACTCGACACATGGTGTTAACCAATGTACGAGAAGAATCGAAAAAAATTAAGAATGGCCAAATTGAAACGTGGCATTATTCCATGAAATTGCTGATTGTTGGTCTCAGCTGGGTTTTTAGGTATAGACTATCTGATTGGGATCAGAAAACAGATAATCGTGATCTGTGGCTAGAGATATTTGGTTAAAGAGTTGACGATTGATCGCAGTAGTGTAGGTGCATTTAGTATTCGATTTTTTCTAGATCCCTAATTCCATTATTCTCCTATATATACCTTTACATTCCCTAATGTCAAACTATATACTAGTACTCACGGTGTTAATTTAATCTCATAGTACTGACGTGTTGTAGTAACTTGAGATAATTGATGTACTTACCAGGCTCTACGTTCTTTATGACTGTAAAAGGTAGCGAATTCTATGCTCACTTAGTGTGTTGTATCGATTGGCCATTTTTTATGCATCTAGTAAGTGAACCAATAAAATTTTCATTAACGATTACATTTCGAGCGCTTCAGTAGTTATCCACAAATAGCCTTCATGACCATATTAGTGTTAGTGAATGAAAAACATAAATTCAGTAAAATTTTTATCTTAGAATGAGTAGTTCCCCACTAGAACGAAACAGCTGTCCAATGCTTCCTGATTTTCAGTAGAATCCTGTCAACAATAATCTGTGACGTATTCATTCAAGTAAGAAATTATGTTTTATTACGTAACAACCACTTAATAACTAGATAAAAATTGGTTAAAAATACCAGAAATAGCATACAAAATATTGAAGACGTTGCAGATAACTTGTTGGAAGTGAGATAGAAACGTGATGTACACAATTTTTACCGAAAATAAGAATACATGAATACGATCGTATCACTAAAGTTAATTTAAAGATGTGGTGCCTAATGTATTTAATGCTAGCATTAATTTCACTATATTTAGTAGGTAAAGCACATAACTCTAACAAGGAAAAGTAGTGTCAAAATGGTGATAAGAATATTTAAAAATATCTAAAGATAGAAAGATACTTAAAAAATATGGTTTCATAGAATAATTATGAGAAAATCTAAAGAGATACGTATTTTATTGCTATTGGTTTTACCACATAAAATAAATTTTTATCTTTATCATATACACACATACACAATTTATAATTGATCATATGATACCGATCACTGGAATATCGACTAACTTATCAGTGAAATTAGCAGTTAGGAAGAGCCATTAAGACATTAAACGTAAACTAGCAAGATAAACGTCAATTTTGCTGTATTTTTTCTTAAATGGAATTATTTTATACTTTAACTACAGAAAATACGTGATTTTATGATGGCTAGTCTTAATTTGTTGTTTGAATTTATCGCGGATTGGTCCTCGGCTGGATACTTGTAATTTACACAAACGATATTTACAATAATCTTGTTACAGATGGATTTATTATACACGGCTCCAACTCTTAATTTCATTTTGTGTATCGTTTAAATTCTTTTTATATCAGCTCATTTATCAGGTACAGATTCATATATTTGGCTTTAAGCTACATTAAATGTGACGAGTGATGATACTATTACTCGATTGCTCAAAATACCATGAGCTGACGCTTTATCTTGATTTGATCGTTTCTCACTTCTTTCCAACCTACTTGTATATCAAGTAGTGATTTGATGGAGTAATAAGCATATCATTAGTTTAAACAGTATCTACAAAGAAATCTTACTGTATTACAAGGGCTGAATTAGCATCACTCACTTTCTGATAGAAAGGAGGAAATATCATTAAGAAGGATGAAGCTTTTTTCAAACAAACAAAAAAAAACACTTTTCATATTAAAACTTACCTGTAAGAATCCAGAAAGATACGTTTCTGCTTTTTACAATGTAATTCTTCTTCATGCAATCGATCCAACAGATAACTTAGATATTCAGCTGCATCTTGCTGTTCGCCAGATACGAAATGCGCTGGTTTAGTAAGTGTAAGCACAGCTCGTATATCACGAACAGTAGGAAGCTATTAAAATACAAAGATGTAGGAACATAAAAAAATTTTATTACATCAATTAATACATTCGTAATTCATAAAGGTTGCTAAGATGTTAAATAACTGGATTAGGGAATGTTTACTTTTAATATGTGAACTTAGTTTTGCCATGAATACTGAGACATAAAAATCAATTCAATCCATATATTACCGGTGGAATGCATATGGACTAATGGTAATCATTGATACATTCTGTTACATAGTAGGGTTTTTGTTATAAGCAAAATCCCATCAGTTTATTTAACATGTGGCTGTCAGTAAAATCAAGGACACACGTTTTGTCCCAACTGGGACTTACCAAGTGGATATGCCTGCAACCTAGCGATGATGTTTACAACGAAAATCGAATCTAGTACGCATCGCTTCGACAGAATTAAAAATTATTGCTAAAACTCTACCTATGATGTATTTAAGACTTATTAACTGGTCCTCTTGAAATCAAAAGATTTAGTTTGAATGGAGCAATTATATGATAAGCTCTGTAGAGAGTAATTTATACAAAATTCAACAAAATGAAAATCGCCCAGGTCAGAGCAAGTTGGTTGAAGTAAGGATCTGAAACCAAATAGTTGAAAGCTGAGTTTTATAACCCCTAAGCCATTACTATAATTTACTAAGAACTGAACGATAGAAATACTGAACTTCAGCTTATACTTTTTTGATACATATCAACTATGTTTAGGAATTTTCATGGCATACATTGTGTAATAAATCTAAGGGTTAGTTCATCAAAAAATTTCTACGAAGTCGCTTTTATATACCGTAGAATGCAAGAGGCGCTTCTTAAAGTTTTCTACTTATAAACCAAAAATCAGTAAACAATGAGATCCTATTGGGCTTCAAAATGTATAAAATTTTAGTGAGAGAATAATCACATCAACAAAATGAGTAATCTAATAGTATCAAGTAATGGAACGATCTTAAGTGACAAGGATAAAATTTATTTTAATCTCAAATTCTACACCATACAAGCATTAGAAACAAGGAAGTGGAAACAATAATATTAACAGTAATGAAAACCAGAGGATATTAATAAATATTTAAGAGACAATGAATATTAGATGCTAAACACATATGAGATATAGTAAATATATTTGCATTGATGCAATCGATTTAATGACACATAAAATGAAGTATCCGACAACCATTTTTGACTGTAGTTAAAAAATATATGGCAACTAGTAGAGATATATAATTATAATCAGTGTTGTACTTCAAATAAAGTCCAAGGTGCGGTATTATAGTTATCTTCCATCAGCACAACAGAGTAGCAAGTAATTTGGTATGAATAACTGGTGACATTGCAATACAATCTGCTTGGACTCATCATCACCCACTTGTTTACTTGCTAGTCCATACAATCATACTTAGAATAAGACGAAACTAAAATATTTACTTACGACATAAAGTGTAGTCTTTTCAAACACTAAATTATCAAATTGCTGACAGAACAACACATTCGAATATCTGGAAAATTCGGTTTCGCAGCAAAATCTGATTTTGTTGAATGTTGCGTAAATTAATGAGCTAGGAAAATTCAAGGTTCTACCGGATATATTTCATCCCAATGGAGAAGAATGTCAAACAACAGATAAGGAACCATAAAATTTAATAATAGAGCAAATGAACCACAAAATTACCTGATGTGTATCGAGTGACTGAAAAAGCGATAACAGATGAGCATGTAAAATGCCCTGATGTTCAACTGGTGATGAGGCTGCAGTATCTGATGAGCGCATATTTTTATATAAGTTTGAAGTTGATAAACTAAGGTTATTCGATGGGTTTAAATTCTGATTTTGCGGAACAGAGTCAACATTATTTGACAACGAAGTGCAAGAAGCTACAACACTACCAGTCGACGAATCAGTTGTACGAAGTCCAAATAAAGCACGACGGAACTCAGAACAATGGTAAAGTAACTGTAGAGCTGCATTTGCATAACATGTATTACCTACATTTAGTAAACCTTTATAACCAACAACTGACCGATTCACCTTCTACAGGAAAGCAAGGAAAATTAGATAAAATAAAATAAATATTTGTCAGTAAGGTTTATTAAGTGAGAGTAAACCCAATCTACATTGTGATGACTATCAATCTTCTGAATACTTGGTAACTAACCTTCTTAATATACATTCAAAGGTATTGTGCAACCTGTAGGTAAATATAAACAGTTGCCACTTCGGTGGTAAATAATTGAAAGCGATAGATAGAAAACCGTGTACCTACGGTAGTAGATACACCTTTACAATAAAACATGTAGTTCAAAGTAATACCTGAACAATTCCGACCGCTCAACATGGTGTACATGACATGAAGTTACTTAGGACGATAGCTGCATTCCAACTTGATTGGGAGAATTCGATCTGCACTAAAGGCTAGAGGGGGATGATATAAGTTATTCTGTCACCAAACAAACCCGCATAAATACTTACAAACATCTAGACAATTATTTAATGAATACTGCTCAGAAATCGTATTAATGTGTTTATACTAGTCGTAAGGGTTTATATAGTGGACTCCGAAATCATAATACCAAAATGAAAAGTTAAGTATCAAACTACTCAGCGAGGACATCATCTAGGAAGACTCCCTAAAAGCAAATAAAGACGGGAAAAGCAATGAGATAACTGAGTGGAAATCACACCGTCACTCAAGATTGGATGGTGCTGAATGGCTTAATCATTCTTGTTTTGAGATGAAACACGGTATAGAGATTATACGAGCTGAAATAACATCTTAAATGATAGTATTGTAGCTAGAGGCTACTATAAGTGATAGGCATTCAAGATGAAGGATGATTCTTTGGATACAATAAAATACATTAGGCCTCGTGAATATCACAAAAGCTAAACGGTCCCAAAAGCTGTAGAATAAATGTAGATGACGAGATTCAGAAGTGGTAGCTCACAAAAATAACTTACAATCCTGAAAGTCCTTGTTTTATTACGTTCTTTCATGATCTGAGAAACAAAATAATTCCGATTATACGATCGATTTGGTGGCTTTCTGGATACAACACTGATTTTAGACACAATAAATAAATTATAATGCTAGTGAAGCAACACTGATTCGGCAATGATAATTCTACACTCAAATTAAGAGAGAAAAGTGAACTTAGTGTGAGTCGTTTTATATCTCCAGAAAGACGAATGAATACATGACCTGGTTGTATAAACTAATTTAGTGAAAATGAATGTTGCGTATGTAATATCATCACAAAAACCAGTAGTGAGAGGATCTGAATTTTCATTCAATGAAAATATCGACTGATTGCAACAGTTACTTAATTAGGTAACATACCGGAAGTTCGGATTTCAATCAGATGATAATACCATGCATCTTTGAACGGAAGGTGTTTTATTCTTAACAGTGATACCTAGTTAGGAAACTATAATTTCATAGGTATGATTAAAAAGGAGCATATTAGACTTTGAAAGATAGGTACTCAAACGGAGGTAGGTGGCAATTAGTTCAAATCCTGCATAAATCAGAGTTATACCCTAATTAATACAAAGGTCTGATAACTACTTACTTACTCACGCCTGTTAATCCTCTCAGAGGAGCATAGGCCGCTCACTAGTATTCTCCAATGAACTCTGTGTGTTCTTTGGTCTTCCTCTTTTCCGTTTTCCAACAGAATTCCAAGTTAGTGCTTGTCTCGTGATGCAGTCAGTCAGATGATTTCCGCAATGTATGTCCTATCCATTACCAACGTCGTTTCCTGATAACTAAACTCCCGATAACAAAGCAGGTCTTCGCCCATATATTTTATTTCAATACTGAAAGGACGTACTACAAGCAAGTTTTACAATACACTTATTACTTGACTACGATCTCTTAACACTTTCAGGTCTCATTTCTATTTAAAGTAAAGAATGTAACGAATACTTTTAGTGCTTTTTTTGACAAGTAACGGTTCATACACCCCGATTGAGTGAAGAATAATAGGCTACCAAACTCTGTCACCAGTGAAGAAACCACAATATCTCACACTCCTTTCTCGTCAAAATATTCTACGCCGTTGGAAACGTCTTTCGCACGACCTTTCAACAATGTTCTAAGCACCGTATCTAAACTATTATTCTCTATAATCATTTGGCGTTTATCCAACACTAGAAAACAGTAGACTCGAGAAAACCAGGCTGGTTTTGAACCTGGACGTGGTTGCATTGATCACCCTGTGCCAGATTCTCTAACATAGACATATAAACCAATGTCTGACTATAGTTGTATTTCTCGACTTGAAAGCAGCTTTCAATTCCGTAGACCGTGAAGTCTTGTGGCAATGCTTGTTATCAAAAGACGTACCTCAAAAGTACATAAACCTTATAAAGGCTTTCTACTCAGTCACCGCCGGTTAAGTTACAGCCTATTGGGAACTGTTATGAGAAATATCATCCTCAAGTGGGATTCGTCAGGGTTGCCCCTTATCCCCATTTTTATTTAATTTTGTCATAGCTGTACTCTTAGAAGTTTCACTCACTTCTTTTAACTCTTCAAGAATTAATCTCCTTCCGGGAGGTCCTCTCGTCGACTTAAAATACTAAGAGGATATAGTCCTATCTAGTGGGGACGATGACAATATGCAGAGTCTCATGAAAACCTTGAAAAACAATGCAAGCATATTCGGTTTATGTGATAGTCACAATAAATGGCTGGAGACACTTGGTGACATGGCTCAGAATCGGTCAGTGGCGCAAGTGTATTCGCTTTATAACTTCATTTAGATCTTAAATTTTATTATTCTTTGCTGCACACTTTTACTTTACTCTCTTCTCTTGTATTATGTTTTAATGTTACCTCTGTTATCTCGTAGTGCTAATGTGGCATAGCAACTTGAACCTACGTGTATGTGCTCGGTTCTATGTTGTTGATGAATGAATGAAGAATCGTCACTGTTGTCATTTGCTCCCGCAAGACCAACCAGTTATGAAATCGCTTCGAACATCCACAGACAGCTCTAGATATCTTTGTACTCGAACAGTTGTGATAATAGCACCTTTATACAGTACCGAGCCAGTGACACCATGTGTGAGAAGCAACTGATCGAACAACGGAAATAATATAAATGATGGAATTACAGAAAGTGGCATATAATGTGTATGATGCCCTCAGTCACAGATTTACACGTCTTTTACATTCTTTATTTCAGGTAGGTTCTAAACTGGCATTTCTTGCTTATCTGTAAATTATTCTTGCTTCATTCTATCCTGAGGTTTCCCTGGTCGACACTCCACTACTGCGACTTTTACACGACGTTCTGCCATACACTATTTTTAAAAAATCTCGCAAGTAGAATCCACCACATTAGGATGGGGGCCTAGAAGTGGTTATCGAAAAGCGGAAATCACACACCCCTTGGGAAACATCCAACACCAAATCAATAAAATTTCGTTGCCCCATTATAACCTGATACTACCACTATTATTCAGCCACGAATAATGTAGGACTTAGGGTTGGTGTGCACCAATTTAATGAAGAGGTTGATCAGTAATTAGGGAGTGGGACTTCCACTCAAGCTCCACTCCGCCTACTTTGTTTGGAACAGTTAAGTAGAATCATTAGCTTTCAAGCAGAGTGTGGCATGAAGCCAAACACACTAGTCTATACCTGGGAAACGAGTTAAAATAAATTAGTGAATAGCGTATAGGCCTAAGCAGCCACAATTAGCATGAACACAATCAGTGAATCTGGTGCATAATTAATAAATTACTCACGCTTATCGCGTCTAACACATTTCCAACTATTATAAAATGAGAATTTTAATACAAAACGTCTATGTTGTGCAATTTGAGACAGTAAACACTTAAGTCTAAATTAGAGCTAGTTTGCTAAACTTATTTTTGGTGTAAATAATAATTAGATCGCATTTCACAACTGTAAACAAACTACCTATTGCCACTTTAAACTGAAATGTGTGATGCAGTTATAGCTAAGCAAACTAAAACCATGACTAACGCGGATAACTTAGTACAAGCAATACTACTACTTATCATGAAATAGATTTGGACATAAAAATGAATACAAAATAGTGGATATTTACAAAACATTAATGTTCAGGTTGTAATGATTACCTCATAACCTGACAATTGTCTTAAAGTAACAATTATAAAAATCGGAATTTTAACAGATACTTACTTTTAAAGATGGTGAATATGTATTAACTAGTTGGATTGTTGAAGCCAAATTCCAACGTCTCCACTCTTTTCGAATACGGATTCCAGCTTGAGACCCAAACTTTGTTAAAGATTCTAATTTATATACGTTTGTTCGTGCGTTCCAAACATCAGTGCTGCATTCGTCATTGAACTGACTATGGAATTTACCAAGCAAACCGACTAGATGTTTTGTTTTTCGTGTACATATTTTAGATGTATGATCATCAGAATAAAGAACCAAAGCGTCAAGTAGGCGTGAAACAGCGTAAATTCTGAGTAAGATATTTTGGCAGCCTTCACTTAATGGGTTATCAATATACATGCTAAGTAGTTTATTTAACACAGGTGCAAGATGTGAGACTATATCATCAGCTAATCGATCATATTTGTCGTCACCGCTAAGAATGAAGAAGGCAAACGCATAAACAGTTGATTCATGAGGAAGCAACAAACGACCCATGAGTTCTAGAACAAATTTGAGTTGCCAGCACATGAAATCTGACCAGTATGTGGTTAAAGACTGTGATCGAGTTGGAGAAAACTTTCTGAACATCTCGCATTGAAATCCAGTAAGCCAAAGGTCTATGAAAGATTGATGTGTAGTTAATTCGGGCCAAGTGAGACATAAAGTCAGATGGCGTAATACTGTGAAACACGTTTCCATGTTAGTAATGCGACGTTCGCTAAGATGATCAATAAACCTGCAAATAATTTCCGACAGCGTCGAATAGTCTGAGTAAAACTTCTGAAGTTCGGATAAAATGGAAGCAACGGTAATGTAATGACAATCATAACTAGAACTAACTAAAACATCGTGAACTAACGAAGTGATATATTCAGTTAGTATAGACGAATTCAACTGGGAAGAATTGGTAAGTTTCGGAACTGTAACAAACGCGATTATCGATCGTGCGAGACACTCAACAAGTTCAACATCAAAAGGATTACATGGAAATGTTCCAAGTGAGAAGTGAGAAGAAAAAGCCACCAGAACTTGAAAGACATTAGATACAAAATCCAAGTACACATCATCACAGAGATCATAAAAGTTTAGTTCACGACTTGACGATTGGTCAAGAGCATGCTGAATATGCAAGAATAACTGTTTGTCATTGTCCAAGAGATTATGCTCTAAAACAATCCGGAGCCCAGAGGACAAAGACGATAGTTGTCCTGGATTTTTTGAAGACGACTGAAAAAGTATGATCGCATAGCGTTCTAACACCTTTTTCACAAACGCATAGAGAGCTTCTGGAAGTGAATTTAAAACAAGTGGGCTGAAGGCATTTGTGATTTTTTGAGAAAGATGAATTGTAGAATTATCTGACAAATGAGACTCAATAGAGTTTAAAAGATCACAAACCACGATGATGTATGACTGAGAGTAGTCTGTCGTACTGTAAATTACCTGGATACAAGTAAAAACAGCATCTTCAAAAATATCTGTATTATTAAGTTTAATAATATGATCTCGTAGTCTCTTGATAAGTATGATCTTTATACTTTCAGGATGGCTGCTGATCAATACACCAGTAATTATTTTATCCATGACTGATAATTACTATGTACGAGAAGACTACTCCAACAACAACGGAACAACAACTGAATTCACATCTGTAACGTAACAGGTCGGAAAGTGACAACACAACAACCTTGAAGCTTAGTTACAAGGTGTGCGGCTTCCAATATACAATTCCATATCCTTCAAGGTGTAAAGAACAAGGTTTAGACACAAGTTGTGGACACGACTCTTATAGTTGAACCAATAAGAAACGAGCGAAATGTTTCAGGGTTGCGGCGATTACCTGAAAACGACATGTTGACGTAAGAGTGTATTTTAATTTAATTAGTGATAATAAGCTTGAGATTCGTTTGTAAGCTATGCTATTGTTAAAAAAGTATTAAACCGTGAGTGTGGAAGGTAATCATTGGTTTTTACAAGCCAAAGTAACTCGAGATTGGTATTGCTGTCGGTGCACTGTAGGAGGTTCATCAGATTGGATTCCTTTGTCACTCACCTCAAATTAACAATGTAGCAAATTCTGGTGCTAATCATTCTGCCTAGACCAGAGCAGTGGCAAGTGATTCCCTAAATAAATAGTTGCATAGGCTCTTGTCAGTGATGTTATCTATGTTTGTTTTAGCGGACACTACTAGTTGAAGGCGCGCAGTCAAGCGTCACCAACAAATCACAACACAACGTACCACGGAAAGCATCTCTCTCTAGTTTGCCAGCGTAGACGTTGATATTCAATTGAAGCTCTGTTTACGATCAAATATAATTTCTCCTCCATCCTTCAGTGCTATCTGATTTCTTCTCATTCGTAAGAGGGGGTTCAATCGCTAGAAGTTGCTCTGGTTGTACGACAAGCGTAATTTAGTCATATACTGGGCTACACTTCACTAGTATAAAAATACGTCCTACCAAGAACAACAATGCATAGTAACAGCTGATTAGCTTACAAGTTATTTTTAAATGTGGACTACCTACACAAGGTCATTGTGTATAAAAAATACTATGTTGATACATCAACGGGAATCCATGCGAATAAGACTGAGCCAATACAGAATTCTGTAGGGTATTATTTTCTACCATACATTGGATCGTAAGTTTGTTACACCGTCACACAGGCGAATACATATATAAAATACATCGTGAATCTAAGTCGAACGAACAAGAGAATAACTTGAACACTCTTTCGATGAAATAAAAACTAAAACCGTACACACATTTAAATTGCGCTAATATACAAATCATTAGAAACGGTAAAGTTTATTTGTGCATTTTAGATTATGGTTAAGCTTTAATATTACCCGTATATTCTTTGAATGTATTAGGGATTCATAATCCCTAAAAATATAGTGGTTGACTAATTAGATGAAAGAAGTTGTATTGATTTTTTATAAGACTTATTTTTAGACTTTCATCAATTATTTTTATTTCAATGTTAGTTCTACTCCTAAATACAGTTTGACAGTATTTCATTGTATTAATTAAGTGTTAATGATTTCACTTGATGAATAATCATTGTAAAGTGATTGAAATAAAAATTGATGTACTATGTAAATACAATTCACTGGTTCGCTGGTTCAATAGTCTCGTCTCAGTTTCGCTCCACAATACAATCTTCCCACAAGCCTAGTCTTTTGTAATAGCTGTGGGCTGGAAAGGGAACAAGTTGCAGTATACGTCTGAGGTACAAGTATCAGAGATAGCGTTTGCTCACGCAATCCTCATATTTCTAGCGTCATAACAGAACGGATGCATGTTTCGTAATTTATCAATTATTTCGATGGGAGTGAGGGGCATATTACGATATGGCTTGACTTAAATCTTCTTAATGAGCCACTAGAACTAGGAAAAAAAATTGTTGATTTTGGTCTACAGAATAGTGATTGGTTCGTTCTGATGAAAGCTTTCAAGGTAATTTTACAGTTGCTCAAGTTTGGCTGTATAAATCATGTTTACTGACATTCATTTCGCCCGAGGTATTATGGAGAGCTTAAAGTACTACAGATTAAAAATGCAGGTGGCCGGGTGTATTAGAATGGGAGAAGGCATGATCATCTGTGAATGAATTCACAACCCGTATATTCTTTTCAATGAAGTAAACTTGTATTTCTTCCCCAGTTTTATAGAAGTCGGTTACATGATTTCTATCTTACAAGCACACTCCTGAAATATGATTGGAAGCTCATACGGATTGCTATCACACTACTCTATCGGTAATAACTTGAACAGTTTGATGTATTCATTTTAATTGGGATGAGTTTCTATACACCAACTACTTTTTCTGCTCTTGTATCCTAGTGTATCAGTATCATTTCTTGATAGATTTAGACAAGTAATATGAGCCTTGAATGACGTATAGGCTACAAATATTTTAAGGATTCCGCAATAATGGTTATATTTTTATGCATAGTCATTTGACATCATCTGTTTTTTATTTAATACTATAAATTGAAAAGATGTTACTGTGTTCAGTAACAGTCCATTGCCTTGTAGTCGCTTACTTTCTAGACAGAGAGTCTATAGACATGGCTATAAACAAAGAATAAATAAACAAAAAGAAACACAAATGAAATTTTAATAGATGGATCAATTTCCGTATCAGTCAACTATTAAATGAACAGAAGCGTCCAAACCAGAGGAGGGGTCGAAACAATAAAATAACTTACTTCATAAACAGGTACACCAGGATTGCAAATACTACTTATTTAGTAATTATTTTTACCACAAGATGTTATTTGATGCAACGAAAATATGAATTGAACGCAACTGGACTCGTAAACCAGAACGACAACTAATAAGACTTGTTTATATCTAGAATTGACGTATATCCTCCCATCATGGAGTAATAAACGCGGATTTAAATTCACGTTGGAAAAATTTAACCATTCACTGGACTTCCCACAAGGTTTTTCTTGGTCTAGTTGCCCGTTTTGAGACGCTTAATTAACGTATTCTCTATTGTGGTTGTTGAATCGGCAAGCACAGTCATAATTTCGGTGGCCCCGTTATTCTCATTAACTTGCAGTCATGCACGTTCTCGATTTGTTCAATGCACTTATGTGAACTGTTAATATAATGCTCACATTTATTTTATTACTGTCTTTATCCTTTCATTAATTCAGTGTTTACTATGGGTGCCAAAAGTCCATAAGTATTAACACCCAGAATTACTTTGACTCGCTTGAAGACCTAAACATTACTGTCGCACGTAACGCCTAATATTTAGAACAGCCAAACTACTTTTTCACTATATTACCTACTACAAAAGCACTTAGAGTATTTCGCTTTTGCTGAAAATATTCATGAGAACTACACTTCAAATTTTAAGACCATCTTTAAATGTATGCTGTGAAAATACATCTTCGTGCCAACTTTATTAATAGGAGAAATGACAATCCGTTGGGAGTAGAAGTGTAAGAAAGCTTACTTCTAACCACATACTAGTTAGGCGATATAAAATGAACCAGGAACTCTATATCTAATATCCAGCTAGAGCAGACAAGTTGATTTAGCAGTAGTGCTGTAGTGTTGTATTAGTGGAAATTGGTTTTACGGACAACTAAAGTGTGGCATAATGCGGACGCATATAATTATGCTAATTTTGGTTGAAAAATGTTTAACTACCACCATATTTATGACAATATCGAAGGCCATACTGTTCACCTTACTAACAATCTACCCAATATTAGGTAGTCTTTTCTCAGAAAATAATAAGGAATGGTACGGAATAATAGGTGAAAATGTCGAATTAACATGTTGTAATTATAAGTGATTAATTATAGTAAAGGTGACTGATCTCTTTACTCAGCAGATTAAACAAAAACCCTTTCATTTGGCAAAACATGTGAGGGTCAAGAAAGATACGAAGTAAAGAGTTACGCTAAGATGGGTAACATAGGTGAATATGTTATTTGAATCTAGAAGAATATTCAGGTATTTAAAACGACGTTGACTAAATCTGAAACTGTATCTTGAAAGGGTCAAGTATAAGATTACTCGAAATAGACCACTTTCTAACATTCACTAAGAAATTGTTCATTGCCAAACAATTTTAGGGGAAATAGGTGCAAAACAAAAAGTAGAATGATCGACCCCATGCTTCAATACGGCATTTCTTTGCAATGTACGTGGGGTTATGTAAATATAATCAGAATAAAAAGAGAAAAGGAGAGTACTTTGTTTTACATCTTGTTTTGTTAGCAGATGAGTAAGTGGCTTTTTCTAATCCATGGTACATTGTTATATTAAGGAAAAACAAGAATACAACCATTTAACTATCCAGCTTTTTGCAATATTATTAGTAAAATAAAGGGTGGCAATATAATTAGGTTACGAACCTCGGACATAATTCTAGTCTTTTCCTAATCGAAGCACTGCATAATGATGTAAGACAACTTCTGTTTCTATTGAGCTTCTGTATACGGTCTGACATGTGTGAATATTATCCTAAACTGCAGACTACACCCTACGTAGCAACAGCTTTCTATTGTTTTTATATGAGGTTATAGCTGTGAGTCTAAGATTGGAAAATCTACCAAAAGATACACTTTCAATAATGACACTACTATTTTGTTTCCTTCCACACTTATAATAAAACCTTTTTGTAAAGAATTAGTTGAAGATACTATTCAGTGATTCACGCTAAATACTAGGACATTTTATAAAAATCAAGTTTACCAAGTTTGTCAAGTCCTACACATTATAATGACTAGAATGTCTTCATACGACCGTTTCAGTGGACATAAGAATAAAATTTATTCTTAAACAAATAAAAGATGGAGAATATTGAATCTGATCCAAGACTT
This sequence comes from Schistosoma japonicum, assembly GCA_025215515.1. Taxonomy (NCBI): domain Eukaryota; kingdom Metazoa; phylum Platyhelminthes; class Trematoda; order Strigeidida; family Schistosomatidae; genus Schistosoma; species Schistosoma japonicum. Next base: position 13,001,377 of record CM046063.1, on the reverse strand, counting down.
GTTTAATAAACAGGTATCTAAGTAGGTGTCATCACTAATCTTTTTGATTCCTGTAGGCTCATTAAGCAATTTCCAGATGTAAGAAATAGGTCTGCAGCCTAAGTAACTTTGATGATACATTGACTTAGACGTTTTATTTCACGACATATCAGGTCATCTAGACTTCTAGCAGTAGCATAAATTTCTTCCATAGTTTATAAATTTTTCTCTTTACATTCTTTAAAGACGTAAGGAAATTAGCTGGTTTAACCTTGTAAAGACAATTTTTCTAAAATGAAAAAGATAATAAAAATAAACCTGTGTTGAAATGCTATGGTATCTGTAGTATTGTCTAGTGCTTAAAACGTACATGTATCTCCGCTAGTTAATCGAAGCTTATCATTTGGATCACGGATGCTTTTTTCTAAGTAACTTTCATACTTAACTTTCCTAGCTAAACAAAATGTATTTCTTTTTAACGTTCACCAACTATTGAAACTAGAAGTACAACTGACTGCAATTAATTCCCCCTCAATTATTCGAATCGTATGATTTCTAAGTTGTTATGGTTCATTTATTTACTTTACCAGTGTTAACAACATAAATGGAACCTAAAAGTACAGTTAAACCAGTACACAATAAATAGGATTGTACTTCTGAAGGATATTCATACCAAGGTGCGATGCAAACACCACTTAATCAGTTCTAGAAAGATTGTCGGTAAACACTGGGATCATACACAGCTGGAGAAGCCTTAGTGGTATCAATGTGCTGCCATCTGTGTCAGGAGAAGTTACAACAATTTAGAAAATTCAGCAGTACAACAGTATAATGCAGATGAAATGCGAATGAAGTATTGGTGAAGAACAAGTAACTGTTTTCATTTAGATGTTACGTGCGGTATCTTCATATTAGACAACAAACATAATTGTTTGAAAACTCAAGACGTACTTAGTAAGATTTACTCCAACTTATGTTTCCAAATAAAAATGCTCACCCCCACCCCATTTACGAAAGATTTTGAAGCTATCTAGTGATATTAGGCTGTCATCTTAAAAGTTACGCATCAATATTGTTGTAATATGATTAAAAGCCACAAATACGACATATGTTTAGGCTAAAGTAATAGTTCATTTTTCTACTTAGAGGTCCACAGCCAAAACTAAGTATTTATTCAACTGATATATGATGCATATTGCCAGCCACAGAAAAGTCTTTGTTTGAATTTAATTGCATTATCCATTTGAGGCATTCTATAGACATTTTATGTAGATGCTTAAATATATAATGGGGCTTTGTGAAACAAACAAAAGTGTAACTTTTGATAGTAATTAAGATGGTAAATTAGGTAGTCCAGATTTCAAAGCAAGCAGTGTGACAAACCTTATCAGGGGCTTGACACAGTTGTAATTAGGGAGTAAAAGATGACATTTATCGCCATACTTCTGTGACCTAATATTACTAGTGGCCACTATGCACCCTAATTTCTTCCTAAAAGTGTTATGTTTACTAGAATGCTTTTAAAACGGATGCATAGATAATTTCTTTCACAGTTTCTTAGCAGTTCATACGACTTTGGAGCATGTTAAAGATAATCCCTTATATCTGGGTGACTTCCCTGACTGTAGCAGTGATGACGTTTTTGCATTTGATACTATGTCAAATGTAGCAACCACGAGACAATTATTATTTAACGGAGGCTTGTCATGAACATTTTGTATGAGGAGTACTTCGATATAGTGACACACATTTCAAACCTGTCGTCCTTACTTCCTGTCCCTTTTAAGCTTCATGTACTCATATGGGCTTATAAAATTTTACTCTAGTACCTACAGACTGCTTCACTATCAGTTTTAGAGAAGATATAGCACTATGCTCTCTGTAATGGAACCGAAAACCACCCTTTATTCGTACAGTCTGCACTCTGCATAGTGGTTTCCGCAGAGTAATTTAGAAATTCTAACTGATAAGGTGTTCGGCTCAAGAAACAAAGGATACTCAGTCATGTAGTGTCTCATTCCATGATACCACTGGACTGTTAGTAACAGGTACTTTGAAGAGTAGGGGGTTAAATTCTCCATGAATCTTTACTTGAACCATATAGGCATTTGTAGCTTACTTAGTACAACTTATATAGACTGGAGCACATTTGTTTATAGACCCTCTTCTAACACCAAGTTCTCGCAAACTTGACAGGAGAGCTTTATTTCGTTTCCCTTCATTTAACTAAATAGCGATAAAGCGTTTCCCTTCCCAGCAGATTATGTAGGATTTACTTGACATAGCTTTAGATTTACCGAAATAACGCACCCAAAGTAGATAAAGTCAAAAGGCTTTCATGAGTGTTCGGAATATTTATATTGGAATAGGTATATAAATATCTAACGTGGTTCTGCAACAAACAATTATTAATTTACTAGTCACTTACATTCAAGGTGATGAAGCAACATCAACAACAAAACGGTTACAACGATCTGCACCTTGCACATTAAGCGAAAAGAGTGCCAAACAAAAATGGCTGGCCAAACAAACAATGTTCCAACCAATAGAAAACAATTTCTAGAGAGTTCGATCATAACTGACCAATAAAATGCAAGTTACAAATTACATAATAAACACTCAACTTGTCATGAGTAGTATAACAATTACAACTAAATCCAACAGATTACGCTATTGACTTCCCAAATATCTGAGTAATACATATCATCATGGAAGCTAAACATTTCTATTTCTTTTACTACAGGGACAGATTATGCCAATTCAATACACACAGTTCACCTAAGTATCCTTCCAAATAACTGTCTTGCATAGTTGTCAGTATTTCAGGATATTCATTCATCAAGTCTACTTAGAATTTTGAATGTTATTTGTCATGTAGTGGGGTATTTACTACTGTGAGTTCATTCTTATTTATTCTGCTGATTTTCAGCAATTTAGTTTCTATATGATTTCATTTATTGCTGTGCTGTTCTCTCCAAAGTTATTCTTATCACTTAACTAACCTACTAGCCTTCTATTACTTTCTCTTCAACTATCATTCTTCTAGTTTAATAGGCACTTTGTTGCTGTCATAACTCAACATAACTTTTTAACGGTCTCTGATTACTACATACTTTTCTTAGATGAGCCTTTTCATATGCATATGAAGAGTCTATTTACTTCAATAAGAAAATGTGCATCAAGTATCGTGACTAATTAAGCTTAGTATTTGCACCGAGTAAACAGTTTTGCTCTTCATCTGTATGTCTTGTTTTCTGATGTCTTTCTGCGATACCATCGACAATGTGAAGAGTATATAATTATACCTTGTATTGAAAAATAAGGCTCTTGAGTATTTTGCTACCGTTAAATTTTATTAACTTATATCTGTTGACTCTGGTTGCAATGAATATGACCGTTTACTACGAACTGCTAGATATACCACACCTTAAAATCATCTGGACATCCTATACTAGAAATATGGTCTATCGACATTTTTGTTTTCAACGATGGCAGTTCAATAGTTTTACGTTTCTAGACTATAGCTACCCCGCCTTCGTAATCAAAACCGGTAGTTTCATGTTACTGATAAGCGTTCGCTCACAAATGCATCTTTATTCATAAAGTAGATCATATTTTGAGATGTGACTCCTTGTAGATGTAACTCATCTGTACCTTCACAAATAAGGATTTGCGTTACCATTGCCCACTGTGATTTCCAATCAATTGGTATTTGAAACTAAATATTCCAAACACTAAGTACTTACTTAGGCTTGTGATTAAAATTCTACTTTGCATACACGACTCTCGTTAATATGCGTATGTGATTTGTTGTAAAAATGGCTAAGTCGATAGAAATAACAAAGCATATACAAAGATGTACTATTATTACGCAAGTGATTTTTTCCATAAAAGAATATTTTTTACAGCAAACTGACAAATATTTGACAACAAAAACCAAAGGAAGTACTATTTACAGTAATTACAAAATGTAAATACACGTTCATAGAATGGCGCTTTGTAACGGCCTTTAGCATTAGTTTTTGACTCGAAACCTACGTCAAAATTGCTTAACTTCTGAGGTTAACCAGTAGATCGTTTTATATACTCTCACCATATTGTGTGGAGTAGGACTTATCATTATTTACTTATAATCAAAAAAGCAATTTTCGGATAAGCAACTGCAGTTAATGTTTTGATTTCAGATAACCTATGCATGACTTATATAAGCTAAATATTCAATCAGCTTTTCGAAACATTAATTGTTATTGCTTGTTTATTTTGAATTACTATCGTGATTGATTACATAATAATATAATTCTAAATGTTTATAAATCACCGCATATTACATTGACTTATACATATTCACTGTTCATAGGATAAGTGTATATATTAAAAGTCATTAACGATGATTTCAGGAAAATTGTATTTAGGATAAACTTAAATCCACTAAAGCAAATAATCAAGGCAATTGTGGTAAGTGGGTTGCTCTTAAATTAAGCTTGACCACACATTAAGCAAACATACTAACATTAAAAAATACCATGTGTAAAATTTCATATCAGAGGTTATCACTAACTACTACAGAAATTTGATATTAAGATTCTCATATATGCAGAATGTGAAAAAGCCAAGGATATCTGCAAAGTACCTCATAAAATCACGATTCGTGACTGGTGTACGTGACTTGACTATGGTTATTGGCATTTACAGACTATGTACTACCTTATGCGATTTATTTATTAAGGGAAGGTGATATTAGTGTCGCAGTGTTCTGTCAACGGTTTTAAAAGAAAAGTGATTTTAAAATTCTCACTGCAGGTAATCTGCATATGGCTTATCTCATAAATTGTCATGTGCTCGACAAAATTGGAAGTATTTACCATGAGTGTAGAAGTCATTAGTTTGCAACACTTCATTTATGGTTCTTGTGAATAAGTGTTAATTTTTCTCATACTTCTAGAAAAATGATGGATCCATAGCAAAGTACTAATACAAAAAGCAATTTTTAATCAATGAATTAGATATTTAAGCCTCACATCACTTATTTAAATGACAGTGCATAAAACAGCGATGCATCTATATCAAGTCTGCAAAAAGAGACTATTCATTTCAAAAAATTGTCAGATGAGGAGTAATTGGATATTCTTTCAAAAATACTCGAATGATAAGAACAATAGATTTAACGATGGTTTATAGAATAATGGTTAAATCCTCACTGTACTGGCTAAATCGAATGCCAAGGAATAAGTAGGAACAATATGTGATGGTATTTCAGCGTGTATATTTCAAACATGCATTAACGTTCAATAAAATCGTAAAATTAACTCAGAAATAGAATATTTTAAAAAATACACCAGTCATTAAACAAACATCTTAGTTACAATGGTCTGAAAGTTTTACAAATGCTTGCAGCTACTGTAGTGCACTTTACTTCTACCTCAGTTGGAACTGAATTGAGATAATTTTGTAGTGGCGGATATTGAGTTTTATTGTTTGTATTCGTTACAGATTAATATCAGTTGCGTACATTACAAACCATGGAGAACTCGACAGTTATTTTACGCTAATATGGGATCCATCAGCAAAGCGCACTTTCCCTCCGGATCCGCCGGCGAAAGAGAAACCGTGGACATCAGGTTTCATGACAAACGCTTAACCATCTACACCACTAAGTCAGTTTCTAATGGTAAAATTTATACTCACATCGATGTGACTACTTCTTTAAAGTTGCTTTAAACCAACAGCATTTCGTGACAACTACAGAAAACTAAAAATTACTATTTATCTCCATAAGACCACCTCAAATGAATTTTAAAAATCATCTCATTAGTGTCTTTCTTCACGATATTCCTGAAGTTCTAGTGAGAAATTGTGACTAATAGAATTCAAGCATGTTGGGAGTAAAATATTTATCACCAAAGGCAATGAATGATCGTTAGGCTATAATCATAACTGATAAGTGTGGAAATTCTATACCTGTAAGTTGTCCAACTTAGTGATGCATAAGATTTTGCGTTTCACTGCAAATTCTAAAGGTCCTTGGTTAGGATTCCATAGTAGAATTAGACAGTATCCACAGTTAAGTTCTATAATAAGGTGAAGGAGATGTCTAGTTCACCGTAGTTTTCAATAGCGACCAACAAACATTAATTTGTAACACATGAAAACATCAATTGTCATAACTGCCTAATATCTAACATTAAATAAATTGTAAACAATTAAACTACTTACAAGTAGACAAATTTTACAATATAAAAATAACATCATCAAAAATTCAACTTTATTTTCAAAATATTTTCTTTTATAACAAGAACATTCTAATTAAAACAGACAGAAAGAAACCACCGTATCCATTGAAATTAGTCAACATGAAATAAGCACTACTGAATGTATGAATATACATAAACAAAATTTTATGTTCATTATTCAATAAAATCTGTATAATCTTCTTTCAGTAGAAATGAAAACATCAAAATTTTTTTAAAAAAAAAATAACATTTAAAAACGAAAAAAAATAATGAATCATTTACATAATCAAATATCTAATAAATTAGATTATGTAAATTAATTTGTATAAAATTGTTTATTTTTCATTGTAAATAAACACTTATGAATTCAATTAAATATTGAAGTGGATTTTTAAAAAAATGTTTTTTTAAAAACTTTTTTCTAGAAAAATGTATTTCTGTTACTATTCACCCTTGTTTAAAATTCATTTTGGAATCAATAACTAGTCAATAATCAGTGAGAATGATGTTAGCAAGGTAAATATAAACTGATCTATCGATCTATCTATCTATCTATTATCTATCTATCTATCTATCTATCTATCTATCTATCTATCTATCTATCTATCTATCATCTATCTATCTATCTATCTATCTAGCTATCTATCTATCTATCTATCTATCTATCTATCTATCTATCTATCTATCTAGCATCAATCTATCTATCTATCTATCTATCATCTATCTATCTATCATTAACTATCTATCTTCTATCTATCTTCTATCTGTTACTATCTATCTTATCACTCTCTATACATCTTCATTATTTCTACTTCATCTATCTACTATTCTTACATTATCCACTGAATTATGATCTAATCTTTATCTACTACTATAGCTATTTCTATTACTACGCTTTATCTATTATCTTCTATCACCATCACTCTTAATCATCTATTTGTCTATCATCAATCTACTAGCTATTATCAACTATCTATTACAATCACTTGAACATCTATCACACTAATCTATCTAGCGATTATTATTATCTATCTATCTATCTATCTATCTATCTATCTATCTATCTATCTATCTATCTTCTATCTATCTATCTATCTATCTATCTATCTATCTATCTATCTATCTATCTATCTATCTATCTATCTATCTATCTATCTATCTATCTATCTATCTATCTATCTATCTATCTATCTATCTATCTATCTATCTATCTATCTATCTATCTATCTATCTATCTATCTATCTATCTATCTATCTATCTATCTATCTATCTATCTATATCATCTATCTATCTATCTATCTATCTATATCTATCTATCTATCTATCTATCTATCTATCTATCTATCTATCTATCTATCTATCTATCTATCTATCTATCTATCTATCTATCTATCTATCTATCTATCTATCTATCTATCTATCTATCTATCTATCTATCTATCTATCTATCTATCTATCTATCTATCTATCTATCTATCTATCTATCTATCTATCTATCTATCTATCTATCTACTCTATCTATCTATCTATCTATCTATCTATCTATCTATCTATCTATCTATCTATCATCTATCTATCTATCTATCTATCTATCTATCTATCTATCTATCTATCTATCTATCTATCTATCTATCTATCTATCTATCTATCTATCTATCTATCTACTATCTATCTATCTATCTATCTATCTATCTATCTATCTATCTATCTATCTATCTATCTATCTATCTATCTATCTATCTATCTATCTATCTATCTATCTATCTATCTATCTATCTATCTATCTATCTATCTATCTATCTATCTATATCTATCTATCTATCTATCTATCTATCTATCTATCTATCTATCTCTATCTATCTATCTATCTATCTATCTATCTATCTATCTATCTATCTATCTATCTATCTATCTATCTATCTATCTATCTATCTATCTATCTATCTATCTATCTATCTATCTATCTATCTATCTATCTATCTATCTATCTATCTATCTATCTATCTATCTATCTATCTATCTATCTATCTATTATTATCTATTACTCTCTATCTCATCTATCTTTACATATGTATTCTATATCTATAAATCTAATACATTATCTTTCAACCTTTTATGAACTTTTATGAAGTAACTACTATCTACATTATTTCTTTTTTATACCTATAATTAATAATAAAATAACTAATCTAAATATCATATGCAAAATACTTTCCATGACTACTGAACTACTTTAATTATATTAACCAAATTTAAGTTAAGTAACTGATATGTTTTAAAAACACCTTAAAACTAGCTTATATATATATAGCCAATCAATCGATTAATACCTGTTACCCCATGTGAAGCATAAGCCCCCTATCAGCATTCACCAAGTAACTCTATCCTCAAATCTCCTTTCCACTTCTTCCTAAATAATGTTCATTCTTCTCCTATTTGCCTTCCCCCAATCCCTAAATCAATATGTTCTTTGGTCTTCTTCTTTTCCTTCGACCTTGAGGATACCAAGTTAGTGCTTGTCTTGTAATGCACTTTGATGATTTCCTCAATGTATGCCCTATCCACCTAGAACATCTTTTCTTAATTTTTCCTTCGGCTGGAAGTTGATTTGTTCTGTGTTGTTGTTGATGACATCTGTCCAACGGATCCGAAGTATCTTGTAAGGATAGCTGTTTATAAATACATGTATCGTTTGACTGATGCTTTTCATAGTTCTCCAAGTTTCAGCTACATACAATATAACTGTCTTTACAATTGTATTGAAAATACCGACTTTGTTATTGGTTGACAGTTGGTTTGAGTTCCAGATGTTTTCCAGTTTTAGAAATGCTGCATCTACCTTTCCAATCCGCGCCTTCACATCTGCATCAGTATATATAATATAGTAGTAAGTGGTATTTGTCTATAGTATTCATGTTGTACGAATATCATTTTAATGAATCATTAGAAATAAGAATGTAGTTAGCAGATTGTATTTTGTAATGATAAGATGAACTTAATCCTTCAGATAGATACTTTCGTTAAAGATACATTCAACGAATTAGATAATTTAATTGTAGAAAATTCATTAGCAAGGCATGATTCAAGTAAATGAAAGAATTTTGGGTTATTTACATACGATTATTCAGTTGATTCTGTTAAGGTTGTTTTTAACTAGTTGTCGTCAGGTATTTTATTTTTTTAATGTATCTTTTAGGTTTACCTACGGAAAATCGAAATCTCCTTAATAAAAATACTATTTCTAATTTATATGGAATTATTCTTGTAGATGAAGTTAGAAACTGAACAATAGATATAGAATTATTTCTTCTGAAACATATAAAACTCTTTAGCTACCGATTTCAATACAATCGTATAGATATTAGTTAATTTCTTAACAGTTAGGCTTGAATTCGTCATAGATTAATATTAGTTGAATATCAATGATAACTAGGAACATTAGACAACTGCTTCCTTCGGGCATGGAGCACTCTTCAGCAATGTGATAACTTACGATTCCACCAGGATGTAAAACTTAGAGATTTCAAATCTCGTGGCAAATGCTTAACCGTATAAACCACTGGGCTGTTTGGAGTTCAAAAGTAGAATTCCCAGTTCCACCGATTTGTGATATAGCGAGACAGTTAGTCGTTGCGATCGGTGATGATTGCCTCACTCCTGACAGGTTTGTGCTTCACCAGTCACCACTTATCACTATAGCTTCAGGAACATCCTGAAATTTGTCACTGATGAGCTGATTACTGTAAATGAATTTATTAGAAAAGATGATTTAGGAAGAATTACTAATTTTTAAAAGCCTCTCATAGAAGGCAATGTAAATCGATTATAATTTTTATTATTATCACGTTGTTTCCATCCTAACCTCCCACCAGTTCCATGAGCTCCTACCATATTATTCTTCATCTAACAACAATAGTTAATTAGCTGTGTTTCTGTTCTCACAGTCGTTAGAGATTTCAAATCTCGTGGCAAATGCTTAACCGTATAAACCACTGGGCTGTTTGGAGTTCAAAAGTAGAATTCCCAGTTCCACCGATTTGTGATATAGCGAGACAGTTAGTCGTTGCGATCGGTGATGATTGCCTCACTCCTGACAGGTTTGTGCTTCACCAGTCACCACTTATCACTATAGCTTCAGGAACATCCTGAAATTTGTCACTGATGAGCTGATTACTGTAAATGAATTTATTAGAAAAGATGATTTAGGAAGAATTACTAATTTTTAAAAGCCTCTCATAGAAGGCAATGTAAATCGATTATAATTTTTATTATTATCACGTTGTTTCCATCCTAACCTCCCACCAGTTCCATGAGCTCCTACCATATTATTCTTCATCTAACAACAATAGTTAATTAGCTGTGTTTCTGTTCTCACAGTCGTTAGTTATAATTATCTTTTTTTATACAAGTGTTAATCTTCTTCCTGGTCCGCTGTGTTGTCAGGTTTTTAATGTATAGAAACAAATGAGCAATATAAAGTTTGAGTGATTGGTTACTGTCTCACCAGTGTTCTATTTGGTTGCAGGGTTAGGAATCACGGGGTAGACGTGAGGGTAAATAACAACTACTTTTGTATCTGGGAATTTTCGGTATTGGTTCCAACCAAGGTTACTTTTTCCGTATGACATGATCGGGTGTAGTTCACGTCATATCGGAATCGGTGTGGTTTTGTGAAGGTAAGTATTTAGTTTAGTTGTTAACACACGGCACGGACTGATATTGATTGATTACCAATGGAAGCTAGCAGGCGGGGTGGGGGACTTTATGGTGTTCATATATACTCGAAGTGAAATAGTTATCACTGATAACAACCTAATGCCCATCTCTACAAAGGCACCTCGGTTCAAAAAACCTAATGTATTGACTAAAACATATACATACCATAAAAGTTAGATTGTTTAATGAGATCTTTAACATGTGATATTCATTTGCCATATGAATGATCAAATAACTAATGAGGCTGAATACAATATACCATGTAAGTGAATCTTATAAACTTAATTTAAATGATTTGAAGAATTCACTAAACAGCAAATACATGTTCTTTACTTTATTTATGCATACATTTTATTTATCAGTAGTAAAGATAGACTATTTATCACCTATGGAATGTATGGAATGAATGTAGTACATATGATGTGAAGTAATTTACTTAGTTGAATTGACAAATGCATTTGTACATTAGTCTGAATAAAACATACATTCATGCATCATTTAGCATTTTGATGTTTAACCAGACAATTGCATTCAAATATTACATAATACAATTAATGTATTTACTAATCATTCTAAGATAAATGACTAACATAGAACAGTTGTGCTGATTAATTGAAAGTACTTAACTTATTGTATACTAATAGTCAAAACTTGGTCCTCGTAGTCAAGTTTTTAATATTATTAGTTCAATTAATGATGCAAATATTCACTGATGATTTCAAAGATTTTAAGTAGTATATAATTAGAAAGAATAAAATTATTACCTGACATTGATAAGACTATTACATAGAAGTTACATCGACGACACATTCATCATATGCGACAATATAAATCAAGCAAACTAACCGTTAGAAACTCCTAATAAAGTTCATTTAAACACCAAATTTACAATGAAGTTTGAAAAAGATAAGACATTTCAATTCATAGGATCTAGAAATTTCCTGAAGGAATGATGAGACCTGACAAAGATTTCTATATCGAATAGAAACAGGGAGTTGACAATATCTTCACTTTCTTATTTTCTGGCTAATAAATTATAAGTATGATCTGGTCAAAGAACCTTTTTACAGAATTCGAAATCTAGGCTCATTGGATAAACCTGAAGACAAATGTAATTCAACGGAAAAATTCTTACAAGAAAATGGATATCTAAATATCTTTTTAATGAAATATGGTAATCTGTATCAGTTAAACAAGGCAACTTATACATCACATAAAGAACTTCTGTTCATTAGATTAACATTTAAGGGTGATTAGGTAGCAAAGGAAACTATTCATCAACTAAAAACAATAATAAATCATACATTTCCTACTTCAAGACTAATCCAATAACATGCAACATAATGTCCAATATATCAAATGAGAATTGACAAATACCTGTCATATGTCACATTCATCTGTATTTATTAATTTACATGTACTTGAAATTACAATATATTAGAAGAACAGAAAGACAGACCTTTTCAACATTTTATTGAACATGTTTAAAAAAAAATCTAAGTCTCAGGGAACCAAATATCTTGTGCGGCTCATTCACTAGTCAACTAATAGTTCAAAAAACATATTATGGACGCCTTTAGCATAATTGAGAGTTGTTGAAGTTATTTCAATTAGAAGGCTAAAACCTGACCTATGTATCATAAAGAAATAATTAACGAATATTCAGTTCCCTCGATAAGTGATGCGAACGATTATTATTATTATTATTATTATTATTAGCTAATAATTTATCACTCATGAATTTCATCCCTTAGCTCAACTTATCTTTATTATTTATTATGTAACCAAGCCACATCCAATTTATTCCAAATCCAACATTTATGTGTTAAACCACAATCCTTTTAATTTAGTAAGCCATATTATGTCATATTATGATATTCTAGATACTTTTCATTTTTATTTGAACCTCCATCTATTTCGACTGATAAACCCTTTTTCCACATTATGTGGTCAGTCCAGTGCAGATCCTTTCTTTAAAATGTTACTCTTTTTATTTACAGATACTCTATCTAAAAGCCTTTTAATTCACATGTTACATTATACATGACCATTAAATTTACAATGATATTTACATGTTACGTCCAATTACTTTTAATTCCCTGTATGTAACTGATTGAATTGAATTAAATACCACTGGGTCAGTGGCCTAATGATAAAGCGTTATCCGAGGAGCCACAGGGTCCTTGGTTGGTTCCCAGATAAAATCTCTAAAGAGTCTCATGCGAGAACGAAACAGCTATCTGCTGCTTCCTGGTGATCAATGGATGTCTAATTCAGGGCAATTCGTGATATTAAATTAATGAAAGTAAGAAAAATAATGTTGTTTAAAAATTTTCCTCGTTGATCCAGCTTCTCAATGTATTACATCAAAACTTTTAAAATCGAATGTCATATCATAGGATTATCGAGCCATTCTACGAAGCTTAATGCATACCAAAAATATAGTTATTCTGTCCCTTTTCTCTCCTCGATTAAGACTCCGGTTCTGTTAAAATGGATGAAGAAGTGTAAATAGGCAAAGTTTAAAAGAATCTGAATGATTTACCAAAGTTCTCAAAATATAGTTCGACAACAGAAAGACATGTCACAAAAAAAATAAGAAATATCTTAAGAAAATAAGTTAATCGGTAACAATACATTCACTGAACTCAAACCTAGAGGATTCGGGTTACATTATTTGTGTGGCTTGTCAAACGTGCAAGTATTTGATGTTTCTGTGAAAACTAATAATGTTACCAGTTAATTTCGTGTCGCACTAACTCACGCAATAGCTGTCAAGACACGTGAAACCGATCGGCCTAAAGAGAACTAAGTATATACTAAAATGCTAGAGAATGTCAGCATCATTGAAACATTAGTGGTTATATTTGGCGTTTGATCATTATTTCCCTTGGTCCAGTCTAATGAGACGATACAAACTGTGTGTGAGGACAGTGATCTGTCCTCGTTACCAAAAATAGGAATTCAGGAAGCTCCTACTAATGTGCACCAAGTATGTGCAATTTTAATTTGACGGCACTTTATATTGTTAAGTTGATGGAGTTGCTGTGAAAATCTATTAAGCTTAATATTTATGGCCAACCTAGAATAGACAAAAATGAAGTAGACTATCATTGAGATATCATTTTGTGTGAGAAATGTTTTATACACATTTGTCATTTTTCAATAATTTTTTTCATATCTTGAATCACTTCACTAAGGCTCATTCTATTGTATGATTAACAATGGAGCATAAACTTAAAAAACATGTTTAATTTTCTAAACTTTGGTGTTTTGACACATTGAGAACAGTTGACTCCAAAGATTTAATCATTGAAAGGGTGCGTGATACAAAATATATTCGTACTTCACCTGTCCTTTGTTTCATAAGCTATAAGCAAGTGTAAGTGTAAACCTTATTTATTCAAGTACGTAGAATACATTTAGAATACATAGTTGGCAAAGAACTATTGTAAAAATTCACTTGTATATATGAAAATAATAAAACAAAATTGATCGAGTATTCTACGATTATGGTGAAATTTATCTTCGTACTGTCTGTTTACAGAAGTGATGAATAGCTAGCAAGATAGGTTCTAAACTATCAGTTTCATTAGGAATGACTTGTCCAGCTGATAAACTAGCTACAAATTATTAAACCGATTTCTACTTGACATATTCAAAAGTCGATAAATTTTTGACTTGAAAGAACTGAAACAAGAATTAACAGCACAAACTCTTGCCAATACTAAAATAAATGTTCTATAAATCAACCGATTGTGATAATTAGGTAATAAAATATTATTCCTCTCATTACAATAATAAATAGTTTATTAACTGAAGTGATTACGTCATAACCCCTTAATATTTTGTTCATACCTTAATAATTACGTCTTTAATAGTCTAATGTTAATGACTAGGGATGTGAAACTTACCACTTCATTAGCAGTATTTTACACGTAGATATGAAAATTTTATGAATTATTATATTCTAAAACAATATTTCATTGATTCTATGTATCAGTACAGTGACTTCCATATACTTTTCTTCACCTCTCTATTTGATTTATTGCGAGGCAAAATATTTACCGTCATAAATAAAGTGATTTTTAAATCAATCACTTACTCCCCTCCTCCCCTTCCTCCCCGTTCCATCATCTCCCATTATCATAAACACTTGTGTTAGTTACTAAACTTTTAAAAGATTTCGCATAGATTATTCACCTGGTTACATAGTTTTCTTGTTTAACATTCACCATCTTATTCATCAATGAAACAAATGACTATACTACTTATTTTCAGCCAATCAGATTGAAGAAGCAAACGATTCATTCTTATAAACATTAATAATAACCAATCAAATTTCAGGTCACTTAAATAAGTGTTTACGGCGGTAAAAAGTGATATTTTAAATGTTTGAAGTGCTTAAAGAGGTTTATAATAATAATGTAAAATGTACATAGTAGCGGTAGTAACGTATTTTTCTGATCGATAAAAGTTAATTTTATCTTATTTATTATTCATATACAAAAACAATGTTTAATCAAATGATTCTAACCATTATATCATTGTACATTATCTTCATTTTAATTGTACGAGGAGTTCCTGATGCTCCGTTACGTGTAGATATTATCGAAGAGAGTCCAACTGGAAGTATAGTACCCGGAGTAGCTGAATATTTACAACAGCTTATATCTCGTGAACAAATAAAAGGTTTAACACAAACAACAACAACATTTCAGCTAATGAATGATGGAATATTTTCGAAATTTATTTAACTTAGATTCAAATACCGGTCGACTAATTATTAGTGGACGAATTGATCGGGAAGTTTTATGTCCACCATGGGATAATACTGGTGGTACTAGACCTATCAGTATCAGTGGTAGTATTAGTAGTAATATACTGACAACACAAAGAAATTCAAATTTAATAAATGGAAATGATTTTTCTAATTCTTCACCGAATGATTGTACGCAAGCACTAAATATACTGATTATCACTAGACCAAATCAACAATCACAGCATTTAACTCCTGGAACTATTGATAAACACGTTGATTCATCAGTAAAAACATTAAGGATATTAGTACATGTGGTCATACATGATATTAACGACAATGCACCTAGATGGCATGATATCAGTATACTACATGTGAACTTTGTAGAAACACCTTCCTTACCAAGTAATAATGGATGGAATAATGTTCAGACAATTCTACGACCTATCAATGAAAATGATGCTATTCGAAATGCTAAGTCAATTGATCGTGCATATGATCCAGATCTAGGTTCGAATGGTTCCATTGTTTATCGATTAATCGGACCAGGTTCTGACTATTTTCGATTAGGGGATAATTTTAACAGAAATACAAATAATGATAATATTGATGCATATCATATTCAAGCTAATAGTGAATCATTGATTCATCGAAAAACTGATCTAACCATGGATTTATACAATACCAATATTAATAATAATAATAATTTAAATTTAATAACTAGTACACATGAAACAGCATTACAAATTTGGCCTATATTACCATTAGACAGAGAAACAAAAGATTTCGCTGGACAAGGCGGTATTTATAATTTAACCTTGTTGGCAAGTGATTTAGGCATTCCACCAAAAAGTACCAGTATACCACTTATAATCACTTTAATCGATGTCAATGATCATATACCACAATTTCATAATCCAATTAATCAATATGAAGTGAATAATCACTTCAACACAAATAATAATAATAACCTTGAGTCAAATTACGTAATCTATAGACCATTAAATGGCAATCTACGTGAAACAATACCTGTCGGTAGTTTTGTATTACAGTTAAATGCATCTGATCAAGATGATGGATTACATTCAAAGTTGATTTATGGATTTTGTCCATGTGATCGCAATTTAGCACAGAATTATTTTAAAGTAGATTCAATTACAGGACGTATTACAGTTAGTCATTCATTGGATTATGATAACGGACCAAGACAATTTCGATTCAAAGTAAGTTTCTTTAATTCGTAGTTGGTTATTATATTGCTTACTTTATGGAAGTTAGTTTGTTCCTCTAACTATTTCATTTGAAAGATCAATAGGAAGTAAAAACGATTAATTAATTTTTAGTGTATAACTCTTCAGTAGTGTTTCAGGAGTTCCCCAAATTAGTGCATTACCTTTAATTAACTGAACCACAATCACTTAGATCAGATTTATAAACGTTTCAAGATACATAAAAAACAAACGTTTGTTGGATGAATCTAGGTCAAATTAACCGATTCTTAGCCAATGCATTAGTGAGATACATTTTATTTCTGAGAAAAGCTGTTTATAATTTGGGTTTATTGTTCTAAATGATAATTTTACAATCTGTTAGCTTAAATATTCGACGATGGTTTATTGAAAAAATGAATAGGCCCAAATCTAATTTCCTAATGATAGAAGTAAGCATAATTAAGTTCGTCAGAGATCGGTGTTGGTTAAGCACCACTAAAACCTGGGAACGCTGGATAGACGTCTTGTTTTAGTAGGGGGCTCCTCAACAATACACATTTGATTCCGCCAAGCAAGTAGGGATCCCATTGGCCTGCTTGGTGATGTAGAAGGTTAAGTGTTCACCATTAGACCTGAAGGCCCTGGTTTCGGTTTCTTGGAGCATGTTTAAGTTAGCCACTAGTGAGCCGACTAATGCTTCCTAGTTCACAGCAACCAACATAAATCTGAGATAAGCACAAACAACTAGATTTAATACGTATCTCCATAAAACTACTTCAATTAAATTAAAATAAGTCTACTTTTTTATAAAAGCTATTGTTTCTTATTTACATTGGGATAGGTGGATATTACATAAATGATGGTGTATTCAACAATTCATTTTAGTTACCGAGACAATTCCAAGTGTTTTATTTTGTTGTCACATGTCCTTGTGTATTTTCATAGTACTGTAGTGTTTAAATACACAATTATATTTTCTGTTATATAAGATACACAAACGAATGTCATAAGATTGAAAAATATCTGTAATTGATAAAGGACAAATTAGTCAGTAGTTGGAAAACTCAACATTCAACTGATAAATTGTTGGTTTAAACTCTGTTCTACTTATGTCATTATAAGCAGTAGTGTAGTGTGCAGTAGTGTATTACAAGGATGAGTAAATAACGCTGTATATGATAAACAAAATTTAAATTCACGTATCTAGTTGATAAGTAAATTAATTTAATAGTTTTGCACTGTAAAAACCTAAATATTCTGGATTAGCTAATCTCTAGATAAATAAACTGAATTATGCTAGTAAAGTATATTTTCTAATGGTCACGCCTTTTTAGCATTTTGTGGAGTAAACGTAGTTTGCTTATACCTTTCAGCAGTTAGAATTTCAACAAACCGAATCACATCATCTCCACAATCGATTATGTTTTATTGCACATTGTGGATAGTTAGAAAAAACACTATTTTTTTTTCGTTCACTGTAACCTACAAATTACAATAGATGAGTTCGTTCAGTATATCGTGAATTAATTGAAGTTTAAAATGTCAACAATTGGAAGCCTACTCAGTGATCTAAGTTTCGGATGGTTGCTGTTAAGCCAGAAGGTTCTAGACTGAATTTCAAGTATGAACGTGGCTGCTCAGATGTAGAGGGATTTATTATAGGACAAAACAGAAGTCGAACGCTTTCTATTTTTCAGCGGTTGTCTAACCCAGGTTAATTCATGATAGCATATTTTAACAAATTTCCTTATGCCTGGTCATGATACAAGTTATAGGTCTATAGTGCCACGTATTTCAATGATGAATATAGTATTAATTTATTCGGTTTAAAGATGAACTAGTAATCGCACTTGATTTTTAAACATTTTAATTTTCTTAACATTGGAGGTAATTATGAATTTAGTTATCTGCAGCATTTTCAGTGTTCATTAGGTGTGATACATCCATTTAGTTGATAAATTCTGCATTTTAATCGTAATTTATAATAACGTTTTTATTTCAAGTGTCTAAAGTAATCTTATAATACGATGACCTTCAGTACTGTTATTGATATGAGGGTAGTAATCACTTCTCCGTTGCCTACACCGTAGAAAGGTTATTCCCCTTAATTTATTTGAAAAGAAACTGGATAAGAGGTGGCTTCGAAGACACGAGAGTGTGACTCTGGTGTCCGATGAGCAAACACTTAAGGCTGGCCACACACAACCCTCATGAGGAAAGCCTTTGTTGTGTTAGCTTCGAGTATTTTAAAGTATTACTTCCAGTACAACGCCTCCCTCGTACCGTAGGTTTGATTATTTTAATCTTGCTGCTTATTAATTGACCTGTTTGGCATGATAAGGTCTTAAGAAATGATTATTCCAGCCAATTCGGATCGATTATTTCATCGCGGTAGACACTTTTGACAGTCGAGTCAAGGTAGCAGCAGCGATCGGGTTCTCCTTGTATCATATTCTATATTACCACACTTAAATCCTTGCTATCATTGAAGCAACTATTACTACTAGTTTGGTGCTCATCTTGTTGTGCCTTAGAGGTATGAAAAGTTCAACAGATGCACATATGTACATGGTTCTATGTTGTACATGCATGCATACATCGAAAGTAAATGTAACTTTCTACTGTGAATATGTCATTATACCGTAGTTTAACATGGTTGATAAGACCACAAATATAATGAAATGTACGACTTAAAATGAAATGTTTTTTTTTTTTGAAAATTACACTGTAGTATACAACATTTATCCAATAAGTGAATTCGGGAATGACCAGAAGAAAATGTTGGATGCATCACACTTACTGAACACTGAAAACATTGCAGATGACTTGAGACGATATAAGTTCCTTCTATTAATTATCAAGTAGTTCATGCTGTCTGTACCTTAACTCACATATGAATTAGAAATTAGGCCATTTTAAGAACAAAAATTGCATTACAAATGTTGTTTTGTAGGTGTCTACGCTAAGGTATGGCTACTTTAAGAAATTATTCCGACCAAGTTAATTGTTTTACAACAGTAGATAGTATGATTATGACAATATAGTAACTGTCCAACTAAAAGTAAAAATGTGATTGTATTTTTACTTATTTATTGTTATTGGAATACACTACTCATGCTTTATACTCTATAGAACTTATTAAGTCAATTTATTTATATCCATACTTATATGCACACTTAACTATAACTAACTTTACAGAGTTTTAAACAATTCTTAAATATCCATTATATGTTTGCATTACTAAGTCGTGAATAAACTGAAATCATAAATTTGGGAAACTAAATTTTATATCAGTGTAAACGCTGGGTTCAGTTCTATGTAACTTATGGAGTGGAAACTGCTAAGAAGTTTCAAACAAGGATGAAGGAATCATAATTAGCATATGTTTTCATCTTCCTGTTCATTTATTATGGACTTAAATTGATTGGTCTCTGTTGTTGTGTATGCATTGTAAGCGGATCATCTTATATAGCAATAGATTCCAAGTATTGTTTCAGTTGAATTGGGATGGTGGAACTATTAAATACTATCACAATATCAAAAAATTTTCCAAACTATTATCGAACCATAATAGACACTGGTCATTTTCGAAAAACTTTTCCGACTAAATATAAAGAATTGTTGAGATTGTTAAACTTAGAACTTCACTTCAAAGATGGATTTCAGTTAAACAGTCATTTAAAACCAGGGTTCACATTCCAATATGTAACTTTGCAGCGGCTCTCATTCACTCATTTAACCTCACTATTAGCGCTTGACCTTAAGACCGTGAAGTTAACATTCAATTTTTCGATATTTCTAAACAATACCTATAACAACAACCAATCCTGAAGTTTGTAGATTGTTAGTGATTTTTGCTGCATAAAACTACACTGCAATGTCCTGTTATGACATAGAAAAGTCTGCAATAGTTAATGTATGAGGCTAATTACCGAATATGGCCTTGTGCGCATACGATCACAATGACAACGCCACTGATTGCATTACTAATCCCTGTACGTCTTATCTGATGCCTACTCACTCCCAAGCTAGAAAAAGAAAAACGCAAGGTTGATGTACCAGCCAGACAGAATCATACCAGATTTCCTGCATTCCTTTGTATATATATATATATATATATATATATATATATATATATATTAAAATTTAAAATATCTATATACCTCCTTTCTTTTACCCGTATAGAAGAGATTAGTAGTTGCTGTATAGTATTTTTGTCAAGTATCGTTGAGAGAGATTTTAACTTACCACATTACGAGCTGAATTTGTATTCTATTAGACAGAGTTAGTGTTCAAGCTGAGATATGAAATCAATCTATGAGGTAACTAACTATTTGTGTGAGATATGTTTTCAGGTGAAGACTATCAAATTCACTCAATAATTGTGACCTTGTATAACTTAGCTTAAACTGGATTACAGTAGGATAGTTGTACCGAATACTTATCTTTGCCTAATATAATATTTCCTTCATTTGACCTTTTCTTACCACTTTCGGTCAAACTCTATTCTATATTAGTCAGTCGATCGCAAATAACTCAAAACCTGGCACATTTGCCCATAGGTTCTAGTTACCGTATCACATTAGCACGATGAGATCACATCTACACGATTAACACGACAGTATAATTCAATAGGCATGAATGAAGAAGGCGTATATATTTTATAATATTCAGTCTTTTTCAACTGCTCGGTAATTTACTTTGTCGATTTCATGCTACTGTACTGAAGTGCTATAGCAGATTATATTATTGAGTACATTAAGTCAGATTCTTCAGTGATCTCCTAATCTTCTGTGAATTAAATTATGGATTCAGAAACAATTTAAGATATATATCAAGACTAGAGATTACATGATTGACTATCATGAAAAATACACATGCAGATATCAATGAAAGCATTAACTAAATGTAAAAGTGACAATAAGTTAATTTGGAGTTGATTATTTATTAACCTGTTATCTTTAGCTATGTACAAGTTCGTAATTCAGCTAACACAAACGCCGAAAACGGTTATAGAATAGTGTCAACCTTTTTATGGGATAATAACTAACACGTGCAGCTCGATTTTATCTAGGTTCCGTGAATATCTAACTTTCAAAGGATTTTCATGAGTTACTAAATACCACAAGCAGCTAGTAGAGTTGTAGATTGAATTTAATGAAAGACGTACAATTTAAAATGAACTGAATACGTCTTGAGAGTTTATTTTAAGCATTAATCGGTAAAAATGATGATGAAATCATTACAACGAGTTTATAGTTCTTCAGAATCAATGACCTTTATATGCCAACATGATAGCGTTGCTTCATTCTTTGAAGAAACTCTTCAACGAAAGAAGACATATAATATTATGTATAAATTCAGATGTGTCAATCGTGACACAGTGGATATTCTCTTTGCTTAAGTATAGGTGAATACAAAATTAGTCGTGAGAAGACATGATACACTATCATTCATATTACTACATGCTTGTGGTTATAAGTGTCAATTTGAGTCAGAAATTGTCTAGATCCCAAGAATCCTACAGAATTTCAAGAAGCCTGACATTCAAATGAATCAGTAATCAACAGGCCAACCGACATCTGATCACTATTATATGAATGATCAGTCACATTATCAGGTGGTGATTAAACCAAACAATCAATACAAACAAACCAATACATTAAGACAATGAAACTCCTATAGAGAACCAGTTAGAAACAAGGTTAATAGAAAGGGGTAGCATATTATCAGTGAAATAATTGAAAATGCATACTTCTATTAGGAGTAAGAAACAATCATATTGTTTAGAGCAATAATGAAAGCTTCAGAATTAAATCATTAAGCTTAAAGAACTGTACATAGCTCGAAATCTTCCATCTAATCTAAAAATATTATCTCTTTCATTTTAAACATCTTTATTATGACTTGTAGGGCGTTACTTCATGTTTGAGTCAAAATTAGTACACTACTGGATCACATTACTACTCATCAATGTTGAAACCTCGTTTAACAAGAGATCGATTTAGTTGTGTTCGTCAAAGATTGACGTTATCAAGGTACCATTAAAAAACAGGAAGCGCTAGATAGCCGTTTCATTCTAGTATGGGACTCTTTAATAGAGCATACCTCAGATTCTGCCCCAGTGCTTTAGGTTGGCGAACATCAAACCCTTAGCACCACTGGGTTGGCATCTGATGGTAGAATTCCCACTTCCATCGATTGTCATTAGTGATAATTGTCTCACTCCCAACAAGTCTGAACTCCACCAGTCGTGACTTTTCATTACAGCTTCAGGAATATCTTGCTGTAAATTACTTGTATGCTGATTAACCAATTAAACATAATATCGTCTCCACAAATCATCTCGATTCAAAAGATCTATTACTTATCAATGTTAATATACAGATAATCTTATTTTCTATTAAATGTGTTTTAATTCCCATTACACTTTAAACGAATGAAACATGATCCGTCTTTAATGCATTTTAATGTAGTTTCATTGAACATACAACAACTTTCATTCTATACGTGTTATATTTGACCTAATTAGGTAAACACAACACATGCTGACAAATATAAACAAAACTCTACATTCACCCACATGTGAACATACATTATATATATATATATATATATATATATATATATATATATATATATATATATATATATATATAGTTCCCTATTTCACTCCAACCATCTATCTACCAAATCTTTACTTCACATTCATAAATTTAATGTTTCTTTGTATGTTTATTGCGTGATTGATTAGCGAACTGCAGGACTGAATGTGCAGAACTACATGGAGATTTTTGTCTACTTGGATGATAATCACTTGTCTTCATTCTCTTAGGAAAAATACAAAGAGAAAAATTAGAATAAATAATATTATTAAATCTTATCCATGGAAGATAATCTTGTATATAGGAGGGTGATGTTTATTTGTTTAATACATGCATATGTACATATATAAATGTAGAAATGTTTGTATTTGTACTTGTGTTAGTTGGTGTATATACGAGCAATGTAATCATGTCTGGTAACATAAAATGAAACATTTGTCTATCAATTAAGTCGTTGTTTCCAGTTTTCATTATGATAGATTGGATAGATATAATAATTAAACATTTCTATTTATCAGTTTCATTCATTCATTCATTCGTTTATTCAATCATCATTTCATCTCCTTGTTCTATGTTCTTTTGTTGTTTGCTTTTCCTTTATTAATATTTTTTACACTTTCTTCATACATTTTTCGTTTCTTTCAAAATATCATGTATATAGCTTAATAGCTGAATAGTAATAATAATGATAATGATGCACAGTTATGATTGAGTGATGTAGTCACTAGAATCTGAATATGATTCCATGATTTCACCATTGAAAATTAGGAGGTACCGGACTGTTGTTTCATTCCACTATGGGATGAATCCGAATTCCGATGAGGATAAAACAGAAGACAATTCAGGTTTCATGGCGTGTGATTAATACTTCAGTTAAAAAGAAACAGTCATTCAGCTTTTAGTGCTTATAACATAGACCAGTGGAGTTCTTCCATGTAAACTATGAGTCGATGAAAGTATTTACACAATTAATTGCCGAAATCGACAAAAATGAAAGGTGTCAATTATTGAATAGTGGTTTAATTGTTTAAGAGATGACCTCCTAAATTTGAGTCTGTAAATAATAATTACAATAACCGTAGGACGTGGTTACTCACTGTTGAAGAGTCTAATACTTTGGACAAAATAGTTAGTCAACACTTTCTGTTTTTGAGTTATATTCGAATTATAATTGATTCGTTATACTGAGTTTAGATAACACTTCATTAGTAGTTAGAATATTTTTACAACTGTTTAGCTATTTTTTACTGGGGGTTATCTGAACAGGTACATACACCTTAAATAATTCTCGTTGAATATGAAGTTTCAGTGTCTAAACACTAGGCTAAATTAATTGGCTTAATTCCTTACTGAATATAATCATTCTCGGCTTTATCAAAGCTTACTTTACATAGAGAAGGGCTATTTAATTTTTTAAATGAGTTAAAACAATTCGTTCTGACTGTCTTGAATTGATTCATTGTCTTCATGGAATTTTATTGTTGTCATTTGTCCATATATTTCTTTTAGTCTTCTTGTTTGGTTGACACCTGACGATGATGTTGAATGGCTTTATTCTTATTGTTTAATGGGTTAGGCTAATATGTATGTGTTTATTGATCTGAATGTCATACTTTTGAAAATCAGCCGAGACACTTATAATTCGAGTGATTCAGGATTTCAGCACCTTTTTTAGACGGATTCACTGGGATCACTTCTACACAAAGTAAGGATTAAAATTACCTGGAAAGACAATGAAAACTGCACAATTAAACCATCGAAATCAGAGAACTCAGTAATGCGAATATAATCAACTTAAGTTGAGAAACTTCTCTATCATTTCACGCCTATGTATCTTAATTGAATCAAATGAAAAAAAGCATTTTTACTTGACGGCAAAGTAATTACAAGTGAATTATTAAATAATTCAATGTTGTTGGACTCCTGTTAACTTAAAGTTATTAATTAAAATTCTGCATGTTTATTATTCAAACGGATTCTTTCATAACAGAGGCTTCATTGTTGTTTTGAATCGATATCATCATGGGTTAAATTTAAATAAAAGTGAATTTTTTGAGAATCACTTAACAAATAGCATATTTTCAGGCTTTTGTAATCTTTGTACGCTGTTGTAAGTTTGACTTCTAATAATATAACTGATTGACTATATCCATGCGGTGTGATAGATTGAATCTCTAGAAACACGACTACTAATTGAAAGTATAATTTGGTGTTGTATAGATTGCTGAATTTTAATTTGATATCGTGAATGGTGTGAGGTGGTTTGAGCTACGCAACCACTGAAAATCAGAAATTGAGACTACTGTATATCCTCAGTAGGGGACTCATCAGCATATACGAATTCACGATCCGGTCATTTTTAATAGAGCTCGAAACCTTCAAGTTTCTAGATGTTATCCCGTATTATCAGCCTGAATTTTTGATCCAGAAGCTTAATATTATATTCGTTTATTAGGTTTATCTTTATAAAGATATAGTCAATCTAAGAATTTATGAACATGAATTTAATCTAAACATTTCATGTAGGTTGGTGTATGAGGAGTGTAGTATATGAACACTGGGAAGGAATAAGTCACATTTTTTGTATAAATCTGTATTTTAAAGTTTGTATTTAACTTTCTTTAGACAATTGAGTGTAGTCTATACAAACCATGAAACAATTTTACGCGCTAACTAGTACCCATAATTGGAATTTGCATTTAGTCTCATAACGGGGAACTAAGCAACACGTTTCAAATCCCACAGAGACTGTCATTTTCCCCCAAGTCTGAAGTGAGTGTTATAAATATTAAATTCAGCCTGCTAACAAATAACGCAATGTAATAATCCGCCTGAAAGGATTTAACCTCTGGTATTTAAGTGTCAGTTACTTCAACACTACAGGTATGTCTTGTTTACAAGTTGCTATCTAGCACGAAAAATAGGATATTACAAGGGCTTCATGCCGACTACTTGCAGCTACCTAATATCAAAATATACTGGGTTAATTATTGAATCACCTAGATCGATGGTCAGACTACAACCTAATCTACAGAGTTCGTTATGAACGAAGGATTAAACTAAGGCAGAATTGGTCTCTATTCATTGATTCATAAATATGCAGAAGTTTAATAAGCTATGAGACCAACACTTATTTGCGTAAATAACATGATCTAGATTTATGTGTTTTCTTTTTTATTCATTGCCTATGATTCTGTCCACTTTTATGTATCGTAAGATTGCACTTATTTACGAAGTAGTAATGTCTCATATTCCTCTGGGATATGTTACAATGATGTTCAAAGAAAAGTTGTTATTATTGACTTTCGATGATAGGATTAAATGTAAGGCTAATATTAGTGACATCTGCAACATCGCTTTAGGTGTATTTTTAGTTTGCTTCTTCCTGCTACTAGTCGTTATATATTTGTGTATGATATTTGGATAAGCTGTTGATTATCAGTAAAATTAGATTAGTTAAGATTGATTGATATTATACTTTTAGATATAAAACCGATCTTGTTTTATGTGATTATCAGTAAATTCGTGACAATTTGGAGTAATTTGGGACATTTGTGAGAACACTTTAAAATTATGTCCAGTGCAAACTTTCATATCACAGACTGGTTTTGATTAGACAATCATTTAAAATCAACATTCACTCGATGGATGTTTTGTTCTGGTAGAGGATTGCTTAACAGTCTTTATAAATGAAATTCAACACTGGGATGGAGGTACATACGGCTGATGAATACTAAATAGGACAAAATGTGCTTCCTGGATTCGGCTTTTCAATCACAATCCAACTTAAACGATGCATTAATCTCCATAACATTTAACGTTATCATTCATTCGGTGCTTACTGATGACTAACTTCAAAAGCTAATTCTCTTTCTCAAGTGAAAATATTTGACTAATTATGTTCAACCATGATAGGTGAGAGTACAGTCAATCACTAATTGTATTGAATAAATTCACCTAATATAATAACAATTTATTAAGTTTAAAAATATATACTATTTGAAACTAGCTCAATAGACTTAAGGTTTTAGATTCGACGCTTAATGTCGTCGTGGATGAACACTACATATCAGTCTCACACTGTAACAAAACAGCTATTCAGTTCCCCACTTTTAACAACAGTTGTCTAACTGATGTCAATCAGTAGTGTTAACCTTCAAACTTAACAGTCTCCACAACACAATTTGAAAATAATTATCAATCGAATGACTATGAAAATCAGAAAAAATAGACCTCTTTTCAATGATTGTATTTGTATAAAATTTCGTGATTCCGTTTTGGCAATCTAAGAATCTTCACTGTGGAGACTAATGATGCTAATTTTGTTTTATCTTCAGGATTATTTACGCTCAAGTTGTCATCGAATTATGGGATAATGTTTCATTTTAATGGTCTTTGATCAAATAAGATGTTTCTACCAGAATAAATTAGCCTAACAGAGTATTACTTATAACCTTATTCAATAACATGAGGTTTATTACACTGTTGAATTTCAAGCATCACATGTTTAAATTTCGGTTTGACATGCATCAAACTATATTCGTCATTCATGAAAGTTTACTACCATTTCTACCGTTAAGATAATTCTTTATTAAATCATTCTACATAAGACGAATGAACTCGAATATATTCGTTTCTGGTTTTCTTAAAGTATAAGCATAAACTAAATATATAATTATTTGGTTAATTCTTAAGCGGCATAATTAATTGAAATATTTACACAACTGAAAAATACGTCATATGATCTCAATCTAACTTAATTCCTACTTTATCAGCTACTAACAAGGATCTATCCTCATTCAATTTTAATGTAGTTTAGTAATTGTAATATAAAATTATATTTGAAAAGTTATATAAATTGATATTAATAACTAGAGCATAGGTTATTGACCAGCGTTCTCTAACCAACTTTATCCTGGGTTTTCCTATCCAGTTCTTCCGAAGTACTAATCATTCTTTACATGTCTGTCTTTAATTCCCGGTGCAATGTGTTTTTCGGTCTTCCACTTTTCTTTTGGCCTTGAGGATCCCTGGTAAGGGCTTGTCTTGCGATGTAGTTTGATAAGTTCCTCAATGTGCGTTCTATTTGCCTTCAGCATTTTTTCTTAATTTATTTCTTAGGTGGAAGTTGACTTGTTCTCTATCACAATAAGTTATTACTGATGGTGTTTGACCTAGGAATCCGGAGGACCTATTAGAAATATTAACATTTGTTTTATACCGACACTGACACGATCTATAGAAATTGATCTGTAGCCATATATTGCTCTTCATTTAGTAATCATTCAGGTAGATAAACCACTTCCATAAACTAGGTCAATACAGAAGGAGTACTATTCTGCAAAGGTTTCTTACCGAGAAGGAACACGAGTTCTTTTAGGAATGTAAGTACATTACTTTGATGTGTCATTTTGTATGTAACCTATGTCCAATGTTAACAGATAAAATCAACTCTAACTAATATCAGTATATACTTAAATCTCGGCTAATATAAATGAACATTAACCTGGCTACATGTTTGGACTTCAAAAACTTCATATCATATTTGAAACATTAAAAGGCTTAATATATACCATAAAACTCATTTTCTGTAATTTTCATGTTCAACTAGGCAAAGAAAAAGAAGTTTTGACAGGTAGTTTTGACTAGGTGGGGTTCAACAACACGAAAGTTACCACCAATCGCTTTAAATGATCATTATGCAACATCATAAATTTATTAAAGTAGGGTTCTAAGGATTAGACGTTTACTAACTTAGTGGTGTTAATGGTTAAGTGTTTACCATAGAACCTAGGTTCACTTTATGTGTAGAGTAGCGGAAGATGATAAAGTCACTTAAAGTATGATCAAATTCTATTATCAAATGAATAAATATTTATAGCAGAGTGATCTTAACAAAGATTTATTTGAGACAGTACTCTTTAATTCAAACTGACTATACACAAAACATAGTTTATTCGTGTTCTACAACTTACTGTGTAAAAGCCACCATGATGTCAAATGTCGGATACTAAACCATCATTAGGTAGGAGTAATAACCTTTATTAGTACATTTAATGAATTACATCAAATGATTTCAGATTTCGAACATCAACTATTAACCTTGATTATAAGATGTACTAAAATGCTTAGTATACACTTCCGATTCTTCCCCTTATTCAAGGGAAGAGATTGCTGGGCTTAGTTATTTTTGTACAAATTACCTAACTATCGACTCATCACTAAAGACTTTTGATACAAATTATTTCATGCATTGTATAGTCGCTTAACTTAGGTATGTACTATGATTCCCCAACCCTTATCTACCTTGACGTTGGTTTATGAGTAGCTTTTCAGAAAACTAGAAACGACCAAATCAAAACGTGATATCAGTCTATAAGTC
The DNA here is from genome assembly GCA_025215515.1 of Schistosoma japonicum. Classification (NCBI taxonomy): domain Eukaryota; kingdom Metazoa; phylum Platyhelminthes; class Trematoda; order Strigeidida; family Schistosomatidae; genus Schistosoma; species Schistosoma japonicum. Next base: position 12,971,494 of record CM046063.1, on the reverse strand, counting down.
CATAACCTTTTAGTTTGAATCGTGTTGGTAGATAGAGACTACCCAACTGGTGTATCCAAAATAACTGTCATTTGTGACACTAAGTAACACAACTAAGAAATGTTTCACTCTTATCTTCCTCTAAATGTTAAATTCTTTCATAAAAATTCTTGCATTTGTTTTAACACTAATCAGACTCAGAGTATTCTGTTCCATCTCCGAACTACTGAGGAAGAGTCAGTATGTAGAACCCCACCTTCACTTCAGTCAATTTATTACACTTATTTGAAACAAATTAGACAGACGTTTTAAACCCAAGCATGCCAGATGTTAATAATCATATAGAGCTATATAATACGGCACCAAACAATTTTATAACATATTACTGAGACGTTTGTCAATACTACTTATATAACTAACATAAACACTATTTCATAACAGGGCTTTATTCTACTGTAAACCATTTCTGTGTGTTCAATAATTACTTCACGCTTGCACATGGTATAGATCTTGTGTCTTAGCAAAACATGACTTATGAAGCCTAATTGTGTCGGGAGTAAGATAATTATTCACCGAAGCTAATGAATAATGTCACTCTGCATAGTCAACTTAGTTGGAATGTTGAAATATAAATTTTAATTCCGCAGTCATTATTAAAAGAACTCATTGAGAGACATAATACCGTTCAGTTTAATTTATATTGTGAATGTGGATGTTCCACGCTGAGGAATCACATACTTGAAGGAAAGAGATATTCAGTGTTCACAGATTCTTATCATTCTCTACTATTAAATTTAACCTCAGCTAAACTATTATTAAGTTTAAGTGCATCTCAGTGTTGTAAAGCTATTTCAAAAATATAATGAACTAATAATTTGAGTAGTGAACTCACTCATAAAGTAGAAAAAAGTAAATTTCATCTAGGTATTTTATAGTCTATTCAATTTATGTTTTTTGTACTGATGATGCTGAATGTTCCGTACATAACCGCAACATGTACCATGAACTTAGTTGACCTTCTTCAATATACATCTTTAATGATAATTAAATCAAGTTTTCTAATTCATTTTAGGATAAATTTACTAGAAACGTGGATACAATGAAATAAGTATACTTTGTCCAATTGTTTCTAAAAAAAAATTAGGATTTCTTCTTGTCCTCATTCATTTGGAGACAATATTATCTAATTAACACTGGGTAATTAGCATTCTATATATATATATATATATATATATATATATATATATATATATAGTCAGATATTGACCTTGCTTATGAATATCCCGTCTGAGCACATATACCCAAGAAATATATATGAAGGCGAACCATCATAAGCAAATTGGCTAAGGTCATTTAAACAAAATGTAGTTATTGTTACTGAATTATTAATCGAGTTGAGTTAAGTAAGTCGAAAATTATGCTATGCTTAACTATTTTCTTAATTTAACATCACGAATCGGTTCGAGTTAGATAGACATTGAAAGTTTGGTGTTTCAGTGAGAAGATAAGACCAGTGGAGTTCAACCATGATATATGTGAGGGCAAGTACCTTCAGATAGCAATGTATTATATCACTAATTTACTAAGTCAAAAATACAAATCATTGGAAACCGACGGGGTCAGTTTTCTATTCGTTACGGATTTGCAGTGGAGCCTGAAATCCTGGTCTAGATTCCATTATGGAGTCATGGATATACACTGATGAAGAGTCCTACATTATGAAGAAATAGATGATCGTTATCAGTTCCTGGTTTCAAAAGGTTGCGTACTCTTACAAATTCGTGATGTCGAATTTAAATTCGGTAATCTCCACGACACTCAATAACATTTCGTTCATGTATGTTAAAATAAGTTTGAATAGCTGCTGATTAATGTTCATGCGTCACATTGATGAAGGAAAGAACACTATAAGTTGATCCAGTTTGAGCCGTTGATATGGTTTTCATAGACAGTTGTACATAGACTGATCACATAATAGTGACTAATCTGATGACTGTCCTTAATTTTATACAGAAGATTGAAGTCAGTCGATCAGTTTATAATATGATCACTAATCCAAGTTACTCGATATTTTGGCCATCATATTTTCATGTAAAGTTGCCGTAGATAGTTAGCAAGAAACCTAGTGTTTAGTTAAGTTTCATGATAGATGATGCTCATCGGGAATCTGTGCCTATTGTCTAGAAAAAATGATGCTAACTAATGCTTTTGAATCTGATTACCAATAAAGTATTAAACGAATATAACTTAGGTTATCAATCAGTGTCCAATCAGTGTAACTATTTTAGTTCTGATAGTTAAAGTACTTAGATATTTGTAACTAACAAGATAAAAGTTAACTAACCAGTGAGGATTATAACGATGCTTAGATTATTTTAAGTAAAAAAGAACATTGGTTAAAAAAAATGCTCTGTTGAAATGTATTAATACGATCATTCTGACTTCATTCATAGCAAAACCTGTCTTTAGCTAGTCCTCACTTTGTTCTACTGTATTTCATGTTCAGAAGTATATTTTCGTTTGATGTGGTTGAAGTAATATTGTACACGTGTAGATATTCGTTTTGAACTTAACATGGTTTGCAAGATTAATGACAGAAAAGAAGTGATGTTTCAGTAATAAGTAAAGAATGTATTTGTTTCTATTTGCAGACAGGTCTATGATCTTGCTTTCTACCAAATTACTATTCAAATACTAACATACATGTCTCAAATTAACTGGCCACCTTGTTAAATTTAATTGAATGTTTTCGTCACAAATTAGTATCGGTTAAGTGTCACAGGAAAACTAGGGAGCGTTGCAATATACAACTACTTAACAGTAAGTACCATCGATTGCATCAGGTAATCTAACTTAGAGTTTTCAGAATTAATGGCGAACATCTAACCACCTTCACTGCCGTATCGGATGGAGTCCATTAATTTAATTCCTACTTCTATTAATTTGTGATATAGTTCAATAATTTGTCATTAGCGATAACTCTTTTACTCCACATATGTTTGAACTAGCAACCTTATTGTTTATTTGTATGCAGTCAATATTATTTATAGATAAGGCTTATTAATATTTTCTAATCATTACTACTTATTTAGAACTCTGTAGTAAATGCATTCTTTATTTACAATTATAACACTATTTCACTAAGAAAACATTATTGACATTATTCGGTTGATTAAGTTCACCAAAAACAATTCCTTGTTGCCTATCTTCAACCCATAGATACACATGTACATTTAGGCCTATAAATATGATTATTATATTTTATAATGGTTACATGTTCATTTGTGTTTTCTTTTACTGGTATTTCGTTACTACTACCCACTGATTATACATTTCAATGAATACAACAATGCATTCAAACAACCAGATGTTCAATGTTCTGTTGTGTACTGTTATTTATTTTACAAGATATTCTATATTGGTTCTAAATTGATTAAATTGTTTTAGTATCTCTCTATTTCATAAAGTGGAAACAAACTAGAAACATAAAAGCACAAACAAGGTTTATTTCATTTTTATTCTTTTTTTTTGATAGTGAAATTCTAGAATAAGACTTACCTATTGTGGAATTTATAATGGATAGAGAGAGTTTACTACATATGTTTATGTGTTCTTTGATTTGTTGTTGACCTGGTTACTAGTCTCGCTAAAAAATCTGTCCAAAATCTTGTAAAGAAGTAGTCATGTGTAGTTTGGTAGTTCAAGTGAAAGAAGTTACTTATTCTCCTCTTAGTGCTTTTTTTAATAAATAGTTCCAACTTACATAGGACTTATATATAGGGCTTCCTAAAGACTACTACTAGATACCTAACATCAAAAACATAATGCATATGATGTTTAGTCACTTAGGCTAATGGCATCTACTGAGATTAATCGATAAAAGCCTATCAATATTACTAGAATTACTGAAGCACAACATTGGTCACTACTCAATAACTAAACATATTAAATGTATCTCAGTCCTTTATGAAGTCAGTCGGAGATCGAATAGCTCAATAGTAGCTCCTTAACATGTGAAACTAGATAACTTAGTTTCCGGAAGATTCCATGTGACTCTTTCAAAATAATTTCATTCAATAGAAAATACAAATTATGGAGTGTTTCCTACTGACTATCTTCATCCACTTAATAATGTGTATATAAATAAATAATGAGTCAAATAATATACATGAAAAATGGGCAAACTTCTTTTTCTAAAATAGGGCAGACTTGATTTTTCTGTATTGAGACGTTATATTTTCTTTTCACTTATACATTGTTATTTTAATTGTAGTTACTTGTTGTTAGTGGTGATGGTGGGTGTTATTCTCTACATTTTCTTGTTAATAATCATGTCAATATATGAACATGTGTATATACATATGAGTGTTATTCCTTAAGAGAAATTCTGTTTTTGTCTAAAAAACACTATCGAATAACAAGATAAAGCATGTTTTGACCGAAGGAAACATTTAGTAGTTAAGAAAAATTACATGTTTGAATAGTGAAAAATGCTTATTAATGAATGTTAGTCATTTGTATGTGAGTAGACTATTCTTAAAGTAATTTCCACTATGAACACATTTTACTTGTTGAAGTATTTAAGAGTAATGGAGTGTTTGAAATAAAAACACAATTCTGTGGTGTATCAAATGTGAACTTGACGCATCTCTCTAGTTTACAACAATTTTCTATTTGATGTGACTTCTTACTTATGGCAGCCTTCTAAGTTTAGGGAATCAATACAACATAGTTTAATTGTATACAATTACTTTGTATTCGTATATTCAGCGTCATTATTTCGCTGTACTATGTGTGCCATGAAAATGGATTTATTAACTTTCAATAAATCGGTTTTAAAGTTTGTTGAGATTAAAAACAAAATTTGCATCATTTGCCGAATTCGACTGTAAATAATACATTCTTCACTCATCATTTGTTTAATTTCAAGAGAAATTCGAGTAGTTCTAGTAATAAATCAAAGTTAAACAACCTAGATTCTAAGTTGGATTGTGGTTGGCGAGCGGAATGTAGTACACACGGTTTGTCCTATTCAGAACTCGTCAACCAGATGTACCTGGATCTTAGTGTTGATGTTCATACTGTGACCTCAAATGCAATTCACCTTGTGTCAGGTTTTATCGCGTTTATCATTAGGTTACTGAATCCAGATAGGCACACTTGTGTAATGGACAGTATATAAAAATTTGAAGGTATTTGATTTTTCCTGATGATTTGACATGGACTGAATTTGTATTACCATAGATTCATTCTAGTCGGGTTACTTCGACATAGTTTTAGTTCATAAGTATGAATTTAGTTGGATTGTGGCTGGCAAGTGGAATCCACGAGGTACAGAAAGTTACATTTACTTTCAAAATTATGTATTTCGAACTTGATTACTTATGTATTAGATAAATGGTTTCGACGAATATTAAGTTTCAATCTGTAAATTAAATGGTTAAAGCGCTTAACTTTCGACCTTAACAGTTCATTATTTCCATTTCATGAACTAATATGATAATTTGTCCGTTAGTTAGCTGTATTTTTCTTCATGGAATTTACAGACATTTTTGTCACTACTGTCATCAGGGCGTATAAGGAGACAAAAATGTTCGAAACTGTAGAGAATTTTAATACTGACTGACTGTGTTACAGTCATTCATTTTCAATTCATGTTCATTGAACAAAAATCAATATCCTAATCATACTAATCTGTTTTGCTTTTTATTAAAATTATCATCAAAACGCTAAAAATTTGGTTTTCGATACAATGAATCAGGATGGTAATTTAACGAAGTTTAAAATCCCTTTGTTGCCCCACTTTCCAAACCTTCCCCCTCCCACGTTCCCCGCTTATTCAGATATTTTTCCCTATGAAGTTTAAATATGATTACTAATGTTTACAAACAAAATAACAATTCTGTTCTGATAATCTAACTGTCATTGAAGATTAACCATAAATAACAAAATACAAGCTCATCACTAAATTACATTGGTCTCTTTATCTTTGTACTCATGTCCTCATTTAATGTTGCTTACATATACCCGTTTGATTCATATGCCTGAATTAATATATACATATATGTATACAAGTGTATAGTTGTTTGAATAAACAATAACTTGGATTATTTACTTGTATAATTACAACCAAAAATATCATTATGAATAATTGGATACATACTACTTATATTAGTGTATGTCAACACAATGTAAGTAACTGAAAAGTGATGAAGATTAGTTTGTTTTACAGAATAATTTTCATAATCTTTTGTTTTCAAGACATGATTGGATTTGTAGAAAATTTTCTAACTTTTACCTCTATTTATTATCTTTTTTAACATTTTGTTACATTGATCACTGATATGCAATTCATGTCATGTTACATAATTCTTAACATACATTGAATCCTGTAAATGAAATGAAATGTCATAAAAATTAATACGCAAACTACTGAAGTGATGGCTTGGTAATCAAATCGTTCTACTTTCTACAACTAAGTTACAACTTTGAATTTGAGCCTACTATAATTCAGTCAACCAGGTAATATTATCACTAACCCTCACTCTTAGACTGTAACATAAAGGAATAGGTATATAATAAATAGATGTCACTTTAATATTACATATCAATCAATTATGACTCGAAAATCTCAGATGCAACTTTATGCTTGCATTTCAGTATTGTGTGTTTCAAAAGAAGTTGTTACTAGGTTGCAAACACACTAATAATAAACTTCAGTCATAGAATTCATATAGACTAGCTGCCGACTATTCATGTATTGAATGAGTTAATTTTATTTGGCTTGCTTCTTTTCATATAATCCATAACAAAAGAATCATATGGTAACAGAACATCATTCATAATAAAGGGTCATAATCTCAGTAAGTAAATACTTAGATGAAATGGTAGGTTACAATACACAAGATTCATGTGCATGAAGAAACTGTTTAGGTTAGAGATTGTCAGTGTTCACTGCTACAAAATACCCAGTAATTATTTAGCATTTAATAAAACTTATTATGAGTCGTATACATAATTAATTTGATGAAAGTATATTTATTCAGTGGTTTGTAGGTTTCCTGTGAAGTCGGAAAATTAATTTTGAAGAGGAACATGTATATAAATTAGATTAATTATTAGGTCTTTTATGATCAGAGTTAAATTATGGCTGGTAAGTAGAAGCCTAGACATGCGTTTTCCCCTATTCGGAATTAGTTGAATGTACCTATATTTTAGAGTTGACGTTCACACACGAACTCAAACCCTATTTATTAGTAGTGAACACTACCACATTCACCATTACACAACTTAATTTAGATAGGCATAGTTGTGTAATAAGCACTCTGTGTTCCACGTTTCAGCCACTATCCAACTCTAATAATATTTGTAAACTATTTCTGAATCGAAATGATTCAGCTCCAGATAAATGTATAGCAACATTAATTGAAAGATACAATACACTCTAAAATTATGTTAATTTCGGCAGACTTACGGAAATCTTCACTTAAATCGTATTAACAAAGTAAATCTTGAATGCTGAAAGTATAATTTACTGATGATATTTGGCGATTCTTAAAATAACCATGGTGGATCAAACGAATAGCTAATCAGCACTTAGCTAACAAATCTGAAGCAATCAACTATTATACGACATTTGTTGCAGTGCCCAGATACATTTAATTGATGAAGGAAAATTATGGTTTAATGGTTAAAGAGAAAGATTATGATGTTAAACATGTCAAATGTTAAGCTAGTTTCAATTAAATTGCATTCAAATTCAATTCTATTTGCAACCTTGACTCTTAAATCCCAATAAAAGTATACCTCTCATCCTAATCTTAACCGTATCTAGGATCCTGACTCCTTACCTTGACTATATTCATAAGCCTCAAATCTAACATTAAACTCCATTTGGTGACTTCTTCGGAGCACTATAAATGCCCTTTGAGTATCTATATTGGTTCCAGAATACACATGTAATAAACTACTTAATGTAGATACGGAATTCTAATTGTCCTAAATTTCAAATAGTAAAGTCTCTAGAAAATTTCTGTACATACTTTAAACATATAAAATCTCTTTGGCTTTTGCAACACTATCGTTTTCGATTGAAAAAGTAATCACTTACTATAATTATCTTCGAACAAAAAATAAACTGCATAACGCTTGTTGATCCAGTGATCCATTCAGATTTCTCAACTCAAACCTGATATGTGATAATGAAATTGGGAAGTAGATACTGCAGTGCAGAACTATTCCAGTCTCACTGCAGGGTGCAAATGACTATTTATGTCTAAAGAGGAGTAAACGAAGTACAGAGCATATAGTAACAATAAAGGCATTCTGTAAATAATCAAATGAGTGAAATGGGTTAGGCAGGGTTTAAGTCTAATCGAGTATTTCATTAAGGATTTATAATATAAAGTCATTAAAGGAAATTTAATAGATGTACAAACATTTAAGGTCCTTATTATTTCACTAGTGAAGTAAGGTATAGTCGCTTAGTGTGAGCATTTTTAAGGCAGTACCATGAAGGAGGACATTTCTTATCGTATAAACAGTAGTCATGAATTGATGTCACGAAGAAATTGTAAAAAACTATTGGAATGGCCTCCAGGAACTTTGACTCAGATAAATTTTTTGGAGCCATTTTAACATAACATGTTGTAGACACTCAAAAGTCAACCAGTAAACTGATCTCTACAAACTGTATTGATTAGCCAAGTTGATACTTTCAGAAAAGATCTTTGTTTTATATTTGTTATTCACCAATGATAACAAAACCATCATTACCCTATGTATGGAAGTAGAACTTAATGTGTTATACTCAATCGGAAGTGGATTATTACCCATAGATGAACAAATAAAATAGTACCTAAAGAACAGAATTTATTGAAATTTTATTATTACTACAATTTCACACTGTTGATTGTTATCTTATATATATGCGTTTGCATATTTGTCACATCTACCTAAGGTGTAAGATTTTCTAAAATAATCAGTTTTGTTTCTGTGATACATACATCTTTACCTTCCTCTCCCCTCCCAGTAACACAGCGTTCAGTCTTATTTTATTACAGATAAATATCATTGCCAATGTATTTATTAGCATATAACTATCCAATGTATATCATTTTATGATAGTTGGTTATATGATTATTATTAACATTATTATTACTACTACTGAAAAATAATTGGCGGTGTCAGGAATAATAATGATAGTAGTATGTTGTCTTCTTTTTTAGTATTTCCGTTTTGAATGATATTTATTATATGATAACCCCATACCCTTCTGTCAATGAATGGCATTTTATTGAATTATACTTCTCTTGTACTATAAGATATGTATAGATATGTCATAATAAAATGATGATAAGATAGAAAATACATTCATAAAGCAGATGTATAAAGTAGACTGGTATGAAACAGGTAGTTAAATGCGGTGAAAAGTAAAAGTAGTAATAAACTTTAATTCAAGAAGATTATCATTTCTGATAAAACTGATGGTTTTTATTATTAAACGAATGAATTGTTTTTAACTAAGTGTTGTAGAGATTATTGAGTTTGAGTTTGATATCAGGAATTGGTCTGAGTTAGGAAAACATTGAAAACCAGGAAATGGCACTGACCAACTGTTTTATCATAGTGTGTGACTGTTTATCAGTGTATATCCACAACCACAAAGTGAATTATAGACCAGATCCATCAGTCTTTTTGGTGAACCCATAACCAATAGAACACTGAGGCGATCGGCTTCCAATGGTTTGTATTTCTAACTCAATTAATCAGCAATATATTTGTGCAGTGTCATCAACCACCATCGTCGGTAGCTGCTCATACTTGACGTGACTTAACATTGACTGTACCTGCTTACTAGAAATGCAGGAATTACTTCCAGAATTTAGTCACTACTGAAGTGATAGTGATTATAATTGGGTATTATGACGACTGATTAAGCAGCTTTTCAGTACCAGGTTTCTGGCTTTCAATAGTTGTCTAAGTCAGGTCTGTTCGTGCTAGTAAATACAACTGATGTTATCTGAAATGCGTTCAGTAGTTTAGCACACCTTCGCGACCAGTATATTTGACTCTACTTTTAGTTCATATAATGTGTAACAGTTTCACATATCAATGTAACTTTCATTAAACGTTTTATCTTCATCTCCTATCGTTTGAAATATGTTTCTCATTTGATATGTTTAACTGTGCTAGACTGAACAACAAACAGTTGTTTAATAAACCTGAAAACATTCAGCTGCATATTAATCTTTCTTTCATCCTGTAAATGGGCTGTATTCATCTACATCGTGTAAACGACATAACCAACAATTTCATTAGTTTTCTTGTTCACATATATTAAATGAATGTCACACATTAAGGCACCATTTTTTCTGAAGAAGCCTCTGACATTATTTCTCACTGCTTGTGCAACATAAGTGAGCAAATGTAAAATGAGGAATATGGATGTTGTAATAAATAGGTTTTGAAAGATTAAATTTTTAATATGAAGTATGTTACAATAGTTCTGACTTCAGTATTTGAAATAAATTATGAAATGATTGAAAATGTTAGAAGTTACGCTGTTAATCCATGTGTAGGGTACTGTGAATATCCTTTGTTATGAATCGTAATGCAATTCATACATATGATAAGAACTCATTAACTGTACTTAATGATTTTTGGGTTATGAAGATTATTGATTATACATTTCAATCAAACAATCAATGCCTGTTACCCCATGTGGAGCGTAGGTCGCCAACCAGTATTCTTCAAACAACTCTGTCCTGAACTTTCTTTTCCAGCTCTTCCTAAGAGTTCTTCATTCTCTTCATGTCTGTCTCTGATTCCCGACGCAGTTTATTCATGGGTCTCCCCCTTTTTCTTTGACCTTCAGGGTTCCGTGTTAATACTTGATTATACATTCACTATTATGAATTGACGTAGTTTTGGCAATCTAATCAATCAATTATAAAAAGTATCAGCTCATTTTAGTGAATAACTTTATGATGTGATTTTTGAAATTTGAGTGCAACGACTTGGCCAGTGAAGTTCATCCATGTCAGATGTAAGGCAGTTACCCACTAGTGAAAATGAATTAGTTAAATTTAAAAAAAATGTCACCTTAGTGTTCATCACAAAAAACCGTATGTTATGGGTTCGATTTCCTGATCTAGTCATTATTCTAGTCTTATTCTAAAAAGTAACAAATATTGTGTGATGATAGTTTCCCATTTTCAGTATTTATCTGACTTAGACTAATTCATGCTGTCAGATTCAATTTGTATGCATAAGTTTGGAATCATCATTGATACAAGTGATTAGTTTATCATTTTACTTTCAAAATAAATCCATTCGAAAATATCAAAATAAAGATTATACTTGACTTTCAGTAGTATAATACGAATGATTACACTTAAATTGTATAAACTATCACTTGATTACATAAAAAATACTTTCAATTGTCAAATAATTTGACAAGATAAACAAGTTTAAACTAAAATAACGTTTTCTAAAAGTAGGAAAAAAAGAAGTAAACAATTTTTATAATTGGTTGCTATGGCGATTGTTGAAAGGCTTAAATTTGATATTACAAAATGACTAGAATTAAACAATCTATTCTATGAGGTACCAGGAACTAGTTTCTAATGATTGTCTAACCCCAACTGATTCATAATATCAAATTCAAAATTCATGTTTTTCCTTATTTAAATTGTTGGATAAATCCAAAATATTTGGCGGGGAGAAAAGTTTCATTTTTTAAAATTTTGTGTGGTTTTTTTAAAATGAATTTAAGACAGAAATACATTGTAGTTATTAATGAAGTGTTGGTTTGTGAATGTGTCTTTATTGAAGTTGGCATAGTTATGATATAAAAGATTATAGTGATATTCAAGATGAATCATCCAGTTACTAACAGTTTAAGACAGGGATTAACAGCTTGAAAATTGAATGAATGAAGTTTAAACGAAATAATAAATAATCCCTGTTGATTTACTTATCAAACTGTCTTCATGTAAGTCAAGTGGACAGTAGTTCGAATATAGTTATAGGCGAAGTCTAATTGAACACCTAAATAAAGGAAGTCACGATTTTCAGTAGTTAGTTCAAAAAGTAACAATTTTCATAAACACTTTTGTACTAATTATAATAATTTTCACAGTGGTGGCCTAATTTCCAGAGGACAAAAGGTGTGATTAGTGAAGTTGATCCTCATTAAATATGAGGCAGTGAGATGAAATGACTGAGGATACTAAAGTAAATCATAAGGGTGTCGACTCAATGGTCTTAATGTTAGTCGCTTACTATGAAACGTTAAAACCTTCATATGGTCTTAGACATGCACTATTGATGAACTTCGTACTAAGGCTAAATGTAACTATCCAGTACCTTCTTGTTTTCAAAAGTTATTGATTTCCAGAAAGTTTGTGAAGCAAACTGTAAATCAAGTCGCACTTATATAGGAGTTATTATCTGTGAAACTCAACTATGTAGGAATAAATTTTAGATGTATTTCACTAGATGCCTACTAATGGAATTACTCGCAATGTTCAGCAAGTGTATCGTAGCCAACACTTTTATTCATTTTTTCCTTCTATTTAGTGAATGCAATGAAATAGTATAATTTTCATTTCAGGTAGTTAGTATCAGCTATATGAATACCATTATATAGTAACTTATAATACCCACTTAAAAACGCAAAAGGTATGAACAGCATAACTTAAATGTAAACCTTTGCTAGAAAATATGCACTCTATTATAGAGAATGTATGCAGTAAACGGAGGAGGATAATTCCAGTTATAACGTATGTAAAGGTGTAAGTCGCCAACTTTGTAGATAACTGTTATGACGACAAAAACTGCTATGAGCTGATACCTGTATTCAATTAGCTGATGTGCACACGTCTGCCCTGTGACTACTAGTTCCTAAAGCCGGAATGAAGAAGATAAGGTAACTAAACCAACTGTCGAACAGTACCATACTATATTTCAAACATTCTGCTTCATATTTACAGAAAATCTGACTACCTAGTTAAGCGATTAGGATAATAGCATTAATACAAAATAAAAGTAACAGTGACTGTGATCTGGAGTTACGTATGCACTGTAGATTAATCATAGTTCATCAATGAAAAATGATATATTAACAGTCAATGGGATAAATGGAATGACAAGTCTTGGAGAACGTAATAACAGTAGCAATAAAATGTCCACTCTATATACAACCGAATTAACTGAAATAGTCTACGGAAAGACAGTCCTAGAAGATAATCATTTTTATTTAAATGCCCTACATATCATTAAACTTAAGCTCATCGTTTAGAAACAAAACATTTTTCTATTACAATATTTAATACTACTTAATATTACTTTCAAATTATTACACTTGTTACATAAAATCTTAACTAAAAATACCATTCACTTAATAGGGATACATTACAATTTCATTTAAAAAGAACTTAGTAACAAAATGTTTATTACTGTAACACAATAACAATTAGTTGACAAGAAAAAAGTGTTTCTTCACTTTATTTTTTCAAATACAATTTTATACTTGAAAATTATTCCCATTAAAGTTGGCATTGATGTACTTTTGTAAATTCTGAAATTTCACCGCTAATTAGAAGCCGCTTCTTTAAATAATAAATCACTTTAGAGTATTAGAAGTGATTAGAATGAATTCATACAAACTAATAAACATAGTAACAAATAATAAACATGTTATTATCATGTTATATAGGTCAAAGGTGGTTAATTGTAAAATACATCTATGCATTTAATGGGTATAAACGAATCTTAAATTTAAGGTACCAAAGACTGATTCACTGTCGATGTATAGTTTACATTATATTGTAGATTAGTTTAAATAAGTAGTCGAAGTTTGTTGGAGATGCTTGGTTCCGGAATTCTTCGGGTAAAGATGCTTTTGTGATTTATTTGTGAAAATTTAAATTTCACGTTTCAGTGTCAAAATGCGACCATTTCACCTTCACTTTGTGTTTCTCACCTAGTTTTACATTAAATTTCATCGGTCCGTTATTTATTTTACAATGTTATTTGTGGTACTTTTAAGGACGTTCTCGTTTTCGTATATATATGCATGAGTTGAGTGCTTGTTATTCGTCTGATGGGCAGCCTATAAAATTAAACGCTTCATGCTAAAGTTGGACTTCTTCCTCTAGTTAGTTGGGCTGCAGTTCAGAGGAATAGCTAGCTCTACGTGTTATTGTGTTGCTAGTTATACGTTCGTTAGCTCGTATCGAGGTACCTTCTTAATTCACAAACTCCAGCAGAGTCAGAGACGTTTTACATTTCGTTTCTATTCATATTTAATTGAAAGTAGTAATCTTTTAATACCACATAGGATCACTTGACAGATATTTTGTCCTAGTATGAGACTTCACAACAGTTTAAGCCCTCTATTTTCCTCCTTACCCTGGAAATCTGACCTTGGATCTTTAGGTTTCATGACAATCGCTTAGTTATCTGTACCACTAGACCGGCTGGTGTCCACTGGTATAATTCCTACTTTGATGAATTCGTGACATGGATCAACGATCAGTCAATACTATTGGTGTTAGCTGTTTTACTCCCGACATTGTTTGAACTCCATCACTTAAGATTTGTCCTTAGAAATTCAGGAACATAATATAGGTGGTCACTAATAACTGCATTATTGTAGTTTTTTGAGATAGATATTTATTTTAGTTGTTTGTATTCAACAGTGATTGATGTCTATTGTGTACTATTGAAAACCATGAAGCTGTGTGATGTTAACTTACATCTAACCGATATCAATCTGTGATGAATGTGAATAACTATAAATTGAACTTTTTACAAATAACTTTTATGACATTTTTCTAATGAAGTAAAAACAATAGAAGTATTTTGATTAGGATCACTTGACCGAAACTTCTACTTGGCTATGTTTCATTGTATCCTATTAATACTAATAATGAAAATAGTTTCCTATGACGTCAAATAATGTTTATTTATGAAAAAAACTTAGTTGTAGTAAGCAATAGATAATTTGTTACTGTGTTTTATAAACCATCTAGTAACTAATTTATAGGCAATAGACGCTTGTTATTGATTACTATCTATTATTTCATGTTGGTAGGTCAATTTCTAATGAGTATATGACATTACTGATTGCAAAATGCATTGCACATAAGCAGTGAATATGGTAAGAAACACCTTCAATGGTGTTGTATTTATCACTTTTTAATGTTTTCAGTATAATATTAAAATGAAAACAGATGTTTGTTTCAAAATGTAATGATTCCTTTGTATTAATGGAGTATCATATAAGGATCAAAGCCATGAAGTGCCAGGAAAAAAGTGATGAAATTGTGAATCTTGATTGACTGACATAGTTATGAGACCATGTATGAAACTCTTTAATGGTACTTGCTGAAGATCCTATCATCGGTTTGTCTTAAAAAAAGTAACTTAGTCACCTACCTACCATATATCACATCCTTTGATTTCATTTTTATTTATCATTCAGTCAGCCAGCTACAACGTAGAACTTGGTAAATGCGTACATCAATTCAAGTTGCTATGTCCCAATTAGCAGACAGAGATTAGATTGTCGGAGGTTGTAACAAAGTTAGTATTAATGGAAGAAATAGAGATTGGAAATAAGATTTAAAAAATATGATTCAGTAAAAAGAAATTACGATAAGTTTAAACTTAAAATTTGGAGGAAAACAAGGAGTGGATGCACCTGTGCCATTGCAATCGATTTTGAGCCATATAACTTCAAGTCTTTAAGCATTTGTTACGACCATCGTGTGGGCCCTAACCATGTAGTCATCATATATTAACATAGCTCAGCCCGATTGTCAATGACTTCATGGATTGGTACGATGTTTTCGTTTGGCTGCCCCTAGCTTTCTTCCAGCCTGCTCCCAAACCAGACAACATTGCTCGTCGAGGTAGACGGCTGTCAGACGTTTGTAACACATGTCCTAACCATCTCAGCCGGTGAGGATTCAATACTTCATCAATAGACTTACCGTATTTACCTAGTACTCTATTCCTAACCCACTCATTGCTTACTCAGTGGTCCCAGTAAACATGAGCAGTGCTTCGAAGAAATCTATAATCGAATCCTAGAAGCCTACGAATATCCTCTTTCCTTAATGGCCATATTTCACATTCATAAAGTAAAATGAATCTAATTGATGCGCAGTAAACGCCTCCTTACGCTAAAAGACGAATGTCTCGCCTACATCACAAGTGACGTAAATCAGCAAAAGCCAATCGGGCCCTATGTATTCGAGCCGAGATTTCAGTAGACATCAGACCGTCAGGACTAATGAGGCTCTAAGATAAGTAAAGCAGTTAGCACATTTAACTGCTTCACTTCCTATCATTAACTTCGGTACCGAATCAAGCTAGTCCTGAAGGAGAATTTTGCATTTAGATGGAGAGAATCGTATCCCAAACATGCTTACATTCATGTTTATGGTAATCAAAGGACTCTACATTTTATCATCGAATTCACTCAATAGAAAAGATGAAACACCAATTGTATTCACATTTGATCAATTCTATTCATATTATATTGATACTAATTACCCTATGCATACATTTATTCTTCTTCACTTGATATAAGAAAAAAATTAAATTTTTCTAGTCACTTTTATTTTATTTACATTTTCATTGATGTGGTTTATTTGTTTATTTAATGAATCAAGGTTACATTGTTCTTGTTTAAATTAGTGAATTGATTTTCTTTTCCTTTTAGTTGATGAGCTCTTTCTTTATTTTTTTGTAAGTAGTATACTGTTTTGAATAGATTCCTATTGTTTATAGTTAGTAACAATTGAATGTAATGAAAATGATAGAAAGTAAGTATAACAGAGAAGAAAGTAAAGGTGAAAGATGTAGAGAAATAAGAGCAAGCAAAAAGATACACTTGATGTGATAATCAAAAAGAAAGCATAATAGATAAATAAAAGTTTAGTTATGATATTGCCTTCTAATTAGATTTATTTTCAATTATCAATGTAATTCATGCAGTTATGATGAACTAATAATGAATGAATGAATGAATGTAAACTTAAAGAAGTTTAAACTAATTCTATTCTATTCTCATTCTAATTAATTAGAATATTTATCAAAATGATGACATTAATTATCATTATTTATATAACAAATTAAACATTATTAGTAGTATCTACAAAAGTTGTCTATGCAACTAATGTACTCATTGAATTGTATCTACACATTGAACTTTACATTTTTATATGATTAATGGATAATACACTTGAATGTACATATCACAGGTTGAATTTACTTAGATAATCATTGTTAGCCATAAACTGAACTACATCTGTTATTCATTATAATGCAGAATTTCTCAGTAGTGTTAACGTAACAAGAATTAAACATTGGTCAAGTGTTTAACCTTAAAATGTTTGAATAAGAATAAAATGATTTATATTTTTAATATTCTATGTAACTATCTAACATTCTTTATTGTTAAACTCAACTGATCATGTTTTTTTATGAATACTGTGGTGATTCTTAAACTTAATTTTTCTTTTACATTACACCATAAAATCAATAATGGTTCTGGATATGATCTTAGATGTACATTACTAAGGAGTTCACAACTTGAACGAATTAACTATCATGTAGTTCGTAGTTTTCAATGGTTATTTAACATAAGTTACTTTATAGTATGAGCCTTCAAGTGTTTTTTTTCGGTAAATGGCTGATTCATTAACTGTTCTATATTTATGGTAACTGTATTTGTTTGTTACGTAGAATGTAAGTTATATAAAAGTTACTTAATTGAAATTATTAGTAGTATGAATATCGTCTATACTTCAACAATTTATTTATGATATTAATAAAACTTATTTATATATTGGAACCTACTAAAACTTTCTAAGTGATTTTAACAACACAGTTGATGCTATTTAGTTAAAAACAATTACCAAGAATCCTGAAATCTTGGTTTTTCTTAATGAAAAACAGACACCAAAGTTACATAAAATGACGTCCTGATCTTTATTGAAAAGATCCAAGGGCATAAACAAAAATCATCTTACAAAAGCTGTAAGTATCTTAAGAAAAGATCTGTCGATTACAATATAGTGTAGGGACAAGTTTAAACAATTCCTATGCAGTCAACGAAGAATAACTATTTTTGTCGACCAGATACAATATAGAAAACTCGAAGACTATCAGTAGTTTGATGCTGAAAAGGTATATATGTTAGGACTGAACGTATCAAATATTAAATTCTTGTTAAAGAAACAACATATAACTCACATATCTAAACCAAAACATTGAACCTAAACTGACACTAAGCCTATGCTTAACCTTTAGAGATAACCATAACTATGAACTCCAACCGAAATCATTTTATGGGTGCACAGAAGACTGTATGAATTCCTATAAAAGGTGTTAGATTATAAATACAATGTAGCAGTACGAACAGGTAAATATTTCTTTTTTTATTTACAAGAAGGCCATTAGAAAGCTTGATTATTAACATTATTCATGGAAAATATGCATATCATGCATATTGTTTTCTGTTTTTACCAATATTTATTTACAAATACCGTCTTCTGCCTGGATAAAGATGGATGTAAAATCATGAGTTTGAGTAACACATTTGCATACTCAGAATTCCATTGTCACTCCTGATTGACTAGAATGTGTTCTTCAATGACATTTGAGGAATAACTCGAACATGTCCTTATAATATACTCTAGTCTATTTATTATTAGCTAACACATGATAGACTTTACACTAAAACATAAAGATATTTCTACCCTAGTTTGGGAGAATCAATGGCTTATATAGTTAAACGTGAAGAGATTTTCAATGAACAACATGTATTATATTGTGAATCGATTGACATTTTATGCGTAGAATAACAGTTCAAAAACTAATGCTACTTTGTAAATAAATGCATCTATACATGTTTTCGTCACGTCATTGTGGTTGCATCATAAAAATTGCCGTTTTAATTTGATATCATGAATTAATCTAAGTTTAACAACCACTGAAAGCTAGAAAGCTCTAAACAACTGTCTCTTCCTAGTAAGAGACACTTCATCAGTGCAACTCCACAATCGCGCTAGTAGAGCTTAGTATTGTTGGGTGCAAGGTCGTTGCCTACCAATGGATGAGGTTGCTCAAATGCATTGCAAATCGACTTAATTGGAAGCCGGTTCAGTGGTTTAGTTTTTAAGTATTTTTAGTTAAGCCTGATGGCTCTGGCCTCAAGTATCGTGGATGCTTATGGCTGAAAAGTCCCATACCATAATGAAACAGATATCTAACAGTGTTGATTCCTGGTTTTTAATGGTTATCTAACTCAGACCAACTCATGAATTACAATTCAAATTAAATATTATCAGCAATACCTAGTTACAATTACAGACTTATTCTTAGTCTCATATAACTGCTAAACAGTTGTCCAGTGCCACTCCCACCAATTTTTCAGTAGTCCCCAACCTATATCATTATGACAAATACAGATAACAATTGTTCCTAATCATTTCCAATTTATATACCTCAAGTTTTAT
The DNA here is from genome assembly GCA_025215515.1 of Schistosoma japonicum. Taxonomy (NCBI): domain Eukaryota; kingdom Metazoa; phylum Platyhelminthes; class Trematoda; order Strigeidida; family Schistosomatidae; genus Schistosoma; species Schistosoma japonicum. The sequence goes on along the minus strand of CM046063.1, from coordinate 12,951,980 downwards.
TTACTATCATCTTAGTAAAATAACTGAATCAGTTAACAACAAAAAAATTAAATTAAAATGATTAGCCAGAGGGGGGGAGGGAGGAATCTATGGTGCATTATTGTCTTCTTTCATCTCTTCCTAATTTTTTACCGATAGATTTCATTTCATCTCTTTGTTTTCTATTTTAATTACTGATTAATACTGACATTTTATTATTCTTTACTTTTTTCTCTATTCTCCAAATAATTTCTTTATTTATGATAAATCAGAGAGAACAAGAGAAACAAAATTTAAAAAAAAAGAAGGAAACACAATTATAGACAACAGAAGAAGAAAGAAAATTTTCAAAAAGAAATTAAGTTAATCAGATACACAGAACATTGATTTTTATAGTTATTTCTTGTCTATTTTCTTAATCCGATACCCAATCACTCAAGTTATGTTATTGTTATTAAACAGTTTTGTTTGTCTATTAGTTTATTTGCTTGTTGTATTGATAATCCATTTGTACTGAATATCTATCAAGTTATATTAAATGTCCTTTCTTTATTTTGAAGGAAAAAATCTTCTTGACATTAAGTAATCATTAGTTTAATGTCTATTGACATTCATCAATTAACTGTCAAAAAGAATCAGCATATTCTATTATTGATTAAAATTATTCGTAAAGTAGTACCAAATTATTGATTAGAATAATTCTATCTTCTTCGAAGCATGGATAATCCGAAATGTTTAATTTTAACTGAAGATTCATCATGAAATCTAAGTCATCATATCTATGTAATGTAGCATGTATGGTAGTATTAAATAGGATTGTGTTCATATTTTGCAACAAAGGAACACGAAGGGACATTTATTTCAATTCATTGTGTAACATATAAACACATTTGAAAGATTAAGATATTCAAGGATATTCATCATCAACCTTAAGTCCAAGGGAAGGGCTCTAGAGTACTCACTGCTGAGGAGTCACATACTAGAACGAAATGGTTGTCAAGTGCTCCCTGGTTTTCAATTATACCCTGATAACATCAATCTGCGACAAATTTAACCAGTTAAAAGTAATACCAAACTCCAATAACCATCTCAGTTTCAATATTCTTAAATGTTACGTCCTAATAAAGACTGAGATATTAGGTGAAAGATCAGTTGAACAATTAATCCTTTGTTATGATTTAACATTTTCAGTCATTTAAATCCACCTCTCCATAAATCTTTTTTTCATAAGTAACAATGTGCATATCTATATACTATTTAGTGTGATTCTAATAATTAATGTTGTTAATTAAACAATCTTTGAGTTAAATTTGATTATAGTGCATTACAATGTTGAAGTGTAACTTGAAAGTCGGAAACCATTATATCTATCTGATGAGTTTCAAAACGATGGAAGTGTATATCATAGATTCTCTTAACAGTCAACAATCAAAACATAAACAATTTACCATAATTAATTTTAAGTCATATGTACGTCGACAAATGAATGCTTTCAACGTGGTTTTCTCTCCACACTCCCACCCCACAAAAAAAGTCTTTAATGAGAAGCTGTTACCTAAAGACTTAACGATGTCGAAGCCATTTACGATACAAACTATGATTAAAATTAATAGTATAGAATACTGGATTACAATTCAGTAGTGCACCTAAATATCATACATTTAATTGTATGTATACATTGGTTGATCGCTATGTAGTGACTAATTTCTATATTTAATAATTCCTTGATAGTACTGATCAGAATTCTATTGATCAAATTGTAATGTGGTCACTAATTTCAGTGATTGACATTGCTGATACTTTGTTGTGATGGTACTTTATGATGATCATTGAGCTATATTATAGATTGATAGAATTGAGAATTCTATCATTGGACACCATTCGGCTGTAGTGCAGATGGCTAAGCGTTCTTCATGAAACCTGAATGCCATGGGTATAATTCCCTAACGGAATCAATGGTGTACACTGTACAGAAGTGCCATTCTAAGGGGGAAATAACAGTCTAACACTCCCTACTTTTTAATGATATCCAGCCAACATCAGTCTATGACGAATATAAACAACATATAGTGGTTTAAGAAGTCCTATGAACAAATCATCGCTATTTTACCAGTTTCTATCTTAATACATCAATATGGAATACTAATGAAAAATTATTGGAAAAACTGAATCACAACCTAACTGACAAACATACCTTCTCCTCCCAAGAGAATAGTGATGATGTATGTATAGAGTTTATTTTTTTTTAAATTAGAAAATGCAATGAGTGTACCGACAAATTCTAAACTTTTACATCATATTATATGTTTTGCAGTTGATTAATATTAATTAATGCCGCTTATGAACTATTTCACTTGAGAACACATAAAATCACCCGAAGACGCCATTCAGAAAACAAAAGATAACAGGAAGAAATGCTTATTAATGTTAACGTCAAATATTTACAAATAAACATGGATAGTTATAATCTTAAGTAAAACTGTTATCATCAATAATATGGTGGGTTTGGGCTATTATTCAATATGTAGATACCACATCAAATGATTTCAGAAGCTCTATGAGACAGTGATTGGATGGAATGTCTCCAGTTCCTTGTATGCTTTAGGAAGCTTCTGACAGACGTCGTAACATTATGTAAAACTGAAAATTTACTGATGATAAGTAAAAGATGAAATATCCTCTTCTGCTAATTAGTAAATTTTTTGAATTGATACCTTTTTGATTGTACATTATTGAATGTAGTGTAAAGTATCAAATTAATAATGGATGATGTCTCATTGTTTGTTGAGTAGGGTTACGACAGTGCTTTATATATCACTCTTCATCATTTCCCTATTCAGTAAGTAGGTGAGTGATGCCTATATAAACAAAATTTATGTAGATTTTATTTCAAGTGCCTACTGTAAACACGTTCAATGTAGTGTAGCTCGTTAACTAGGATGAAAAATATGAATATATTTAGAGTTACAGCCTGTTATCAAATCTTTAATGGAAATTGTACATTAATGTACAGAACACATCATCTAGAGTAAACGGAAAAGGATCAAAGATTCTGTATAAAAAACAACTAATGAACTTTGTATCACAAATTGACCTGTGTTAGGTAATAATTTGAAATTAGGATGCATTAACACAGATGCTCCATAATGGCATGAGACTCTTTAGAATTTTGCATCCATGACCGCATACAAGGACTCAACTCACAACCTCTAGGTTTCTGGGTAAACACTTAGATCTTATAACACTGAAACAGGCCTTACAGAAATATATTGAGTGATCTCATCCATCGCTACCGAACGCTAATCTACAGTAGCTTCTACCAAAACTGTATAAATGACCTCTTTAAGCTACTCACTAGTAAACTAATAATAAGTATGATTAAGTCTTGTGGAAGTTGTTATATCATCACTTAACTGAAGTTGGGAATATCAACAATAAAATGTCAGAAAGGTCAATTGCCTAACAGTCAGGCATTCACTGTGAAACTCAGAAATCCTAGGCTCAATTACGAGGTATGATAATAGATATTGATTATCAAACCAAAACACCTGTCTAATAGTGCTACTTCTCAGTTTTTAATGATTATCTAATCTTCATCATTTCATGATATCGAATTCAAATTCAACAATTACCACAACAGCCAATCATATTTAATGAATATTAAAAATTCGTTGAAGTTAATCATACCAATAGCAATTGAAAACAAAATTCAGTTATAATTAATTATAAACAAACTTATAAATCATTTATTTGTTCATATTGTGAAAAAAAAGTAAAGGATATCGTCATTCAGTACTACAATTACATTCGACTTCTACCACATAACCTGGTTTCTGAAAAAATCAACCAAGCCAATTAACATTGAATAGCTAGTGAAGTATTGCATTATGTTAAATATAGTAACATATCAATATCACCATGATTAAGAATTCTTTTTGATGTCTATTGTATATCAACTTAGTAAATGTATCAAATGCCTTTTTTTTTATTTTTTTGTTTATTAAAACATTCAATTTGTTTTATTAAGTTCGGTAATAATGAATAATTTACAATAAAATGTAAAGAATAACTAGGCAAACAAAAGAAAACATCAAGAATTATTGTTATAACAGATAACTAGGTGAAAGAGGTTAAATAGAGTTATTTTTGTAGTATTTGAGAGTTAAAGGAAGGGTGAGTGAGGTGGGGGGGGGAGGTAAATGAACACATCAATTTTAGTTAATTTATTCTACTTAGATAATAAGTAGTATAATAAAGTAAGAATATGTTAAGAAAGTAAAGTGTATAAAGTGAGTTTTATTCGATTTAGAACTTATCAGTTAGATTGACTAACATTCCAGTGTTCATATTCAAACCGGAACATGAATTCAGTTAATTAGCTTCAAACGTTATCATCTTCTCCACTGATCTGTTGACTGAAAACATTTACATTTATACAACATGTATGTTAATGAAATATGTAAAGAATGTCACCAGTAAAATTAAAGTTGTATGAAAGATAGAGTTGATCAATACAAGATGTGAGATTCCTCCATGACTTTCTTAGCTATTCTTCTAAGCCATGTTTGTAGATGAAAATTAACTGGTTGGATATGGAGTTTGAGATGTTGAGTAATGTATCTCAGATGGATTAATTTTTATTTTATTTTCACTTCTATTATGTTAAATAATTTCCTGTTTTTAGTCTGGTAAATTTTTCCACTTTTACATACATTTCAACTCTTCATACTTATATATATGGCAATTTAGACTGATGTAGATGCAAGACTTCATGTAAGTTATCAACGACTGACTCTAATAAAAATCTACTTTGGAAGCAGTTGAAACTTTTGGAGAGCGATTCTCATAGTTTGTTTTTATCAGAAGTTAATATCGATGGTGTTGTCTAGTTGATGATGAAACCTCCAAACTAAAAGCGTCCAGTTTAGAAAATGAAATTAAACAGAAGAAAAGTACTAAAAGTACCACTAATGATATATTGTGACCTGTAGAGTTTGGATATGTCTAGAGTGAGAGAGTTTTCCCCAATAGCATGTACTGATCGTTTAGTTATACTGAAAACTGACTAACATCGAACATCGACCAAGTGGTACTTACTGCTAATCGTTTGCCGCAAACCCCTTAGACCCTAGGTTTAATTCTTATGAGGTGTCGAGAGTGAGTACTTTAATGAAGTCCCATACTATGACAAATCACTTATTGTTACGTGTTCACTAGTTTCCACTGATTCCCAAGAGACACCAATGTGTGACAAACACATACAACTAAATAAATGAACTATGATTGACGTTTACCTAATGAATAGTTCTATGAAACTCATTATTGTACACAAGTTATTCATTCAAATTAGTCTGATTGAAATAAACATAAAACAGTCTTACATATTCCTTACTTGTAAGTTGATTGAATATTCTCAATGGAATGATTTTATTCTACTATTTTTGTTATTACTTCTTTCACTTCATAAATATATATTGGCAATCATGTATAAAGTCTACAATTGTACTTACTATAAGCTATCTAAAACTAACACCTACCTTCTTATACAATCCTATTAACCATTCATTTTATTACTATATCAATAACAATCTTGTTGTTGTCATTATTGATAAAACATCTTTACATGTGTGAAACAGATGGTTACAAATTGTGTTGTGATATGTTCAAGTACTGAAGTGTGCATGAAAATTGTTTTCTTTTCACTCTATTTGTTTATTTGTAATAGCGATGTATGTTTATGTATAGGTTGTGTGTGTGTGTGTATTATCACAACTACTTAACCAGATGGCTGATTATCTGCATAAAATTGAAATATCAATAAGTATTTATTAAATGAAAGAAAAAAGAAAAACAAAGAAAAGAAAGACATTCATTTTTTTGCACAAAAATTACGTAATCGAATATATGATATTCAATGTTCAATAAATTTATCGTATTCAGGCGGTTAAATGAATTTCTCAGTTATTTAGTCACTCACAATTTGTTATGTTTTGATATGTTCAGCTCCATTTGCCAGTTGTTATATTTAAAATATATTCGGACCAATTATTTGTATGGTAAATATAGTGTGTGACCTTGACAACTACTAATCAGTGCCTGTACGTATCTACGCCGTCACCAAGCCGGAATAAAAAGTTCAAGATAAGCGAGCCAACCAGACAGAAATCAGAGTCAGGATCGTACTGTATTTCAAACTTTTCTTTATATATACAAAATCACACGAATCAACACACCGATAGGGAACAGGAACAATAATGATTAAGGACTGGAGTGTACAGGTACATGACTAATTGATCATAGCTCCTGAATAGAAAGTGATATGACAACAGTTCATGAGTCTTATGGGAGGTTACAACGACGAGAACATGACAATAATAAAAATAATATGATCGATTTATATATACTCGAAATAAATGAAATAGTTTTCTGATAAATAGTTCAGAAAGTTAGTTACTCTTCTTGAATCTCCCGATATAACACCACTGTATTGTCGAGCCTAAATTTTATGAGATAGTTCACACCAAATGACTGAAGTTAACATTAATTGACTTCTTTAAATATCTTTAATGTAGAACAATTCTACATTCTGGATATAAAAGAATGTAAGTCTAAGAAAAGCTGGAATATAAACTGACATCTTTAATGAAAACTACGATTCAACATTCTGTATGTATTCTTTAAATGAATGGAAAAAGGTAAACATTATTGTTGAGCACGATATTCTTATTGAACATTGAAGATGTTGAGGTTAACCTCAGTTGTTTGAATGAATTATTCATTAATTTTATCAAAAGGAACTTGTGAGTATCAAAAAATTGTAGATAAATGATCATTTTACACTTTAGGCCTAAATAGGTATTATGCTTAAGAAACTTTGAGGTGACTGACAAGTATGTCGTCATTAAAATCATTAAATTCAAATGTAGGTCAGTAGCTATTTCATGAAGTGATATATATATTTCACATTATTCCAATATTCCAGGTATAATTACTATTCAGTTGTTATTAGTTATTATCATTCCTTGAAGAGATCACAGATTATATCATAACAATGAATTGTTTTATGATGTATATCTGACGCTATTCACTAAGTTCTTGTTGACGTTGGGTAATGTTTACTCTATTTTGGAAAATTACAAAATGTGAATTCTAAAATCCTAAGATTTTATGATCAATTCATCTAGTTGATAGTGCGGTTTCGCTGTTTACAAACTTGAAAAAATGATGTAATATTTCTTTACAAGTCCACACTTATCACTGGGTCACTATTTGATGGTTTCAAACGTGATATATACAAATGAATTCGCAATTATGAAATAACATTTGATGAACACTTAAAATCGATGTGCTTTTGTGATGATTGGTATTAAACTTAGTTGTCAGCGTTCATCATAGATTGATGTTGGTTAGGCACCACTAAAAATTAGGAGGAACCGGGAAGCTATGTAGTCCTAGTATGGGACTATTTAGCAGTGTGTACCCTCCATCACGTCTAGAAGAGGGGGTCTAACTCAGAACCTTCACGTTACCATCTACACTACTAGTCTAACCAGAGTTCTATATTATAATTCTCATTATCACTAATTTTTTATATAGCTCGACAATCACTCATTGTCACCAGTAATAAGTGTCTAACTTTCAACAATTCTGAACTTCACCAGTCTCAAGCAAAGCACCGAAATTCAGTTATAATAATTAGCACACTAGTAACCATCTTCAGAATGTTCCAGGAAGTTTGTAGTGAGATTTAAGTTCGTGATAATAACAGTGGCAATGTTTACTTTACATTTTTCACAGTATTGTGATCATTAACCAATGATTTCAATTTAGTTTTCTTTCATATCTCATTAACTAATTATCATCAATCCTTATTACGTGACATAATTCACAGTAAACATTTAGCAGGATATTCTTCATTAAGTCTTTATATGCATTTATGTTTAAACTCTTCTATATTTTCATGGATTCAAATAACAAATCACCTCTTTAATATTTGGTTGTATGTAGCTAGTAAGAAAACACGAAATACTACGAATTCATGGTAACTTGAGAGGTTGTATTATGCTTACTTTAGGTTATTATTAGTATGGGTTTTAATATATATAAGGTATATTTTCATGTTGAATGGATTGCTTGCATATAGCTGAATTTTCCATAGGTTTGAAGATCAAATAAACTACAGCTAACAGTAGAAAGTATAACTTGATTTTTTTTTCTTTTGGGATTCCTCAATTACAGGGACTTAGATCCCAGTATGAATTTATTCGTTATTATTTTAAATATATAACACATAGTAGAATAAAGTAACATTCTGGATCCCACAATTTATCTTTTCACTAATTTGAATACATTTTATTTTGCCATGAGTTAGCATCAATTATAAAAACATCTGAAACTAAAAACTGATAGACTGATTGCGTAATCATTAGTTACTTTCTTCGAATAGGGATACGATAACGTTGTTACATTTAGTACCACTTGATTTTGAATTGTAGACATTAATAAATAACTGTGCTACTATTAACGTGACCTACTTTAAATGTCATTGGTTCTTATTGTAACGTTATCCTGAAGCTAATCATTAAAACGTTCAGGATCATTATAAAGATGACAAATTGAAGCAAACCATTCAAATTATTAAAAAAGTATAAGGTTCTATTTATTCTTTACAAATTAAGTTCTATCAAGTTATTTTATTTCTCATAATAGGCACTACTTGTTAAATTCAGGTAAAAGAAAAAGAAAAAGATTTAAATATAAACTAAACAGTAGTACATTTTGAATAAACTAAACATTCTAGTACTTACTAAATTATGAATAAATTAGATTTGTTTAGACTATAATTACACTGTATAGTTACATAATGATATGAACGGGTAATGGTCTGCACATTATATAATTGCATATTATTTCAGTTCAGTAACGACGTGACAATTAGTAGGAGGCTGAATGGGGAGTGGTTTGTCTATGATTCTTTGATAAAGAAATAAAATAAACGTTCAAATATTGTATACAATACACTAGTAATAATGGTTACTGAGTATTTTAACAGTTCTTGGAACATCAGTGTTACTGCATCACTTTTTGTTTTTATCATGAAACATACTTTATATGAAGCTTAACACACCACACTCGATGATTGTCAAACCTGGTTATATATAAATATATAAATATATATATAAGTTTGTTAAAAGTTCATATGTTCCAACGAAGAGTTCTGTTTTCGGCGTATTTCCTTTTCAAAGTGGTGCACTCTGGTATATATACACATCTCATTATGATAATTATTAGTATTCATTAATGATATAAAGTGACCGTAGCATCAATCTAAAGAAGGTTATTTCTAAAAATTAGAGAATGTTGTGTTCATCAAAATGCCATCGAAGTTAGATTCAGACTATTATTAAATGTAAAATAGAGTTGAGCAATGTGGTAAGACTTTTTTTCTTAAAGCTGAATTGAAATGTTTACAGAAATAAAAATAGGTTGATTCAAATTAACACGCTTCTATATGCGTAGACTAGTTTATTTACTTCAGTGTAGATTGTTATACGGATCGTACGATGAAGGTTCTGTCCGAAAGAGCTTAAGAACACTATCTATCAAGGTTGAGCGGTGATGGTAGTTGATCAATATAAAGCTCTATTACTGAACGTCTTGTTAGGCAATGACCACTCAGTCAAAACATACTCTTTTTAAAGTTGTCTATATAATCAATTAAAGCCAACCAGAAACAGTCTTCCGTTCGCCTTTAATTCATACAGACTTGGCTATAAACGCAGTGAAGCCAGAATTATGCTTTCAAAAAACTTATTCAGCTTCTACTTTTACATCGGTCTTAAAATCAAAACACTCTCTTCTCGAATGATCACTATTGAGAACCAGGGAGCACTGGATAGCTGTTTTGCTGTAGTACAAGAATCCTCGGTAGTGTGCACCCCAGATTTCTTCCAGGGAAGCATGCGAATGCCTAAAGCTCTGCACCACTGGGGTGGCATCTAATGGTAGTTTTATCACTTCCATCAGTTTGTAATATAGCATGAATATCATCCATCGCCTTAAGTGATAACTGTCACACTCCTGACAAATATGAAATTCACTAATCACAACTTTTCACTAGAGCTTCAGTTGCAATAATCAACTCATTTGTGACCAACCTCAGATGTTCCTGAGACTCTAGTAAAATGTCGTGGTTAATGAAGTTGAGTCTTGTCTGGAGTGTGACAGTTATCATTGATGACAATGAGTGATTGTTGTGGTACATCATGTTATTTAAGTTTTAGGAAAAAATATCATCTTGATATATTGCTCAACTTTTTACTACTGATAGTCACTATTAAACTTCTATGGTATTTTGATAAATATTAATCTACATTTACAGATTTCTAATATGTATAACGTCTCTTTTGTAGTTGCTATGTTCACTTAATTAATATCTCCATCAAATACTATTGAATATTCTAATTATGATTATGAAAAAAAATGTATATTTTCAAGATTGTACAGCCTTGAAATTAACTTCACCTTGATGTAAACGTTTCGCTGATGAAGTGCTGTACACATGAAGTATTGATGGCTTGCTATGTATTTTATTCTCAGGGGTTTATTATTAACACTCATCCATTTTAAGTGAGAAACCATAAAGTTGAAAAGTTTGATTAAGTTATCATAAGAGCCACTGAAATCTATGATTTAAACTGAGTTATAAGCATTTAGTTAATTTAATGATAATTAAAAGTAAAGCTCTTAACTGTTTTACATGCAAATTGTCCAATCATTGTTTATCTAAAGTATGTTTGTTAACACTGAAGATGAGTCAAATTGAATAATAACTGGGTGTTGTGTAGATCACTAAATTTGACACCACTGGATGAAACAGAATAAGTAACTACTGGAAACCAGGAAATGTTTTTCAAATTGTTCAGTATTTCGACGCACATATTTCATTGAGGATAGAACTCGTGAAATTCAAGCCTCGTGAGAACGTTGATCACTAGTAGTATATCTCAAAGCAAACAACTTGGATGAATCTAAAGTTTCACACTGTTAATCGACATTAATTAAACAGCCATTTTTCTTTCTAATGTAGAGGCTTTCAGTGATACTCATCCTCAATTATAACTGTGACTGTATTCACGATTCTTAAGCAATGTAGTGTACACTCAACAACGAGTCAACGTCTTTTATCTTACTTATATAATATCTGTCAGTTAATGATTTATTTCATTTATGCGTTAAAGCCTATTTTTGGGCACTTACCCCCCAATCCAACATAGTTGAACTCTGTTAGTCACATCTCACTAGCACTTTATAAATAGACTCACTAAGTTAGTAATTAACAGGTATATAACAGTTGTTATTATCAAAAAATTGTAGAATTTTAGGTTTCATACATCAGTCTGTCCTCAGTTCATGGTTTACAATATTTGTCTAATTAATTGAAGACTGTGATAACAAACAAGAACTTCAAATTTAACATTCTCTATAATACCAAATAATAACTTGATTGAATAGTTTGACATTATCAAGTAGATATTCCTACTTCATAATGATTAATTCCCTATTTATCTTATTGTTAATGCTGACAATTTGTATCTGGATACAATGAAGTGTCAGTAGAAACGATTCCTAAATTTTTATCAGTCACATTCATCATTTGTATAGTAATAAAGAAAACAATCAGTTACGATGAATAATATACTCAACATGGTATTGATTCTTTGTTTATTCTACTAACAACTGTCTTCTTATACCAGGAGACTAGGAAATAATAAGATAACAGTCCTACTAGTATTATTACTATTAAATGATGGGAACAATTACTACAATCTAATATCTATACACTGTCAGTTATAATTTAATTTACTAATGCTACCATCAATTCTATAACAAACAATTAAGAAGAAATTGATAATTGCATTATCATGAGTAGTGTATCATTCTACACGGCTGACATACTAATTAGTTTTTATTAAATTAAAAGAGACTAATTACTTTAATGCTGAGAGTATTGTAAAATAAATTACTTTGAAATTCGTTAGAATTTAATTTGGTATCATGAAACGACCTTGGTTCAGATAACCAACAATATGTAGGAAATGTTGCGGCTAGACAGCTGCTACATCTTTGTACGAGACTTCCGAGAAGTTCATATTGACAACCCTACCACAGAACTGAGCCTAAAAACAGGATATTTAACTATCTAACTGAAAATTATAATCGCTTTATCAATTCTCTAATCAAAGTGTTCAACGCAGTCACAGAGAAGCAACGACTAAATAACCACATCCTTCAGGGTCAATGAGTTATTCACCTAAATGAGGACAAATCTTGCAAACGGTATTTTGTTCAAACTAACCAGAGACTATAAGCTACTCTGCAAACACAAAAAATTTGTAATGCTTAGTCTCAGAGGATTCACACACCTATTTCATATAACGTGTTTGCAACGCAATAATCAAATATACAGACAGCATAAATGAACCCCAATGGAATAATATATCTAGACTCATCACCGATGCACTAATGAAGTGATTCAAAGATACAGTTATACAAGAATTTAAACCAAAATTGCAGGTATCCTGTACTGATGACACATTTGTTGTTCTCTGAAGGGTTGAACATGAAAACAGTCAATCATCAATCAACATCAGATAGGTTAGGCTTGTATCTTCCCGTTGATTAGTCATGGACTGAAACTTGTCAGCATCTATTGCACAATCGTAACTGCCTTAACTCAGTGGCCTGGTGGTCAGAGCGGTGGCGTTTGACACGAAGCGACCTAGGTTCGAATCCCATTGTAAACGTCAACATTGGTATGAAGGTATATCCAGCCAACGAGTCCCAAACAGGACAAAACGCGCGTGCTGGGTTCCGCTTTTCAGTCATAATTCAACTTAAACGTTAATCAACAGCATTTTGAGTAATATTAAACAAACGGGTGAAATTAAAATCAGGATATTAGGTCCTATTTCAGACACACCAATGAGAATAACGAATACAGAAACATTGGAAACAAAAGTACACAGGAAACGAAGGTTTAAAGATTGAATCTTGAATAACGGAAACATCAACCGGACTGCAAGCAGAATGGCTTACATACAAACACTAATGCAGAGGCTCAAATCTCATTGAAGTACCTTTCAACTAGTGCAAGGTTGAAAAGTGCCATACATGAAGAAGCTGAAGAAATGCTGTTACCCGTCTAACTACAATAGGTGGTCAAGAGAACTAAGTGCTATAAAAACATCCATCGTAGAAATCAAAAAGCGAATTGTCCTATTGTGCATGAAAAACATTTCGTAAACCATTTGAGACTCTTTAGAATTAACATTACTAACAGGGTAATGCAATAAACAATATCATCTTCAGGAAATACCAGAGTATGCAGACTAAAAACCAGCTTTTACTTTACATGCATGAAACCAAGGTAGCAATCAAAGTATATAATATACTATCACTTATATGAATACATCAAGATAACTACAGCTACCAATTTAATTAGGGCGAACTCTAAGCTCTGGATTCGAGAAACTTTATGAATGTAGAAGAATTTCATTATCAACAGGCATTCACCAAACATATCGACTTGGACTTAATATATCAACCTATATAGAAGAGGTTAACCAACCGCACAATCAGAACTTAAATGAAACAAAACCAACAGGAATAACTGTACACAAGGTTATCAGAACATACTTAGTATTTATTGTACAGTTATAATTTCTACTTACATTTTATGAAAGTACTTCACACTTTGTTTCAAATGACAATGAATGTTAACACCTACCTGCCCTCCACTTCCAGTCAAATCAACCTTAGTAGACAATCTAATATTATCAGAATAACTGTTTCAGCTATATTTTCAATTTTGGAACCTATACATTTATTTGAACAAAGAAAAATAAATTTTAACAATTTTAAATTCATTTTAACAATTAAAGGATATGACAAGAGTTTTAGATTTATTTCACGCAAATATGATGTTATTCAATATCTACTTAAATATCTACTTAAGTAGTATTAACATAATCAAAATTACGATTTTAAACAATTTATATTAATTAAAAAACAATTGTTCTTGTGTTTCATTTACACCACGCTATTTCTTTCTGTCTCATTCACTTTCTCTGTCTTTCTCTATATGATTAGATTGTAGAATAATCGACGATTAAATATTTATAGTATCTATGAAGTAAATGTCAAGTGAGAAATTTTGAAGTGAAAAACACTTATTTTTCTATAAGTTGTTTCCTGTTAGATTGTTAATTATTAGGAAATGAAGCATTTCTATGTGCTTATAAAAAACGATATGAATCAATATGCATCAATTGGAGATTAGGTATATACTCTAGCGTTTAGAGGAATAAAGAAAATCTCTCGATTTATTGACAGCATGGACTGTTCTTAGACAGTTGTAGTAAACTTGAGAATGCAAGTGTTTTGGATTAGCAGAGTATTCTTTAACACAGAGTATTTCAGATCCTATAAGAAAACAAAATAGCGATCTTCGGGTTTCATATTACCTTCAACACACACAGGTGTAGATTTCTAGCTTCAGTTAATATACTATCATTGATGAGTAACTGTATCATTTTCGACTGTTCATGACTACTTACTAGAGTTATTTTGTAAAGTAAGTCACTTGTAAGAGCATATTAACTATTGTTGTAAGGCGTTGCTTTGATTACTGAATTTAAAACTTCACGTATACTGAATAACAGAAAATGACAAATTGTTCTGTCGTCATTTTCCAATTTAGATCATTTTATGTACTGACCACCAAAATAACAAATGTTCGTTCACAAATTTAGGTGTGAACTAATGCACAGTTCCCTACTAGGGTTTTTAATGGTGTTAAAATGATAGGTTGTAAATCATTGTGAAAGCAACGTGCATACATTATAGAGAATTGACTAAAGTGTAAATTATGGTTAACTGATTTCTAGTTTAAGGAGTTTGGTACTATTCAGATAGTCTTACCTGTGATTTTTGAGGAAATTTGTGTTCCCCTACAAATTAGCTCAGCAGGTAACGACCTGCAGACTGTGTAGTTGGTTGACCCTGGCATCAAGTCCACAGAAAAGTATAAATATTTTTAAGATCGCAGAGACACTTTGATAACGAATGCCAAACAGCTAAAAACCTAAGTCCAGGGTTTCATAATGATTATTTACAAAGCGCTTTTCATTAAGAAAATGAGAAAAATGCATTCTACTTAGTTATTTTCAATAAACAATATAAAGTATTTCTAAGTAGTAGTAATAATAATTCATTAAGTAAATTGACGTTCTCAATAGACTTCATCAAGTGTATGAATAAGGAACCAATTTAAAAATTATGACAATGCTAAGATAGAAAGCTTGATTAATTGTAACAATGAATTAATCACTTAATGTTAAATTTCTAGTTTAATTATTCACTTAGTGTACTTGATTTTTTTAAAATTATTTGTATAATACTTTAAGTTGATAGAAGTAAGTAGTATAGATTGATGTAAGTTATTGTGATTTCCGTTGATTAATTCACATGTTTTCAATCTTTAAATATTATTAAAGTGTACAAATACATTAAATGACTACTTATAATAGATAATAAAGTAGTTCAAGAAAAAAGAAACTGCATATATTTCTTTTCTTTCATTTCTTAACAAAACAATTATTCATAACATTTAAGAAGTTAAATAGGCAGAAACATCATAAATTATTTTATATATATAAGAAGTACTAAGTTTAACATGATATACTACTTTCAGAAAGATTTTATAAGTAATTAAGAGAACTAACATATTTTGAAATATGAAATAGGTTGAACTAACTTTCTTTTTATTACTCATATTTACAGAGTAAACAATTATGTGAATAGTCATATGTGTTTCATGAGCGTTGGAACCAGCTTTACTGTATATCTTCTCACTATAAATAAGTTAGAATGGAAATAAATTGATTGAATTTAACTGGTAGCTATTAGAGTTATTTATTGTCATTCTAAAAGTAAATGGAAGTTACAGCGGAAATACTTAATCCTATGACTTACATAGAGATGTTAAACAACTAAAAGACTTTGTGTGTATTATGTTGAATATAGATTACGCTGTCTTTGATCAATCACTTAAAGTACTATAATTAATGAAAATGAATAGAATGTAACTACAAAATGCTGGATAATACAATAAAAAATAACACAAACCCTATAATGATTATACATCAGAGAACAGAACAACTCTTTTACATAATTGTCCGCATTGTTAATCAATATTACTTATCCACAAATATAGTATTTACAATAAAGATAGTTGTAGATGAGTTTGTACGGTTTTGCTTCACAGAGTGAATTTAGTAATTAATTAAAAACGTAACCATGACGAACTGAATAGCCTTTTCATCCTAGTATGAAACATCTCTTTTCTACTATTGGTAATCGGTAATTCCAGGTTCTTGAGTTGTTGCAAGTTGATTAAAATTTCTGACTGTAGTCACTTTGCAATATTTTAGTATCCTCATTCTTTTCCATCTATTTTACACACAAAACGTCTTAACTCCACTCACTTAAACTTTGCAATTATTAGTGTTTTTCACTAATAAATAACAAGTAATTATTAGTAAGGTGATTGTGGGAATCGTAGTCAGTACATAAGAGTCACACGTTATCATGAATTGATTAAAGTTTTAAATCTAAATCTTGTTATGCTAACACAGTGATTTAAAAGTTACAGATTCGTTGCCTCCTGCGGTTGTAGAAACGCATTACTAAGATGTTCCGTACTACGGTTGAATATATTTGAATGTAATTTTAGTTTACAATACATTTTCCACATGAGGTAATCTTACTGGGGTAATTGTCATCTATCCATGAAGTACATTTTTCTCTTATTTTTTAACGAATGTCAGACACTCGAGTAGCTGTTCATGCTAAATCTTCTGAATACTTCACTATCATTCAATAATTTCCAACTTAAATAATATTGATTTATTCAAGTTGGAAAACGTTGAAAAAGGTTTTTTAGGTGGATAATTTAAACCACAGATAATTGAGTCAGGATTCAGTGGCTTAAATTATTAATTCCATCGTAAGGTGATGAATGGATATTATTGTTGAATAATACTAAAGTGGAACAGATATCCCGTTTTTCCAAGTTTTCAATGATTATCTAGTCAATACCAACATATGGACACTCATTGTTCGAATAGGTACCAACTTCAAATAGACAGTAAGCTGTATTTAAGTAGTATTCATACCAATTTAACTGAGTTGTAATATAAACCTTTTCTGCAATTTTTTATTTAAAATACCTATCTGTAGGTCATAGCCAAAGACAGTGCGCCAGAACCTTACACATTAACAGGTACAGCTATTGTTGAAATAATACTTTCTGATGAGAATGATGAAACTCCACAAATTAATGTAATGCTTTTACAACCGAATTCTGTCCATGATACTATCCCGCTAATTCAACACTCATTTTTGTCAAATAAAATGAAACCAAATCCAGATGGTGCCAAGCTGTTACGTGAATTTACAACGACAATAAATGAGAATCCTCAAGCCTGAAACAGTGATTGCATATGTTCAAGTAATATAATATTTCTTATTAATGAATATATAATAGAATTTTGCTTATGACTTGATATTGCTTTCATATTACATTTGATGAATATGTAGTTTTGAATACATAAGGTTGAGTTAATACACGTAACCTTATCAACTTGATTAACCTGGTCTCCCTGAGCTGAAGATATTCACTGTCCCTAAATGTCTCCGAAAAATTTTTGACATCTAATGTAAACATCTTGTTAGCAATGCTGATGTTTGGCACTATGTGTTCGAGCGCAGTGATGAGAACTCGACTGGTGTCATCATCTTGAAACAGTAGCTTCATTGATCTGGTCATGGTTTACGAATGTTAGTTCCCCCCACTCAAAGCTCTCATGTTGTATATTGTTTTCTGAAGCTGGGACAATTTGGAAAAAGTGGGGAGGTAGACAGTTTATGACAGTTATGTCTTCGAATAAATGAAAGATAAGATGGAACCTATCAGTCCATTCCAACCTTCTGGTTGGGATCCTAGATATGGTATTAATGTGTCTTAAGATCTTGTCAGATATGATGCAGAATAAATGCCAGTGGAGATCCTGAGGCAGATTTTTGTTTAAGCCTTTATAATAATAAGGTATTTACATATAAGACGATTTATGTAGTCACATTTAAACCGCTGAGTATAACATGGTGACCCACAATCAATCAATGAATGCCTGTTACTCCATGTGGAACATAGGCCGCCGATCAGCATTCTCTAACCAACTCTGTCCTGAACTTTTATTTCAAGCTCTTTAATGTTGACTGATAGTTAGTTTGAGTTCTAGATGCCCTTCAATTGAAAAATGATGCTCTTGCCTTTCTAGTCCGCCTCTTCACATCTACCACAGATGAGACCCTCCTTGTCTATTGATGATGCTGCTCATGTATGTAAAGGTTTCTACATCTTTCAGAATTCCTCCGTCAAGTGAAATTGGAATAGTGTTAGTTGTTTTGTATCAAACGATCTTGCTTTTAGCCTTGTGTGTGCTGAAACCTACTACTTTCGAGGCTGCTGCTACCTTGTCCGTCTTCGTCTGCATTTATTACTGTGTGTGGGATAAAAAAGCTAGATCATCTGCAAGGTCTAAGTCATCTCTTCGCATCGGTGTTGTCCACTGTATTTTGAGATTGCCTTGAGATGTTGCAATCTTCCTGATCCAGTCAACCACCAGCAGGAAGAGGTTTACTGAATTTCCCAGCTAGTTTCTTAATTTATCGTATAGGTGCTTCATGTTCCCTTCTCTCGCAGCTTTTTCTACTGTCATTGTTAGGTGCTCAACATATTTCCGTTTATCCAACCTGATGCTCCTCTTCATTTGCTTGTTGACTTCTGTGTATTCAGCTTGTGCCTTGGCTTTCTCTGTCCTTGTCCGTCTGTAATTAACTGCTAACTTTTCGCTTCTTCTTTCTTAGATTTTGTCCAGAGTACCAACAGAAATCCATTATTATGGTGTTGTTTCTTGCGATCCCAAACCTCCTGACATATTGACATTATTGTTTCTTTAATCTCATTTCAGTTGTCCATATATTAGTTCCAGCTTTTTTCAAAAATATTTTAAAATGCTTGGGACTTATTGTTGAGAATTATTTTTAATTTGTTGAGTTTGTTAGTATCCTGGAGAATGGCTTTGTTAAACTTTTGTAATACTGCTGCTACAGTTGTCCAGTGCTTCTTCAGCTTCACTTTCATTTTAGCCACCCCCATATGGTGATCTAAAGCTTTGTCAGCTCCTCTTCTTGCTCTTACGTTTTCTTTGGTCCTTTTGAACTTCTTATTGATGCAGATGTGGTCGATTTGGTTCTGAATCATGTAATCCGCTGAAACCCATATAGTTTTGTGTATACGTTTGTGGAAAAATACGGTGCCACCTATAATCATTTTGTTAAAGGCACATAAATTCGCAAACTTCTCACTGTTTTTGTTCCTTTCTCCCTGTCCATATCCTCCCATAGTGTTTTCATATTAGGTGTTGTCTATTGCAACCTTGGAGTTGAGGTCTTCCATTAGAATGGTCAGGTCCATGACTGAGCATCCATCAATAGTTGATTGTAGCCTTGCATAAACATACCTTTGTCTTCTTCGTGGCGGTCGTTAGTTGGTATATAGCACTGAATGTCCCTCCCTTCTGTCTTGAAGGATGCTTTGATGATCATAGGTCTATGAGGTTTCCATCTTATAAGAGCCATCCATGCCTTTTTGGATAGCGTTAGTGCTACATTTTGTGTGTGTGAGGCGACTTTTTCGAGGCTGGAGTATATAAGCACTTCCTCTGAAGATAACATTTGCTGTCCAGCTTGTAACCAACGGATTTCGCTAATTTTCAAATATCTTCAGGTTTTATCTTTTCATTTCTTCAGCTATTTGCATGCTTTTCTCTATCTTTCATATTGTGCGGACATTGCGTGTACCTATATTAATTGTTTGTGTGGTTGTCAGTAAAGACATAGGCCTCGTGGCTTCCAAAAGAAACTCGGCTTTTACCATAAGGTGTCACAACTCTTCGAAATGAAGACCTTCCAACTTCGAGTGCAAAGTTAGAATGGTTATAAAGGTTTTTACTGGTTAGCGTTTCTTAGAAAGGTTGTTGTTTTATGGGATGAAGTTGCTAAGCCTTTGTCCCAAATTTGTTCCTTCAACTGGCAGCAACTCTAGAGGGGCTCTAGGTGGAGTTGGTGACTTACAAAACTTCACTTATAAGAACACTTATTTATAAAGATAGTTCATTAACACATAATGTAGTTATTTTAGAGTTGTAGTATATCCTGCATATTTTGTTTAGGAAAACTAGTAAACTACTCAAAACCGTGTTTTAAATAATGCGTTTTATTGTCATGTCAACGTATCTTTATAGTTGACTTCAAAGATACCTTTATTTTTGGCACTTGGACCAAACGAGTATTTCTGAACCTAGACTAGATGTACTAGGCATAGGTGATAAATCAGCTGATTAGTTTATATACTTACGTTGACTAACACCTAAAACATATTCTCAATTACTTGAAAAATATTTCTTGGAATTTGAAGATTGAAAGGAAGCTATTGGCGACCAAATCAAAAGTGATATTAGTCTGTGAATTTACTGATCACTTGTTGAAATCATGCTGAATCTCGGAGACGTTGAGTGATGTGGATTGAGAACTGACTACAGCAGTAAAAATCAATTTATTTTATATCTTCCTCTAGATTTTGAATCCCTCTCTGAATTCTTTCCACTTACTCTATTTTATCATGTTAATGAATTACTTGGACTCTTTTGTAATTCATGCTAGTAAATTTCATATAATTATGTTGATGTAGGCGTAGCAGCCTGAGCAAACATTACATTTGTGCAAACTGAAATATTAATTCTGAATCACTTACTTTTGAATTAGATTAATGATCTATCGTAAAGATAGATAATCAGACTGAACGCTTTCACAACCTCACATATGGAATTAGTTATTATTTAGAGAGTATCAAGTTGTATTGTCTTATAATAGGTTTTAAGAGTGATAGATCGTACTTAGCTACAAGATGAATAGTAGTTCAGTCAGACTTGATTACTGACAACACTGAAAACTTTAATGGAAATAATAGATACTTTAAATGTCATATAAATTTGTATTCTTCAAAAGGATTGATTATACGCTTTGATATATCGTAATCTATTACAAATAAATGCACACTTAGTACTTATTAGATTTTATATAAATGGAGAGTATTGTCTTCATGTAAAGTATTTCTTTCATTTTTAATGCTTAGGTATATGATCCTGATCATCATGGACAAGATCATATTCATTGTCGTCTAGGACCAACAGATAACTTCACCCTACAATATGATCCAATCTTCATCTTCATCATCGGCATCATCATTATTATCATCTTCTTCAACAATAAGTAATTCATTATTATATTTTACAAAACATAATCCCCTATATGAAAATTCATTACAACAACGATCATTAACAAACACTATACAGAACAAACAAGATTATCGATTAATAACAGGTACAAGATTAACAGACTTATCTTCTTCTTATTCACGTTTAGATCGTGAAATAACTCCAACACAAACAATTACTTTAACATGTACAGATAGTGTCGGCAATTCAGCCTTATGTATTAATCAATGTACATTTATCTGATTTGAATGATAATTCACCAGAATTTGTAAATAATGGTCATTTTGTTTTTCAAATACCTGAAAATCAAGAATTACCCGATAATAAACCAATTTGGTTAGGACGTACAATAGCAGTAGGATAATGATCAAGGTGTAAATGCATTAATTACATACCGTTTAGAAAATTCTGATCATATATTAAATGAATATGGAAACACTGATAGTGACACTATAACACATAGTGTTAATAATATTATTGATATGTTTGAACTAAATCCACAAACAGGTGATTTATATGTTAAAGTTGTATTCGATCGTGAAACAGCACCAAATGATGGTATGTATCGACTGAAAGTGTTATGTGTTGATAATGGTGAACCATCATTAACAGGAACAGCTCAAGTTGAAATTTTCATTTTAGATGAAAATGATTGGCCACCACAATTTACACGTGAAGTGTACACATTCAGTGTACCAGAGAATATAAGAATTCATGAAATTGTTGGTGAAGTTGAAGCTATAGATCGTGATGCTGATAGTAAAGGCAAAATAACATATCAATTAGTTTCACATTCTTATCAACCGGTGAATGAGTTATCTGACTGGATGTCATTATCATCAAATCAGCATAATTCACGTAGATTACATTTACGTACACCTGACAGTGAATTTAATGTAAATGAAAAAATATCATCATTAGAAGTAGAAAACACTGAATTGAACAATACATTCGATAGTAAATCAATTAAGCATAAACAGTCCAACAAAACAAGTAAACAGCTCTTTTGAAATGCGTAATTCAAATATTCAACAGGAGAAAGTGGAAAAAACAACTTTATCAAATTCAACAAATGAATTATCAAGAAATAGAATGAAATCATTGAAATACATAAACTATTCACATTCAGAAAAGCCACCAACCTTGTTAAACTATTTTGCAGTTGATCGTTTAACTGGTAAAATACGACTTATACGAGCATTAGATCGTGAATCTGTTGCATTTTTCACAATAGAAATAGTTGCTGTTGATTCTGCACCAATTTCACCTATTACATCATTACGTCAAATTAACAGTATGATGTCAATGTCTAATATCAACAATGTTAATGTCAATTTAACGTCAAAAAATGCATATTATACACCAGTGCATAAATCATTATCATCCACTGCTACAGTTGTTATTGCTGTTACTGATATTAATGATAATTCACCAATTTTTCGTCGACCTAATACATCAACTGCTATTCAGCTTAGTTTACATGAAACATTAGGTAGACAACTGCTTACAATGGAAGCAACTGATGCAGATGAAGGTGAAAATGCTAGAATTACATATCAAATAAAATCAGAAGTCCCACGACCACCAGGTGGTTCAGGAACTGGACATTTTGCTATTGATGAATCCAGTGGAATGCTATTTATAGCCAGGTATGACATTTACTTTAAGGCATTATTCAATAGATTTTATGTTTTAACATATAAAATTTAGGCTGTAACTAACTTGTAATAGATACATCCAGCCGAATTGATAAAAGTTATAATATATCAAGCTTTTTTTATTCTGAAAAGCAATAGAAACCAAATTCAGAGATGTGTTCTGCTGGGGAATTTCCGATTAGGACAAAGCCGTCGTCCGGTATTTTCTGACTTTCATTAGAACTCAAACGCAATCAGTCTGAGATAAATACTTATGAGAATAAGTGAATTATTGTTATTTTCGATAGCAACAACATAAATGTGAAAAAGATGTCACAGAAGTGCAAATTTAAGCAATTGCTGCAGAATACACTTATGCATTATATTCCTCAGATCATGATTAATTTAATGGAATTCTGTGATTGTAATTTTCACATGTTGATATTCACAACTGCAACTGATTATTTTCTGTTGGTTTATGTTCAATCGTAGTGAATTGAATAATACTGACAGACTGCGATTGAGACTATCTGCAAAAGTAAATCATACCAATTGAACAAACTTCGTAACCGTCTGGACTTGATGCAGTTAGTATTGAATGTGAATTTTAGTGTGAATAATTACACCTGGATACAGGTATATCCGACTGATTAGTTCAAAATAGGAAGAATTTTGACTTTCAAAATCTGGTAACTACTTACTTAAGCCTTTTACCCTTCACAGAGGAGCATAGGCCGCTCACCAGTAATTCTCCAGTGAACTCTGTCCTGAGCAGTCCCTTTCCAGCTGTTTCCAGCTGCTGTTCATACTTTAATGTCTCCTTTCGTTTCTCGATGCAGTATGCTATTTGGCCTTCCTCTTCTCCGGTTCCTAAACAGGATTCCAAGTTAATGCTCGTCTCGTGATGCAGTCTAATGAGTTCCACAATCTATGTCCTCTCCATTTACAACGTCTTTTCCTAATTTCCTATATGGCTGGAAGTTGGTTTGTTCTATCCCATAGTAGGCTGTTACTGATGGTTTCCTGCCAACATACATTCAGTATCTTGCAACGACAGTTGTTTATAAGTACTAGTACCCTTCTGAGGACGTTTGAAGTAGTTCTCCAAGTTTCTGCTCCATATAGCAGAACTGTCTTGACTTTTGAATTGAAGAATATGACTTTGAGGTTGGTTGACAGTTGTTTGGAGTTCATCCTTCAACTGTAGGAATGCTGCCCTTGCTTTGCCAATCCTTGTCCTTTGCATCTGTTTTGGATCCTCCTTGTTTATGGATGATGCTTCCCAGGTATGTGAAAAATCCACTTCTTCCAGAATTCCACCATCAAGTTCAATTTAGGTCGGTGCTCTATGTGTTGTATTTGAGGAATCTTGCTCTTTCCCTTATGTATGTTCAGGCCTACTGATGCTGAGAATGCTGCTACGTTGGTTGTCTTTACTTACATTTGTTAGTGTGTATGGGATAGAAGGACTAAATCATCTGCAAAGCCCAAATCATCGAGGTGCATCCTACTTTTCCATTGAATTCTGTGCTTTCTCTTCAGATGTGGAGGTATTCATGGTCCAATCAACCACACGAAGGAAAGAGGAAAGGCGAGAGTAGACAGCCTTGTGTGACACCAGATCCTCCCTGGGAATGCAGTCTGTCAGCTGTCCTCCACTGAACGAATTTCGCACTGTAGTCCATCGTAAGAATTCTGAATGATGTTGAAGAGTTTCTCTGGTACGCATTAGGTGTCAAAGAAGTTTCCATAGTGTCCTCCTGTCTACGCTGTCGAAGCGCCTTCTCATAGTCAATGAAGTTGATGTACAGTGACGAGTTTCATTCAATTGATTGTTCAACGATGATCCATAGTGTTGCGATTTGGTCTGTGCACGATCGATCCTTACGGAAACCAGCCTGTTGATCTCGAAGTTGATCATCCACTGAGTCCTTCATTCTGTTCAACAACACTTTGTTGAACACATTCTTTGGTACTGACAATTGTGTGATCCTTCTGTAATTCTCACATTTACTCAAATCTCCTTTTTTTGGTATCTTGATAAGGTATCCTTCTTTATAGTCTGCTGGTACTTATTCTTACTCCCAGATCCTTCTGAATAAAACGAGGAGCATGCCCTGCTGCTACATCTATGTTTGACTTGAGTGCTTCAGCTGGCCGATTGTCAGGTCTTGCTATTTTCCCACTTTTAATTTGTCTGATGACTATCTTAATTTCATCCATCATTGGTGTAGTGACATCTAACGGAAGATCTGTAGATGCTGCTTCGATGTCTGATGAGTTCAGTGAAGCTGACCTATTCGAAAGTTCCTCAGAAGTGTTCTACCCATCTGTTTCTTTGTCCTTAAATCTCGGTGATTGGCTTGCCTTCTTTGTTCTTGGTCGGTCGCTCTGGTTTACTATATTTGCCCGGCAATTTCTTCGTTGTGTCATATACCTGTTTCATATTTCCTTCTTTTGCAGCTTTTTCACCGTCGTTGCAAGGCCTTCGATGCATTTCTGTCTGTTGGCTTTAATGCTTTTCTTAACTTGCTTATTTACTTCTGTGTATTCACGTTGTGCCTTGATTTTTTTCTTCTCTAGTTCCTTGTTGTTGATTCCTGCCTTCTTGTTCCTCCTCTTGTAGAACTTTGCTCAGGGTTTTAGTCCAGATTCATTCATTATAATGGTGCTTCTTACGATCCACAGCCTCCTGATAGGTTGAAGTTGGTGCTTCTTTGATTCCTTTCCAGTTGTCCTCCATAGTATTTTCTTCTTCTTTCAGTAGGTCTCGTAAGGCTTGGAAACTTGCTGAGAGCTATTTCGAAGTTCCTCGAGTTTGTCAGTATCTCAAAGAGAGGCTGTATTGAACCGTTGTAATGCTGTTACTTCAGTTGTCCATTGCTTCTTTAGGCTGAATCTCATTTCGGCAACCACCATATAGGTGATTTGAAGCTATATCAGCTCCTCTCCTAGTTTTCACATTTTCCATTGATCTTCTAATTTTTTTGATGCATATATGGTTGATTTGATTCTCCGTAGTATGATTTAGTGATACCCATATAGCCTTGTGTATGCGTTTGTAGGTTAATATTATGCCACCTATAACCATTTTGTTGAAAAGCGCGTAGATTTATAAATTTTTCACCATTCTCATTTCTTTCTTCCAGTCCATGTCATCCCATGTCATATCCGGTGTTACTTATTCCCACCTTGGTATTTAGGTCTCCCCATCATGATAGTCAGACCCTTTCTTGGACACTTCGCTATAACTGATTGCAGATTATTATAAAACTAGCTTAAATCAAGATGTACGAGAAGTGAATCAGCTGGCTGGTTAACTGCTGAGTAAATTTAAATGTTAATTTTAGAGGTAGTACCACATTAGTGTTAATAAACCTCCTCTCAGTGTTGTAGTAAGCAATCTTTGGATATTCAAACTGTTGAAATCATTACAAACTGGTTCTAAACCTATTGTTTTTTGGAGAGGAACTTGGACACTGAATGCTGTACCCACTACCATAACAATACAGTAAAATGGTCGTTAAACTCTTTTACGTTTTTATAGCTTACGACTGGATGTTATTTGTTGCTAAAATAAATTTACTTAGTCTGTACGTATCACCACACATATTCTATTACTAACTAATTACAAGGTTACTGTCATTCCGTTGCCAGATATTTCGGATTATTAGTTATAATAGAAAGCTTTCATACTATGAATTAGTTAACAGCAACTAAATAATGAGGTTATGTATGACGTAAGTAACCAAAGTGCACTTTGTAAAAGTTGGAGTCAAGCTCGATTGTACTTATCGTCCCATCTAACAATGGACCATATGCACAATGAAGTCTAGAAGAAAGGAAAATGAAAGAAATGAATAACCAGTTAACTTTATAACTGAATCGAGTGAACTTAGAATTAATACTGAAATCAATTGATCAAAATAAGGAATTGAACATTCACGAAATAGGGACAATCTTATTAGTGGAACTAAAAGTTGAAAAAGATATAGAATCCTTTACAAGTTATAATGATTAAATGAGGTACAAGTAAGTAAAAATTATTTCGCGAACCATAATATAACTACTCAATGACTGAGATAGCAGTTTTCCATTACGGAAGAACAAGATATTTAAAAGCATGTTGTCAATTATCTAATGACATATTCTATGTCAAATGAAGTATAACTTGAAGATTAAATTCAGTAATTGGGCATAAAGAATATAAGTAATCCAGGTATATGTATATGAAATATTATTGAAATATACTTCTTGAATGACGACAATTCATTGAAAAATTTTGAAATATGATCACTGTAAAGTAATAAATACATTTAGAACAGATGGGTTGTAACTATCAGTAGAATTAATTCAGCGTATTTCATCCTAGTTAATACTTATCAAGTTAGGTGTTTTTATGTGTTGATGTGTACTCTGAGACTTGAACCCTGAATAATTTTTTCTTAATTACCAACATACTATTCACTGAGTTACTGAGTTCAAGAAGCAACTCACTTGTTCAACAGGTACAATGTTTACACTAACAATAACACATTTTTCTATTATCTCATTGTTGCTATTCACGACTGAAGTATGAGCTGTTCTCGTTAGTAAATACTCATCCTAATTGAGCTTTATAGAGATGGCCACTTCATCATAAATTTGTATGATAGGAATTTGATTGAGAAATAGAATTCATTTACTGTGAAAATGTCTATATCAACGCAATCAACCAAAGATTAACACATACCAGTGAAAATGAATCAAAATTCAGTTCTGAATACCAGCATCGTAATATCTCTTTTACTTACTACTAACAATGGTAAATACTAATTAAATGCAGTAAATGTTGAACTTTCTTCAAATATTGGTATTAATAAATGCAATATTTCTCCAATTTACTTTATTTTTTCTGAAGACCCCTGAACAATACAACAACACATAGATTTGTCGTTGAAGCTTGTGATGGTGGTGCTGGTTCAACTAAACGTTGTACATTATCTCCAAGTATACGTATAAATGTATATGATGGTTTACATGAACCAATAACAAATTCCAACGGTGAATTACTTGTTTATCAATCTGGTACAGGAATGAATAATGATAACTATCATCAAAATCACAGACAGTCGGATTTATCATTCGATTTAGATGACTTAACTGTTGGATCTGTTATGGCTGCTCAGAATGGCAGACGTAATGAAATTGTAGTTGTTTGTCTTGTAGTTATATTCAGTATATTATTAATGGCAACAATATTATTAGTTATATGTTTAATACATCGACGTGGATTAAGTGTACGTCATTGGGTTGTTAATCGTACGGAGAATTTATCAACAGATAAACAGGATTGTAAGAAAGATCTTAACATTATGAATAAAGCAGTCAATAATCGTTCAAATATTGATCTATGGATGGAAAACCGTAAGTTGATGGTCATATTAGTAATCATTACTGAATCATTTTATTAATAACCATTTTTAAATGTGACTGACTTCAATATGTTTGTATGCTAAAAGGTGATATAGTAATGTTGGATTGTGGTTGACACTGGTAAATAGGATGCCATTTAGGTACTCTAGTTCTATCGGTAATGCTCAGTCAATAATGGCATTATCAGTGATTTATTCAAAAGATTTCTAAGAACTTCTTAAGTTTCATGAATAGTGTTGTTTATTCTTTTTATTTCTTTCTTCTTATTCAGAAGAGTTTCGATGTCACTTTTGGATATTTCATCTTAAATCAGTCGATCATCTTACAGAATGCTGTCATATTCTTCCTTTCACTTGAAAGGTAGCATTCATGATAACAAATTAGGTTATGAGTTGACAATCAGATTTAAATTCATATATCAAAAATGGTGTATTCTTGTTTCACGGAACTTCATTCTAGTAATTAAACAGTGATAGAATGATGAAGTGGGTATACTATACACTCAATGAAAATAAAAAATACAGGAAATAGATTTGGGTGAAAATAACTCTAGAGCAAAACGGGGTTGTAATGACGGTTAGTAAACTTGTGGTAAGCTTGTAGTTCAAGAAATACAAATATCCTATGGATTGAATGCTACAATAGGTACAAGTCACCACTTTAAGTCCTGATAACATAGAAGGTAACTTTTCTATCTAAATGTAACCGGTACATGGACATTACTAAAATGTTATATAGCTGTATTATCCTCCTAACCAAAAGTGAAATATATTTCGAACTAACTAGTAAAATAATTACCTAATGTTGTTTGAGCTGGATTGTGGCAATCAAGTAGAATCCAAAACTAGTGTTTTGTCCTATTTGGGACTTATCAGCTGGATGTATTTGCATACCAGCGTTAATGTTAACATCTGAAATCGAACAACGTTCGTTTTGTGCCAAATATCACCACATTCACCGCTATAACACTGAGTCCAGATACCTGAATTCCTCTTGTCACCCATAATCGAACTCAAACAATATTTGTGAACTACCCCCCATATCAAGATAATCCACTTAAGACGCACATATGGCGGCAGACACTTTTCAATTTTAGTCCACGACAAATCAACGAAAAGTTCTAAGTACATTCTAAATATCAACTAACTATATTTTATATTGAGGAAAAATTAAGTAGGATTCTATGAATTCCATACTATTTTTCTTTCTTTTTTTTTCAAATCCTACTAATGAATACTTGACATTTGAAAGGAATCTATACACTATTCATGTTGTATGTAAATATAATATCTGATTGATCAGATGATGTAATTTAACATAGAAGTTATTCATTTGTAAATATCATTATAGAATTTAGCTTTCTTACATAGATTATCGAAAGGGCTAAATATGTATTGACATCATCATTACTACTTAATCAAAGCTACGATCATCTTAATCTGACAAACTATTTCGATAGTAGGTGTAAAATTTTGGCATTCAAGTTGTTTAAAGTAAATAGAAATGCTTCAAATATTTCTTCAATAAAGGAAAGATGTAGTACTGTAATTTTAGTAGTAGTAATAGTAGTAATAGAAGTGGTAGCGGTAGAATTAGCAATAGTAGTAGTAGTGGCAATGGTAGTCGAAGTTGTGTTTTTAGTAGTAGTGACAGTAATAGTAGTATTAATGGTAGTTGTGATGGTAGTAATAAAATATGAGAGTGCGGAGGTGGGTTTTATTATCAATACTATGATTATTAGTGGTAGTAGTAACATTAGTAGTAGTCGTGGTACTAGTAGTAGCAGTAGTAGTATGTTAGTAGTAGTATTAATGGTAATGAAAATACCACTAGTAGTAGTAGTAAAATTGAAAATAAGCCTTAATATCCCATAAATTTCCCATAGATATGATGCATATTCATACAATGATTCTTAACTCGGAATATGCACACATCATATATTCATTTACGATAAATAAATCATTGAATAAACCATTAGCTATGACATAACAGTAGACTGATAAAGAATTTCAATATGATGATTTGTTTTAATGAAAATGGATTTTTTTTAATTTATCAAGATTTCATTTATATGAAAGATTACAAATGTTGCGGTAAAACTTCTCGCTTTTTATGTGATCTAAGGTCCAGCAGTTTAAAGTTTAACTGAATGAGGCTAGTTACAGTTTGTTATTTATTCTTAGGCAAAAAGATGGTGAGTAGTATTATGACATGATAAGTATCTATGTTTAAACTACTCATTATTCAGTTGGTAGATTTCTATAAACCTATGAAATATTTTTTCATGAAGCGTATTATATGAGACGTTTCACTGATAATTTACTGAATAATGAGTTGCATCATGTTTATCTTGTCTTTTATATTGCTAATCGAATTCTGTCAACCAATTTGCAGTGTAGTGATTGAAATTAGTTGACACGTTATTGAAATACAAGGTGGTTTGAGGTAGTTTTCAGGAGGTTTCGTTTCACTGTAAAGCCCATCAGACCGCGTCAATAAATTTTAACAAGTACTTCAAGGAACTTAGCTAATATGAAACTAGTGACTAGCCAGTGATCGATTATTGTGTGAATCTGTCACGGTTTCAGTGACTCGGTATAACGGCCATAGATTGGGAAAACAGAATGATGAATAATTAAATTCTCTAAGAAGCATCAGCTCCTTCAAATTACAGTTTGCTTATGAGTACTAAATAGCAGGACTTAGTCACTTGGAAAAATGAACACAGTGTCTTACACGAGGACGAAATAGATGTTAATTGCCAGTTTCTGGTTTTTGATGATTGTTTAACTCAGAACAATATACAATACCAAACTGAAACGTATCATTTCTTGTATTTTAAAAAAGAAACTTAACATTTCGCTTGTATACGTTTTAGTCAGATTAAAAGATTAGTGATTAGTGGACTAATCTTATATTTATCTAGCCCTCTTTAGTCCTGGTCACATTTAATCGATGAAGTTGCAATATAGCTATAAGTCTAAGATGCTTAACATTATTGACACAATGTTAAGATAGAAGGTGGTTTGATATAATCTGCAGGCAACTTTGGCTGTAGATTTTATGCTATTTTATGTTAATCTGAAAGTATATATGTGATCATGAAAGAACTGATGCACTGTTGATTGAATTCCAAGTCATTCATTTTCGCAGCCAATGAACGTTACTTTTGAACACTGAACACAGCAGTATGCTATTGATCACTAAAAAATTGTCCATCAATTTATATGTTTCACCCCTACGGCAGATCAGTAGCAGCAGGAGTAGCTTAGTGCCATTAATTGATGACTATAAAACCTGATGACCCGGAATCTTATTTACTAGATGACACCTGTTCCCTCAAGAATACAGGAACTCATTTCTAAACGATTTCCTCTTGACCATTTCCTAACTATCTCAACGTGTTTTAATTACATGCTATTCATAAAAATGCGTAAGACAATATCAAATAACTTATCAATGACAATATAGTATGATGTTGATTGTTAAATAATCACTTCGATCCCTTTCTTTATATAATGTAGAAGTATTTTTAAGTTTATAAAGTTGTACTTTTAATTGTTCATCTACTACTTAATAACATTAGCATTCTGTGACTGTGATGTATACACCTTCTATCTGTGCATCTTAGTAGTTGAACTTTCTCATCAATATAGTTAATGTACGCAGGCATTCATTATAACACATGAAGGACATACGTTCATGAAATAATTCCTATTATAAAATACTTAGAAAAACCGGTGATAAAACTTCAATAATATGTAACAAAGTTATAAATCTAGTGTTGTTATTGATCTATTCTCGCATCAAACATAACAATTCATATACACTCTAAATGATAAGCGTTCTGTCACTTGTTATATATTTAATCCATGATTCTAACTGTAATCAGTAAATCTTCAGTCTCTGTGTTGGTATTTATCATGATATCATGATTACATTTCTTCACTTATTTCAGTTTGAATAAGTTCAAACTTCTTTTTTAACTACAGTAATTCATTTTCTAAAAAAATAGTAGTATGTACATACCCATAGAATGTTCGGTGTGTTAATCAAAACTTATATAATAGAAGTAAATTAAAAGAGATGGTTTCACCTCCATGAATATACTGGTTAAATATACAAGTGTTCCAGTTATTATTATACATGTATATATATAAATATACTTTTTTGAAACAATGTTTTTCATTGAAAGAAAAATATTTTCGGAGGAGTGGAGAGGGAGAAGAGATATCAGTAAAGTAAAAAATTAGATAATAATCACTGAGTATCATGTATATTAAATACTGACGCCTAATTATTGTCGCCAGTAAAATGAATGAAACGGCAGTTCAGCAAAAATAGAACATTCATGCATACATCTATAAGAGAAATACACATTCATATTTTTATACAAGATGATTTCTTTACTATTTCATGATTTGGCTTACTTCCAATATTAATGTAGTTTGTTATCAATAGATTCAATTTGTATTGTGTTGACAGTGCTACTTACTTGTTTAATAAGTGATTTTTTTTCAGGTTGTTCTTCTTTTAATCAATTACATTTGTACTACTATACTACTGCTACTACTATTACTACTACTACTACTACTACTACTACTACTACTACTACTACTATTACTACCATACCTTTAGACTACTAATACTCATTATCGTGGACGGTAGATATCTTTTCATCTTTTCATAAATAATTAAAATGAGTCATTAATAATAGAAGCAATGAAAGTAACAAGTTCTATTAGTGCATTACAACTTTTGTTTTACTTTTCTTTCAAGTCTAAAACAGCTTCATGTTTTACAGTTTTCATTTGTTAATTCGCTGTTATGTTTGTAAATAAATGAAAAACGTATTTCTAAAAGATTTCGAAATTTGTATTGGACGCCTAAACAGTGTGCCTAATAGATTTAATGAAGAAATACAAACTAGGAATTTTAGGTCTCACGGTAAACGCTTAATCATTTAAGCCACTTAAAGGGTTGGAGTGCAGTGGTAGAATTTCCACTTTCACTAGTTTGTAATATGGTCAAGCTAATATCCATCGTCATTGATAACTATTTCACTCCCGACAACTCTGAACTCCACTAGTTATGACTCGTTGGACTTTTTGAAAATGAGACAGCAGTAGTTAATGACAATATACAGCCACTGGGCTACATCAAAAGCTGATGAATGTGGAAATTTTATAAATGGATGGTAGCTGGTCCAGCGATGCAGATGGTTAAACGTTTACTATAAATCCTGTAAGTTATGAATTAGATTCCGTGAAAAAATCTGAAGAACTCTTTGCTGGGGAGTGATATACCAGAACAAAAAGGCTGTCCACTTAGTTGGATGTTCGGTATAAACACAATTTTATATTGATAAAAATATTTCGAATTCCTCCCATATCATTTATATAATTATGAAGATTACTCACTCTCTCAATTTGTTCAAAGAGAAATTAACAGTATTTCCAATCAGTCTACTAGGTTTAGGAGAGTACATGAACTATTCATTCATATATTACCTCTTCAACGAACAATAAACAGTCATGATTACAAAGGAAATATTACGCATTCAGCTTCACATGTCGTTACGTCTACTGACAAATTATTCCAATACACATTAACGTTGATTATGCTGTCACCACAGTTATCAACATCTGCTAACAAATAACTGAAATTATGCTGACAGTTAACTGACTTATGAATTATCAAAATATCGTATTGTATCAAAATATCACAATGTACACACTTCAAACATTTCGACTATGGAAACATTCTACGACCTTAAAATCACATTACATCATATCAGCCATCATAGGGTGTAATAAGCGTTTCCTAAGTATTTACGATATCTGTATAATTCCCAGACCTCAATTAACACAATTTAGAGTATTAATAGATAATGATGATCGATTTACTGTTGATAAATAGAATAACGAACATTTCATTGTGTTTAAGATGAAATATGATCATAGTCAACAATAAATCAATTTAGTTTACCCTTCATCAAATCTCGTGACGGGATTTATAAGTTTACTACCGTTGTATAGTGTATGCATGCAATGTCCACCCGTCACATTTCATAGTTCTTGAAGCTGACAATTATGAAGATATTCTAGTAATCTACATGGCCATGTAATTTGTCATTATTGTTATCTGGTGATAATATCAGTCAGATAACGAATCATAAGTGAAACCATGCAATATAAATCACATAAATCTACATCATTCATATAAATGGTGGTAATCTAGAACATTCTGTTCAACAAACGATAATCATATTATACACTTAGAAATCGAAATCAACTGTTAATGCTACTGAGTAGTATAGAATATGTCATTAAGAACCTTTATATCCAACAGTCTGTGACTACATATTGGTTGAAATGATGAAGATAATTAGTCGAATAAATGAATGTAAACTGAATACAAACCTGAAGAGATGATGGTTCGAAGATCATGTGATGATATTGAAGAGTGGTATCTTCCATTAATTTGATCTTAGTGATAAATTTTAGACAGGTAATTAAATCTCTACTGATTCAAAGGAATTCCTCTAACCAGCAACCGATCATTAAATGTATAAACTTGATTTGTTATGTACTAAAGGTTAACCGTCTAATATTCCATGGTTTTCATTGATGTATATCCAAGATCAATTGGTGACTAATGTAAACAGCTAATTCAAACTTTAGAAAATGAAACGAGTTACTACAATAAAGGTGTAATTCACATAAATTCTATAAGTATCGATACACATTAGTGCAATTTAGTGATGATTTCCATCAGATTGAGTAATCTTTTCACAAAAATGTATTACCCGATTATTCTAGCCCAGATTTTTGTGAAACCTGCAGCTCTAACTCTAGTAATGTGATGTTCAATTCATCTAAAGCGCTGAACCGAAAATTGATAGACTTTTTGAAGTAAAATTTTACTCATATTCACCAATATTACAAAAATGTATGCAAGTATATTTTTAATTTACAATGCAAACATGTCACGTATCATTAAAGTTGGAATGTAGGTATCAAATAAAGTTCAGAAAGTAGGTTTTATTTTAATTGAGACTGTTTTTAGCTAGTTGTATTTGCATTCAAGCGTTGATATTTATACCTGAACGTAAACTCTGTCTGTTTGCGACAAAAATTCATCTTGTTTATTACGAAGGCTTTTTAATGATTGTGAATCAGGACTGTATCATAGTGATTCGATGACAATGTGCATGCGGAAACATAGATCAATTTCACTCCATAACAACATCAACGAGAAAATACAAAATACTTTAAACTGATATGTTACGTAACTGTAGGGTGTCTGTTATATTCATCGTAATCACATCATTATTATATCATTAGAAAATTATATAGTCCAGGAGTTAATTACCTATTGTTATTACAAGTTGATGAAAATTGAAAATGTAAGCTGTTCTTGTCTGATAACTTAAAGATTCATGGTTAGATTCTTGCTTGTCAATTTACTTTAGTTTAAAGTCATTAAATGGAATGATACAACTTTTCAGCATCTCTATTGTACACACTGAACGAGTAGCGATAAATGGAATTAAAAAATGATAATAAACTTAACAAAATAATTGGTTTACTTACTTTGACGTATTTGAAGTATCTATTACGAACCAATCAAAAATTGTTTGAGTTGGATTCTGACTAGGAATCCAGGACTCTCGTTTCGTCGTATTTAGGTCTGTTAGATGTTTATGATAAATCAACGGAAAGATCCAAAATACATTCTAATTAAATTCTTATGTTCCTTTTAATGGATGGATTAATTTCATAGATTTTTCCTTGTTCTAGTAGTGAGAGTTGATTCAGGATGAGTTCGACGTTAATCTCTACAGTTATTCATTCATAATTTATTATATTTCATGGAACAATAAATCCACTTAATACATTGCCTACAGTAGTTTTGTTAGTCAACATTTTCATGAATGAATTCTATCATAGTCTTGAATTCAATTCTGAAATATCTTCTATTCATTTTTATGTAATTCGTTTTTGTTTTGAGTTAGATAACGTCTGATTACAGAATTTCGGTTAGCTAAAGAACTCTAGATTTTTAAAGTTAGTTAATAAGTAAACACGATTTACCAACAACTAGGTATTCTTAGCGCCTTCTCGGTCTACCTTAAACCAATTAAAAGAAGAACAAACAATCACTACAATAGTAAGGACTATTTTCCATTTATTTCATACATGTATGCCAATATCACACAGTAGACCAAATTAGGATAAAACTATTTGTTGTAAACAAAGACATTAATGATAAGAAACCGATGTAACCAGTATATAATAGCAGCTAATGTGTTAAATAAGAGGATAAGACGAATGGAATATAAAGCTAATAGAAACATAATAGTAAATATACATGCAATCAAGCTGTGTTGATTAATTTCCGACAAACATTTCATGAAGTTTATCTATTCTTTATAATTCGTCCTGTATAACAATTATGCAGTTTACATAGTTTGAATTCGACATCACGAATCTACCTGGCTAAGATAATTATTAAAACCAGATAGTAGTAGACAACTTGTGGGGCCGGTATTCAACCATTGGCATTAGTCACTTCTCGATATATTTACAAGACCTTATCCATTGCCATCGATGGAAAATTACCTCATACTCGACATATATGCACTCTAATGGTCACATCTTCTCATCATAACTCCAGGAATTACCTCCAAAAAAGTTAATCACTAATAAGCTGATATTGGTTATAATTCATGTTACTGAGTTCATATTCAACAGTCACTACAAAACCTGAGAGTCAATCGATTGTGACAAAATCAGAAAACCATAGGCTCGATTTTCTGGTTGCGGCATAGATTCCCACTTCTACTGAGGAGTCTCATGCTAGAATGAAGCAACAGTTACAGTTCCTGATTTTCACTGATTGTCGTACCTAGTTAAATTGCAATATCCAATTCGAATTTAACAATCTTCACAACACCCTATTCCTATGTGGCTTTTGTATCAAGTGTAACACGTACTTATCATTTTTTTCAATTTCAGTCTCTTTGGTTATCAAACACTAAATTCATATTGATCCACTGTTAATTAATGTGATGTTTTGTCCTATACAATAATATTGAAATACCTATGGGCTAAAGCAACTTGATTTCATAGTAATACAGTGAACGACATCATTTTTGACACCTAACATACTGGATTAGTGAATACAAACAATGCAATGCAGATATATAAAACTGAAGGAGTCTCAAATAGAACAAAACACTTGTTCTTGATTTTACTCGTCTACCAAAATTCAACCTAGTTCATAAAGTGAGACCTTGTTTCCACCACATATGATGCTATCTTTCAATAGCAGAATGAAAAAACTACAGTTTGTTACCGGCATAAAAATAAGAAAAACAAAAGAATATGGTAGTATGTTTATGATGTACTAGTCAACATTTATATATAAATATGAAAGCTTATTGCTTATTTTACACTTTTATTTTGTGCTAAATTCATTAGTTTGATGTAGTACGCTAAAGAGTAGTTCAGCTTAACATTATTGTCATCTCCTGAAATATAATGATTATCTACTAATACAGTCTTTGTCTAACTATTAGTAATATATCTAAATATAATTTGAAATAGGTAGCAGACAATGTTATTCAACAGATAATCTTTGAAACAAAGTGAAAAAACTTAATGACAGTGAAAAAAATTACCTATTGATTATGTAACATTTTTATTCCCTTGATAAATTGATATGAACCGAAAATAATAATAAAGTTAAAGAGAGTATAATGAATTCATGCTATTTCTTATCAGCTGTTAACAGAACTAATGACTTAGTGATTATTGTTTGAAATGAAATGAAAAATCATCAAAAAATAAAACAAATAAAACAAATAAAACATGAAAACATGAAAATTGTTGAAATCATAACACATAAAGAAAAGCTAAGAAGCATAGCTCATAATATTACAGACAAAGGGTGTATCTTCAAAAATATCAGTTGTAGTATTCCATAGATGAATATCATAAAAGTCACTATTATGAAATATAACCAATTATTCAGTTAGTTAAGTTATTTATATTTATCACAGATTAATGTTATAATTAGGTATTATTGAAATTGCTAAATGTTAATTAGATTTCACCACTGATCACCAGAAAGCACTGGATAACTGTTTCGCGTTAGTATGAGAACCTTCAGCAGTGATCATTTGCGATCCTTCCGGAAATCGAACCCAGGACCACCTGGTTTCTGGATGAACGTTTTGCTATTAGACTATTGAGCAGGATCCCAATGATTGATAGTATTAACGAGGTAGTATACATCCACAATTCCACCAGGAAGTCTCATACTAGGATGAAACAGTTGTTCATTGCTTTCAGGTGATCAGTGGTTGTTCAATTCAGACAAATTTATGATATCGAATTGAGATTTGTGTTAGTTTGGTACAACTAATGGCTGATTTGTCCTGGTATAGGAATCCTCAGTAATGCATACCTTAGAATCTATTAGGGAATTCAACCCACGACATTCAGATTAGCAAATGTTAAATCATCTAATTCATTAGACCTTGTCGGTATCCAATGGTAGAATAACGATTTCCGTTAATTTTTGATACAGCCAAACGATCATTCACTGTCATCCGTGATAATTGTATCATTCGCAACACATCTGAACTTCACTGGTCTTAAATTGTAGCTTAAACTTTAGCGAAATCCTGCAGATGGTTACTAGTAAGTTGATTCTGGCAAATGAATTTAGGTATGAATGCAAACAACTAAAGTTGATACTTATCCTTACAATATAACCCACCTCAACACTATCCCTTGGGCGTTTTATAGCTTACCAAACTATATTAAATCGTTTATAGCATTCCAGGTTAACTTTTGATATTGACAGTGCTTCAGTTAGGTAACAGTAAAAAATTTGACAAAATACTAAAAACGCCTGGTAAATAAATGATAGAAACCACAAATTAATGGAGATGGGAATTCTACCATTGGATACCGACCCAGTGGTATAGAGGAATTGGTGTCCGCCAACATGAAGCTCCTGTGGTGGAGTCTGGGGTGCTCTCTGCTGAAGAGTTCTACACTAGAACGAAACAAATGCCCATCACGTTTTGGTTTTCACTGGTACCCTACCAACGTCGATCTGTGACATATTCAATCATTTAAAAATAAATGATAAACTAATTTTACTAACTGGAAACCTAGATTTAATATTTCTCATGATTTGACACAATAATCTTACATCATTGACACATTACATGGTCAAACAGCTATTATTGCAAAAGAACGGCGTCTCAATTTGGTAGGGTCTGAAGATTAAGTATACTG
Source organism: Schistosoma japonicum (assembly GCA_025215515.1). Lineage (NCBI taxonomy): Eukaryota > Metazoa > Platyhelminthes > Trematoda > Strigeidida > Schistosomatidae > Schistosoma > Schistosoma japonicum. The sequence goes on along the minus strand of CM046063.1, from coordinate 12,912,173 downwards.
ACAAATAACATAGACATTGATTTGCATACAATTTAATTTACGTTGCCGTTTAACATTAGAACAAGGAAATCACACTGACAAAATTAGTACCAGAATATATTTTAACAAGGAAAAGTGGAAATCATATATGAGAAAGAATATGTGGACTTCGTATTCAAATCAACAGAATGAGTGAATAAACATGCACTACTTTGACAGATTCTGGATAGTTGGGATCATCAAAAAAACTTCCACCCCCACTAACGCCATTCAGGTAGTTCGGGCTTACTAATGCAGCTCGGACCAACTCTCAGTGGCTTTATTAACTGATGCCATGTTTTAACTTTGACGCTTCTTGTTTTGTCCTATCCTGCTTCTTCACCAAACAACACCGTAGGCAGAAATAAGACAAAGTTAAGTGAAGATACTGTAAGTCCTTACCACCTCGGTCGGTAAATATTCATAACTTTGTTAAACGACTTCCATGATTGTCTAATATTATGCGTCTAACCTCAACACTGATTATTTACTCGTTCCAGAATATTCTAGTAACGCTTTGAAGATACTAGTAATCTTCTACTTTCATAACTTACACTTCACAGGAATTGATGAATTTAAAGCAAAGTTCAGCTCAGCATACTAACCAGTATTTTGATAGATGCAAGTTATGAAATACCAGGAAAGGTTTCCGAATTCCTGTCGAAACTTCGTAAGACACCAAATTAACAGAACTGGTGAACTTTTTAATTAAAGCAAAGTTGTTAACATTTACAATGATTTCACTCTTTATGATTAATCTAAGTGATAATACATATATGCGTTAATTTTCATTGATTAATAAATACTAGCCGAGTATCAGTGAAATAGGATGTGCGCATATTTGAATCTCATAACAACTATAACTTCGTACAATAGTTATAAATTAATTCTTCTGGCAAAATGCTATGTAGTATGGAGTATGTGTATGAGGTACCAGGCAAATGGATTCAACCACCTATATATATATAAATATATATAATATATATATATATATATATATATATATATATATAAATGTATAACATTCGTTATTGTTCTTATTGAATGATGAGTAACATTGTGGCATAATAAAACCTATAACCAACATCTGACATTTATATCATGATTGTTGTTTGTTTTATAGGCAGCAACAAAATAAAACAAAGTAGGAATACAACTATTCAATGTAAATCAGTTACGGGCTAAGATAAACATATCTTTGCATATTAATATAATCTACACTTAATTATAGTTTTCCTTACCATTCAATAATGTTATCATTAGTTAAAAATCCCTCCTACTACATAAATGTTCAATATCTTTTAGTTTTCAGTAACACACATCTTATCTTGCACATTTTGAATAACCTAACTTTTGGAAAGAAAGAAAAGTAATGTAAAGATTTATTATATTGGTATTTTATACTACTAAATATTGTATATATTACTATAATGTAGTAGAAGTGTTTAATCCACATGTTTATATTCCTGTTACAATATATGTGGAAATTAGTAAAATCAAAATAGAGAATAGTTGAACCTAGTCTTCAAGATACTTAGTTTTAACACCTTATCAGTTTTATAGAAATATACATAATTCTGTTTTAAATCTATCTACTACTTATATACTAGTCATCAGATATACAATCATCTTATCAAAGTATTGTATATTGATGTATTTAACCTTTAAGTCTACCGACATGTAATCAACATTTATCTCTACCATGTACACCCGATAAGATAAAGTGGAATTTTGTTTCTTTCCGAAAAATAAAAAAAAGAAAAGAAAAATCGATTGTTCTGTCTAAACCAACTGATTATCTAACTTCTTTTTAAATGAAACACTAAATAATACATGAAAGTATAAGTGGATAGATATACATACAATGAAATACAAACAATCAACAGTTTGTAATGATACCTTTCTGAAAAGTGCACTGCAGTACCTGTGTAACCATTTAGTCGCTATATATGCATATACATGTATAGAAATAATGAAGTGTTCGGCAGTAATTTGTATTTAGTTAAACTGTTTGTTGGTATGTTTGTTTGTTATAAAAATATTTAGAAAATATACTTAGTAACTAATGTGAAATTAATAACATTATAGCCTCTTAAATTCACCACCACTTCTAAGGTAAGAAAAATATTGTAGTATACAATTACTTTCATTATTATGGAACAACAACCTCACTCCTCTTTCTTTATCCTATATAAATGTTTGCATTCATATATTACTTCATTAATATGTAAGCAATTTTTTATTACTACTGATAAAGGTTAATTCAGTATACTGTTATACAATATTATGTAATTTACCATAATACAATATAATACATGAACTAAGAAGAATAAAAACAAATTTATGATGCAGTTATTTGCCTATCATAATTATGAGGGTCAGTATCCAATTGGATAGGAATGGAGAGGTGGTGGAGGAGGGAGGTAGAGAGAAGAAATGCAGTTACAAACAATTGACCTTTGAAATCAGATAACATAAATCATAATGTTCTGTTCATTGTAGAAGAAATAAAACAGTTGGAAGCAATAAATTGACTGACATATTAATAATGTTAAAAATATATGATATTATTAAGTATTATGAAGAATGTTGAATATGAAGCTTCGTACTGAATTAATTTAAGTAATTATTAATAAATCAAGAAGTACTGAACAGTTGTTCCTTCCTAAAATGGAACCGTTCATTAGCATACACCTATGTATACATTAAGAATAGAAGTTTAAGACATGAAATACAAATTCTCTTTAACACCTAATTGTAACAATCACTATGTGAATGCTAATCAGCAATTGTAGGTAATTCCCTGATCAGTGAAGTTTAATCATATCAAGTAAGAGGCAGTTGTCAGTGGATATGATCAAACATTATCTCGTAAATTTACTGAAGTTAGAAATTTAAAACCTTGGATATTGACTCAGTGGTCAAAGTGAGTGTTAGTTAGAAAAAAATGAAGGTTATGATCTTGTTACTTGAAGGTGATCGTTAAGATTTGAAAACAGTCCCATACTAGGGCAAAATGTTCATCCAAAGTTGTCTCGGTTTACAATAGTTGTCGAACTTAAATCACTTCGTGATATAGAACTTCAAGCATTTTTCAACTTAGATGGCGTTTAGAAGTACAGATTCATGATATTGTACACTTGAGAACATTGCAGTTTTAAAAAAAGACGATTTAATGCTTAAGCAGATAATATTGTTGTTGTTCATTTTTTTGAAATAAATATTTAATTGAGGATCTTCTACTGTCGTTCTAGACAACATTATTTGAAGCCATTTCGTACAGTTTAGTTTACTGTAATAGTTTTTATAATGAATGATTTTCTTTGAGTCGCCTGGAATTTTATTGCCCTCTAACTGACTTTCCTGGCATAATAGGACGTATAGCAAATGCATTTAAGATAACATGGATCGATTTCAATTTTTTTACTATGAACATTTTGTAGTTCATTCAAAATTGTATAAAGGATAATTTGGCATCCCATAAATTAGGTTTATTTTGAGAAAAAGCACTTTTCTCATCCTCGGAAGAGTTATCGTGATATTACTCTTCTCAACTGTTTCATTTTAAGTAGTATATATTAATAGTTGTAATTTTAAAAGTTTATAATGTTCATTTGAATGGATCAGGGATGTATATTTAAAAATTTTATATTATTTACATCTTCTTGCAACTTCTTACCTACACCTTTCTCTCCTTAATTGACTGAATGAGACAACTAGAACTAATTTTAGATGCAAATGAATCAATATGTTGTAATTATGCCTTCATCTAAACAACCTACATATTTAGACACATTCACGGTTTTCTTAACATTCTTGTATGAATGCTTTCAATTGATATAACTAACTGCTTTTTATTCTAGGAAAGATGTCGTTAATACAAGATGTGTACGCAAACTCTTGAATGTTGTGACTTAAATATAAAAGTCGGTATGTAAGTGTCTGGGGTGTGGGTGGGGTGTTTGAATTAAGAATCAGAAGATAGATTTATCGTCTTGGTTTATGACTCCAAAATAATGCATATAGAGTACATAATTTGGAATCTAACGTCAGGCCTTGGCATTTTACAATGATAGTTTTGTCTCTAGATTATAAAGTTAGCAAGAAATTATCAATATTTTTAACTTCAGTCAGTTTGTGACGTTGTACGATTGCCATCTCATTCCATTGGTAGGTATTTTCCTAATATCTGATGAAATTACCTTGCACTAGTGAAATATCAGAGATTCCTATGATAAAATGAAACTGTTATCAATGTCTTTTGATTAGGAAAATTCACCAGCAAATAATCAATTCTAAAAATTAGCTACGAAAGCTTATTGTTGAATAAATACCTGCTAAGTCTCAATCATATTAGTTTAATTATTTTGTCCATTAAACAACTATAATCTTAGAGATCATCTTCATGCTAGTCATATAATTGCTAGAATATAATAAAAGAACGAGTAAACGGTGCTGTGAAATGAACCTAGTTTTTTCAACCAACCTATTAAAAAAACACTCTATTGGCGTCAACGTTGCAGAGAATGCGAACAAAGAATGCCTAACATAGACAATATATTTTAGCTAGGATTAGTATTTAGGTTAAGTAATAGAAACTTTAGTTAAAATTATGCTCCTAGTTTTAATAATATAATTCTGGGTATGGTTTTATGATATTAAACAGCTTTAGCAATAGGAAACGACGCCAACCTTGTGAACCACAAACGTCAGGGCAAATTATATAAGGTAAGGTAAATGATCGTATACTGCATTAAGAGGAGGACAAGTGCATATAAGTGTTTTGTCCAAACATTTTAGTGCAGCAACATTTTGCCTAAGGCTTTCTGATATCTTCTTTGATCTTACTTGGCATTTTTGCACAGTCTAGCAGGTAACAGGAATTATCTCTAAAATCTAGTTTTAACTCTTATTTCTAAATCTTATTGTTAATGTTAACCCATACAATAAATGCTGTTTGCAACCATAAATCTCAGTAGTATTCTTCGATTTATGCTTAATATATCATGCCTTTGCCTTAGAAAACTTAAGTAGAACAAGATTTATAGTTAGGATCATGTACATATATACATATATAGTTGAAACAACTGTAGAGTGCATCAGTCTGAGGATAATCTTTGTAGAGACTTTAATGGGAGAAGAAGGCATATTTTAAAAAGTTTTCATCTCAAATTTTTTGAAAAGTAACGTGACAGATTTGTAGTTACGCAGATGAATTCTTATGTTCTCATTTCTGTGGCTTGACAGAGACAGTGACACTATAAATCAAGATTCATTTATTCACCATGCAAAAGATTTATACTCCATGCAGTGGTGTGAATACTATATTCTCACTGCCTTAAGATGGTTACTATATCTAAACGATGATTGGCTCGTTTGTAAGATCAGCACGGACGTTTCAAGTGTAACTTTGTTCATTCCTCTACTGTACTCTAGCCTTTATAACATGGCAGTGTTAATTACACAATACTGATAAACGGATAAGCATTTAAAGAATCCCGAAGTATCGGAATTATGAAGAATTCTAAAGACTTTTTAAAGACTCTTTATGTAAGTTAAGATTTCTAAATGACCAGAAGCATTAAAGGGTGGTGATAGACAAATCGGCCAGCCATAAATAAAAATGACTTTTGCCAAAAACTACTCAGCAACAAAAGTTTCAGAAATTTGTAACGTAAACTGATTTAAAGTAAACAGGTTCTAGAAACATTCGACATTTGTTTCAGTTTAGTTTAGAACGCCTCAGTTGTGTGCATTCACAGTCTCACGAGGTTTCTAATCTAGGAACTTCAGGATTCGAGACTGATATTTAGCAAATGAATTATTATGTCAATAATTCACATTTATAACTTTAATCAATAACCTTTAAATTACCTGACCCCATTCAATGGGACTACTGGATAATTACTTGGAAACTTATGTATTAGAACCCACTTCATTTGAACTAATAGACTAATTATCGAATTAAATCAATAACATTCATATGCTTTATGCACGAGAACATTATTCTTAACTCCCATAAATCCATTACATTTGATTGTAATCATCAAACATAGTCGGAACAACTAGAAGTTTGTTGTTATTATTCATAATTTTCGTTACCACTTAATACAAAAACAGGGATATGTTTCCTAACATTTTGAAAATATTTTCTTGATTGAATTAAGGTGGTTTGTAGTGACTGAGATTAATTTTTCATTGGCTGAATTTATTACAGATTAATGTTAGTAGTGTACTATTATAAACTACAGAGCATTGAACAGTTGCTTTGTCCTGGTATGGAACTTATCAGCAGTACGCACCATAGATTTTTGGATAAACTGTAAATATTTAACTGTAGATAATTTACTGTTTATTTTGTATCACAAGTTAATGTGTCGATTGATCACCATCTAAAGCACAAATAATCGAAACATTCTAATTATTTCACTTTAATCTTAGTTTCTACAACTTTTTCTCCGAGTAACATATGAACAAAATTACCTATCCCCCTTCTTCCACACACACTTTTTTATCGTACTAATAAATCATTGTTTAAATAAACTACAATAGAATAGTTCGACTGATGTTATTACTAATGTTATTACTATCTTTCTATAGAACAATGATTAATCGGCTTAAAAACATTCATTGTGAACAAATGTTCAATTTAGTTGAAAGATTGTAAAGCATTACATTGATAGTTAACTATGTAAACTACATTATACTGTTAAAGAAATAGAATATGCAGTGATTCATTTACTGTCGATTGAAAGTAGTATTTTAATCATGATTACATTTGTGTAATATAAACAGTTTGTTATTATTTTACTTACAACTATCATCATAACACAATTCTTACTGATTCAGTCTTATTATGTAGAATAATTGTGAAGGTAATAATTGATTTTTCGGATTATCCAAGTTATGATTTATTCACGTATACTTGATTAACTTCATTCTTACTTTGTATGTATAGTGTAATAATTAAGTAGTATCTACAACAAATACATTTAGATGTATAGATCTTAACTATGCTTTAGATGTTATATGTTGCAATTTATATAGTTTAAATGAAACTCTCAAATATGAAAGAACAATCATAGAAGGTGTTAAATAATTATTGACTGTTAATCTCACAGTATATTCGATCATGTAGTTTATCACATTCATAGGAATATTTGATACTAACTAATTCTGAAATAGATGCGTTACTATACTTGAGTGAATAGCCCTACCACTACTCCTAATGTATGTTACTACCATAGAAATAAGTATAATAGAATCGAATGTAAGTGTTTATTCAGTGTGTTCAAAGCATAATGTTACTATCTTCATTGATGATCAATTAAGTAACAAAATGTTTTCTTTATAGCAGTATTCAGTCTGTTTTAAAATTTAGCTATTTAACTATCAATAACTGAATGAAGGAATGTTTTTCATAATAAATGGCCTGTACACTTAATTAGCATTTTCAGTAAAAAGTAATTTTCTATGCTAATTTTCAGAACGAATGTTATAATTAGTTATAGATTGTAGTATACACTGCAATTTAAGATTTTATTTAACACAAACAGTAGTGGTTGTTACTTCAAACTGAAATATATCGTTCAATATGCTACTGAAATGCATATACACCTAGTTGGTTAGTCACAGAAGATATCCTGGTTTCTACTAATAGTTATACATAAAATATTCTGCAACACACTGGTACTACGTACAAAATGGAAGTATCCTATGTAATGCCATTAATTATTTGGAGATACACAATTCAAATGTATTTGGATCTTCCAATTTGTTAATTGTTGGCTGAAACTGGTTAGACTCTGTCGCCAATAAGTACATCCCGAGCGAATAGTCTTAATATCTCGGTAGTACACAAATACTGTTTGATTTGGATTGTGACTGGATTCTACTTACAAATCACAATTCGAATCAAACAATATTTGAGAACACACTTGATCTTAGGTATTACTAAGGTTATACTATAAAGAATGTAGTCGATTAAATAAACAATAAAAACTTGTATCATATTTCATGCGAAAAATTAGTCACCTCTTTCTTTTAATACAGTCATATGAATGGATCAAGTGACTTATTATTATAAATAAAAAGAGACTTACAGGTCAACATTTAGTACATAACATATCAATTTTATACACTTAAGGATTGGTTGTTCGGTAAATGAATTCCTTTGAATCAGTAGAGATTTTAACACCTGTCTAAAATTTATCACTGAGATCAGAATAGTAATAGATACTACTCTTTAATATCATCACATGATCTTCGAACCATCATCTCTTCCGGTCTGTATTAAGTTTACATTCATTTATTCGACTAATTATCTTCATCATTTCAACCAATATGAAGTCACAGACTGTTGGATGTAAAGGTTCTTAATGACATATTCTATACTACTCAGTAGAATTAACAGTTGATTTCGATTACTAAGTGTATAATTTGATCATCGTTTGTTGAGTAAAATGTTCCATATTACCACCACCATATGAATGATGTAGATTTATGTGATTCATATTGCATTGTTTCACTTATGATTCGTTATCTGGCTGATATTATCACCAGATAACAATAATTACAAATTACTTGGTCATGTAGATCACTAGAATATCTTCATAATTGTCAGCTTCAAGAACTATGAAAATGTGATGAGTGAACATTGCAAGCATACACTATACAACGGTAGTAAACTTATAAATCCCGTTACGAGATTTGATGAAGGGTAAACTACTTCGATTTATTGTTGACCATGATCATATTTCACCCTAAACACCATGAAATATTTGTTATTCTATTTATCAACACTAAATCAATCATCATTATCTATTAATACTCTAAATTGTGTTAATTGAGGTTTAGGAATTATACAGATATCGTAAATACTTAGGAAACGCTTATTACACCCTATGATGGCTGATATGATGTAATGTGATTTTAAGGTCGTAGAATGTTTCCATAGTCGAAATGTTTGAAGTGTGTACATTGTGATATTTTGATACAATACGATATTTTGATAATTCATAAGTCAGTTAACTGTCAGCATAATTTCAGTTATTTGTTACTAGATGTTGATGACTGTGGTGACAGGCATAATCAACGTTAATGTGTATTGGAATATTTCGTCAGTAGACGTAACGACATGTGAAGCTGATTGCGTAATATTTCCTTTGTAATTATGACTGTTTATTGTTCGTTGAAGAGGTAATATATGAATGAATAGTTCATGTACTCTCTTAAACCTATTAGACTGAGTGCAAATACTGTTAATTTCTCTTTGAACAAATTGAGAGAGTGAGAAATCTACGAAATTACGTAGGGTGTGGGACGTTTGTAAAACGATTTATTTTGTACGAAGTATTTCTTGTGTTTTAAAAAATTATTTATTTTTCATTATTACTTAAACGTATATATTGATTACATGAATGTGGGGAATGAGATTTCACCGTTTTTATGTCATTTTATAATATCGAAATAACACACCGCTAATAATGGCTGTTATTAAGAAGGTATATAATGAATGTTGTGCCTGGTTACTGTTAATCTACTAGAATAGGTTGCTCAAAACATTGAATAAACACGATTTTTCGATAAAGTGTATTGTAGCTGTATCTCATTTATAAATACTCCTCGATTTGTATTTTTAAGTTGGATTATGACTGGCAAGTGGAATCCAGGACGCGCGTTTCGTCCTATTTGGGACTCATCGGCTGAATGTACCTGCATCCCAATGTTGATGCCCACACTGGGATTCGAACTCAGTCCGCTTCGTGTCAAACGCCACTGCGTTTACCACTGGGCTTCTTTGTCCAGACAGTCACACTTGTGCGACGGGTACATATGTAATTCAGAATAGACTTGTATCTTCCCGTTGATTTGTAATGGATTTGGTTATCATCATACTTTTTTTTTCTGGACATCGTTCAATGGTTTTTCAAATAGAGACACTGCGCTTTGTAAATTTTTATGTTCTACAGAAAGGCTGATATAGTAGCTGACGATAACCCTGGACATAATATTGCACTTATTGTTCATTCTCAATTTAGTATGCGGTATGTTTAAATAGTGGAACTTTCTTTAACTCTCGCTTTTGTTTATATGGTTTGGCTGCCTGAAATAAATTATTTTGTATCAACGGATCTTCCACCTTTTATATTACACATGGAACGTAGGTGAGTAGAAAAGCGTTGATTGAAAACAATTGTTGAGTTATACGAGTTTATATAATTTAAGAAGTCAGATAGATTCAAAGTATTGTACTTGTTAGAAATAGTAAACGAAGATATCACCTTTAGAAATTTAACAAGAAATGAACCCTACACTATTCCATGAACCTAAGTGGTGTATAAAGGTTCAATGCAATCATTTGATATTATTGTAATTGTCAATCATTTCTCGCCTATCTGAGTTCTTCGATAACCATCTAGAAAAAGTAAAATCATTAGTGGAATTAGGCTAAGAAATTCAGCTTCATGATTCGTTAATTACTTCATGTAGTTTTTATTACAAATTGGTTTCAGATAAATAACTATTGATTACCAAGATTCACTGATGGTTTATTTCATTGTAGAATAAGATTTTATAGAAATTTCAATAATCAAATTAGAAGATGAAGTTTATCAGAGTTATGTAATGCATATTTGAGTAGTACATTTCAAACATTCTAATCACACATAAACTCATCATTGCAATTAGATACGAAAATTAAAAGTCAACTAGGCAATCAGATGAAATTACTAGAGTAGATTCAGCGATATTATGTTCGGAGTAGAGTATGATTCATGAGACTATTCATAATACGTTTTCTTTCTTTTCTTATTTTCTGATAGTCTAATTGACCTTTATTTTTCATATGATGAGTTTATGTGTGATTAGACTGTTCGAAATGTATATCATGCAAATATATCACATGACTTTGACAGACTTCGTCTTCTCTTCACGTTATCAAAATTTAACAGAGGAACTAATTATTTCAAGTTTCATAGAAATGCTTTTCAATGAGCCTATCAGAAACTGAACAATGAATCTCCAGGTTTTATAACGAGTTGTTAACCCTTAGACTTTTGAATTTGAATCTAATGACTTATATTAAGCATTTTAATTAATTTACTATGTAGTATGACCAGCATTCAATGCTGACGGTAGGTAACCTCTTCACTATTTGGGTAATGAAATTTAAAATTATTTAACAATCTCCACAAAACCTTCTACATAGAGATTTTTGTTGTAAAGGCTTTAACAAACACAATCTACTATTATTGTGAAATATATGGACTCTACCTTTATTCCATGAATTTCAATTGTAAACCTAACAATTCATACTCCATTAGTTTACTAGGAATAACTTTGAGAATTTAATTGAAATCTCATGGCAGTTAATCATATTAACTGTTTCAAATAACAGTCTACTCAATGTACGCGTATTAGTTGCTAACCGATCTTATGTGCTGGGTGATGAAAATCTCTCATTATGATTACTTATCATTCAGTAATTTAGTCATACATAACTTTTAATTTTAATTCAGTGTATAAATACATTTCGATAAGCAAAATTATTTGTTTAATTGTTTTTCAGAAGTACCAGATGAACAGTCAGAACTGAGAACAGATATGAAACTTGAATCGAAATCTCCTTTGCAATATGGTGTAAGTGATATTATAAAGGCCTAGCCTATATTGTTTAGTATTTATTAAATGGTAAACATTTGCTTATTCCTTTCTGCTATAATGTTTGTTTGAATTTTAAGTTATTCAAAAGATGCTTGAAAAGTGAGTTAATATCCGGAGGTGCTATCCATATTCATGTATATCTGAGTAAAACAAAGCGAATTGAAACAATAGATGCTTCTAAACATTAATCGTTTATGTTATCATATTTTGCACAATATACAAATTCATGGCGTTTGAATGGATTCAAGTGGAGAACTTTCACTACTAAAAGATTATTAGATATTTTAAGTTCAACGTAAAATGCTTTCTTTATGGGATAGCCTTATTTATTATGAGGTACTATTTAGTATCACCTGGTAGATGAATCTGGCGGTGAGTAAGGATATAAATGATACTGGGTCAATTATTGTAATCTACAGAAACCAAAATCTATTTTATTAGATATGTTACTACAGACTAAGTAATTAAGATGCAAAGATCATTTGTATTGTATTAAGCTTTGAATAAACTGACTATTGCAACTACTATCTGAAAAATTGACTGCTTTCTTTAATAGTGCTTAACAGTTTTTATTTACAATGGCAGTTTCATAATACAAGACTCTATTAAATTGGAATGTAAAATGTCTATGTATTTTGAAAAGTGATATGCAAAGCAAGTCGATTAAAGAAAAATTACATTTGAAATGAATTTAACCTGACTCAGTAGTCTGAAGTTATTCTTCTTCAAACATACCTTTATGATTTTGTTTTGAATCAGATTTGAAGTCATGTGAGCTGTTAAATTTCCAGATTTTATTTGTTGTAATCGGACGTTTTTCAGACTGCAGTACAGTATAGAGGACAAGTAAACGTGACAGTTGAAATTTTCGAGCTTAATATATAAATGAGCTAATCATCTTTTCGAATAAATAACCGTCTTAAACCATTGAGAATACAGTTTTTATAAAAAAGTAGTTTATTAGATTGAACATAAATATTTTACATAGTAAATAGATTAATCATGGTTTGTTAAGCCACAGAATCGACAGTATATAAACTAGTCTATGTGACTGAAATTCTGTCAGATGATTTTCCAAAGGATTTTGAAGTGAAGACTCATTACAATATACCTTCTTTCATTAAAGTCTATGCTAAAAAGTAATGATTATCAATAAATAGGTACATACCTGTAGTGGTTCTAACCAAAAGCAATGTAAGAATGTAGTTATAACAATAAATCTTGTTTTACTTAGGATTTCAATAGAGAAGCCACGATATAATGGGACTTATTTCCTTAACAATTCGAAAAATCTATTCCCAAATAACAATACAATTATTTAATTTGTATTGTGACTGGCAGGTGGAATCCAGGACGCGCGTTTCGTCCTATTTGGGACTCATCGGCTGGATGTACCTGCATCCCAATGTTGATGTTCACAGTGGGATATACAAATTCATCCTACTAACAATACAATCAATTGTATATTCTGTTTACTGTATTAATAAGGTTATTACTCTAATTACAATTTTAAATGCTAACCTTACAGCGAATTCGTAACCATGAATACTAATTCCATAATAACATTATGTTTTGTCTTTCTTTAACTTGCTTGTTGCGAAATCTTACAGCACTGTTGAACATAACTTCAAGAATAATAATGGAAACGAAGGTTGTAAACAGCATTTATTGTATGAATTAATATTAGCAATAGAATTTTGTACAATGTTGGGTAAAGCACACTAACATGAACAGCTGTTTGCAGTGTTCAAAAGCACTACGTTTTCATAGATTTTCTCTCCAGTGTTTTAGATGCTGTTTTCCTCAAAGTTATTTGATTTGATAACAACTTTTTGGTTTTAAAGAAATTAGGGCAAGAGTCTGGAATTTCTGAATAGGTCCAGAGAGAGATTAGTTTCCTCAGTTGGTCTAACTTCACGCATAAATCAACAAATGAAGCTACGACTACGTGTTAAAGTAAAGAATTGCAACAGCCAATTATTCTAACTATAAACCTATTTATTATCTTGTAGCCTGGTATAAAATCATCTAATTTAAATCCCAAAAATCTTCACAACATTTAATTCTAATTCAGAATGATATTGAAAACTCTGCAATTAAACTGTCCAGCTAAGAGAACTTAATTCATTTAAAAAAATCAAAATTAGTTTATTCAAATATAAAGAAAGTCGAATGGCTGAAGCTTCGTAAATAGTTCTAAACTGTTACACACTCAGTAGAAAAGAACCCTTAAGGATCTCTACAACTGGGAACATAGTTGGCCTATTCATCAAATTTCACACTATTAACAAATAAGGAAATAAACTATAGTCCTGCACATTACAAATATCATACTTCAAGCGTCTATTCAGATATAAAACGTTGGTTGGAAACATATTTCAGAGTGAATCAACTGTAACCTGAATGACGTGTTGTTATGATAATAAAAATTAGTTTGAGATTATTCTACAAATTGTTCAATTTTAATCGGGTGCAACAGAGACCGTTGAATTCGAGTTCGATATCACGAAACAGCCTGAATTAGACAAACAATGAAAACTTGGAATCAAAATTGCTAGATAGTTGGTTCGCCTTAGTATAGAACTCCCCAATACAGTGAGTATCCTTCACCTTACCGAGGAACTGAGCTTAGCACATTCAGGTTTCGCAGTGAACACAGCCGACAAAACCCCTCCCTTCAAGTTATCGGAATTTAATGACCAGTGGTGACAATTTTAATCGATTTGAAATAAATTTTCACAAAATCATTCACTGCCGTCAGTGGGTAACTGCTTTACACCCAATAATTTTGAGCTTTAACGTTCGCAACTTTTCATTGAGACTATTACTGTGTAAACTAAACTCAGTAGTAAGAATTAAAATGTTTGTTTTAGCCTTAAGCAATGACAGAAATATATCAACATTAGTGTACACTATGATGAATTCTTAAATGATTGGTTGCATTATACACAAAACTGTAACTCACTTAAATATCGTTCTAGTTGAAATTATTCAAAAAAGTCTATTCGTATTGTTGAAAGAATTAATGTTCATTGAGCAATACAAACTTCAATCACTCAGATACAAAGATTAAGATCTTTATCAATGAGATTTTACAGATGAATTGTTATTTTACTGTTGTATATTCATTTTATTGTATATACTGTCAGGTATTTGATAAGAAGGTGAATAAAGCTAAGAGCATATTCATATTCTCACTGTTACTACTACTATTGCTACTACTACCATCACTACTTCTTTTAATACTGCTGCAATTCTTATGTCATCGTTATTACGACATGTTTTATTATATGACAGTATATGTATATACTGTTACAAAATGATAATATGATCATGGCATCTGAATTATGTACTTACTTTTATGCCTCTATTCCAATTTAATACTTTCTCAACCAGCAATTTGAGTAATAAATCAGTGTGATTAGTTTGTTATGCATCAATGAATTTGTAGTTATTTATTGTTCTATAGTTACAGGAAGTTAATCGGACAGCATATTAATCAAATTACCATTAATGGGATTTTGTCCAGTAAGCAGACTCATCATTGTACACATGTTCTGAAATGATTATCATGAGAACTTAAATAGTCATACTGCCTGTCTACTAAGTGCATACTTCATATACTGATTATTTAAATTCAAGACTTCACAGGAGAGTGTCTGAGAACTAAAACAAGATTCAGCTTAAAGGTAATCAGGTTTTACAGACGATTACTTTAATGCCACAAAAATATAGAGAGTGTAATATTTAAAATATGGGTCATGCATCAATAACTAGTGATAACTTCCGAGTTGTATTTGTTTTTATAGTCAGGTTAAAAGTAAATCCAAGCTGAGGTTATCCGTAAAGATTCCAAATTATCTTGACCACTTTTATTCACTTTGTTTTGTCATTTCCTGAGTGAATGCTATGCAATCCGATTAAAGCTTCTTCAAAGATTTCACTTAATATAGTTATCCGTAGCTGTCAGCTATTAAAAAGGATCAGTTTAGTGTAACACGAACTAAAAGATCAGGAATAGAAACATGGTAGACAGTAGGGTTTGATATGATATTTACAAAGGATATTATACTGTAATATGTGGTATTCAACTGTAAAAATATAAGAAAATAACCTGAAGTACTGGACTCAGTATTAGTGACATACCAAAAGTTTTATAATAATAGAATATTCAGTAGCTAAAGGATAAAGCTGATTGATGATACCAATTAGATTTAAACTACTTTTATACAGTTCAGTTGTAACTTCATAGTTCATCAGTAGAAAGGGGAAAATTTAGCAATAATATTTATGTCTACTGAAATATGTTAAAGTAGTTCAAGCCACATGAAAACTACCCATCAATATACTGGTCTGAGTTAGTCAACCATTGACATCCAGTGATCAATGGATAGCTGTTTCATCTTAGTTTAGGACTATTCAGCAGTGCATGTCTATGACCCAACCAAGAAACTGAGCTCAAGTAAGTTAGGTTTCGCAGTGAATGCTTAACCACTTGACTTTGAAGCATGCTTGAATCCCAGATTTTCAGATGTTGTCTAATTCAGACTATTTCGTGAAATCCCATTTGAATTTAACAATATCCACTACAATCATTCGTAAACTGCTCACTATTGTATTTAGTCTACACGTCTGTTTATCCAGTAGTTTATAATTCGTTGATTACATTGTGACCATAAACAAACTTCAGTAAATATACATTTCAGTAATTCGGCAAACTTGCATAGTTGAAGTTTATCCTGATAAACACAACTGAAAAAATTAGTACGTGTAGATAAATAAAAGGTTTAGTGTTGTTGACATTAGCTTTGTTCAATACAAAATCACTTTGTAACAGTAAGATATTCTCAGCAACAATTACGGCAATATTTCAAAAATTGTCTAATTTCAGTTGTGTGGCTTTATTCATTATCATTAGTAAGAAACCACTACATAGATAAATATGTATAGACTTAATTTATTATAACTTCTGGCTGGAATTATTTCATGGAGTTAGTCGCTAATAGGCTTTTAATGATTTTTGTTGAAAAGCTTACTTAGTACATTGCGAAATGACTGAAGTTGATAATGTCGGCCAATGGATATCGACTTACCAGTTTAAGAATAAAGCGTTCGGCTCAAAACCTAAATGTCCTGGGCTCGACTATCTAATAAGATAGTCTGTACTAAGGACAAAACAGTTTCCCATCTATTTTCAATTACTATTTAACCAAAAATTAATTTTTAATGTCTGATTCAAATTCAGTAATCTTGACAATACTTGATGATAAATATCCACTTGAGTAAAATAAAATCGTAATCTATCAAAAACATTTCAGAGACATTTACACCAGTTTCATCTTACACCGACCTTCTTTCATAAATGTTTTATATCAATTCCATTGCTATTACTACATTTACCATTCATCATGTAAGTCCCAAAACCTGGTAATTACATTAAATTACTTAGTGCTTACTCATTCTGTTCTCACATCCCTCTATCTCCTGTACAAACCTCTTGTTTCAATAATACTCCTAACGCCTCCCAGAGACATGTGTAATCAGAACTTTATTTCGGAGCATATATCTCTGAAACGTTGATGGCACTTCAGGCCTGACACTTCACTGACGTCTATTAATGCTGGTGCTAGGATAACTGGCATCTACATAATCCGTATGATGACCATTATCCACAGTTTTCACATCCAATCGTGAATAAACAGAAAAATTGTCAATCCTGAGTGATTTTCTTTACCAACAACCATCGAACCGTATAAGTATACCAAGTGGTTATACATTATGAAAGAATCATATAGACTTCATAAACAAATAGCAAAATTAGAAGAAGCAGTTCTAGACTTTGAAGACTACTATGAATAGTGTTCTTAATAATCACTTGATATAAAGTACACATTTTTGAACCAAATATAGTTCTTTTTACATCGAAAGTTAATATGAGCATATTGTGGAATAACATAGGCTGATTAATTTGAAAATCCGATAAACTATTCAGAAAAATTATTCAGACTATTTAGTAGGAGAAACAAAGACCTAAACTAATATTATATCTGTCTCATAGTTCAACAACTTATTTTATGTCCTGATTTGATCATAGAAAGTTATGCACGACATGTAGAGCACATGGTACAAAGGGGTTTCAGTGGATACCTAGGACGAAGATTTCTATAACTTTACTGAATACTATTGAAAACTAGGGAAAACTAGACAGTAGTTTCTCCATAGTACGGGACTCATCAGTTGTGTTCACCCTTGCTACCTCTAAGGGTGTCGAACCAAGCGCATTCAGGTCAACAAGCACCTGACCTTCTACACCATTGTAGTACCGTCCATTTCTAGAATTCCAAATCCACCAATTTGTGATATAGCGTGATGATGATCAATTTTAATTAATGATATGTGTGAATTTCATGAGTTACATCTTCTCACTAATACTTTAAAAACATCCAGAAATTAGTTGTTAGTAAACTGGTACCCTACGAACATCAATCTGTGTGGAATCCAAACAATTAAACTCAATACGAATCTCCATTAAACCACTTCCATACAATTTACTGAATATTGTTGAATTTTTCGTTTTGATATGTTCTACTTCCATTTTTTTATATTTTAATCTTTATTTAAAAGATGACAAATATGTCAATCGACGGTAATATTCAAGCGTATCCTAGTCAAAATGAACTGAGTTCACCAACACGTGTTTTATCTAATAACATTTTGTTAAGTTACCATCAACCAACAGTTATATCACCAATTTTACCTGATATACAACATCAACATCATCATTCTATGCTGAGTCAAATAGATCATACACCAATGAATAATAATACTAATACTTTAAGTCCAAGTCGTCTACGTCTACTGTCAACAACACCAATGGGAATAAGTCCTTGTGGTGTGTATAATAAACGAGAATCAAGTATACCGCATGTTTTAAGTAATTCAGGCAAGTAATTATTGTAGTATTTATAACTTACTTTATTGCTTTTTATTCAATTTATCCTTTGTCAAATCGTTCGCCTACCTTATTTACGATTATAAAGGTTCTGAGAAAAATCTGAAGCTTATGAAAGCAAAGAAATAAAAAACATCATAGGTCAGTCACTTGATAACAAACTCTATGAATTGTTTTTGAAGGATTGATAGAATTCTGTATTGTAGACTATCGAATACTGAGTCAATGGCTTAAAGTTTTAATGTATGTCATCAGTTTTAAACTTCATTTATAGTGGAGTTGTAAGTGTTGACAAATCAGAAGTCTAATTTCTACGATGAAACATCTTTCTAGAGCCTATTAGTATTCCGTGGATTCGTCGCTATAGTTAGTTTTTGATATTACGTAATTAAATGAAGAGTAATTATTGTTTTTTATTGGAGAACAGTTTTCAAAAGTGTTGTTATTTCTATTAGAAAAATAATTTTACTTGAGTTGGATTGTGGCTAGCAAGTGAAATCCAGGTGATGCGTTTAATTCTAGTTGGGCTCATCAGCTGGATGTACTTGCATCCTAATGTTGACATTCACACCGTAACAACCAATCAGTATGTACATATGTCAACAGAAACTGATCAACTTCAGTCCTTAACAAATTAGTGGAAAGATCCAAATCCATCTTAATTTAGATAATAAGTTTATTGATTTTTATGTCATATAGGTTAACATTTGCTGGCAGTTTATGATTTGTTAAACATGATAGGTAGAACGTAATCTATTTAATATTTAATTTAACTATCTGTTGTGAAGCGTGGTTTTGATTCTTTAATCGACCGCGAAATCTCTGTTGTCAATAATTATCTCGTCCAGGTTGACCGCTTGATTCGGCTTCTAAGCTTTGATACGACCCCCAGGCTAAAACTACACTACGTGAATACGAGAGGGAAGGTAGAAAATATTGCAAAAATAGCACTTTAAAGCATGGCTCAATTATGTACAGAAAACTAGGGTATTTATAATATTATAAATGTTCTTTGGGCTTCGAGAGATTTCTTTATCCTACTAAACACAGTAGTTGTAAGGTAACTGTCCATTCAGAAGCATATCACATAACTCTCATTGTCTAGATGTTTTTGATAAAAAACTATCTGAGTGCTGACTGGACACAATGTTTCCTATTGATTTCTACGCCTTTTCCAGCTTAGTTTCAATGGGTTTTCTAGTTCTACTCAAGACTATCATGTATAGCTGGAAAGAAAATTCACTACCGATCATATTTTGGTTGTCTTTAGCCTTTTCAAAGGAATACAATCTTTTATTTTGCCTTTTCTTCACACAGATGTATTTTCGAATACTCATGTCTATGTTGCTAAGTAAAATGCAATATTTCATTCTATTTAAAACTCCCTTAACGGATACACTTTCAAAACTGTCGATATTTGAACAGAGGCTCCGAGTCAGCATCTTTTATTTCAAATAATAATGCACTATCCAGTGAACTATTCTATCTTGTTATCTACTAATTAATTAGAATGTCAATATGAGCATCAATACTGGGATGCAGATATATCCAGTTTACATGCTACAAATAAAACGAGACGAGTACGTATGTACGTGAAATAATTCAGAACTAATAACTACATGTATACTGCATATTTCTCAGTACAAATCCTATTATCGAGTTATACAGTTCACGCTAAGTTCCTTGAAGATTTAAACAATCATTTACTTAGAATTATGTGTAAAAGTAGTCGAGAATATTGAAAAACAGTTGAGTTGTAGCACAAAGTACTTCTTACCCTAGAACATATTAATTAATAGAGTCCAATTTAATATATTCTAACATGACAGCCATAGTAAGATCTAAAGTCACAATCGTTAGGAATCAGAAAATATCATTGATGTTTGAAATTATGGTGGCTCAGCTTCATTTTAACTACTATTCAATGAAATTGTATAAGCTGTACTTTATTTACTTTACAACTCTTTACTTTATTATTCTTCTTTCTCATTGAATATAGTACCTTATTCTTGCACCGTTTGTGTTGACTTAAATGTTAGATATAGATAATATTTCAATGACAACGATTAGTAGAGTATATTACCATTTAAAGTCTGATTTAATAGTTATATGGAACGCGAAGAATAGATCTTACTGAAGGTCTATGATAAAAGAGATAAGGATATCGAAAAAAAAATTCTTGTGTTTAAGAGGTGTATTGCATCCAAACATTTTGGTTACCATCCATTCACCTAATGTAATTTTTAAGGAATATCTCGTTTCATTTTAATGAAGTCAATAAACTGAAGCCTACCCCCCCTCGTCTTACGCTGGATGCTAAACCCCATAATGTTGATACTTATAGTGTAATAAAAAGTTGTCATCTATGAAACAAACGGTAAATTGATCCAAATTAATGGATGCAACATATTTATTAAGAATTTACATTAAATTCATATGTTACGTAATTATCAGTTGAATTTTGTTTGATAACAGTTTTATTAAATGATAAATGATCATTAATATTTAAATTATTCTATTATATTGTTTTTTTACAGAAGTTAATCATCTATTAACTCAATCATCATATAGACCTCCATCACCAGATTATCAAAGTTTAGATGCAATATGGTGTAATCAGAATAAATTTCCGTCTAGTACAATGAGTGCGATCCATCGTGTACACAATATCAATAATAATAGTAATAATAATAATAATAGTATTAACAGTACCAATCATCATATACAACGTTTATCAAAAAATCATCAGAAATTACTTACAACACATTATTCATTAGGTAATTCTGATAATAGTGTAAAACATCAATTGAATAATACACAACAGCATATGATGATGTCAAATGATCTAATTGATTCATCATTGATAAACTCATCACAAGTAACATCAGAGAATGCATTTTTACCACATGCATATTATGAAATAGCTACACCATCAGAAACATGGCATACAAGATGTTTACCAATATTTATACCTAATAGTGAACAAAATAGAATACTTAATGATCATCATAATAATGAGACACATATTAACTTACATGCACATCATTCAAATAATAATAATCATCATCAATTAAATCAACAAAAATTAACTGAATTCAATAGTCGTTCATATAATCATATAGCTACATTAGGTAGACCATCAACAGGTAAAGGTCGTCGACATTTACCAACATCAACAATAAATCATATAAATGATGATAGTATGTATAATTTACAAGCTGGTGAATTAGCTATTCATTCAGTTAAACGTTCAATTGCAACATGAACAATGTAGAATGAGATCAAATGATAAACTATTAATGAAATCACAAAATCTAATGAATTTAGACAAAATTAATTGTGATAATATTAATAAAGTAGTTGATAGTAATACATATCATGATGGTGATAATATTGATGTTACTAGTACTACTAATACTACTACTACTACTACTACTAAGAATGATAATAAAAGTAGTACTAATGAACATGATGTTGAAAAATTACAAAATGATCAGTTACTTGAACAGAAAACAACAGTACAACATTATACATACCAAGCATTTCGTGAAGGAACATTTGTTTAATACCTAATCTATATATACATATACACACATATATGTATATTTGATAAATTATGTTAACTATATAAGTGCATTTTATTACAAATCTTACTTAAAGTACATACTACTTATTTACATTGATATCAGTATTTACATTTAATTTATGAATATATAAGTGTACATATACAAATACATAACATTCTAGTATAAACAATTAACCATTATCAATCATCATTAGTAACATAATAAATTCTTTTGAATATACAATAGGAAATAGAGAGAAAGAGATGGAGATAGTGTAGCCACTACATTAAAACTACATTAACTAATAGTGTAATCATTTTTGCATTTGCTTTCATTGTTTCTTATTATCAAACTTTCTTTTATTTGTCTGCTTATTTACATTCATTGTTAATATGATCAATTTATGTAAGAAAAGAAAACATATAAATTATTATTGAAAAAAAATTGAAAATTGAAAGTTGAAAAAGAAATTTTTATTATTAATCGATTTAATTTTGTTTGTTTTATTTCTTTGTTAATTGAAAATTGAATTCTTGTTTGTTTATCTGTTTGTTTGTTCTTTTTTTTAAAAAAAGGAATTACAATTCAGTTCAATGTATTGTAGTTTATTTATGATAATGACAGTCATTATTAGCAATGAACATGACAATTTATAATAAATTGAACACTGAATTCAATTGTGATGGTTTGTAGAGTTTGATAAAAAGATTTTAGTTGAATGAAATCGTTACAGAATGACGTTAGTGGTAGGGAAGGGGTACCATTTAAAACCAGGGAGCACTTGTTAACTGTATTAGACTCCTTAACAGTGGACACTTTATATTCTTTCCTAAAAGCTTGAGATTGAAGAACAGCTAACTTTCTTCACCACTAGGCCGACCAACATTAAATTTTAGAATACTCGATTCAATGAATTTGTGAATTGTCATTAATAATAACTGTTTCACAAGTCTGAACTCCACCAGTTATGATTTCTCACTAGAGTTCAGACATGTTGGAAGTGAGATAGTTATCACAAAATACAGTGGTTGACCTTAGTCCTATGTCACGAATTTATGAAAGTGGGAATTCCATCGTTGGATGCCGATCCAGTGTTGCAGAGAGTTAGACGTTCGCCAACCAGAAGCTACTTGGGTGGAACATTGAGTGTATCCAGATAAGCAGTCTCATACCAGAACGAAAAAGAGATGTCTATTGCTCCCAAATTTTTAAAGGTATTCTACCAACATCAATCTGTGACGAATTCAGCCAACATAATTGAATAATGAGATATGTACGCGGTTGAAATATGTAAAAACTTTAAATTTTCTGATGTTTTACATCTTTAAGTCAGTTCTACAGAGAACAAATTAATAACTGAATTGAAGTAACATCAATTTAAGTAATATGAAGAAACAGATCAAGTCAGTTAAATGCGAAATTAACGACAAAGGCCTATCTGATCATACAAAATATAAAACATATCAAATGGTGAGATGAATGTGTGTGTGCAAAATTTGTTGTGTAACAAGTGAATGATAAATATATTTGTAATTTGAAAAAGTAGAGTTGATTTCTGAGTGAAACTGAAGATGCAGCTTAGATGTGCTAATACTTGGAAAAACTGTCCAACATAGCTGAATCGTAAGGTGCAGTTGGTTTTTTTTTATCAATAAATGAAAAAGCCTCAACTACTCGTATTTCTGGAAATACCCTTTTTCAATTACTTTAATATTGTCAATACCGATTCGATGGTTGTCCATGATAGCATGTAGTACTATTGGTGATTGTATTTGTAGTTTTTTAAGATCTACAGGTTTATTTAAGTGATTTTTTGATGTAACTTAGATGAACCTTTAGTTGAAGACACAATGTGTGGCAAAAACCTTCCATTGTAAAATGTATCGCTATCAATAAAGACTAATCTATAGACATAATTCTGTATGGAATTGAAGAACTACAATGATTTCTTATACAATACAATAAAATATCTTTCTACAAAATATCAAACACACTTCATAATACATTAGTTAAAGTAAAATAAATTGTTAACATAAATCCAAACAGACACTGAACTCACTTCCCATTTACATGATCAAACAGATCTTTATGGTTGGGTTAGTAATCAATTGATTTGATTTGTTCCCCTCTGTACTATTTAAACTGTTGTTAAATCAAGTTCAGTTATTTATTCATTCTCTGAAGAATTTACATAGATTACAGTTGTGAAATGTCGGAAATTAAAAGTTTCTGAACCTTAAAACTTTACAAATAAATTATTTATTATAAGTTGTAAATCAATTTCATCAAGGCTAGGTACTCACTGAAAAGTTCAAATTATTCTACCTTTTCTTTTACGGAAACGTTATGATCGTATACTACTGATGAGTTTTGTATAAGGATGAAATAAATGTTCAATACAACCTAATTTACATTTATACTTATAATATAATAGTTGGCACTTAGATATCAGTTTATTCATACTCAAAAACATATTGTCTTCATTATATTATTGATAAGATGATAAGTAGATGTTGATCGGTGCACAGTAAAGTGACTTATTGTCAAAATATGATCCATCTAATTCTAGTCACGTTATTTGAATTTGTTGAGAATATTTCGATACTTATATAAATGATCTTGTGAACTTATTGTTACGTTGGACAACTAAACTGAAGAGTAATAAACTTTTAGGACTGTGTTTTAGAAGACTATTTCATTTATTTTAGTTGTCAGTAATGTAAACAGTTTCATTTCTATGATTGTTAGTGTTCCTCTTACTCTATCTTGTCTATTACTTATTATGAACTACAGTTAGTTGGTTGCGTACAAGTTGCCCCTATTCATAGCCACTATCTCCTTTGTTTCATATTAATGCTAAATTGCTAATTGGTTCAATGTGTGGTCGGATTTTGTGTATGTATAATGGAATGCCTGAAATACAATACAATTTCGTCTAGTTGATACTTCCTATTTCGGCCTGGGATCGAGTGGGCATCAGGACAAATGTACGAAGATTAGCTAGGCACTGATTGGCGTTTGTCATTGTAACTTCATCTGCACAAGGTCATATTGATTAACTGATCTCATACATCAGCCATATATTATCTTTTTACGCCATAACACTAATCAAGTTATCTACACAATATATAACTCATGATCATCGGTAAGATTTGGATCTTAGGTTACTGGTTGCTAGTAAATGATATAAGCACTTTCACATTCTATAAAATTCGAACGTTATTTTAACAGGTCAATTTGTGCTAACATCTCTGATTGTGATGCCAGATGACATGACGTCAAACCAAACTGTGAACACGATTTCTGTCATAGTTACATAGTCACCTCACTGATGAGTGTTCAGCTGAATGTCACCTATTTCTAAGAGTTCTTACTAACTGTAATTTTACATGCTTTAAAACACTTCAGTTGTTATTCATTGTTAATAAAGTGGAATTTTCCATAGTCAATGCTCATTTTACCCTACATAAATAAATTATTTTAACCAGTGATGAACACTGTTATTCAAAGTTTTATAAAAGAGTAAATCTAGTTTTTTGAGGTGTATGGTTACTTTTGGGAGACATTAACATCTAACATACTACTCCCTTACATTGATTATAGATAGATCTGATGTCCTGAAGCGAATGATGTAGGAGAATTAACTTTCGTAATCCATATTTTACGTAAAGATTATTCAAACAATAAATTTAGATTGAAATTTTGGAGATTTGTAGCCAAGGTGTTAATCATGTTGTAAAAAAGTAAATTATATCACTGCAGGTAAATCATCCAGTTCAGAGAAGTCAGAGACAAAGGATAATTAGGCAATTTTTAGTCCAAATATGAATTAAGCTGGATTGTAGATAGCAAACAAAGTCAAGAACTAGAGTTTCGTTTTATTTGGGACTCGCTGGTCTAATATACCTGGATTCAATTAGTCAGTCACTTTCTAATTTAACTCATACTTGTAAGCTACCGCTGTATCGAGATGGTTCGCTCAGGATGCACATATGGAAACAGACATCGCTTAACTTCAGTCCATGACAGGCATATGTGAGGAAGATGCGAACATCTTCAAACTTGTTATATAACACGCAGATAATGTGATTCGGAGTCTTTGAATATACACTCTTTTCATTCTGCTAATAGAATGTTTTGTTATGATGATATAATCCAAGTAATTGTAAGTGATGCAGATGATTAATATGATACTGATTAAATCCATACAAACATACCATCTTGATTTTATTTTTCTGAACATTAGTGACTATGACACTAATCTATTAAAATTTTGATGAGAAACTGTAACTAGGCAGGAGATGAGGCGACGAACATCCGAAACCATTCGACAGTAATAGAAACCATCGTACTTTACTTCCATAAGTGACATTATGTATTAACAGTGAAATGCTGAAGTTTTCAAAATTGCATCCAATTATTTATAGATGATTAGTAGTTTTTTCAACTGATAGTAAAAACACTTGAATAAAAATGATTCATTAAGTTCAGTTGTTTATTCTAACCACAGATTAGTGTTGCCTGGACCAGGAAGCAATAAATACCTGTTTCATTCTAGTAAAGAACTCGTCAAAAGGGTACACAACCCCCGATTTCCCAAAGGAATTCGACCGAGAGCCATCAGGTTGGAAAACCCTATACCCAGCCCATCGGTTCAATCTTCTGATGGGATCAGAGGCTTCTTTGCTGAGAAGTCCTATACTAGAAACGAAACAGTTGTCTACTACTCCCTGCTTAACGGTGTAACGAAAGCAACATCAATCTGAGATTAATACAAATGACTAAAGTAAATCTCATTCTCCACAAAACTACTACACATCAATAGCAAATTTTTCATTGATTTTTTATTGCTAAAACATTTCATTCTCATTGTTTTATCCATCTAGTTCAGTATAGTCCTTAATATATGAATTACATTTATCAATTAACTTCACAATCCATGCTAGCAAAAAATTGTTGATGGAACGTTTAATAAATTCACACAAACTACTATTTAATAGGAAGTAGTATCATTAAAACAAAAAAAAAGAACTAAATGAACATTTAAGAATTAGTAATGATTAATTACTTTCATTGTTCATTTAAGTAATAGTAACATACGAGGAACTACATTCATATTCTCAACGGAAATTCTTTCTACATTGATATTAGTAGGATCTTATACTCAGATTTGATGACAGGCGATGGTGATTAAGCAAATGTGTGTCGATTCATTGAAATTAACATACACGATACATTTTGTGTCAACTCACTAACTGAATAGCAACGTTCTTGTTACAGAACCTGATATTTCTATGTTAGATGATTGAAAATGCCTTAAAAAAGAAGGAAACTTTCATCGAATGTCTCTATGCTATTATTACTTATTGAAGGGACTCTGGTTTTTTTTTATATAACTCAGCTAAATGATTAAATTGGATTATAACGGATCAGTTTCTTGGATCCTACAGATTTTCTGTTAGATAGTATGGTGTGTAAACAGTGGAATTCGCATGAAAATACCCTAAGAAGACTCAAATTCAATGTCTATTTATATTGCATTTCTATCTAATCCAATGACTTTCTAACATAGTCTGCCATACCCAACAGATACTCTGTATAATAACTAATAACTAAGCAGTTACACAATCCCTTCTTTACTTTAGATTTAGTCTTATACAACTTAGGATGCTATTCACAATTTCACAGTTCTGTTTTACATAATTATCAATGAAAAGAGAAAAATTAAGGGGTAAACTTTTAAACTGGTTGAACTAAAATATGATGCCAAATAAATGGTAAAATGATTATTTCAAGTTCATATCGCCTTAAAGAAATAACCATGTAGAGAGTAGGCAAAAACATACAATTATTCCTACAGAGAAAATATAGCAACAAAGTGGTTACAAGCAACCGATTCCTACAAAAGACCATATTATGTTGTTTTGATTAGGGAATGTAATTTGCAATACCTTAAGTTTGATGTTGACGCTTATTAATGAACTTCATGATTTCAACATTTTAAGTAATCATTAGAGTTTACGGGTTAGGTTGAGAAAAGATCAAACTTGAGTTACAATTACAGTTGTTTTAGGGAAAATTCCAAAAAATGATTGTATAAGTATTCAACTCTGTTGTTGCCAAGTGTAGGAATGAAATCCTCTCATATTTTACACATTACTTTTTCTCTTAACTATTTTATAGCCTCCTTTTTTTGTTACATATAATTGCATCAAAATGATTTCCATAGGTACAGAATATCGGAACCAACTTGAAACACTATATTTTGGAGAATAGTATTTATAAATTTTTTATTATACTAATGATCTCTGGATCGACAGCATTAAATAAACCTATTTTAATTATCATTGCATCATATGCAGTTCCCAGAGCATTATTGATTCCCTGTCTGCTAGTTACTAAGATTTCTCTATTCTGATGTGACTGATTACTTTGTTGTATGTTGAGTTACAAAGAATTTGTAAATAAGACTGACTAGTGCAAATCTGTTCATATATGAGAGCACTAGGTGGCTAGTAAGCAATTCATCGATTAAATAACATTACACTACTGAATACATTAATGTTATTTTATGTTATGACCAGTCCATAGTTGTAACAGTCATCCAGTTTATTTGATCAATTGGTAGGAATATGATAATCACGTAATCTACTTGCCAGGTTTGTTTGAATTCAATTAAAAGATAAGACAGTATTTTATCAGTATCTTATTGAATGTTAAATCACTATCCACTAATTTTTAAGTGTTATTACCAACATATTCACTAGCATTTGCTCACTATCAATCTAATTATCGTTAATTTAATCTGATATTTTAGTGAAACGCAAAGATTTATGTCACCGGTGAATACTTTCTGTGCTGAGGCGATCTTCTAGATGCTTTAATTTAATCAAAAGGCATTTATAATTCTTGTAAATATCATCAGTACTTACTCCAGTAATAATACTAGTTTAAAACCAAACTAAATGTTAAGTAGGAAGAGACAGATTCATGACTATGTATTACGGACATGAAACAAATCGATGCATAAAAGCGACCTTCCTTCCCCTCCACCCACTTCCTAGACAAGGTAGTAACTAAATTAGAGGTAAAGGAGTTAGGTGAAATGTAACATTAATTTGCCATAAAATTCCATCTGAGGAGAAATTCCCCTAAAAGATCTAATGAGTATATATACTTGTCAACCAATTATTACTTTCATTAACTACCAAAACCTTTTGATTATTAGTTAATTACTAAGTGAAGAACAAAAGCAGATATAATAGACCTTTATCATTAATTGTATCTTCGTTACAACGTACTTTAGGCCAAGGAATACAGTTTCCTCCTTGCATATCATTTATTATCTTCTGTAAAATGTTGAGCTGTGCTAGCGTATACTATACGATAAATGACTAAGGCATATAAATCGCATAGAATGGACGTTTCTTTAATCGACACTAAGTTTTAATTAATGAATGGTATGTAGAATATACAACCAATAAGCTCATCTACTAACATTCATAACAAAAACATTCAAAGAATCCACCTAATGTCACCATATGTCTTTAAACACCTAGAAATATGGATTGCAAACCGTTATTGAATGTTATTATTCTGTTACCTATCTCACATATAAACGACATAGCTGAATCTGAAGTTACATATTACAGTGATCATTATTTGGTTGCTGATGACTAACTACAACGTAGTTCCGAAGTCCAAATGAGAAGATGTAACCATTTAAGTTCAAACATGTCAGGAGGCAGTTACTCATCAATGGCATTAAATGCTAATCAAAAGGTACCATAAAATATAAATGTGAAAGATCAGATTCCAACTCAGTAGTCTAATGTTTGAGTGAATTCAATTAGTCAAGGTTCCAACCTTTAATGGAGTTGTCAATATACACTGACACTGAGGTGTCACATATCTATCGGGATAACCCAGTAAGGTTATATTAGCTACAACATTTGTTCTTTATGGTTTTATCATGCTAACAAGATCGGTAGAACTAAAAGTAGCGAACATAAGGTCCGATGGCTAAACCGTACTGCCTACTGTACAAGTTTAACAGTAGTATATTGTTTCCTTCAGACAACCAGGATGACAACGATGCTGCTTCCCACAAAGAAAAAGCTGGGTTAAAATCGGTTGGCCTTAAAAATATACACCTAACCTTACTCAACAGATTTTCGTCTTAATGAGGCTTTAACAAGTATGGAGCTAACACAAAAAAAACATCTCACAAAGGCTATATGTGACCGACCTCAAGCAGTACTCCTATGGACACTACGGTCACCATCCGAGGCCTTTACGACCGATCCCAACCCAATTTGTATTTCAAGTACATTAAGACCTCTTCCACAGTCAAAGCAACTGGAGTGACAACAGACATCAAAGCTCTCACAGTACTCAAAATCAAACAGTCCAGAAGCGAATCCCTATTCGTCCTAATATTTCCTATACCTTCATTCCTCACTCCTCATCTTAAACTTACATGTATCACTAGTTATTCGATTCTACGAAGCGCCACTCCAGGTTTCCTGAAGCCATGCTTCAGACCTTCTACTATGCAAACCCTTTGTTAAATCCGCCAACACGCCTCACTAGCTAAAACCCTTATATTTCTGACCACTGATGTATGTTGTGTCTACGAAACACGTATAAAGAACCCTAGTGTGGTCATTCATTTGACGTCATCAAACCAGTCAAGTGAGCCACTGCAATAGACACTTTATTTATCCGGGGTCCGAACAACAAGCCATCATGGGTTTGCGGGTGCAGGTATAGCATTAAGTTTGCAAGCAGAACAGTCACTCCCTGGACAGTCGCCTACGCATTATCCATATTAATAACACAGTAAGAACTAAAGTCGGTTAGTGGTGTACAATTCCAAAGCATAATCTACAGAATTGGAGTGAAAGTTCTTAAATCACACTTTTATTCACAATCAATGTAATTCACTTCATATAAAATGAATAGTAAATCATAAAATTGACTAGTTGACCATATTTATTCCAATGCATTCACAAGTAATCAGTAGTTTATACACATTGAATGACTCATTTAATAAATACTGTTATATCAAGTAAAACAAACTAAAATTGACCAGTGAAAATAAAACCATTTAATAGGCATTAGTTAACTTTCTTTGTTCTAGACTGTCAAATATCTTGTACAGATTAAAATTATTTTTTTTTAAAATAATGTCCACTAATGAAGTAACCAACAGTTTCTTGCTAATGAAAATACAAGTTCAACTTGTTACTGACTTGAAGAATGAATATTATGAAGATAGATAAATCTGTAATCATGAATTTACATGTGTTTATCAACGAGTGAAAACTAAAAACCATTGAATAGGTATTTCGTACTACTATAACACAGCCTTATAAAGGTTCTTTACTCCAATACTACTGGTCAATTGGAAGCTTATGGTAAACTGTCACGAGAATCGTTAACTTTAAACGGTGTTCATCAGAGTTGTCTTATATTCCCCATTTCATTTAATTTCGTCATATATGTTCTCTTAGAAGTCACACTTCCTTCATTTAACCTTACAAGGATTAAACAGCTTCCATGGTCACAGAATATTACCTCATAGTGAAGCATGAATGAATATATTTCATACATACACAAATAATATAAAGTAAGTAAAAAACTGATAATTAATTCCTATATACATTGATTAAAAGTAAAACAATATTTGACGAAAAAAAGACAATCCAACTGGTCTAAATTATTGTTGTTGAACTATTCAATGTTATTGTATCAACAAGATGATGATGACATTCATGTACGGTGAATGATCGACACAAATTTACCGTATAATATCAGTAAAACATAGCAATTCATTCATTTTTTTTTCTTTTATGAAAAGGCATAGCAACAAAAGGAAAACAAATGAATTGAAGGTATCTAATACTAATGATATGTGACAAAACGACAGGAAATGAAACAATAATGTTAAGGATTAAACTACTAACTCATAGTGTTAGCAAGTAAAGATAACGGGGAATAATTCAAAGCAATAAGAGTATGATGGTAAACAAAAAAAAGAAGAAAATACGAACTCATATCTCGTTAAAGATTGTGTAAAATATGAAGGCGAACAAAATATAGGGAGCATAAGAATGCATTTAGTAAATGCAATCAATTAGAATGAACGAATGCAAAATGCTGTTGCTATTATCAGTAGTATGTTAATAGAAATGATAAAAAAGATTGTATAATACTAAAAAAAAATTAATTAAACAAGGCGATATAAAGTACAAAAAAGAGAGAACAGCCATTTAAACGGGACAACTAAATCAGTGGGAAAGTTAAAATGACGGGGAGAAATTGAATTTTTATACACGTTGACCAGGTATATGACCATGAAATGCTAAAGGAGATGATTTTCCATTGTTACGTAAAATAATACAACCAATAAATACTAGTATTAAACCTAATGCTGAACCAACAGCGATTCCGACAACTTCACCACTTGTTAGATAGACAGGTCTTTCACCACCTACAGTATCAACAAAATATGAAAAAATTGAAAGAATGAGAAACAATACTTAAAGAGACAATAATAATATCAGCTCTATCTATGTTTTTACAGTTGACGAAAATTGTAAGGGCAACTTATATACACTCAGTCTAGAAACTACATGGATGACTAATTGGTGCCAAGGTTCAGTTTCTTAACGAAAGTGATTCTTTTATACATCAAGTATCTTTAAATTAAAGCGGATTTTAGTAATTAATAAGATGAGTGAAATCTTTAAATGTGTTGGATAGTTGGAGACAGTCGTCCAAAGGTCCTGAATATAATTTTCACCATGTTTCGAAGTAGACATTCATAGTAAACTGATGTTTCAGAAACTGAAGTACGCAATAAGTCAAAAATCAGAAACTTTACAGTGACAGAGATTCTGAGTCAGAAACTAGATATCACAAAATACCTTAAAAATATACAGACTACAGCTCTTTCAATGTTGATGTTGACTGGCTATTGAACATGGACAGCATAAGAATTCCATAATCTAGTCCCGGAATCGAACTTTTAGCTTCTACCCTACATGTCAGCTAGTGCCACATAGCGATGCTGTATAACGTAGCGTAGTGGCCAGTATTTCAAATTTCATGATATATACAACTTGTTGAGTAACAAGAACTACAACCTAAAAGTCATTACAGCGTTCAGCTTCTGAGTCATTTGTTCGATTAGAGTCCTAAAAAGTATCTAAGTACATTGCACATTCATTTTTGTAAATCGATTAACATTAAAAATGAGAATTTCATGCAAATATGGTGTGTGGTGCAATAAAACCAACAAAAAACAAACAATTCACAATTAACATATCTACTATCAAACCAATCAAAGATTCATACCAAGGCGCAGTAATCTACCATTCACATTCGGCATAAAACATGCAAATATAAACTTAGGAAAGAAATTCTCATTCACTTAAGGAATTTAAGGTAGGAAAGTAAGCTGCAGTATTAAATTTCAGCAATTCAACAAACATACGGCGTCGAATACGTTCTTTGCTGACTTCACTTGTAGTTATTATTTGATGCTTCTGAAGTTTTTTTAACTTTTCTAATTCAACTGTATCTAGATAGATTTTTATAAATTGTTAAAACGAAAAGGTACAAACAAATATATGCATATATATAGCCAGTTAACCATGTATCAAAGAATCCATAGTAAACTCAGCTAGATCGGTAGCTTGGTGTTTAAGGCATTCGATCTCAGACTATCAGATTATACGTCCAAGTCCAGCTCCCCTTCCTCCAATTTGTGCAGCTAGGTAATATTACTATCATTTATACTTAAGGTAATTTAAATCCTAGTACAATAATTTATTCATAATAGGGAAGTTAAGCACAAATAAAATAGTAATTAGTTAATGAACTGGAAACAAGAATGCTACATCCAAGCCGTAGGTCAAACAAGGCAGTGATCATTGGGATATGTTGGTGTAGTCGGCTCTAAGATACACCCTAAATGTGATTTTTAGTGATACAGCTATACAGTTAACTAAACGAAGATAAATGATGCTACGATTGAACGCGATACGTTACGGCTGAAAGTCTAATCCTTTAACCATTCATGATTACAGAGTAATGAACTTTGCTTGATATGAGGATAATAATAAGAGTATGCGATAACATTTTAATCATCAAGTTAGTTGTCGTTTAAGGCGAAAAGCTTGAGAGATTGACATATTAAATAGGAAAAAGATGAAAATAAGTCGCATAACATGTAAATGAAGCTCCACGACTGTTAATTAAATCGGTATCCGAAGTTTGAATGTTTGAGACAGGACGAAATAATAGGAACAAACCAATGAAAAGGACATTTTTTATTTCAAGTTTATAGCTCACAGTTTAGTTGACAATGTTGGCGATTTGTCGTATGTTAGCTAATTTTGACGAGAAAATAATTGTCAGCTATTTGCAGGAGAAAGTTTTACTTCGAAAAACATGTTTATTCGACTGTGGTGAACCTATGCACCTGGCTGAATGTTTGGGGAAGCGTGATAAACTTGTATTCCGGTATCACAAATGTTTCACTAAATCTTCAATCTCAAGGCGATTCGACATTTTACATTCCCAAGTTTACCTAACTAAAATAAGTCACAGCATGATTTCTATGGGAAGCGTTACAACAACATTATCAAAAATGTATTACTTACCTACCATCTAGTTAATAAATTGTGTGTACTCAATATCTTACTATTTTGTATTAATAACTTCCTTGAAGTTTTGAAGTAACTCATTTACAGAGCATAAACTTGGGTATTAAGGTTTGAGGCATACACTTTAAATGTGAAAAAAGGATACTAACCGTTTGCCGAATTGAGGAAACTGTAGTAAGGTTTAAAACTGTCACTTACTTTTAGTCTGAATTTTAAATGCTTTAACTAATACTAGGCCAATCACACTTGAATTACAAGGTATAAATAATACTGATATATCATATGATAGCAAAACCTAAAGTACCGAGTGTATGGACATATAAACTTTCGAGAGAACTTGCAGCACGCCTACCCCAATAACTTTTTATCCAGAAATGGGTCTTAGAGGTCTCGGCGTTTTTATTTTAACCACTTTAGAAACTAGCTCTACCTACTTCGGTTTGGTCAACCGGTAAGTGGTATGGCCCTAAATGTAGAAGGTAGCTCTAAGCCATGTACGGGAATCTGTGCTTAGTAAATGAGAAGAAACAATAAGTAATAATAACAGTTCTTTCAAATACAGGAAAGTTAAGGGTTTTGACCTCCTTCCTCCTTCTAATTCAAACGATGGTGATATATAAGTGTTTACACTTTTCCGAATGCCACTGACAGTCAACTCTTCAAACTGCATATTTCACAGCATTTAAATCTACGATACGCGAGCTATTTTAAAATTTGTCACATAATGCAGTTTCTACCAGGGATCTATAATCTATATCCAGTCGTATGATTTGTTTTTATTTTCCTTTCTTCTTATATGTGGAAGCGTTGCTTCATTTGTCATCCTAACCAAAATGTTGACAATAATTTAGCATTATATACTGAGAAAGGGATATTTAAACCTCAACTACTAACTAATTCCATTATTGTTCTGTTAGAGTTCATTTGTTTATTAACATCAATTAAGCTGACCTATACGATACATAAGAATTTTAGTAGTTGAAGCGGTTTTGTGTATGTTGTTTGCATTAGTCGTAGGTTGATTATGATTAAGTACCACTAAAAACTACAGAAATAGGCAGTCATTTCTTTTTAGTATAGACTTTGTAGTAGAGCATTACTTATTACCTCATCAGGAATCAATACAATAACATTCAGGTATGGTGGTGAACACTTAAAAATAAGTAGCGCCGTACTGGTTTGTAATAGTAGAATCCTCTAGTAGGATGGTAAATGTGGACAGATGAAAAGTCCTATATCAAGACGAGACAGCTGCCAAATACTTTCTAGTTTTCAATTGTACCCAACTGAGACCAATATGTGACGAATACAAATAATGAATAGATAATTAACATACATTAGTTAGAAATTCAATTTGTACCGTCATTATTGTCAAAATTATCTCTTTCGTCAAACAACAATAACAATAGACAATTTAAATTGGCGCCAACATATACAAGTTAGCCGATTCACTAATAAAAGTCATCATATAACATAACGAGTAAACGTCAACAAAGTTACATAAAATACGTATACCTTAATGAAAACAAAACAAAATGAATGAAAAAAATCTTTCCGTACTTAGCATAATTTAAACCTTTCTTTAATTCACTAACGTGTATACATATTATCTTCATGTAGGAAAAAATGATATATGCTCGTATTTTCATCTACAAACCATAAATTCATTACTAGTTAATCATACATAAACATACATAATCACAATGACCTATTGCGCAGTATTTGAGAATTAAAAGAAAAATTTTTTACCAAGAGATGAGAATCAATTATCGTTGTAATTGATTCATTCAAACATTTCTCTGATTACAATCAAAGTCCATAATTTACAATTATACAAATAAAATGATTCACATGGATTAAGGATAAACGAATAAAATGATTGAATGCCTAGTATGTTTTGAAATTGTATGTGTTAGTGAATGAATAAATGTATAACAGACTATTTATCATTCTTCTTATTACTATAACTCCCTAGTATGCAATATCAAGGCATGCGTTCAGAGAGATCAATATACATAAACAGAGATTGTTATTATTTACCAACTGATACAGTTGGTAAATGTAAAATGATTACATCGAAGTCGTAAGAGTTGGGAGAAAAGTAAAGGTGGTCGAAACAAAAGCGTAACATAAATACATGACATGTTGGTAAGTAGAGAATATTTGATTGGGATCCCTGAGATTTGTGTAACTAATTGTTAGAGACTAGTGAGATGACTCAGGATCGGTGGAAATGAAACTAATGCATTTACTCTCGATATTTTCATTTATATCTTCAGTATAAAATTATTTCATACCTTTCTTTCCATTGATACTTAAATGATATGGCAACGTGAACCGGTGCACAGACGATCAAGGTTCCGCGTTTTGTATGACTGAGAGCTAATTGATCTCTGTGCGATAATCTCGATCAGTTGTCAGGGAAGCTGAGTGATATGGCTTTTGGTCAGTAGTAGTAGCATCCTCAAATAACAAGAGTTATGCCCTTCATATCTCCCATCCTGCTAATAAGTTCTTTCTTAAATCATCTCTACGCTTAATAGTGTTTGCTACCACTGGAACTATGATCTATATACTCAACTGGTTTAATAAAAATAGCCCATTCGATATATTTAGTCGTCCCAACTTACTCTTTTTGTACTAACGTACAGTGTATTTATCCTGACTCAAACCACATGGAGTGGGGTTTAGAACTTCCACTTGATATATATATATATATATATATATATATATATATATATATATATATATATATATATATATAAAGTTCTATAATAGCACTTACCAGGACATAGTACATAAACATTTCTTGTCAATAATATATCTTTATACTGTGGTCCATTCACTGAACATTGAACTTGATTTAAACCAATAATATCAAGCTGTGTACAGTGAATTTGTAAAGTGGATATAGTCTTTGTCATATTTATTGTATTCAATGAATTATTACAATAATCATAATTTATTTTATTTGAAATTGTAGGCATAATTGCTTTGGTCATTGTCTGAAAAAAGGAAACGAACATAATAATACAATTATACACCTTTGTATCATTATATGACATATAAATCTAATTAGCATTAATACAAATACATTTATTGAAAGCAATAAATGTTTTGTCATAATACAGGACTCTTCACACACAATTCGTATCCACGACCCCACCATGGATTTAACTTAGCATTTTCAAGTCACATAACGAGCATTTAGCTTTCAGAGGATTGAATTCGTAAAAAAATGAATAATAAATTTGTAGTGAGCCCATACAAAGTGCCATCCACTTGTTATAAAGTATAGAATTACTGCAAAACATTATTCGAAATAATGATAGTTCAAGGAAAAAATATCAATTATTCAATGACAGCAATAAAAGATACTAGGATTCATAAAGCAACATGATTCATTCAGCTATTCGGCAGTTAATACAAACTCCCTTTTCCCATTCGAAAATAGCGTAATATTGGGTAAAAGAGTAATTTCAAAAAACTTAAAAGGAAGGTAAACCAAAATATGGCATCGGTTCATGAAGTCTCTGGCTGCTGATTTGAACTATGTTGGTTAGTGCAGACTACTTGGTTAGGGTTCGAGCGATTACAGTAACCAATGGTTGGTAACTTCGGTTAGTATAACTCATTATGTCTCCAGTGGATGAGAAGTATTCACTTCTTGTTTATTCTTAAATCCTGAGTTACAAAGTTGTTTTGTGCATTCTAGTTGACAATAATTGTTACTTTTGCTATCCCTAAACTATTTTATAAAAACTGATACTACTACTACTACTACTGTGATTACTACTTTGGTACTAAATGCAAAGACTTCATCTCGCTGTAATGACGTGGTGCGACAACTTGCTTGTAAGTGACTGACAATAAATACTACAATAATTAAAAGTTACAATCCTATAAATAAACAGAATTTAAATTAACTTGAGATACTATACACTCTCATCAACTTAGAAGGTTTGGTTATACAAGTTCCACATACCCAGACATTGATTACCATGACGAGGGGTCCTAACAGGCCTAAGAGAAAGTTGTATGGAAAGCTTGGAGAGGTCAAACGAAAGTAAATCATTAGTTCACTGAATTATAAACCATTTAACTTAGATACAATGGATTGTGTAAACTTCTTGATCGATTCCTCACAACAGTGTTAATTTACTGTTTAACAAAGAATGACACAGTCCGAAATAGAACTCAACGGTAAAGTTGCACTTAGGCTTTCCGATGGATAAAACTGTTATGGTTTCGACTAAGTGAATAACGACTATTCCATAAGCTTAGATACTACATATAATACACAAATATCTACGCGAAATATCCCAACTCACAAAACAATCAATCGAAACTTCAGGAAGCCTACAAAGTACTAAGCGAAACAGAAACACGAAAGACCGTGTGCCTCTAAAGTTTCACATTTCCATGTATTCGTCCAATCTAAATAAAATCATCACGTCAGTACTGTCCTAGTGACCGACTATCACATAAAACTACAGCATACATCAGTAATACATTTTTTTCATTTACATAGAGTAAATGTTTGTCAAAATTATGCGAATTACCTCATTTATAACTAGCCAAGTTATATTAGCACGTGGATGTCCACAAGTTGTCTCACAAGTAAATTGTATCCCTAATCCTGGACGTAAATCATACGGATTGGTACGAGTACCCAAACCAATATGTTGACTAGGTGGTGTACCAATAATAGATAGGGCTGAATCCATCCCAGCTGCAGCTAAAGATGATGTAGATGATAATCCCGGGAATGAACCAGACTCTTTAAGTATACTTTCTTTATTTGTCATAGGCAACGTTAAACTTGAAACACCCATCTTTTCTAATTTAGCTGGTGCTAAAATAGTAATTTAAAGGAGAAAAGTTCAATGACTTAGATTATCAAGAAATGGAGATTTCCACATTATAAATTATGATATTTAAGCCTTCCACAGAATTCATAATAGTATTCATGTGAATACTGATCGGGAAGGTGTATACATTTGTGCATGATAAATCTACACAAAAATAGAATTGATCCACAATAAAACAAGACTCATAATCACATTTTAAAGAAAATTCATCACAATGAAGTGTTGTTGAAAATTACAGTAGGGGCTACACTAGCTTTTATTTATGTCATATTTGATAAGGCATTACATCAATGAGTTGGATGATCTTTCGTGATCTCCTAGAAACTTTCGATCACCTTTTTTACAACTCCATATATACTGCGATTTACCATACTGTTTTAGATTTGTTTAAACGAAATACTTATAAACGCTACTTATACGCCATTTCAAAAAGCTAACAAATTGTTGCACATAAAATACTAAAGAATTCAAGTGGAAGCGTAGCAGTTGTTAGCACATTTTTCGTCTTGTTTATGAACAAGCAGAATGAATGGAAAAAGTTATAATAACTGAACTAGTTCCAAACATATTACCACTGAAAAAGAAAGGCATATACTTATTGTTTGATTCACGTCAAACTAACATTATGAGATCATGCTGAGCTAGAGCTTAAAATTTCTCACTGTAACAAAACTCATAACATTGTACAAAGTGGTGACTATTATTATCTACAGAACCTCAACTGAAGAGTCCTTATAGATTAATACACGAAAGTTCGAACAAGCTATCATTTATACTACAGAAGCCAGAAGCTGACATCCTCCGCTTCTCCCATCTAATCGCAGTCGTAAATATAACACCATGTGAATTTCATGAAACTTGCAATCGTAGAATATGACCAAGCTTTAGAAGTTCGAATTTCAAATTGATGACACTATCTAATTGCAAATAAGAATTGCTACATAGAGACAACACTTTTTTAATGGAGAACAACTGAAGAATCGATCAAGGCAATAGCAAGAATAAATACTTGTAAGATACGTATCAGTTTTATGTTTCATTGGATTTAAGGCGTAGACCCAACGAATTTCTATTCTATAAATTAACTGTAATGTGATTATCGCATGTTTTGAAGGCTTTGAAGTACGACTTTGCATAAGACCAGAAGTGGAGACCACTAAGAAACTTGTTAAATTTAGTTCAGGAAGTCATAATAATAAAACGAAACACAGAGGTCGGCTACTAATAATGACTAGTTACGTAACGATGGAGTACAAAATAAAACATACAAGCAATGGTGGATTCAAAACAGTCAGTCGTAATAAAAGGATGAAACATGTAAGTTAAATTTAGAAATCGAATGATTACTCGAAGTGAAGACATTGGTTCCTAGAAGTGATTACATAGTAATTAAACTGGAATGAAATCAAGAAAATAATGAAAATGTACGTTTGAAATTTGTTTGATGACCAGGGTTGAGACAGATGACGTACAAATGTTTTCCAAATGGAAACACTATATTTATTTAAGAGGTTGCATACGGTTTTCGCTGTTTGTAGGCACGTTGGATGAAACTGTCAAGTGAAGAAATTTATTGAGTGAACATTTTAAGAATTAACTTTATTCAGTAATTTTGGTAAAAATAAAATAAAGGTCACCAGACGTCACTCTGTGATGAAACATTTTCAGTAGTAAATAGTGTAATTATTATTGTAATAAAAACACAAATAGATACAACTATAGTATCAAAAGAATGACAACCTAATGTACTGATCTCAGTTCACACAGTATATAAAAGTAACATTCTGAATAGTTGACAGATGTACGAAATGTCATCTGAAGGAATAAACAAAATCACTGTATGAATAAGAGCAAAATTATTTTTATCTTATTCAACATTTGATTTGTCAACTGTTGAATGAACTGAAACTCTTTAAGTCAATGAACAGTCAGTATGAACCAATGTAGAAGCCGGCACGTATGTGCATACTACAGTACCGCAGACAGAGGAATCTCAAAGGAGAAACGGCAATAATAGTGACCTTACAGGACTAGGTATAGAGAGCATGAACAAAGTAGAAAGAGTGATTTTGTAGACAAAAAGGATAAAGTAACTTTGAAACTCAGGATCTAAAAGAAGGCATATAGTGAATACATTTGTGCAATGTCACTTAGAATCTCCAACTACTGAACATTATAATTTTGTAAATCCAAACAAGTACTCTGAGTCTTGTAACATGGCCTGTACCTACAGTCAATGATTTCATAGACAGATGCCACGTTTTGGTTCGTAAGCTCGGCTTTTTCCCAACCTATTTCTACATCAACTAACAGAGCATGGAGGTGGACACTGATTGGGGATACGTCACACATGTCCTAATAACCTCAGTCAATGAAGATTCACAGCCCCAACAACCGATTTGCCATCCTGATCTGGTATTCTATGTCATTTTACAAGCATGAAGTAAAACAAAACGAATTTCTGAGCTGAACACTTATTTTTCGATTGACAGGCT
The DNA here is from genome assembly GCA_025215515.1 of Schistosoma japonicum. Classification (NCBI taxonomy): domain Eukaryota; kingdom Metazoa; phylum Platyhelminthes; class Trematoda; order Strigeidida; family Schistosomatidae; genus Schistosoma; species Schistosoma japonicum. Next base: position 12,869,933 of record CM046063.1, on the reverse strand, counting down.
GAGGATCAGCCTAAATCAATTCTTCGAGCTGCAATTTACAACTTCGAATCAATAAATGTTTTGATTATTTCCTTGGTAACCATGTAGTATTACTATTAGTTTGCATAGTAAAGCACTAAAACGCAACTAAATATGTTTTGACTATCAGGGGTAGCTATAATTCATAAAGAAAAAATATGACATACCATAGACTTCAAGAGTTTGTCTGGTCATATTCGCTGCATAAATGCATAACCAATCACCACGATCTGCCCAAGAAACAGATTTGATATGTAATTCATAAGTTTCAGCTCTTTGCCAATCATTCGGCTCACATACTAGATGGTACTTTTGTCCTTCATATACATGGCACTTTTCCGAAATTAGTTTATCTTTACGCTTAAATAACACTGCATACTGCATAGGAAATCGTATTCCTTGAACCTGACATTTTAAAATCACTTTCTGACCAATAAGCACAGGTTGATTTGGTGGGATTACGGATAAAGTGAATTTTGTTGAATCTGTATAACATAATGAAATGAAAGCTTAGAGTCATAAGTACAACTGTGTGCGCTAGGAATATGAAAACAAGAGGCGAACAGAAGAGAACAGATAAGTAAGTGACTTTAATTGAAGAATAAAAGGGAAGTATGTCTTTTGTAGATTTTCATCAGATATTACCCACAAAATTTACCAGTGAATTATCCAGAGAATATTCCTGGTAGACAAAAATCAAACAGCGAATGCGTCGATATGAATTACCGGAGGTATAACAATGTCCATTCGATGTTACGAACAGTGACGTGAAATACTTCCACGCTTGTAGTTTTACCAATTCCTTTAGAAACCTCTGTCTGGAAATTAATACCTACAAAAAGCGGCTGATCTAGAAACTGTAATTTAAGGTCACTAATCAGTGTTTCTGAACTAAGTTTCGACTCATTAAACTCAGAGTGCGATGGACATCGATGGTAACAAAAGGTTGCATACAACGAGTAAAATTACATAATAACTCTACATTTAGTAGTTTTAACATGTGTAATGTATATTATAGTTGTATAAGCGAAGTACCACGACCGTAGTTATTATAGTGACGTGGTGATGAGGCTTGCCTGTTGGGTTATACTGGCTGAAACAATCGTTCCATAAAGTCCTGACACGCCAGAGAGGTTGAGTGGAGAGCTCTAAGACTAAGAATCACCAAACCGAATGTTCAAGGCCGAAACTGTACTGCCGATCGTACAGACATGTAAAAGCAATGTATTTCCACTAGATAACTATGAGGTGCAGCCTTCCCAAAAGGGAAGGATGAGGTTGGAAACGATTGGCTCTAAAAATGTATACCTCACTCTACTCCATAGATTCCTGTAACAAGGGGTAAGGTTTTAACGAGCACGGAGCCAACACAACAAGAATCATTCACTAAAGCCTTATGTGTGGGACCTATGTCGTTCTTCAGGCACTACAGTCAGTTCCAGTTAATTAAGATTAACCTGTATCCAAATTCCATTTCAGGCACCTCAAGAAGAACCATTCTAGATTGTGATAAACCACGAAGTAAAAACTACCTTCATATCACCAATAAGAATGAAGATGACCAAAGTATAAAAGAAAAACATTTCCGTTGAACGGAAGAAATATACACCTGGTTAGTGTTTGCTAGTTTACCACAAGTCCGTGAATGAAGTCAAATATTTCGTCCTACGACCAATAGGTTGAGATAATCAGGGATGGAATACACTCTAAGTTGCATAAATACATTGACGTGATTTTTATTATCAAATGAATCTTCGAAGTGAGTAATGGGCATAAATTAACTGCAAAATAAAGCTAGATGCGAAAAACTGAGTGCAATTAATCAGTAAACGGTAGACATAAAGTACATTTTTCAAAAGTATTGCATTTCATTCAATAAATTCATAACAACCACTTATTAATCACTAGAATGCTTTATGAAAACCTAAAGTATATTTTAAGCATGAAAAATATTTTCTAAGAGCATTCAGTAATACTTGCTTCATACCTGATCTTTCTGCGAAGCACAGAATGAACAAAACGAGAGACAGTATCTCACTGTAGTCCATTTAACCAAAAGAACCTCAACACGACGAAGAGATGATAAGAATGTAATTGATAAAAGTAACCAAGGTGGGAACCTAAAATTTAGGATGAACATAAATTCGTGTTTACTTTGTAATGTGAAATAAATAAAAAGTGCTAAGGAATGGGATAACGACTAATAATTGTAAAGGCTGGGTTTCTTGGTCGATGAAACAGGAACATAGAAATATATATATTCACTTATACCTTGAAAAAAATTAGATTCAAGGTATGTATTTGCATATATGACGAGTACCATAGCAATCTGGAGCAGCTTAACATTTATAATTAATAAACAACTTACAATGTAATGAAAGTATCGGAAAGAATACATTAAATCTAACAAGTCAGTGAGAATTCCAAAAGGAACTAATACTGGTATAAAAAAGAAACAGAAAAATCATACGTATCAACAATACAATCAATTCGCCAGTGTAATGAGCCACGACATTGACAAATCGTGTGGATTCCCGAATTGTGAAACGAAAGAATGAGATGTTCATTAATAAACAAGGTGCAATGATACTGCGTGGTCAAAATATAACAGCACAGAGGATACTAGTATTGACTTAGGATTCAAAATAAAGCAAGGCAAAAATTAGTTCTATAACTTAGTAAATTTGCTTATTTGACTGAGATAATACGCCTATCTACAAAATGTTAAAGGCAAAACGCGATTAATCATAAATGATTAGATGATATGGTTCAACTTAAGGGACGTTAGTTTATTATCTTTAGTCAGGTAAGGTTTAGTATAGTAATACTGTTTGAATTTAAACATGTGCTTCTCGCATTAAATACATTCAAACCAGAATGACTTGGCAGATAAAACGATTTTTACTCAAACATATCTACGCAGACACTTAAGACGAGATCGTGAGATTATTAATTATTTTTACACATATTAGTCAATATGTCAGAGGCCTTTGAAAGTTTTCATTTAAATATTTAGGTTATGTGACCTAGGTATATAAATGGACTACAGTGGTCGGTACCGACCAATATAGAAACTTACAAAGCCAACAAAGTATTTTACCTGGATATCATTTCTAAGGTAGGATAATTAAATGTAGCATATCATATATCCCAAAATACATGTAAATAATATACACAGCTACTTAAACTAACAAACAGTTAGCAATAACTTTTACACAGCAAAAAGCGAAGCGTCAAACCGATGAGGTAGTAAACATGTAGCATCAACTTACAATAAAAGGAAACAATTAGATGGCAGTGATTGTGATGTATAATTATCAGTCCCAAAACATTTGACAAAAGTTGAGAAAGACAACAGCCTTCAGGTATCCCGCTCTTTACAGTGCGAACCCATGAGTGTAGCTTAACAAAAATACAAGCAAACTACTTCAATGCCTTTTATGATTGATATTAAAGATATAAAACAAAATTTTCTCACAAATGTTATAAAGATTTAGTAGCTTTTTATATTTGAATACTTGTTAGTAAAATAAGTGAGGTTTCATATCTACTCAGATATTTAGTCTTCAGTTAAACTGATAAGAAAGCAAGTAATCTGTATTATATCTTATGGCTTTAATTACTATATGCACCCATGCTTCTCTAGAATGTGGCAATCATACAATCAGTCTTCGTCTTCTTGTTGAAATTGTAATATATAACACTGCGCACATCAGTCTTCAGATAAATTGCTTCTGCTATTGTAGAGGCCACTTTTACCGTTGTCCCACGTGTCTATATTGACATGCTCATTCATGATTTTAATGAACGAGTCTGACTTGTGACGCATGAGAACAAAGGTTGAACATATAGGGTGAGTGATCTGATTCATCCCGACTGGGGCATGTTTAAAAACCTAGTTAAAATCTATGACTGGGCCTATATATTTAATAGTGGCAGCATTACAGAGGCTGTAGAAAAACTTATATTGTACTATGACCATAATATCAGTTAATATAGGCAATAAAAAATGTCCTCTTACGTCAGCACTTAAACTAGGCCCAAGGTAGGCAAACTAAGAGAAAGGAACTTCGTTTCAGATGGTTTCACTGCTCTGAATTAGATGCACTGTATACAAGAGCAAGTAAGATGTCAACATAAAACTTGCCTGAAAAGAGAGAAATGTATAGCACTTAAGGGAACACTGAAATCTCTAAAATTATACAGTCTTTTAGAATAACGCTTAAAGAAAGCTGAAGACCGTAGTATCCATTCAATACTATGAAATGGAGTAACCTACGATGACCCACAAGTTATATGAAAACTCCTCAGTGAAAGGTAAATGAGGACGTTTAGAACACCGACAACAAATAATCATACGTTTTTATTATTATTTTCTTTAAACACGAAAATTTATATTATGCATACCGTAAATTTTAAAAATAATAATAATGGTTTTATCGATTTTTATCTATTTCATTTTGTTATTATTTCTTTTAGGACGACAGAAAATTCTTATAAGTAGGTAGGCAGTGGGAATCGGAAGGAAATTAGTAGACATAGTATTCGTTTAGGTGTTCTGGAAATCGTAAAGTTTTAGCGTTTAGGTACGTTCCGTCCTACCAAAGCGCGTAGCTCTCGGCGTTATGGAGCTCTTTGATATTTCCACTTGGATGATAGTTATTGCTTGAGGCGTAGTGACTTCGTTCATGTCAAGTTTTGAGGGTGTTGTGGCGAATTCGACACTAAAAGGCATACCTTCTAGGTAGGCTTCTTTGAGGCGGTGAATACTGACGTTATCCTCGTGGCCATTTTTGTCAATCGTATAGTACTTTGTTTCACGTTTAAGAACATTGTATGGCCCTTCGTAAGTTGCGTCAAGAGGTCGGCGTACAGCATCACGATGTACAAAAACGTGTGTACTATATTTTAAGGCCGGTTGGATAAGTGTCTGTCGATTGTTGTCTAGTTTGAACTGGCTTGAATGAACTCATAGCATTTGTAAGCCGGTTCACGTAAGAATTAAGATCCAGGTTTGCCGAGGTGGAAGCAGTTTCCATAAACTCACCTGGTAGTCGAAGAGTCGTTCCGTAGACTAATTCGGTAACACTGTACCCAACGTCTTCTTATACTGTGCTGCGAATCCCGAAAAACACCAGTGGTAAAGCGTCGATCCACTGAGGGATGTTTGTAGCTGAAAGTGATGCTTTCAGTTGTCTATGAAATCTTTCTACCAAACCGTTAGATTGTGGGTGGTAGGCGGTCGTCCTGAAACGCGTAGTTCCAAGAAATTTTGTCAGAGCGTAGAACAATCCAGATTCAAACTGACGTTCACAGTCATTCGTTACTGTGGATGAACAAACAAAGTTGGCTACCCATCGTTCAACGAAAGCGCGAGCAATCGTTTCACTAGTGATGTCTTTGAGTGGAATCGCTTCTGACCAACGTGTGAATCGGTCCAGGCAAGTCAAAAGATAAGAAAATCCCTTTGATTCTGGTAAAGGTCCTACCAAATCAAGGTGGACGTGATCAAATCGAGCGTCGGGGGTTGAGAAAGTGACTAGGGTGCATTTATTTTGTTGAATTACTTAGTTCTTCTGGCAGGCTATGCAATTGCGCGCCCATTCTTTAATATCCTTGTTCATCTTTGGCCAGCAGAATCTCTCAGTAATCAGTTTACTTGTAGCACGAATTCCAGGATGAGAAAGGTTGTGCAATTTGTCGAAGATGATTCGTCGCTAACTCCTGGGGACGACTGAACTGGCTATACCTGTAGAAGAATCACAAATTAAAGTGTTCTTACCTTTCCCAATCGTTTTAGTTTGGAGTTGGAGCGTTGTTGCGGCTAACTCGTGATGAAAATCGATGTCTTCACTTTGAAGTCGAGCTAGTTCAACAAGGTCGATGATTTGGATACGATTCAAGGAATGTATTCTCGATAAGGCGTCAGCATCTATTTTGTTAGCTCTCGATATATGTCGTATGTCCGTAGAGAATTGGGAGATATGGTCTAGATGACGTGACTCTTGTGGAGAGTATTTATCTGAAGATGACTTCATCGAAAACGTCAGTGGTTTATGGTCGGTGTATATTGCAAATTCCCGGCCTTCAATGGAATGTTGAAAATGTCGTACAGCACAGTACATGGCTAGTAGTTCACGTCCAAAAGTGCTGTATCTCGATTCAGTGTTGTTTAATCGTCTCGAGAAGAATGCTAAAGGTTGATAAGCTTGGCCAATCCATTGTTGCAGAACTGCGCCAATGGCTGAGTTAGAAGCATCGACCGAGCAATGCTGACAGGAGCTTCAGTATTGTGATGTGCTAGCATAGTAACATTGGCTATTGCCTCTTTAGTTGCAACGAAGGCTTTCTTTGATTCTGTATCGATTATGACCACCTTTTTACTCCCACGAAGCAGATCCATTAGTGGTTTAACAATAGGTGCACAGTTGTGGATAAATCGTCTGTAGAAACTTACCAACCCGCTGAAAGCTTGCAACTGCCTAATGGTGGTTGGTTCCGGATACTCCAGAATTGCCGCCACCTTGTGTTTTTGGGGCTGTATACCATTATCATCAATAGTATGCCTCAGAAAGTCTAACTAGATTGTTCCGATTCGGTATTTCTTTATATTAATGGTAACTCCGTATAGCTGCAGTCTTTTCAAAGCTGTTTCCAAATGTTTCATGTGTGTTTCCTCGTCTGAGCTTGCTATCGAGCAGTCGTCGACATATGCATGGACATAGTCGAGCTTGCGAAACACGTCGTTGATGAAACGCTGAAGCGTTTGTGCTGCATTCCCCAAACCGAAAGGCATTCGGAAGAATTCGTAAAGACCGAACGGGGTAACAATAGCCGTTTTTGGGATGTCATTTTCGGCCATCGGTATTTGATTGTACGCCTTTACTAGGTCGATTTTTGAGAATACTGTCATTCCCTTCAACGTGGCTGTTGGGTCGTGGATGTGTTGTAAAGGGTAAAGATCAGGCGTAGTTTGTGCGTTAAGACGTCAGTAATCACCAGTGGGACGCCAATCATTGATATCTTTCTTCGGGACCATATGTAATGGAGACGACCATAGGCTACTGGATGGGTTGATTATTCCCAGGTCAATCATATGATCGAATTCGTTCTTCGCGATCCCTAATTTTTCGGGTTCTAGTCGGCGTGCATTGGAGAATACAGATTGATCTGTAGTCGTGATATGATGTGTAACATTGCTGGTTACACATGATTACTTCGACGTCACCTTATTCAGGTCCGTATACTTGTCAAGTATTGGCTGAAAATAAGGGTTGATTAAATGTTTAGAGCGAAGAGGACATAGGCTTGAACCTGTAGCAGTGGTTCCACGCACGTATAGCTTTCTGTTGCCATCAACTAGCCTCTTTTTGCAAGGGTCTACAAGCAAGTTGTGGTGGCTTAGTATATCCATGCCCATTATAGGTAATTTCACATCGGCAATAATGAAAATCCAGTGTATGGATTTGCGCAAGTTCACGTTCAAGTAGTTACATTTTCTTCCATACGTGGCTGTTTGTATCCCATCGGCTGCCTGTAGATCAAATGCAGCTTCATGTTAGCGATCAGATGAAGTTGCAAGAAGAACGCTGACTTCTGCGCCAGTATCGATGAGGTAGCGAACCTTCGTTATCACATCAGTGGTGAAAAACAGGCAGCTGTTTCCACCGGCTACGGTTGCCGCTAACGCGTGCCGGCGAGATAGTTTCCCGACGCATCAACAGTGGGTTTGTGGCTAAGGAAACCACAGGGGTCTCTACACTTCTTTGAGTCCTTGCCATAGGTGTTGTTGTACCAATATCAACCTAAATTTTCCATTCGTCGAGTTCGAGATGAGAATCTTTTGCGTGATTAACTTCGTTGTCAAGGATTGTTTGGTCGGCGTTGTTCCTGCAGATCGAGGAAACGAGAAAGAATAATGCATAATTTGGTTATTTCGTTTTTGATCTTAAGAGGTTTCTCTGTAAAGGAATAATCCTCATTGTGTCGAATTCTGGTGATCTCCAGAATTAGATCAGCAGATGAAGCTAGTTCGCCTACTGAGTTGTTGTTAAATATTACCAATACTGCTTGCACTTGTTGTGGCACTTTTGATAAGAAGAGTTGACGGAAGAGACGTTCATCAAAAGCGCGTTGACCGATTATCTCTTTCATACGCGATAACATTTCCATCGCTGAACAACTGTCAAGCTCAATGGTGTGAAACAACTCGTCAAGATGTTGTCTGTCGGACAAGTCTCCTCGTTTGACAATTGATCTTTTGAGCTGTTCATACGATTCTAGGTAGTTGGGACTGAAAAAAGAAGGGGTGACGTACCTATTTAATTCACGCGGAAGTGACCTTACAACCGCCAGAAATTGAACGCGTGGATCTGTCACACCGTGGTCTTGAAATTCCGCTTCTATGTAGCAGAACCAAGTTACTACATTATCTGCCCAGAAAGAAATGTGCTGAAAGCTTGGAGGCGTTGGGGTTTTAATCCTAATTAGGTTAGGAGTCTGATCGCACATCATGAAAATAGTAATGTATGCAAATACAAAGATACTGTGAAAAATACGCGATAAAAAAATAAAACCACCAATAATACTGTGTTAAAAACTATAAAAAGGAACGAACTCACAGCAATGATTGTGTCTAGATCCTGTCGGGCTTACCAATGAAGTGTACCCGAGTATATGACCAAGTTACGTTTGTCGTACAACCAGAGCCACTTCTATTGAATGGACCCACTTTTACGAATGACAAATCAGAAGGCACTGTAGGATGGACGAGAAATTATATTTGATCGCAAACAGAGCTTCAATTGGATAGCAACGTCTATGCTGGCAAACTAGAGAGAGATGCTACCCATGGTGGTTTGAGTCGTGATCTGGTGGCGATGCGTAACAGCGCGCTTTCAACTAGTAGTGTCTGCTAAAACAAACATGGTCAGCACTGATGTCGAGAGCCTATGCAATTATTTATTCTGGGGATTATTTACCGCTACACACCAATCTCTCATAGATATGCTGGTCCAGACATATCTATATTTCTATTCAAAATGCTTACACTCTCATTAGAAATAGTAACTTTTTCTGAAATTTAAAAAACTATCTACGTACTCCCTAAACTTAAGACAGAATCACAGAAACTGGTCTAGAACTACTGAATAAATAATTTCACACCCGTGATCTCACGAATAATGGAAAAATTTATCAAAGGGCAAAAATCTGACCAATTTTTAAATGGAGGCTTAAATAATACTTTCAGTAATGGCTTTCTCCATAGGAGATCAAGCACCACATATCTCAATGATTTTTTCAACAAAATCACTCGAAACCGTGATCAAACTAAGTTGGTAATAATATTATACTTCCATAAAAATACGCCTTCGACAGGATATTACATAATCTGGAGTTCATAGGAATCACATCCCGGCATGGGGTGGTTCAAATTATTCCTCATAAGCTAATATCAGATAACGAAAGTAAACACTGCAACGTAAACACCATGACTTACGAGAAGTAGAGTCGTATTTTAGGACCCCTACTCTTCATTTCATATATCAATAGTATATGCAGGTGCTTCATAAAAGGAAAGCCATACTTGTATGTCGACAATTTAAAAATAGCTTATACAACTAAAAAACAGGGCGTAGCACAATGTATCCAAAATATGCAACACGAGTTAAACAACCTAGGTGGTGTCTGAACGTCAATACTGAGAAATATGGATTGATAGGCATAGGAAAACCTAAACTTGAAATTCGACTTGTACTTAGTAACCACACACTTCCTAAACTTAATTCTGTAATCGACTTAGGTTCGCAATATTCTCACCGCATCGACAACTCTGAGCACATTTCTGCCAAACCATTTCAGTCACGACGACTCTTAGGTTTCATTCTTCGGAACTTATACCAAAACGAGACAAGACTCACTCCTATACTTGAATATTATTTCTTTCTATTTAGCAATCTACGAACAAGTAACAAAATGAGATTAGTGTGAAACGCTACTTAACACTGTAGGTGATTAAAAACAATAGACTACAAAACTAGATGTCGCATGCTAGAACTTGAACCACCATGGAGAAGAAGACTGAGAGCAAACTTAATCCTCTTCTATAAACTGCTTCGCAATCCGACCCATACCTTAAATATCATTATGCTAAAAACAAACTTCATCGCGTGGACTAATAATCACGTTTCTTTCATAAACAACTTTCTACTGATGTTATCCAACCTCCTATTCTGAAAAACATTATTGAAACTCAGGTAACTAAGCATATCACCTGGATATGCTTTTTATCAACGAACTTAGATGACCTTCTCGAAGAATGAATCTACCTTTAAATGTAAAGCATTCAATATCAAACTTGGGAATGAGCTGCTATATCTTTTCTCAACAAAATCCGCTATACTAACATGATAAATTTAAAATAATCGATGCTTACTGACAAAAAGAAATCAACATCTCTTATTTAGATCTGTGGTGAATGTGTTGGTCAAGTACCACTTCTTTCACAATAGGTACAGTTTCCGGTTGCTTATCAAGCATCTACACTGCCTTTGATATCCATGACACTTTTAGAATAGTAATCGTTTTCTGTGTAACGACAACATGTATCTGACGCTTATGATCAAATCAGTAACTGCATGGTTTAATGGCAATAAAATAGCAAGTAATCGAACTCCAGATCGAGTACTCTGTCGAAAGTCGATTTACCAGACACAACAGTTTGTCCATAAATGAAATATTTAGCTTGTGTTCATAAAAGTCAATCACCTTTCCTGAATAACTCCCAGATGTCTGTAGTTTAAAAATCCCTATAGCAAACGCTTTACTTTGAGCGAATCAAACAGAATCACCGTGAGCAAAATGCACCTTTTCTACCATACCTTCACCCAAATGTAGAGATGTATCCGTTCTCCAATACGTCATCAACAGATAACATTTATACCTAGATAACTATACCACAACTTTAAACAGCCTTTTCTAACCTGGGAATCAGCTTATGAGTTGAAGAATACATTGAAATCAATATATATAATAATTTAATGCTTAATTTTCATAAAATGCACGGAAAAGCTTGTAGAAGTAGTTAGCCAGTAATATTTAGATCTCTTCAAAATATGATGACTACTATATTGAATTATAACGAAGCTGTAAATAAACTTTGTGCTTATGGACCCATGGTCTTCCACATTTTCTTTCGATTGTAAATGTCCCCATTAGTCACATTTCGTAGATTCGTTGAAAAGGTTTAAGAATTACACAGATCACTTCTGATGTCGTGCAGCACATTCTAGAGTCTATCTGAAATCACACATTCATAAACCCTTTGTTTAATTGAACTTTTGGCTTTACTAACGAGATCTATTAAAATTACAGTTGTATGTTTCAAGTGTTCAGCTCTAAATGTGCTATTATTAACTTTGTTAAAACCAGCGCAGAGTGTACTTCACTAGTAGCTACATAATGGAGGACATGTGCCATAGTATTGTACTCAGAATCACTGGACATATTAGGTTTAACAATCGATGGATACATTATTGGCACAATATTGGGTCATAGTAAGGAAATGTTATTTACTTATCGTATGCCATACAGAAATATGAACCAATGAGTTTTAACACCATCCGTATTTATTTTATCATATTCTAAACTTAAATTAAATAACCCTCACAAGAATTATTTCTAGAATGGCATGGTTTTCGATGAGAACCCTATAAGGCCATAAATTGAGGCTAAATCTGCAAGGATACCAAGATCTCGCTATAGTTCTAATTAGCAGATTGACTCTGAAGGTCGACAAAATCATCCAATGTATTTTAGAATAAGCCTGGTATACACTTAACAAAGTCAACTAACTTTTCAGCATCAGGTCACTCTTTTGACAGAATTGATTATATGACTTGTAAAGAGCTATTTATCTATTAAAGAAGCTAAGATGCAAGCCATTTAAGAGTAAAATTAAGTTGCTTAACAAGAACCACCACGTCGTTTAAGGTTATGCAATTACAAAGATAAAAGTACTTATTTATAACATTCCATATGTCATCCTACTTATCCTTACTAAAAGTAGTCATGGTTTCCATATAGGCAAAGTTGGACGAAAAAGAGATAATACTGCACAAAATAAATGAATCATCAAACAATATTTAATTACTTCTAGATGCATATCACCGTTCCTAACAACAACTATGGGAATGCTTCTCTATCTCTCCTTATTATTTTCACTTGCTGAAACTTGCTATAAATGTCAGGCACTAACGCTTTCCCACTCAGTTTGAATAGTAGAAATACTCTTAATAAACTATTCATTTCGCTAAAATCATGAAAAAGCTGTTCGAAAAGCGATACGTTTTAGTACTTAGTAATCCAGGTTTTCCATATTTCCATGATAACCTAACGTATTTGTGATTATTCCCTAGACTCTTTAAATCATTGTTCATTATTTGACCTTCCTTAACTTAAACAGAATACCGTTTAGATAAATCATCCAAATCACTAACTATTAGTTACGTAAACTTTTCAGCTATTTTGAAACGTTATGATTATGCACACACTAACACCGTATATTCCTTTATACCCATCTTCTGAGTACTATGAACCAAATACTATCCATTCCAAACAAGTATTAATTGTAAATGAATGCTTTCCACTCACCCCCCCCCCCATTTTTCACTCCGAGACTCCGGGTGGTTACGGAGCTCCAAACTCAGTGTGAATTCCTACTTTATTACCATGTAATTAAAGAAATGTTATACGTCCCACATGTTTCCATCTTCTCATCAACCGTTCAGTAAAAAATTTCGGCTTGCGTATTGATAGTCGCCCTATAATATAAGCTTTACGAATTCGAAGAGACTATGCAGCACCAGATAAAAAAGCTATGCTTCGACTTCTAGACATTTCTGTACAGAGGTTTGACTTATCTTAGTCATAGACATTGAATAATTTTTTCTCTAGAGATCCAACTGGCAAATGATTTTATTTGCTTATAAGTGACACATTAGAATAACAGTCTTCACACTTGCGCAAAGACCGAACAATCTAGCAGGAATGGCTCTTTGTTCTGCAGGCTATGCTGGTTCGCCAAAACTCAGCTCCATTTCCGAAACTATGTTTTTATCAGCCGTATCTGCTTAACGTACCTGTAATTTTAATTATAGTGATATTATAATGGGGCACTGATCAGCCAAAGTGTTCACGTCAGATTAATACCTGATTTACTCTAGTGTTTTGTGAATGCTATGAATAGTTTAACCATGAAATTGATTAAATCCTTAGAGAAGCAAATATTTGCCCTATGATTAAACAAGGTACGAGAGATAGAACGTTATTGACCAAATAAATTATGTACGATGTATATGTATCTGTCATATCTAAGATCAAAAGGCAGTGACATGCCAGCTTCATTGGCTGACTATATTCCAACTTTACAACAATATACTCAATAGAATAATATGTGTTTTTCATTGATTAGCCTGGTTTCTAGTAACACTTCAGAAAAACACTGAGAAATCTATGATACTTGGGTGTTCTTTAAAGTACTTAATATTGAACTTAAATAAGCCAATATTATTAGTAACATAACTTATGACCCCGTTTATAGTTCAAGATGAACCATTTTCCAGAGGTCTGGGATTATTAACCAAATATCCTTTACAAGGCTATTAAGTGGTTACGTCTAACAAATGTGTAAAATAAGCGACATAAAACTTCGTCTATACTACTGTATAGCATCATCTTATGTGATCACTAGGAAGGTCGGAAGTATTTACTAGTCTACCCTACATTCGTAAAACATTGTTTGTTCCCATTTTAGTTGTAGGATCCACAGAATAACGTTAATGAATGATCACATGATGAAACGATATTATTTTTCACACTGCTGTTACCACATTTTGTTTCTGTATTTGTTACCATCATTTTCATCAACCAATAAACTGCCCAACACAATTTTGTTTACAGTAAATTTTGATCCACCCGAAAAGTGATCCCGTTCATATTGATTATCTGAGACAAGATTGATGATGAAGGTTGAACTTTTCATGTCAATAAATTACTGTTCTCGGATGATGAGTTATTTCTAGCATAATAGTTCATGCAATAGTATTATGTATTAGACGAAGACTTTTATTGACCAATGTTTACCTTTGAAATAAGTAATAAGATTGAAATACATTCATTTCCATTGTGAAAATTGGTTTCATTGTTTACTGACATGAATGAGCGAGCGTGAGCAATTTTCAAAAGCTATCTATAGGGAATAGTCATTCTAACTAATCAGTGATGATTACGGAAATTCGAAGCCTAATCAGAAAACCCTTATTGTCTGATGCACGAAACTGTATAAAATCGTTAAGAAAGACTTAGTTTTGACAATACAGAGTGAAAATCATTATACCAAATTAAGTACCAAGTTCTTGTTGAACAAATAACATAAAACATACTGTGGAAATAATTACTGTAAGACAACCAGAAAACCAGGGACGACGCCTGGTATGAGAACTACTGATGATGGATCAGAGTTGCATTAAGTTCAGCTAAATATAAATACTATGTACATATAATTTTCGTATATCAGTTGACTGTATGTACAAATACGGTTGACTGGATGAACGTAAATAAATAAGTCAATACGGAGGAATAGAGAGGAATGTATTTTGGAAACAAAGAAATCCAACAAGCGACCAAGGTACAAACATCCTGAAAAAGGAGAGAGTGCAGTCATGCACACACAAAAATATACAGTTTAAAAGTTGATATATATAAAGGGTAATTTGGGCCTCTACAGTACTAATCAACACCATACCTGAACCTAAATATTTTCACATATTAACCTAAAATCTAATTTAAAACTAACTTTAACCATAATTATTACTATGAACCTCAACCAAAATCAGCTGACTGGTGTATTAAAAGCAACTTCAGTTCCCATAAAAGATTAGTATTTAGCTATATGGATGAGTAAATATATTGTTCTTACTTTAATTCATGTGCAGGAATGATAATAAAACTAATTAAAGAAAGTCTTTGTTATTATCATTTTTACAGATAAAGTATTCATTTACAGTTACTATCTTCTGCTAATCTAGTACTACAAATTGGTATAAGTTTGACAGCGATTTTAAACCAGGAAGTACTAGATAGTTATTTCATCCTAATATAAAACTTTAGCAGTGCATATCCATGAACCAACCAGAGAATGCCTCCCATAAACTTGAAGCTTCGCTGAGAACGCTTAACTAATAGACCACTGTTTTGGCCAGCTCCCAACCGTTGATATTTAAAACTCAGGTCATTCCGGATTTAATTGTCTGACCTTATTGATTGCCGTCGGTGAGTAACTGCCTTACACCCAACTTAGTTGAACTCGGAATGAAAAGGAGCCGGCACGGGCCGGTGAGTTTTATTTTATGACTAATAAGTACAGATTTCTAAAATTCATTCTGATAGGTTAAGGTAGTTAAGGTACCCTTCACTAATCGATATCCAGTAAAACAATAACCGGATAATTTAAATGTTTATCGGTCCATAAAACTTTGTTCTATTCCAAAGACAATCTCGAATAAAAGGAAAGAAAGAGCAATTAATATAACTTGCAAAATTAATGTCACACGTTGGTATGAATGAGACAATGAATGATCGATTGGAAGCACTGAACAGATGTTTTGTTCGAGTGCTGAACTCTTCAATAGTACGCATTCACGACCCCATCAGGGATCTAACCCAGGACCCTCTGGCTCCATGACACTACTGAAGAGTTCTATACTAGGATGAAATAATTGTCCGATGCTTCCATGTGACCAATAGTTGTCTATTTCAGACTGATTAGTGATATCAGATTGACAACTTACAATTTCTACAACAGCCGATTATAACATAATTTGTGTTAAACTTTTACAATTTATAACTTAATCACACATAAAACAGAAGATCGCTCAATGCAGTGAATAGGAAATGAATAACTAATTTCAATTAATAAACAATAGATGGTATACTGATAGTTAATGAATCAAATGAAAGAACTGAAATAATGATATAAAATAAATGGGTAGTATAAACCAAACATTTAATAATTAGTAGGTTTTGCTAGTAAAAGATTATGATTCCATGAAACTGAGTAGATATCAAGGCAGACGTTATGCATCGACTAGAGTGTTGTGTTTGTCACTGGTCGCCACAAATTTGGTGCATGCAAGATTATATCAAGCAATAAGTAGTACGTTCCTGACATAACAGAAACAAAATTAAAATTGTGTATGATAGATATTATTAGATGGTGTCAATACACGCATTCTTTCCATACACAATCAATTATGAAGTACAGAACAGAATAGGAATTCTTATTCATTCTATTCAAGCTTTCAACATTTCATTGAATTGTATCATTTTGATTTCTCCTATTTAGGAATTATAAAAATTGGACAACTTATGTACATTGTAATTTTATGCATGATTAAAATTGTCAAACTGTTCTTTTTTTTCTAAAACAAGAACATAGTTGGTTCTTTCATGAATATTTTTATATTAAGACAATAATAAAATACATTGAAACCATTTCTTAAATAAATATATTAATCAATCAATCAATGGTGCATAGGCCACCAACCAGCATTCTCGAAGCAGTTTTGTTCTGGGATTTTCTTTTTCTAGTTCTTCCCAAGTTCTGTTAATTCTTTTCATTTACATCTTCACTTTCCGAGTGCAATTTGTTCTTTGATCTTTCTGTTTCGCTTTAACCTTGAGAATCCCAAGTTAGTGCTTGTCTTGACTCCACTTGGAATCTCCGTAGGGTTATTGCCTGTCCTAACCCCGAACGAAGAAAAAAGGTTAGGTGAGATTTTAACGATCTCATTCCATATAACACTACACAGAAAAAAAACCATGAATATATGAGTTCAAACATTTTAATGTAGAAACACAGAATATAAATACGCATTAGAATATATGAACTATTATGTCAACATTTGGAGAGAATGATCATTTTTATGTGTAGTTTTTTATGTAAAGATATGAGCGCTTCATATTTTGAGGTGTAGATCAGTTGTAGTTAATTTTCAGATTATATGTAACTATTGAAACTATCAGTTCGTTTTTTAAAGATTTGTTATCATAACTTAATATAGCTTAGGTTGTAAGGAAGAGCGTGTGGATGTTGTAATGAGTATATATATTAACTATATCCACGTGCAACTCTTCGTTACGATAATTGATAGCATCAGGTTTTAGCTTAGTAAAGTTCCCATAATCAAATATCGTTAGTCCAAATAATCTCTTGTATATCACTTCAAATTCACGGATGATCAAAGGCAAATAAACTGAAAAATTGTTATTCAAGATTAAATAAATATGTATTTGGACACAAATGAATCCAACAGTCAATTCACATTGAATTAAACGACCAGGTATGAAGGAAGTGTATTGATCGTACTTTGAATATGCACAATACTACGAATAAAAGTTGATATGTCCAGGGAGTAATCAAGGCAACTATGAGCTCCTTATCAGTGCACTGCCACTACCCAGATAACGAGTTAAGCCATACACCTTCAAGTTTAGCATCGAACGAATAATCGTTAGACCTCAAGTTAAATTTTGACTGCTTTTAATATCAACTCACTAGCGATCGACTTTAGGAGGTAAATTCCGAAACTTAAGCTACAGGACATGACTAGGGAGTTTTGACCAAATCACTTGTGAAGCACTTACTAAAAAATAGCAGTGGATAAGGTAGTGGAAACTGTTTGCGAATCGATCACTATATGCCTCGTGGACCGAATTTTCAGCTTTCTACTTAAGGCCCGATGATGTTGGTATAGATTGAGCAATAATCTCTTAGATCAGCATTCCCAAGAAATTTCATACTAGGACAAAACAACTGTATAACAGAGTCGATTAGTGGTTTTCAATGATTATTTAACCCGTATCAAATTATAAATCAACATCAATCTCTGCAATATGCGATTGGATTCATTTCTTTTTGTATAACAATAATAATAAATATTTTAGTTACTACACATTGAACTGACCAGAGTTTGATAACCACTGGATAGTTGTTAAGTCGTTATTTAGGACCCCTTACCGCTACATATCTATAACCTGGACAACGATCAAGCGTAGTAAGAAGTAGTGGTTCAATGTTTTAAGGTTTGCAATAACTGTCACATTAGGATCACTTCGTTGAATGAAACTAAAATATCCAACTATTTCTATAATAATCTATATAAAAAAATTCATCTTGTACTCAGTACCGAATACTTGCAAGAGATAATTCTGACACTTCTATTTAGGTATCCTGTCAATTTCATATCACAAATTGGTCTGAATTAGACAACCAAGGGTTACCTGAAAGCAGTAAACTGCTGTTTTGTCCTAGTATCGGAATTTTCAGCAGTGCGCATTCATCAGCCCACCGGGAATAAAATCCATGACTCTTTGGCTCCGCGGCGAAAGTTTCGCCACTAGACCACTAAGTCAGTTCCCAAATCTGATTTGTGCTAAATCATGCTTAATGATCAGTGGAGTTCATATTATGTAAGAAATGAGAAATACATCACATATCATAATGAATAACAACACGTTAATATTGTCTACAATTGTCAATTTATGTAATGTACACCGATTTAGTTTTTTCTTTAAGAATAATTAAGCATTTTCTATAGTACCTGAATATATTACCTGGTGTTATAGCGGTACCTTACCTCTTCATTTGACTAAGATCAATCTATATCATACTACAAAATCTAAGAATCTTCACACACTCCTACACCCTTTCCTTTCCCTCCCACACTCAACAATATTCTCTCAAATATATCTCTACACTTATATTCAATATTCCAAATCATAACCACATAAAATGAATTCTATGTTTTTACAATCATTTCACAATTGAATTTCGAAATAAATTTAATTTTTGTTTTTATTTTATTTTTTTTTTGGAAAGAAAACATTTTTGAAAAGAAAAAAATAAAACAGAAATTGATATTTGAATAAGTTACAAAAAATAACCAACAACAACGAAATCAAATGATATGAAACATAGAAAACAGTAACTTGAATGGGGAAAACATAAAAAAAAGAAAAAGAGAAAAAAAAATCTACAATGTAGATTTTTATCAGAAAGTGTCATGTACAATTAGAAATTATACTGTGATCAGGAAGTTGTTTTATTACTTGCCATTGAAACATTTAATAGTTGGTTTAAATATTGAAATACACCAGTTTATGACGATTATCAAAGTGATTTTGACAAAATATACACATATATGTATATCTTTGAATATCAATTGAGAAACATTTTCTACTAGTTATATTGAATAATTGAAAAGAGATGAATTCAATTGATTCAATTCGTTACCGATTGATGTTAGTAGGACGTCATTGAAAACCAAAGAGTACTGGACAGTTGCTTCATTCTAGTGTATGGCTTCTTAACAGTATACACTCTAGGAAGTATTTTAAGCCTATTTGTTTTTGTTTTGTGAAATATGACAAAGATAAATGGAATTCAGTTTAGCATATATGTAGATTACAGAAATGTAACCGCGATAACAAACTGAAGTTATCTAAACACCTATTGAAAACTAAAACGAAATGGACGACTGTTTCATCTTAGTATGAAACTAAGTGATTGAAACATTTCAGTTCATTACCAGAGATTGAAACCAAAACCTTCTGGTTAAGCGACTACCTCTTAATTAACAGTCTGGTATGACAGTACTCAACAGTTTACATTACTAACTCCAGTTAGTCTTTTTATTTTCATGATTTTCATTTATTTACATTTGCTGAAATTTGTCTCATTATTGACAAAATTGGAGTTCATTGATTATGGCTTGTAACTAGCACACCAAGGTGTGAGTCTACAGTTTAGTCACTAATAAGGACTAGACGAATGTCGTTATAAACAGTTTTAATTCCTCAATAAGAACTCGATTTAACTAGATAACTATAGATTATTTGAAAAAAAAAAGAGGTGTTTCACCTTAGCAAATGAAATCATATAAAAATCCAAGGTTATAATAAATCTGTTCTCTAAAGAGAACCCTAAAAGACTATATAAAGCAGATTTAGAACAGTCACTTTATCGAAATAATTTGTTGTAGGGTTTGTTGTTGAATTTAAATTAGATATCACCAATTGACCTGTATTAAATAACCATTGGAAAATGGGAAATGGCACCTATCAGTTGCTTTGTTCTGTTACAAGACTCGTCAACATTACACATCCACAACCCCACCAAGGCAATGAGCTCAGAAAATTTACGTTTCGTTGAGGACACTTGACTGTTAGCCTACTTAACTAGCTGTCAACCAACACATAATATTTCAAATTTAGATTCATAAACAATATCCACACTAATCAGTTACAATTACTTTCAGCTAACTAGTGACTAACTTTATGACGTAAATCCTGGATTTCTAGTGAGATATATTACCAATAATATAGAACCATGTAAAGTCTGACATCAACCACTGGAAACCTATTTGGTCAGTAGACTAACAGTTACACATTCATCCCGACATTAGCCTAGATTCCCTAGTGTAGTCATAAATACACGC
This sequence comes from Schistosoma japonicum, assembly GCA_025215515.1. Lineage (NCBI taxonomy): Eukaryota > Metazoa > Platyhelminthes > Trematoda > Strigeidida > Schistosomatidae > Schistosoma > Schistosoma japonicum. The sequence goes on along the minus strand of CM046063.1, from coordinate 12,849,360 downwards.
TGTCATTCAAAAGTATTGTCCTAAAACAAAATGGTTGACTGTAGCCATTCCCTGATTCTCATTGGTTGTAAACAACCACGCCATTTTTAAATTTATCAATGATTTAGGACGAATAAATTCAATTCATTTTATTTAGTGAGGTTAAAGCTAACTTTTTACGTACTACAGTGATGTGGTCTAAAGCTTAATTTCAATAATATTACTAAAACTTGACAAATGAATATCAGAATTCTGTGACACTGGTAAGAATATTGACAAGAAATGTACTAACCTACTGGTAAAACTGAACAGATTTTGCTACGATTATGGAAATGGGTTTTCTTTGATTATACACAAATTAAGTGGAACCTTCACATCGTTCCCTCAGACATGAAATATCAAAAGACAATGACTGACTCGTCACTGTGACGTACTAATATCTAAGAAAATTGTCATGCTTCAATACAATTTTATGCATACAATGGGAAAGTGATCAAGTCTTCAATATTGATTGGTTAATTCTGCGTAGGCAACAACCTAATAAGTTGTCCAGTCAGTGATAAACAAGGTAGAATTGGACACCAGCAGACTAAGTTCAAGTGCCAGTGTAAACATCAGCATTGAGAGGCAAGTATATCTAGCTGACTAGGATTATCCAGAGCTAGTTACTCGTCCGTGACTCTATTTATCCCTCTTTATTCATTGTTTAGTAAGGTTTTTGTGACTATGTAGCAGGATAAAATCAAAATCCAAAGTAGAATAAAAAATTTTTTTGACTAATGATCTAATATTTTGATTTCCCCACTCTTAAGTGAAATGTTGGCTCAGCAGGTGTACAATGATAGATTTATAAGACTTTAATAATACAATTACACATTCAGATATGATAACAAAATGAAGGGTAAAAATTATTAACAAATTTTTAAAGTTGAAATAGGAATGTCATAGTGCTGTTGAACTTTCGTGAACACTGAACGAAATGAACAAGCAATACGCCTTGCTACACATGAACAAATGCATTGATACACACAAACTGAAGAAGTAAAGTGGGATAATTTATCCTTGAAGCTGTTACTAAATAGAGGCCTTGAAAAGAATATATGTCTTAGGTTCAACGTAAAGAAAGAGGTTTCGGTTGAATCGTGACTGAAATGCGGAAAATTAGAACGCGTGTTTCTTCCTACCTGGGATCAGTTGGCTAAATATACCTGCACACCAATGTTGATGTTTACACTGGGATTCAAACCAAGTTCGGTTTGTGTCAAATGCGGCCTCGCTCACCACTAGGCTACTCAGTCCGGATGACCATACTTGCGCAACGAGTATACGTAATTAGAATGGATTTTTATCCAAAAAGAATGAAGCACGCATCGTGGATTTCGCTTCTTACTCATAATCCAACTTGAACTTTACTTGTAATTTATGGTTATATCAAGGTAATTCATTCAGGATGCAACAGAGAGTGATTAGTTTCAGTGCACGACAAATCAACGGAAAGACACAAATTCCTTCCAACTGCAAAGAAAGAGGTCTTCAAATAACTTTTGTGACTCTTTTATTGAAGATTTCAGTATTTAGACTAACTTTTTCCTAAAATAAAGAGATTTTGAACTCTTCCAATGCTTATATCAGCAAATCTTTATAAAAAACCACTTTCAATTAAACACTGTGTTTTTAAGATAAGTTCTACTTTTCTAGAGTCAGTAGTACAGATTAATTGAATTCTTGTCCCATAAGATATCATCGAATTTCTTTTTCCGCTGATAAAGACTCATCTATAGAAACTTAACAATAGACTAGTTTTTGTAAATTTTCAATATATATGAATCATCATAACATTCCGTCTATTTTTATGCTTTCTATTTTTCTTCTTATCACCCGCAAAACATCTTAATTTCATTATCAAATTAAAAGTTATTAGTGTGAAAATCAGTTAAATAGTAATAACCAAGATAAACAAACTAACACTTTTACAAAGTAAGAATTCATTGAAGTTTACTATCTAACTATGCATTTACATAATGTATTATTCATTTTGTCTGTAGACTTATGAAAATACTTTATTTATGCATAGATTATTCTAATGTAGTAAAGATGAATAAACCTTTTATTCTCTTCTTAAAACTGAAAAATTTATTATTACTATGCAATCAATTTACATGAGATAAAAAGCAATTAGACATTAGAGATACACCATGAAACCTACCTCCCTCCCCCCCCCAGCATCCCTACTTCCCAAGTATACAACAAACAATCAACTTAGAATAGTAACTACAATTTAAAAATAAAGTAGTAGTAAATCTCATTTTATGTAATGCTTCTATATTTCTATCATTTTATTCCATGTTGTTATAATGGATAGTGGAAAATTGTTTATGATCAAATATACTGGACAGGGAAATTTTACTAGGCAAATTAGATTTACAAAATGAGAATGATGTTAATCATAAGTTATTATGTTTACATTTTTCATTTAACTTTAACAACAGTCTCCATAACATCCAACTATAATGAGTAATAGTTCACTTATGGCTAACTTTACAACGTAAATCCTGTATTTCCAGTGGGAAGATGTGACTAGTAGCATTGAACCAATATTATGTGTAAGACAGTTGCTCATAGATGTCAGTGGATAAGGTCACTCAAATATACAGTTAACCGACTGGAGTTGTAAATATTATTCATTGGATGACAATAGGCTTTCTCGGCAGTTTTAAATGTTAGGCGTTTGCAGATAAGAAACCTGAATGCGTAGGGCTTAATTCCTTGGTGGGGTCATGAATGTGAATTGCTATTGAGGAGTGCTGTACTAGAATGAAAGGGCTACCTGGTGACAATTTCTGGTTTTCATAGGTTATCTAACCCATATTAATTCGTGATATCTAATTTAAGTTCAGACAGGAGTTTAGGTAGCATGCTGTTTCATTCTAAATTTCAGAATTACTTCATAATTTGCGAACCCAGTACACTATCCCCACCTATGACTCCTGAACTTCTGTCACTTCTAAACGTGTATTTGTTGCTACAGACTGATATCACTGTTTTAGATTTGTTTTAATTAGTTAATTATATAGATTGATCATAAATTATACACAAACGTAGTTTTATGTTCGTAAGTTGGATAAACACAAGATATTAAAATCGCAACTAGCCATTTGACATTCAACCGAAACGAATGAAATGACCATTTGCTATTATTGGCTCTTGTAATTCTACTTCCAACTTGTCTGGCTCTAAGCTTTAAAAGAAAGGACACTTGATGATTAACCAAGCAGTTCATGTATTCAAGCTCACACTACACAGTAACCTAATGAGCGTAATAACAAAGATACAAAATGAAGGCATTCATGATAGAAGATGGGTAGCAGTGTATATAGATAATAAGTTTCAGTTCATTTTTCAAGTAAGAGCTTAGGACAAAGTGTATAATGGAATAATGATACAAAATGTTAGATACATAAACAGGATATATGAAATAATCTTTCAAACAACAGTTCTCGAAGTGCCATCATTATTAAATCATTCTTGGTTGTATGTCTCTAAAATGTTAAGAAACTCAAGAAATACCATCAATATGTTTCGTATAATTTCATCATTTTCTATCAGTCAAATAAATGAATGACAATAATCATGTTTCAAATCAGTTTTATTTTCTGAAGATGATAAAATAGCACACATTGAAGTATAGAAAGTTTGATCGAGTTCAATGAATGGTAATACATAATTTCTAGAATTACTTTCGCAATGCGTCTAGCCTGAAGATACACTGTATGCCAAATAAGAAATTTTAGAGCTCAGTCCTTTAGAATCTATAAAAAAGAAGAATAAGAGAATAAAGTAAGTATGCATTACTGAAGAGACTTATATTTAGTGATGTAATGAAATAAAGAAAATATAAAATAACGCAAGTGTAAAATAAAAACAACTTGAAAATTAAAACTAGGAGTTAATAAAGTTTTGAGTCTTTTACACTGTTATCGAACAAGGTTTTTCAATAATCAAGTCTCAAAACTTGATATTACGACTGTTATTGACTTTTGCAGAATTTAATTTTACATTCAATTCATACTTCTGCAGTTCCAAAAACTACCATTTACTAGTCCCAGTAAAGAATAATTAGTCGGTGACCATCTCACTTTCCTTGTTGAGTTTTGTTGGGATCCCCATTAGTTAGTTCATGTAAACCTAGACAATCATTTTACTTACGAGTGCTTCAAGCCTTGGCCTTTCTATAAACACGTTACTGTGCTTTCTAATTCATGAATGCCTTCTTATGCATAGATTTTTATGTCTTACCAACTTATTTCCTTTAATGCAATACTTGAGTGTAGTTAATCTGATCTTTATATTCTTCACATGTCATTAGTTGTTGTATTCTCAACTCCTACACTTATCTATATTTGCGACACCGGTATTTCCGAAAACAACGATAAATGTTTCTGGTCAAGCTTCTAAGTAGCTTGTTTAAACTTAAACTACTTAGAGATACAGTACAATACTGCTAGCACTACTGCTTCAGTACCACGTAACAGTAATTCATAATACTAAGTCATTTCAGCCAATTTGTTATATACTGTATATTACAAAGTGTTATGCTGGACCCCTAAAGAAAAGTAACAAACTCTCAGTACTGTATTTTAGAACACTATTCCAATTATTATAACTGTGGGTAATGTAAACATTTTGTTTCTATGATTGTTACATTCTTCTTACCTTATTCCCTTCCCCGATTAGTATATTTACTCTTAGTATATTGTTTCTTACTATGCACTACAGTTGATTGGTTGTGTACAAGTTGTCCCTATTCACTACAACTATCTCCTTTGTTCTGTATTGATGTTAATTTCCTAATTGGTCCGCTGTGTGGTCTGGTTGATATATATATAAACGAATGTATGTAATATAATTCGATTTCGTTTGGTTGATCTATTGGTTCATGTTCTTCTTATTCCTGCTTGGGACTCAGTGGGAATAAAGCAGACGCTCGATTATCGACTAAGCACAAGTAATTTGCACTCCTCCTACCAACCCCCAAATTTCACGCGTCATAACAACAGTAACTTGTTTTCCCTTTCAATGTTCGTTTGTGCAAGCTATTCAATGGGAATCAAATTACCTTACTAACTCGACGATTTTATTTTACTTCATTAACCTAAATTAAAATTTTATTAGAAATATTTGCAAGAGTTTGTATCATATTTAGGACTACAAATAATCAAGTTCTATCGCAATATGTTATTTTGACAACCTGAGTCTAACTTGTAATTTGGTGATTTGAATGTACAGATGGTGACAGGGTGGATGGACTGGGTTGAAGTCCCAGTATTAACACCAACACATGAAGGTGTATCCAGATGACCAGTCTCATTTAATGTGAAGCATGTATCTTATTATAAAAGCTATTCTTAATTCGACTTTAATCAGTTGTAAAGAAATTCTTATAATTATATTTAATCACCAAATAAAGAACTGGGATCGCTTCATGAGGTCGCTGACTGTTGGTCTGAGCTGTCTCACTAGGTGTAAACTATCTGTTAAGAGTCCTTGCATTAGAGGTTATCAGTGTCTGCAAACGTTTGGTGACATGGCTTAGAATGAGTCACAGCTAGTGAAATTATTATACATTTTATCCTTCCTCAAATCGTTTATTTTCATATTTGTTGTAACCTTGTAGATGCTTGTTAGTAGATAAGACTCTGTTGACTGAAATAAGTGGCTTACTGACCTCGTGACTACCTCAATTTCATAATTGTTTGAATGTCAACTCAATTATTGTAGCTGAATGTTTTCCGTAATACAAAATAATACAACTGAAAGGCTATATGAAATCACCATAGAATAATCGATTAGACTCCTAAATCTTAACAACAGAAAAGTACATATCATTACTTTTTTGTTCATTGAGAAAGTTAGTAATTATGTGGACTTTGTAGCTTAATAAACAAATTACTGGGTTCAAGTTTCATTGTAAGCGTCAAAACAAGGAATTCTAGGTAAACTAAGTTAAATAGGACTAAATACTTTCCTCTGTATCACTTCCAGCTACAATTCAAATGTGTTATGCTGTAATGAATGATAACTAAGCAGTAACCAATATAATCTGTATCTCATCCTTTACGTGCTGATCAAATTCTATCGATAAAGTAGGAATGTGGCTACCAGTCTAAATTATTCTATGTCGAGTACATTATACACATACCGACGACATAGAAGTACCTTCGATCACATAAAATTGAACTTGACATCGAGTCACTTTTAAAAATAGCCACACTTGACTGGTCAGTACCATAAAAGTCATGACAAATATGACATTAGTCAATAAATCTAAACATTTTAGGCTTGCAAGAAATTGTCAGACTTTCAAGCAGCACAATGGTAATGATAACTGACCTTGAGACTATCCAAATAGCATCAGTTACTTCAAGACTACAAGCATGTCTTACTGATATTTCGCAAATATCTTGAGACCTAGATGAAATAAATTTTTATACTGACCACATTAAAAACATTTTCATTACTACGTTGCATTACAGATACATAAATGAACTGATTAATTATTTGCACTGTCACTGATAGTCTTTGAACCATACGTAAAACATCAATTTATAAGAAACTGTCTAATGCTCTTCATAGCAACCGTACATACATATTAATTATACAGTATTCAAGGTATGATAATAAATGATTTCCAATGAACATAGGCATTTAGTAGGCAAAAGAATCATTAACAAACTGAAAGCTATTAGTTTTCTCTAAGACAAAAGAACAAGAACGTAATAAATTGGTTGTATTCAACACAGGTACAATTAACGACATATACATTTGATTGTTATTCGAAATTTAATCAAATCTATTCTAAAATGTCTGAGAATAGTTGTTATATTTTACCTTGTATTTTTATACTACTTATTTATGTCATTGTTATTATCGTTTATCATAGAAATTAATAATTCATTTTACATAATTAGCATATTTTAAAGAAAATGATGAATTAGCCTCTTATTCTTCAGTTACTTTACTTACTACGGAATAGTTAATTATTGCATGAGATTGTTGTGTTTTAATTACAGTTAAGAGTTTCCAATGTCTATTACATAATTGGTTTAATTTAATAATAAGTTTATTCAAATTTATAAGTAAACTTAGTACAACGAATATGCATCTAGTAGTGAAATCTAAAACGTTCAATACCTAATATGAAATTCTTGTATGATATAGCTACTGTATCTTGAATGTTGATATTCATAAAGAAATCGGAACTTAGATCCATTGACTTTAAACGTTAAAGCCATTAGACTGTTTAGTTTGTATGGTGAAAGTTCATTATTTTCAGTTGTTAATATTACCATGTATAGATCCGGAGCAGATAGTCTCGATATATCATTCAGTCAAGTGTTTAAACATTTATGGTATGTAGCAATGTGGCTCAGGATGAAAATCTCGTTCTTATTTGGGCTCTGTTGGCCAGATTCTCATTGAGATTCCAGGGTACTGAGCAGTAGTATTAGTAAGTATAAAAAATATTTGTGTAGATTAGTTTATACATAGCTTTGGTTTTGGTTATTGATTCCTTGTCTTGCTTTTATCAGGCTTCATTACTCATAAGATTTAACGCTTAACAACGAGGCTTTCTTACAAGTCTACTACTTAGTTTCAGGGTGGAAAAAGTGATTTGACGTATGAAGTAGTCACATGATTTTTAAAGGAAACTAATGAACATTTAAAATAGTTTCAACCTAGATATACATGCGATAGAACTTTTGGTCTTTTAGGTATAAAGGTCAGTCACTTACCGAAAATTCATTCATATATGCTGGTGATCTCATTTATTATTATTCGTTTTCTTGTTAGTAATTAGCTTTAATTTGAATTACTGAGTACTTCACCATGAAGCTAAAATGTAGGAAATCGTCGAATGGGGGGCGGGTTTAGGCAATGAATGTGCAGTTATACTATACCAAAACAATGAATGAAGTTAATCTAGCAGACCATTGATTCCGATTCCCTGTATCGTCATTATTATGCAATAAATCCACAGCAAATTGAAAGCCAGAACAAAATACTTTATTCTGAAGAAAATTCAAGATCACTTATTACATGGAAAGGTGAAGAAACAAGCGGTTTTACAATCAAAAAGTACGTTAATAAAAAGCCAAAATAAAGTCATGGTTAGCTAGTTAGAAATATAAAACTGTTTTATTACAAAAACGTTGAAAGAATGATGCAATAAAGCAGTCAAATCCGAGAGATCTAAAAGATCATGGAATAATGAGATAGTGTTTATTATCAAAATAAAGAATGGTTTATAAATTTGACTGTCAGTGGTAGGCGGAGCTCACAACACACAACTCGCCTAAATGTAGACACGTCATCTGGATATACCTGGATCCCAGTGTTGATTTTCACAATACTACTTAAACTAAACAATCAGTGTCAAAGGTCACTGCGTTCACTACTATAATATTAACATCCGAAAGCTACATTTACTTAAAGAGTATATTTAGATAATTAGTTGTGGGCTCATTAAGGTTTGACACTAACGGGCTGGGTTGAAATCTCACTGTGAACATCACTACTACTCTAGGAGCAGCTGGTGGATAGTCTCATGCAAAGTGAGCCATATATTGTAGGTTTCACTTGATAGCTACAATCCAACGTTAAGCATACTAGTGAACTATAGCTGTATAGAGGCAGTCCAGTGAAGATTAACAACAGATTAGAAATACAAATTCATGATGACGTGCTTATACATCTGGTCTACTTATTTTCTAGACATGCTTATACTATAAGTGATTAACGTCGGAAAAGAACAAACAATAGTGGTCTATGAAAATAGAAGTCATGCTTAAATTGACGATATTTGTTCACAGACGAGGATATACACACTAGGCTAATATGTCAAGTTGGTCGATGAATATGTGAACCTTTTTATACTGAGGTGATTAGTGCATTTATTAACCGTGATAAACCACCACCTTACCCGATACATGATGTCAGTTAGTGAAGTGGTAATTTGGGGTTCACATAATAAGTGAGATCAATTTTCAGGAACAGTTGGTGACACAGTTGAAGATCAGTCAAATCAGTTTACGTATTTCACTCCTTATATTTAAGACAGGAAGTTTAATTATTTTCTCATTCTTCCTTTTTTATTCATCTTGTTGAAGTTTACTCTAAAGTCATATTTCCCAATTCAATCTCAAATTTGCTAATGTGCCACGGATACTCCAGTAAAAGCTTACATATTTAAGGGTCTACGTTGTCTATGACTGATGGACTAACGAAACCTAATATAGGTTGTACAAGATAATGAATAAACCTACTCAGGTGGTTAGTGAATAACACTTTGTTGATTGAAGCATCTCTGTGTGAATTCCAAGACAAGAATGTTGTATGTATATCCTGTTACCAAGTGTCGAATCCAATAATGTATATATATATCCCAGATTCCACTGAAAGCTATGATCTATATATAGATTACTATTATTCGTTTAACTTCTATGTATTACTGTCATTAATCACTTCATCAATCGAATAAACTTTAATTCATTCGACTATCATCAATTTTATTTTTACTCGTCGTTTTTAGTTTACTTCCTCCAGGCACTAACATCAAAAAAATATAAACATAAAATAATAAAACTAAGAAACAAAGAAAGGCTCTCTGAAGAAGAACAGGATGTTAATAAATCTTGACTGTCGTCTTTTATTTTCTTCTCTAAACTTTATTTTATGTTACTCTATAACGTCTATTCACCGTTAATGTATTCACTTGATTTCAAATTTCTGTGTTGGCAAAATGTAGTTTGAGTTTTTTTTTGATTCCGAAAATGAAAACATTAGTTAAAACAAATACAAAGTAATTTCATGTAGGAAATCATAATATTGTCTACTCTACTGTCTCCTTCTTTACTTTCATTGAAATGCTCAATACGAGGTATCACTGATTCACTTAAATTCATCTCATGAATGTCTATATTTAGCAAGAAACAACAAAACAAAACAATAGACTATTTGTAATTATTTCGTTGTAAAGTAAACTAATTTTGTATTTGTTAAAGTTGGTTTATAACTGGAAAGCGGATTCTAGAAGGTGCGTTTCGTTCTATTTGGGACTCGTCGGTTGAATGTGTCTGTATATCATTGTGGTTGTTCACACCAAGATTTGGACTCAGTTTATTTCTTACCAAACACCACCTTGTTCAACACTAAATACAAATTTATTCTAATTACATATACACCCGTTGCACAAGTGTGATTGTCTAGCCTCAGTAGTCTAATGTTGGGCGTTTGATACGAAACAGACTCAGGTCGAATCCCGGTGTAAAAGTCCACATTGGGTGCAAGTACATACAACCGACGAGACTTGCATCCTGAATTTTGCTTACTGGTCACAGTCCAACTTAAAAAATAGTTGTGATTCATTGTTATATCGAGGTAATCCTCTCCAAATGCACATATAGCAACAGAGACTGACCAGTTTCAATCCATAACAAATCAAAGGTAGGATACAAATTCATCCTAATTTTTCCTTTATTGTTAAAAATAGTTTACGAAACAGTTTGTTCATGTTGCTGTTTTGACTGTAGTACTGAATTTATAATGTCAGCTTGAATATTAAAATATTCTAATCGACTAAGTTAAATTATGATGAACTAATGATCAATATTTGTCGATTAGCGATCATGCATTAGTAGTTGTTATGTTTGAATTGAGGTGGTTTGTGGCGATTGGTATAAAGTGCTAGTTGAGTGAATTCGTCACAGGTTGATGTTGACAGGGATGAGCTTCGCACTATATCGCAAATTAATGGAAGTGGGAATAATACCATTGGATGCTGGCCCAGCAGTGTAGAGGGTTTACGTACTCGCCAACCTAAAGCCACTGAAATGAAATCGTTGATAAATACTGCTGAGAAGTCTCATACCAAAATGAAACAGATACTGAATGTTTTCTGGTCTTCAGTGATGCTCTGTCAGTATCGATTTGTGATAAATTCAATTATCTAAAATTACTATATACAGTGATTAAAAGTAGTTGGTAGTTAACCTTATTTGACCTTGATTTTATACTAGCTGCCACTTGTCAGCACGGAGTAACTACAATATTTAGGGAACTGGTGTTTTCTACTGAAGGTGAATCAATTTCATTTATTTTTTAGTGTGCTTACGTTACTAATCAACTATTCAGTAAGTGATTAACTTCTTTCATGACTGTAGAAATAGCCATCGTGGGATGACCAAAAGACCATTAACGATGCTTTCTATGAGTACTGCAGATGTTAGATAGTAGTTGCGTTAGGTCCAGCTAGATGTAAATCCTATGTACATTTAATTCTGGAATATCGACTGACTTCACACACATAAACAATTGAGCGTATGCACATAAATAAATAAGTGGATACTAATTGTTAAGTAATGATTAATGGATAGCAATAAATTATAAAACTGGTTTTGGAGCTTCAGTTTGCTTAAGACCGCAAATACCTCGTGATGGTTCACGATAAATATCACGAATCCTATATCAAGCAGTAATCACTTCCAATAATCTGCAACCGCCTAGCATCAATGAAATAGTGAATGTGATATTGTATCACTTTGACTAGAGGGTACATATTTCATGATCGATAGAATCCAATCATCATTAAACACGTTAAACAAAATGTTCATTAATCACTAATTGGAGATGTACTGATTTTGTATAGACGATATAAGAAAATTGATAATCTATGGTTAATCACTTTTCGATATTGAGTAATTAGTTACTATGGTGGTATAGAGTATCTTATGTCTTTTGCATCCCTTCCTTGTATTTTTACTATCATTTTCATGACTTCTTTGTGTGAGTCACTATACTTATGATTGTATAGATATCTATTCATCCATTTGTCCTAACACATATACCTTGTGTACCAAAATATCCATTGACCTTCATACGTCATTGGTTCGTCTCCTTATTCTTTTTCAAGACTTATACATATTTAGTTGATTGAATTCGTCACAGACTGATGTTGGCAAGGTATCATAGAAATCTAGAAAGCACTGTACAGCTGTTTCGTCCTGGTATGGAACTCGTCAGTAGTACGCACCCCAGATCCCGCTCGAAAGGCTTAGGGTTGCCGAACGTCTAACTCGTTTGCATTGCTAAGGAGCTTTAAACTAAGATGAAACAGCTGTTCAGTTCTCTCTAGTTTAAAATGGTAATCTGCCAACATCAGTCTGTGACGAACTCAATTAATTAAAACTTAACATCTATCTCCACAGACCACCTTAATTTAATTAAATAAAGATAACTGAATTGAAATGGTTTGTAGAGATTAGTATTATGTTTAGTTTATTTAATTCATCACAGATTGGTAATAGTAGGGTGTTTTTGTAGGCCACAATACTGGTTATCTGTTTCATCTATATCTAAGACAATTACTATTCAGATATCGGTTGATGTGTCTATGTGACCATTTGTGCTGTTACTGGTTATTAACTAATCAAACATTTCTGTACTGCTGATAATGTTTTTCACTACATTGACTGGTGATTGTCATTTGAATTACGTCTTATTCAAAATAGTCTAGCTGATTACATGTATAACCCTTTGTCGTTTCTTGAAAACACTAAAATGAAAAAAATGAAGTATCAGACTTCATTTTATTGTTTAATAAGCCATAACCATAAACTTTAAGGATTCATTATCTGCACTGTGTAGTACGGTAATTATCATACCTAGATATTCTCATGCTTCTAAAAATAACCAAAATAACGATAATAATGATGATTGATTGATTGATTTAGTTACTAGCCTAGTAATTAGCTGTTAAGTGTTAAATGTTACAATTAAAACAGGAAATCTATCAATTAAAACTGATGAATAAGCTTAATTGAATAATAAAATAGATTTTATTAGGCATTTGGGAAATTCATAGCTGTAATATAAAGTAGTATGCAATAAGGAAACAATATAAGAACTAGAATTTGAAATCATGAATTTGCCTCAGTTAATAAACCAGAAACTGACACTGATAAACAACTGTGTTACAATATTTTCTCACTCCTCACTGATAGGGTAAATCTATGAATTCACAATAGATTCAAAGCTATCATATTCAGGTTTCTCAGCAAATGCTGAACTGGCCGAAATCCGATGGCTAACATTTCCAACTTTGATCGGTTCAGGATTTGTTTGCACAACATTATCGATTGCCGTCGATGTGTAAGTAATACCATTTGATGTTTTCTTACTGATACTTCAAGATTTACTTTCTGAAGTTAACCACTGGCCAACTAATAATGATTGTAAATGAATATTGTAGAGATTCTTGAATTTGAATTGGTTATCAGTAATCGGCATCAGTTGACCGATCGAAGAAAACCAAGATGATGTGGCTCAAATATATTGTGAATTGATTGAAGTTGGAAATTGTTGTGTAACTCATTTTAAATTGTAACAGTAAGTAGTACAGGAAATTAATGGAACATGTCAAAGTTGAGCGTAAACTAACTAACTTCTAACATTTTATAAGTATAATGATTGTCGCTAAAAGCAAAATTACTTTATATTAGGTCTAGTAGATAATGACACAAACCGAAGTGTTTATTTACGCCTAGAATCATATTGATTTGTAGGACTACAAACAAAAGCATTGCTTATTGACTGATTTACTTCTGTACACTCTGTCTGTGGTAAAATACTAGTCCTTGATCTAGTTATGCACTGGGCATAGTAAACCATACTTATTGATAAGTAAGAATGTAAATTCCCACTTCTTGCAGCATTTGAATTGGTATAGTTTGTAGAGATTGGTATTAAGTTTAGTTGATTGAATTCGTCACTGATTGATGTTGGTAGGGTACCACTGAATACCAGAGAGCACTGTACATCTGTTTTGTTCTAGCATGGGACTCCTCAGTAGTACATGCCCTAGCTTTCATCCCAGGGGCCCCAGGTTTCCACTGCAACACTGGGTTTTCATCCAATAGTAGAATTCCCAAATTCATTAATTTTTAATATAGATCAACGATCACAGATTGGATGCTAGCCCAGTAGTATAGAGGGTTAAACGATCACCAGCCTAACGCCCCCTGAGATGAAAGCTACGGTGCACACTGCTTAGGAATCCTATGTTGAAACAAAACAGCCGTCCAGTGCTCCTTTTTTTAATGGTACCCTGCCATCATCAATCTGTGGGAAATTTTTATTTGTCGTATTATTTTGCTACGATTTTCTTTAAGTAATGGCATGCAAAGTCATGTTCTCAATATAAGGTACCAATGAATATTATGAGCAGTTTAATGTAAGATATAAGTTCCTTTAGTCTAATTTAAGTTATACATGAATTGTGAAAAATAATGTTTTTCGAAATCATATAGATAGTAACAAATCCCTAATTCATTAAGTTGAAGCATAAAAGTCTAAAGTGTTTTTTTAAGTCTGGAAAAATATTATTTTTCTATTACTAAGTAATTGAAAGTTAATTAAAAGGAGGAATATACTTTATCAGTTATCATTCCACCCTCTCTTCCCCCCCCCCTCAATCACTTATCATTATATAATCACATGATCTCAGAAACCGATAATAAATATTTATGAGCAAATTACTAAAAATATCTAGTCACAATAACATAACATAACATTACTTAAGCTCTCTATTGAATCGGGATACAATTTCACTACCACACCGATCAAGCTACATACTAAATCAAACATCGTCTGCAAAAAAGGCTAGATTGTGGATTTAATAAAAAACATAAACATATATTTGGCGTGGCGATAATTGATTGTCTTTGATGATAACTTTCGTGATTGGTGTAGTTCAGATTTGTCAGGAGCGAGATAGTCATCAACAAGGGCAATTGACGATCACCGCACTATATATCACAAATTGATGGAAGTGGGAATTTTACCGATGGATGCCGAACCAGTGGTGCAGAATGTTAGGTGTTCACCGACCTGAAGCCAATGAGGTACAGTCTGAAGTGTGTGCTGCTGGGGAGTTTCATACCATAACAAAATTGCTGTCAGGTGCTCTCTGGTTTTCATTGGTACCCTGTCAACATCAATCTGTAGCGTATTCAATCAAATCAAAATGCCAATCTCCAAAACATAACCATTTCACATTAATAACATACATATATTTCATTTTTAAGTTACAGTATGAATTTCAACAATAAAATGTGATAGTTACATTCAGCTAATGAATTGTAATCGTGTCTTCTGGATTCCATTAACAAAGCCATAACCTAAATTTTATCATACTTTAGACTAAACACCATGTATATATATATATATATATATATATATATATATATATATATATGGATAATCTGATAAGAGTTGAAAATATAGCATCAGAGATTGATTAGAAAAATTGCAAGAAGAGGCATCTTTAGAGAAATTGCATACATTTGTTACCTTTAACAAACTTGATGATAAAAATAACGAAACTTTGAGTCAAAGAAGATAAGTTGATTTAATTTTCCATCAGTTATAATGTGGTTAACGTATAAGCGAAATGGAATTAATGGTTTGATGAATATTTAGATAAACTTTAACGAACTGGCTCAAATTTCTCAACTAGCCAACCTAATGAACAATGAATATCCTCATAAATTTATCAATAACTAAGAAAAGGAGTTGCAATAAAGAGCAAACAAAACTATTATGAACACAATGTTTATTTTTATTCAACTGCAATTCAAAGATGATAACAATTGAAGAAGAGTCAATAGAAAACTAAGATTTCTATGACCTAGAATATATCCTGTTGTTGAACGTGTTATCCTGCTTAAAACACAACACCGTCAACGATCGATGAGTAGCTATTTCATGTTACCGCCAACTGCATGAAAAATTTGCACTCATTTGCCAAAGCTGTTACACTAGTAAAACGGAGAGAATGGTGTACGTCAAATTTAGAGGGCAGATTTCCAGACGTCTTTGTTCAAATAAATCATAAACTGTAAATAATACTTTAACAAGTCATCTCGCTGATACAAGAGATATATCTTATACCTTGATACCCTTCGAAGTAATTAATAAACAGTTCATCTGCAATCGTCTCAAATTCACTGGAGCAATAGTAATCAAACTGTTAAAGCCAGTTGCATGAGTTCGTAAAGATATTGAGGTGAATCCCTTATTTTCCGAGTAATGTTTCAATTACCTTATGATATCATTTTTTTCAATCTCCATCTTGTTCTGGGAACATTTCAATCATCATATTATTTTCAATCTTTCATTTATTTTGATTACATCATTTTAATTCTTGTAATGTAATTAATTTGTTTCCACTGAGTGATTTCGACTCATTTTATTTTTATTTTTCTTTATAATTGTTAACTACTTGTAGTTTTATTTTGGTCTCAGCTATTTCATTACGTAATAGGTTAATTTATTAGCTGTATACCTTCTTCTGACTAACGTGATGTTCTAAAATTTCCACTTTATTTGGATTTGTATCCTACTATGATTCTACGTTATGACCTCTAGTCAATATCACAAAAGCAGTAAGTTATTGTTTATGTCTAATTTTGGTAATGAAAAATTATAAGTTGTATGCAACTGATGAACATCTGACGAAATAAAATGAGTTCATGCAATTTTGTTCAAATGTGTGTTATTTCTCTCTTTAAGAGAGTGGTCACTATTTTAACAAAGCAGTAATAAACAATGAGTATCCTTTTTGATAGATCCTCATAAGGTTCCACATTAATGTTATAATGCGTTCTTGACAATTTGACTAACCGTGGACAACTTCAGCACTCGAATACCATGAACTATCCTAGTCAGAATTCAAAAGAAAAGTAGGCTTTAACCTTTATTCCAATGACAGAGAGTAAGTCATGCATAAAATATTCGTATATTTGTAGTTCTCCGAAACAATAAAATCATCTTTATATCCCTCAAATCCGGACTAAGAAGTTTCAGAGGCTACCCAATCAGAATACTCCACATCTAGATTCTGGAAAGTTCTGTTGATCAGTGATTTAGTGGGGTGTCCCCGGTTTTTCCTAGGGTTCTTAAGGCTTCGCTGAGATTTCTGGAAGACGTTCAAACAATTTATAAATCTAAATTAATTAATAATCCAAAGTGAATAGCCAAGTTGGAGGTAGAAATATCTTTTAAATTAAATTACAGTCTATGAATCTTGAGTGACAAAATATGTTGTTTATGATATTAATTAAAACAAGTTTATGCGTGAATCATCAGAATGATCATATGTAAGTTGGGTCAAATGGGTGTTATTTGTATGTAATCGGTCAGCAACTGAAGCAAGAGAACTTGGGACTAGAGGTGCAAAGTTTACAAGGTAGAAAAAGTAAATAAAACAACCATGAACACAAGCCCACTGAGATCGTCCAAAATCACTCACGTTCGAAATTTTAATTAGAACTCAAATGGGACGTGCAAGTCTTACACATAATTATCACATTGATAAATATATACCGGCGGGATGAAATGTAAGTCAGTACTGTGAATACAGATTAAAAGAAAACAAATGTTCGGGTGAAAGATGTGAAATAGTAGAATGAAAGGAGTGTTCAATAAAACTATTCATGTGATAATGAGACAATTAATAATAATGCAAATGTATGAGCAGTAACAACAATAACATTTGAAGACCAAAAATCGAAAATAACAGTAAAGGAGATATAAAGGCGGGGGAAAATCAATGTACACATTAAGTAGATTGAGTTAGTTTACGATTACTGGTTCCTTTTATCTAATATTGGTCATGTTAAAAGAAACGGTTGGACATATTTCATTTGGACACATAGCTCTAGTTTTGTTCAGTTCGAATAGTAATTGATTCTCTTATGTGAAGTAGTTCGACCATTACTAGACAATCACACAATATGTCAATATTCTCATTCTATTAACAATGATTACAATGTTTCCAATAACTGAAATAAATGAATAACTTGTTTGAAAAAAACAATAAAGAATCATAAACTGTTTTACAATATCACTATATCCATGATTCAAGTGAAATCGTAAATTCATCTCTGAATACCAAAAGAAAAAATCAATTTATTGGAATTACTCTCATTTTCACATATTCCAGAAGGCTTATCATGCTTCTCATTATAATAGATAACCTTTCCGTGATACATAGTAATTAGTTTTAACAGTAACTGAATGTATACTGTATTTATCTTCATTATTATTAAGATGGGTATTGTTTTGTAAACAAAACAACAAAAAGAAACAATAATAATAATATGATGGTTAGGAGATGGTTGTTAAGAGATGAGAATAACATGACGATGATCTGAAGAGGCATCATTATCTGTTTTGTTCAATATGGGTTTGAATTTCAGTTTATCATTTTGATGTAAACTAACTAGATAATAGGTTAATTAACAATGCCAACGTCAGAATTTGAAATACAAACGTTAAGATAGTTCTATTATATGGAGCTGAAACTTGGAGAACTATGAAAAGAATCAGTCAAAAAATACAAATTTCTATGAAAAGCTGCTTGCTTAATATACTTCGGATCCATTGGCCCAATACCATAAGCAACAACCTTTCGTGGTAGAGAAGAAAACAAATTTCAGCTGAAGGAGAGATTAGGAAAAGATTTTGGAGGTAAATACGACACACATAGAGGAAACCACCAGACTGCGTTACAGACAAGCACTAACTTTGAATCCTCAATGGGAAAGGAAAAGATGTCCAAAGAATAAATTGCTTCTGAAATTAGAGGTAGACATTGAAAAAATAGCATTTAGGAAATACGGGAAAGGAAAGTCCAGGATAGAGTTGATTAGAGAATGCAGGTCGTTGGCCTACGCTTTATCTGGACTAAAAGGCATTGACTCATTGATTGACTGAGGTTAAATAACCTGTAAACACAATCTGTAAAGTAGGGAAGTAACTATTTCAGTTAATGCAATAGGTGGGGCGTAACAAGTAGCTTATTCTAAGTGATAGTCATAAATGGGACTTGCCTGTGTTGATGTTTACACGGTAAACTCCAACTTAACATACTTCAAATATGAACTTGTTAGTGAGTGAACACAGTGAAAGGAATTAAGATATTTTAAAAACGTTTAACCAGTAATTAACATTTATGCCACTAGATCAAACAGTTGTGCAAAGGCTGTGAATTCCCCCTGGACATAATGACTTTTGCTCATTGTACATTCCCTTGTGGTATGCATGTTCTAGCTATAGTTAAAACACTTTATTTGATACACCTCCCTCGATACTTCCAGGCTGGCTGTTGCAACATAGATTTCTTGTTTCATTCATTGGATTCAAGTATAGCTTTATGCAAAATGGCATAACGACTTTTTCATTTACGTGCCTCTGATAACCAGTATATGTGCGTGAAGTCAAAGTGATATCCATGGGATTACATGATCTCGTGATAGTCAATTTTGAGAACCTAAGTTAACTGAAATCTAATAAAACCAGTTCTTATAACGAAGCGTTATACTTGAATATAATTAATATATACACTTATTCCAACATCCACATTCGCTCCTCTACAATATCAGCAAACAAGTATTTTATTTGACCAAAGATATATACATTAACGTCGTAATCGTATAGTAGTACGCTTTCTCACATAAGATGTATTTCATCTTAGTGAGAGAATGTCCATCTACAAATTAAAAGACCAGTATACTTTAGAGAAAGTTTACTGTCTTCTAGTATATAGATATGAAATTTAGCCATTACGAATTCGTGACAGTTGCAAGCTATGAATATTGGATAATAGATGTCAATGAAATATAACCTGAGCTTACAAGTAATGTTCAAGCTAAAGGTATGGTATTAAGAAAGTTGGTAAACCAATTGTTCAAGTTGTAGACTTTTACCGACTAAGGTAGGTTGGATATGAATTGAATTTGTCCAACCATATCGTATCTCCACATGTAAAGTTGATCCGTGTTGAAGGTGGCTAAGCCAGATGCACTAGCACTAATCCATAAAATCATAAACTATTGATTTCAGTCGTTTATGCACTTTTAAACTATTTAATTAGTGCCTACGAGTTTTTTTGTAATCAGAGTTAAAGACTTTGATGACTCCACAGCTAATTGACTACTTCTATAAACGAATTGTAGTTATCATCAGTGTATATGCCACGTAAGTAAACTTACAACATTCTATACCAAAAATTGAATGTAGTTATTCTGCAGTTTTGTTTGGTGAACGGTTGTGACAATGTAACAATACTCAAAAGGAGGTATATACCACTACATATCTTCTTTATGTTTAGTAATTTGAATAAACTTTGATCCCAGGAAATATGTGGCTAATTATTACACACAATGATTGATGACAAGTGGACGTCGTTGTCGTTGATAAATGAAATCCATTTATTTCGGATGAAAAACAAATACTGAGTAAGATGAGATAATACCTACATACCTGGGTAGTAATTAGTTTCTTATAGTCTGAACTCATGAAAGATTCAATCGTAAGTGACAGTTAATCTAAACCAAATCGATTTACCGAATTCGTCAAATATTTTAGATCTTAGTTTTATTGTTAACTAAACAAATTCAGAATTCAAGTTAGACAATCAGTGAAAACCTGGGATCGACACTGATAAACACGTGTTTCGTAGTAGTATCAGACATCTTCTTTGTAGTGAAAATTTAAGAAACCACTACTAATTGCCGTCTGACATATTTAGGTTTCCCAGTGAACACTTTACCATTAGAATACTGAACTTACCGAAATTTGACTGCTAACTTTTACAACTTCATTCGATTCGTGATTTATTTGCACAAGCATCATCGATTTACATTGATGGATGACTTGCTTCACCATAGACATAAGTGAACTCATCTAGTCTTGTTTACTCACTGAATCTCCAGGAATTGCCTATTAAAGTTGGTGAACTAATATTTATTGTAAGTTTAAAATCCTAGTTAGGTTAATGATACTCACTTCTATGTAGTCCTATCCTAGAACTTTAAATCTATCCGGTACGTCCTTGCTCTTAACGACTGTTTAACTCAGACTAATTCATATAATAATATTCAAATTCACCAACGATCACTGCTACACTTAAATACAATATAAAACATAAATTATCAGCTATTTTTATTATTATATAAGTGTAATCAGTATCCTATTATGTTTACTTAAATACTCTATAATAAGTGACTTATCTCGTTTACTTAACAAACTCAAAGTAATCAAATAGACTTAAAAGGAAATTATTTTTATCATGACTCTATTCTATAATCACTATCGGATGAGGTCATTACTATTTGCTTTATTTAAAACCTTTAAAATAAATATAATGACATAATATAATTGTTAACCTAGTGATTGAATCAAACGAATTCAAACATAACATGAATAAGTGAAATGAAATAGCTGTTTTTGTGAAGATTGGTATTTTTATTTGGTTAAATAAGTCACAGATTAATGTAGACAGGGTACCATTGAAAATCAAGAAGTATTAGATAGCTGCTTTGTTTTAGTGTGGGACTTCTCAGGAGTGCGTATTCCACATCCCATCCCAACGGTGCGAAGGGTTAGGTGCTTGCCAACCTGCAGCCCCTAGAACAGAATCTGGGGTGCACACTACTGCGGAGCACCACACTAGGACAGAACAGCTATCCAGTTTTTTTTTTGGTTTTCAATGGTTGACCATTTCAGACCAATTCATGATACCAAATAGACAATCAACAATCTCCACAACACCCGGTTGAAATTATTATCAGCACACTGGTTATTGATTTCTCAAGATGTGACCAGTAGAGTTTAACCAAGTATGGTGTGAAACAGTTGTCCATCTATGGCAGTGGATGAGGTCGCTCAAAAATATTACAAAATGACGTAGTTGGAAATATCAATTGTGAGCCGAGAGTACGCAGGTTGAAGACCCTGTACTTGGTCTTTAGTGGGGTCATAGACTTTCACTGCTGAAAAGTCTTACACTAAGAAGAAAAAGTTGTCAAGTGCAAGTTTATTTTCAACTTAGACCAATATGACATATAAATTAAATCTATGAGTAAGGATAAAAGAAATATTATTGTAGTTAGGGAGTTATGATGACAATGTAGGGAAAGTTTATTTAGTATGTGTAGCATGAAGCTTTCACAACAATAATCAAAATGTGGATTTGAAATTTCCTGAGTCCTCAATAGACAACCCTGATCACTGAAGATAATGACATCACTAAATGCAGAACAATAGCATTATATGACGATCACAATGTATTGAAAATGTTAAAAAAAACGTATCACTGTTTTTTTAATCAATAAATCCCATCAGTGACGAAAACAAAAGTTTTTATAATTTTGATTTTGAACCTCATGACATAATAATCCATTTCTTCTTGGTTCGTAGTCGTTTATAAATACCATAGTTCTGTCTCAATGTTTCCTTAATGGTTATTTGTTGTGCATTGTTTACAAAATAATGCCTACATCTATTAGACTGTTTGAAATATATGATATTGGATTGAAGACTACTTGGCTCAAACTGACATTCACATTTCCATCTTTGTCAACTGGTAAGATATACAGTGGCGATCTTAAAGGGATTAATTGGTCATCAGTAAGGTCGTATGTCAATATCTACCCAAGATCATTATAAGTAACTGCCCAAGTCAAAAATATATCACATTTAAGTCTACTCACCTCCTGGGTAATTAAAAAAAACATACTTAGAACGATGAATCAAGATTTCCAACCAACCAATGAAAACCGATGAATATTATAGTTGTTTTATCATAGTTTAGGACTGCAAAATTATGCCTAACCAATATCACTAAATGAACATTAAACCTTATTGATTTACTGAAAGAACGTTATCATTTAGAGAATTCTCGAAGTCATGGTACAAAGCAGTGATTAATACAATTGTATCATATTAACAGTGGGATGTATTTCACTCAAGATAATATATGATGGTCATATATTATCCTTAATTAACTTGTGTAGTAATTATTTTTATGCTTAATAAGTAGTGATTGCAGAGACGATATATTGCTATTTGGAGATTCATGGATGTAATAAAGTATTTAGTCAACTGATTATCACCTTGCTATTATTTACTGGACACTAAACAAACAACCTTAGTCTGTCTAACCAGAAGAAGTTTGCCATACTTAACATACTTTGGCATACATTTGTATAGTATGTGAAATCATAAAGTAAATAATACTGATATGAAAGTGTTTATATGTTATGGTAGATGCTTTTAAGTTTGGCTTGTGACCAGTATCTTTTGCTGTATTTTCGTGCTAAGAAAGTCACATTAATTCAGCTTTAATGTATCTGTATGAATGATCACTTTTAGTCGTTCATACGTCAAAGGGAGGATAAAAACTTTTTCAATTTCAGATACATTTACTTTGGCTATCTGGACAAAGTATCTCAGTGATGAACACCTAGGTGTTTGGCTGGAATGAAGTTAGTTGGAGTCTGAATTTAAATATCAACACTACGATGTAGGTGTATCTAACTTACGATGAGTTCAAAATGAGACGAAGAGAACACATCTTGGGTTTTACTGACTTCCATAATTCGAATTGTATTATTGACATCGTGGGAACTACTACTTGACCAGTGAGATAGAGAACGTCATTCATAATACAAACATTACTTCTAATTATCTGTTTGAAGGTCCTTCAAGTTTTTCGATCTAGTTTTGTTGTGGCTTGCTTTTCTTGGCTGGCTTCATTTCTCTTGCTTATTACAATCAGACTTTGCTCCCTGAGACGCCGCAACGCACCTCGTATGCTGTTTTTACCGTTTTGACTTTTACGCAACGTTCCTTTATCTACTACTTTTGAACGGCCTTATAAGTAACATACACTGCAATACATTATTCTAAAATATTATTTAAGAAGTATATATTTTCACATAACAATATGTATTAGAGTAACCCAAAGGTTTACTTTACAACATTCGATGGGAGAATGATAAGAGATGTAAGTAAGAAAATGAAATGAAGTAATTATAAATGTTTTTTACAATTACCATTAATTGAGTAAAAAATAATAATAAAAAAAGTTAATGCTGTAAAATGCATAGTTTTGTATTCTCATAAAGTAAGAAGTATATTCAGAACAGTGACAAACTCCAGTTCTTCTAACAACAAAATACTATCTGGTGGATAAACAAATAACTTGAAAACCAACAACCATTATTGCTATTGGTATTTATCTAATCAGAAAGCCGTATTCAATGAGAATTATAGTAAGAAAAGGTTGACCCGGGCAACGACCTCTAGTATTTATACTGGATAAAAATACTGATAAGCCGAAAATGCTTTCCATCACATTTTTTAGCAATATTTAAGCTTTCAGTAACTTAACGACATGATTAATACCTCACAAAGTTGCGTCTTTCAGCTCCCCAGAATTCACTTACCGCTAAATGTTAGCTAATGTTTCTTAAGTTATTACTAGGTGGTCAGTTAGTTAAAATAGGTCTGAATAACCGCGTGCTTCAAGTCTGTAATTACGATATTGAGAGATATTAGGTCGAGTCTCAAGTCTTCCTAAATCCTTAATTCATGAAGATATGCCTTAATTAGTAGCACTAGTCAACAGGAATTGAAAGTGTCATCGTTATTGGACAGACAAGATCTTGAAATTGGGTTACGTAAAGAACACTTTTATTCGAACACAAAAAGCATATGTTATACTTCGAAATAGATCAAGAGGAGTAATTTAGGAATTGAGTTATGTAATAAGGTTAATTAGATAAAACGTTACATACCAATGTATGAAAATTTACAGTAAAAGCGTATTTGTCAGAGTGAGACCGAAGGAGAAGAGAGAGATTATGATTAAGAATTCTATAGGATAAATGAGGTACCATTAAATTAAAATCATAATTTGAAGAAATCTTGGTTAATTATGATATCAGATGTTAAGATAGTTTTCTTGCACACATTGTTCTCGTTTTTCTATGTGCATCGAAACAGCTTTAGCAATGCATAAAAGACAGGATTATGCTGACGTTTGTAGATTTACGTTCATCACGACAGGTCACAGGTTAGGACGAAACATTTGTTTGATGTTTAGTTATTTTCACTGGCACCCAACTGAGGTCAGTCTGTGATGAATACAAATGACGAACTATGGTGGTAATTGTAGATAAGTGTTAAGGAATATTGCATAGTATGTATGATATTATTGTGTAGGATGATAGCAAAAGTTCTATAATCAAACTATCCAAATTCAACAGCCCAAAATACAAAGCCATATCTGCAACTTGTTATGATAGGGGGGATACAACAAGTTACTTGATATGTCATTGTACGCACCGAATTACGGAGATCAATGACAAATACGACAGTGTAGTCGATCCCCTATTGCTTGACCTGTTTCTTACTCAATCCCAAGCCGAAATAGAAAGAACACAACACCAATGAACTGACCAGGTAAATCAAACTGTATTTCAAGTACTCTTTTACATATATGTAAAACTTGACCAAACAGTCATCCACTTAGGAAATTAACATTATTACATGATAAAGATGGCAATGATATATAAAATGGAGTAGCGTATGCACAATTAACTAACTACAGTTCATAAATACAAAATGACATACTAAAATTTGTTGAGTTAAACGGGAGGATAGGACAAGAAGGATGCAGTATTAATAGACATAGAATGTTCGATTTACTTATATTAAAAATAATTGAAAAAGTCTACAAAAGCACAGTTCTAGTAGACAAATAAATCTTCTCTAGGTATCCAACAAGTCATAACCTTAGATACTTTCATGCAAATATGCTTGTACAGAAATGAATTTCTTTCAAAGGAAATAAATTTTACTTCTTTCAAACTTTTAATAAATTGAAAAAAACGTGTTTCTCTCAGTAATGAGAACCATCATTCTGATATTTACAGTAATAATTTGAGAGTCCTTTAATTTGGTCAATCTCTCAACCAAAGAAGGGATTTTCAATATACTTTTCCAAGAAAAATTCGTTTTGATTCAGTCGTTGATAAAATCTACATTTACTTCCTTATCCTGTATTCATTGAAAACTTTTAAAGCAAACTACTCTTCATAGGGTTTCAGTAATTTACAGTTAATGTTTTAACAGAAATGTTAACGTTATTCAAATCTTCTTAGCATCGAATTATGTTGAAAGTCTTCAGCGTACATTTGAAGTAAAGCAAGATGCTTGATGAAGTAAAGTGTATGATGATTTTGTCAACGTCTGTAGCGAAATAAATTTTTGGTGAAAATAGATAATGATAATTAATACATCAGTTGACAGTTCGATCACATGAGAGGACATTCAGACTTTATACACTAGAACAATTCTAATGTTATTGAAACTATATAATTGTCAATAATCTTTTAATAAATTAAAGCTGACTAAAGATGATTGATATGAATCTTGGCTGAACGTATTATGGGTTTAAAATGCTTTTCAGATCCATCACAAATAAAGCTTATAACATTTTATGAAAATCCCTTGGAAATGCGAAACTTTCAGTGGGTAATTATTTTATTTATGATCACTGAAATCACATGATGCATAGGTTCATTTTCAAAGGTTCGAGTTAAATTAATCAACCAATGCCTGTTACCCCATGTGGAGAATAGGCCACCAACCAGCAAACTCCAATCAACTTTTTCCTTAGCTTTCCTTTCCAGCTCTTCCCAAGAGCACTTCGTTATCTTCATATCTGTCTCCGATTCCCGACGCAGCGTGTTCTTGGGTCTTCCTCTTTTCATTTTGGCCATTAGGATTCCATGTTAATGCTTGTCTTGTGACACAGTTTGGTGATTTCCTCAAGGTTAGAGTTGACAATTTCAAATAAAGCAAGGATTAGGTAAGTCGTTTGCCAGAATAAATTAGTTGTATACTTGCAGTATTTCAAGTGAGTAGGAATTGAAATTTATAACATTCCACCTATATTGTGCTAGTCGCTTTAATATAAACTTTAGAAAGTGTAAGTGTATATATCGGTATTAGTGAAGTCTATCATTATTTCTTCGACAATAGGTCTAAATATTAGTAACCCAATTAGTGTTTCTTATGTTTGCTTGTAAAAGTTGTCTTTGAATCTAAAGTATATTATTAAGCTGTTATATAATCATAATAAGCGGATTGTCTCGATACAGCGATAATTCACAAGTATTGTTTGAATTGAATCAGGGCTGCAAGCAGAATCCCGGATACGCTTTTTTTCTTATCAAAGCCATGTCAGCTGAATGTACCTACAATCCGTTCTGGATACACATATGGCAATAAGACTGATCGACCTCAGTCTACGGCAAATTAACGGGAAGTTTCATTAACATTCTAATTATATGTGCATACGCCTTGCACAGGTGTGCCTATATGAATTCAGTAGCCTAGTGATGAATGAGGTGGTGTTCGGCATGAGACGAACTAGGTTCGAGTACCGGTGTGAGCATTAACAGTGAGATGCAAGTACTTTCAGCCGATGATTAATAAATAAGATTCCGCTTGCTAGCCATAATCCAACTCAAATTATGTATGTTGTTAAGCGCTATAAAGCATTCTAAACGACTTTAACTTTTAAGGCTTCAATATTCTAAATAATTAGGATAAATGATTAAGAAATTGATATGATGCCTTTTGTCATCTTTACTTTTATAATACTAAATCGGGCTGTAACGTGAAAGAATATCATCTGTTTATCATTGATGATTTGAAATTCACTTGCATTTCGCTTTAGTAACTCCTTGCAGAAAATATGTTTAGAATGATAGATGAGATACAAATATGTTCAATGAGAATAACGTCATATCTACATGAAAGTAATCACTCATACATCGTAACTGTTTCATACAATTAAATGTTACGTCACATTGTTGCATAAACTGTGAATATTAACGCCGTTGAATATGTTTAAATGTTACTATGACGATATAGTTCAATGTAAACAATAAAAGATTCGTTATTAGTTGTAAACATAGTAATGACATTTATATTCATTCTTTTTTGTAATTCTACAAGAATATTCATGAAATACCATTTATCAAATGGTAATTTAATCATAAATTTCATTTACATCATGATTTCGTCATTTATATTCTCATTACCTGATATAAGTAACAAATCAAATCGCATTGTTCTACTTCAATGTAGCTTCTTACGAGAATATGGTAGATTGTACATTTAATTGATTAGTACAATTTATTAGAAATAAGAATGTAGTAAATGATATGGTCTATAAAACAATGAAAGTATATTGAAAAATATTTTATGTTCCGGAGAGTGTGCGGTGCAGTCGTGGTGACATTGGGTGTGTGTGTGTGTGTGTATGTGTGGTAATTTTCAATTTCTTCAATGTTCTTTTTATTCCCTTTTTATACTCTGTTGAATAAGTAGTCACGCAAAGTTTATTAAAATTTTCATAAACAAACAATAACAAAAGACAAAAAAAAAACGACTGAAATCATGAAACAATATTGTTCTGAATCAAATTTAACTGGTTTCATCTAATTCAACTGATAGAACTAAACTTTTTTGGTTAATTAATATGGGAAGTTAGTAGAGACGAATACACTTGAAGTGAAACTATGCCAACATTGAACAATTTTTTTTACTGATGAGTAAAAAAAACAGAAAACAAATTATCTTTTTTTTTCTATTGTTTGTGTTCATCAAAGATTGATCTTGATTAAGATTTCATTGAAATCTATGCTGGATAAAAATAACAAAATGAAATTAATCTAACAACAAAAAAAGCACATTAGTTTCATCTGTAGTATTCAACGTATAACAGAACTTTTTTTCAAGAGTCACTGGAAAATCTAGGAAGAAGTTAAGATTGGTGAAGTTCAGTCATAACAGAAATGTGACAGTCATCACCGATAGTATTGTATGATAGTCGTGTTATATCACAAATTGAAGTAGGCATCCTACCATTAAACGTTAACCCACTGATGAGGTTGATTAAGTTATAGGTGCAAAGCATGAAGATATTAGGCTATATATTAGTTGAGTAATTAATTTTTAACGGTACCCAAACTAGATTAATCTTTCATGAATACAAGTAACAGATTATAATTATTCTTCACAAACCACATCAATTTATGCCCATTTTGAAATGATTATGATAATTAAATTCTTCAACAGTGTTTTATATCTTTTGAATGTTGTATAAATTAGAAGGCATGTATATGGTCAACTTCAATCTTTTCATAATTCACATGAAAGCTGATAACTTTATAGAATGCATAAACCTAGGTAGGATTATGAAACTGTGGTCGAATCAATGAATGTCGAAGCGATCGCTTAACGCCACTTAGTCACATTTCTAAGTAGACATTCTTGGCTACGCATGTCATGAATCCCACAAAATGTATGTCTGTCAGTTAATTCCTTTCTGATAGCCTCTAAGTGGATAAATTCCTCCGAAAATGCTCAAATGTTAATCTTTTTAAATACGTCACAGATTAATGTTGGAAGAGTACCAGTGGCAAACAGGGAACACTGGACAGCTGTTTCGTCTTAGTGTAAAATTTCTCGACAGTGCGCACTCCTAGGGTGGGATGTAGGGTGTGAACTGCTGAAGAGTTCCATACTAAGACAAAACAGTCGTTCGATGCTTCCTGGTTTTCATTACCCTACCAACATCAATCTGGAACGCATTCAATCAGTCAAAACACCGATCTCCACAAACCATCTCGATTCAAATAATTATCTGTTATAAGTGAGTTTACAGTTAGTCCTGATAAATACTAAGCTGTTGAATATAATATAATACACATAACAAACTCAAACATCATTTTGAAAGCACGTGATTTTCGTACTATCCTTTTTGTTTTTAAAATGGGAATCTATAGGAATCTATAAAGTCATTTTTCCTGGTGTGTGTTTTACTACTGATTAACTTTAATCGCCTCATATTGCATTAATATAAATGACGATTAAAATATCAGTAATTCCATCTATATTACTTACTATTTCCATTGTTTCCCTGGACTGTTGATAAAAAATTTCAGTGGTACTGAATAGAGTATTAAAAGTATATTATCAGATTAAGTGGCAAATTTTTTGTTATTAATTGAAATATTGATAGTAGGATAGTAGTCTAGTGGTGTACGCGGTGGCGTATGACACGAACCGGACTGAGTTCGAATCCCACTGTGAACATCAACATTGGGATGCAGGTACATCCAGCCGATGAGTCCCAAATAGGACGAAACGCGCGTCCTGGATTCCACTTGCCAGTCACAATACAAATTAAATAAAATATTGATGTTAAGTGACTTCCCAAACAACTGTCAAGTGTGGTTCTATATCAAATATAAACTACCTATTCTATTTTCATGGTTTACTCTGTACATCTGACAGAAAAAGATGTGAGTACAACAGAATTTATTCAGCTTAAGAAAGGTAGAATGAAATACTTAACATTGTTGAACAATTTCCATGTTAATCAAAACAAAGACGTTTAAACGAAGAATATTCTCTTCGATAAATATTCGTCAGGTTCTACAATTATGAGTTCATAATTAATAGTTATAAAAATAGCCAATTCTGGAACAAATACATGACTTAGATATGAAGGATAAGTGAATGAGCATTTATCGAAAAAATATTAAACATCACTAATTAGTCCTAATAAAACAATCACTGACTACCAGAAAGCATCGGATGGCTATTAAGTATTAGTATAGGATTTTTAAGCAGGGCGCATCCACTATTCAACTAAAACCAAACTTAGGGATTTAGCGGTGCGTGGTGAACACTTTATCGTTTGATCACAGAGTTGATTTTACTAATTCAATCAATTCGCAATATGTTTCGCGCGACTTCACCCATTTTCATCCATGGATAACTGTTTCACTCAAGTAGAGTTTAACTATTTGAAGTGTGAGGTACTTACCAATCAATGACAATGAGTGAAGTCGCGCAGACATTTCACAAATTTACTGAATTAAAACATTAACCGTTTGAAGACGACTCAGTACTAAAATGGCGAAGCGTTAGCAGCGGATTCTAGAGTTCTTAGGTTTAATTCCTGGTTGGATACTGGAAGTGCGCTGCTTAAGAATCGTATATTAGTACTAAACAGCTATACGATGCTTCCTGAAGGTCAGTGATTATCTGATTCGGACTAATTTGTGATATCAGATTATTAATCAACTAACCAATAACCTTTAGATCGTGTAGATATGCTCTGGGTGCGTTTTACAGACTGGAAGCAGTTGAATAGGAGCAAGTACTCTGACCCTAGAAATGTCCCACCTAAAATATTCAGTTCACGTAGGTAGCTCTGTTTTTAAACCGCCAAGTTAGGACTAGTGGTACACATTTCTAACTTCACTCGTTTCGTAGAATACATTATTGTCGTTTAAAAATATCATCTTTGACTTTCCCATTATAAAAAAATTAATCGAATAACAGTCAATAAAAGTCATGATATTCTTCTGGACTGATAAAGAGCGAGTGTAGTAAGTAGACTAAATTGCATTCCCTATACTTCTTTTATAAAGAAGTTGTAATGGATTGGTACACTATAAAACTTTACATACATTTAGCCGACTCTGATATAAAATACAGATTAAATATGGAAGTTAATGTGATTATAAAGTGAGTTGTCTGTGTGCAATTTATAATTATTTCTGTGTCTGTTGAGTAGTTAACTCAATGGTATACAAGTTTTCAGAAACTAATTACGCTGTTTTATAGGGCATTATGAAGATTGTTAAATTTGGATAATTGAAAAATGGCTAGGTGACAACCATTGGAAACTGCATGGCATTTGACAGTTTTATTCACTTAGTAAGGTTCTCCTCAACAGTGAGTATTAACAACCCTTTCTCGTCTTTAAGACTGAACAATGTGACTTCAGGTTTCAAGCTTAACCTTTAGACAATTGAGTTGACACCCACTTGTTTACATCCATATGTTCAACCAATTAGCTACATTGAGTTATCGTCTTGTATCTACATCATTGGTATTCCCCTCAATGGTGGTTAATCCTTCTCATTACAACCATAAATAGTACTTTCTATGCTAGTTGTCTGTTTGTCTTAAATAACTATTATTATTGAGTGTTATAGAAATTTATAAATACAAAGTTTCAAATTATTGCATAGTGTTGCCTAAGCATTTATTAAGAATCAGGATGTACTGGATAGTTCTATCTTTAGTGTGGTTGCAGAAACATGCTTCTATGCAATGGTATGCTGAGATGAAATATTTGTTTCTTATTTTTAGGTTTTCATTCCTTGCGTAACCGATTCCAGTCAGTGTTATACAGTAATTCGATCGAAATTTAGCGTAGTACATTGAACTTAACTACGAATCAGTTACTCATCAAATCAATAGACAATAAGGTGCTTGATCTTAGCGTTAGACAAACAAATCTCATGACCGAAGTTGAGGCTTAAGAAATGTATTTGTTCACAATAAAGTGAATTCATTTCATTCCACTCTAGTTTTCATCAGCTACAAGCAACTTACTACAAAATCAATATATAGACATATTATAGCATATCTATAGTGATTAGTTTAATTAGAATTAAAGTGGAAAGCAGATTGGCATGATGTTAAAAGATATATCCGAATAAAGTTCAGAATGTTCAAAAAAATACTAAAAGTTAATTACTTAAAAGGAAACATTTAAATTGGCTCAATAAGTTGACGACTACATGAGAAGAGTGCCTTCGATCATAGTCTATTTAAGAGAACATACTGTACTGTAAAGTACAATCTTTCCAGCTACAGGGCATGCTCAGTCCTTTTCTGGTCATCAGTAAAACACCGTATACTTTGAAATCAAGATAGATGAAAATTGACATTTTGACAACCAAAGATAATTTTTAGCTTTTGGTTTTTGTATTTTTGGTAATTCTCAATGGAATTTGACTAGATATCTGTTGCCTTCCAGGCAGTTTCTTATGTTTATCAGTACTTCATTCAATTTATCATTAGTTTTTAACCCTGTAAAACAATGCTTTCACCAGTTCTGCTTTGTAGTGAACCGGATATAACTTGTTGAAGTTCAAGTGTGATTTATTCCATGTATTATTTCTATAAACGGATTATCAAACTGAGTTATCTTCCTTATATTGCATAGAAATGCTGATAAAATGAAACTTATATTCTTTACTCAGTTTGCATTGTAAACTGAATGTTTCTGTGAAAATTGTTGAAATGGTTTTATAAGTGGCAAGGCTATTGTTGATCATTAAACAGGACAATTGTGTCATTAACAAACATAAAATGTGTGATTTCACCAACTTCACTTTCAGGTACTGTGCTTTTAAGATTAGCCACAAAGAAATCTTCAACGACGAGGTCAAGTGCGCTGACGATCGCCACACTGTGTGGTGTGCTGTCAAAATGGATTTCAACTTCTTTCGCCCAACAAAGTGACAATCACTTGAAATCTGCTACTGACAAATAGGTTAGAATATTCGCACGTAACTTCAATAATTTCGAAGTGAGATACAATGGTAAATAGGGATGCTACATCATATGATAACATAGATTCTAATATTATTCAATGTTTTGGTTAACCGGAAATAACTTTAACTGAAAATGTTACTAGTGTTTGACGAGCTAGTTTGTCTTTCACCTGTCCATCTAGAAATCTCATTTTTGAAGGGAGGAGGGAAGAAATCAACAATTGATAATACTAGCCTCAGTGAAGCACTTTGTGTACCATGAATAGATCCTCTGAATATTGTAGCTGAAACAGTTGTGGTTTTACATTATTATATACAATATTACAAGTCAAGCTTTTTCTTGAAAGTTCTATCAGCAAATTTGTTACTTATTTTTCTTTGGCCATAGTAGGATCTTTTCTGCATTTATTAATTTAGAATATATATATATATATATATATATATATATATATATATATATATCATCTTCGTAGCGTAACCTGCTATGTTAATCAACAGGACACCATAAGCGTTATCTGGGTGTAATATAATTAGCTAACCACTTTTCAATAAGTTTTGAGGTGCATTTATACGTTTCGGAATTTATAGCAGGTAAATTATGGTATTAGTTTGCTAGCTAACTGGAACTACTCAATTTTAACTGGTGAGTGATTATTGAATTCGATTTGTAGATAGCAGTTTAGCTCATCTCTTAACAATTAAACAAGAGAAAGGAGGTCATTTACATTATGGTCTCATCTGATGTTGAAACAGTGAATAATTTTGAAAGAATACTTAGAAGTGTATCTACACTTTCTTGATGAAATATCATCTGGAAAAATAATTTCAAGTCATCTAGCTAAATTGAAAAAGAAGACTTTAGACATTTTAAATGATGATCTTAGTAAGTCATTTTTGGTTTCTTTCTGATCGATCGCTTAGAAAAATTAACAACCGTCTTAAAAACCGTTCTGTTATCTTAATCATATTCTAGAAGTTAATGAATATAGCAATCGTCAGGTAGTATCAGATTTTATGGTAATTATAGTAAGCCCTTTTCATTTAAAACATTGTTGAAGGTACTATGGATAAAAATATCTTGATATAAAATAATTTATTCCATCTGTTCAGTTACTTACTGGAGTTTTTCAAGTTATATAATAATTCAGTAATGGCAAGAAATATGAAATCTACCTAGAAAAAACAATTAACGGATGCTTGATTGTCATCCTATTCATGTAAGTTATTCAGTTATGTCTATGTGTTTCATTTTCTTCATTGAACTACAATATTAATGATTAAATAACGTCATTAACTAAGACGTTTTTGCTATCATATGGTTTGTAAACTTACATAGAGTAGTAGCAGTAGTATTTGTAGTAGGAGTAGTAATACTGATATCAGTAGTATGAGTATTAGCATTAATAGTAGCTAGTGCTCACAACCCGAATAAATTATTGACTTCCTGTTCTAATAATCTGTGAAATATTATTCCCAAAAAACTTTCTAACATAAGAAAACCCGTGAAATTCAGCAATATATTGTTATTATGACAGTTAACTTATAAAACATTGTTATAAAGTTTGCAAAACAGTATGAAAAGGTAAACAGATAATTACAAGCAAATCACTTGAGTGTGAATAAAGTTAAACTGAAAAGAAGCAACGAATAGTAAAATTGTTGTTGTATCAAAGTTATCAGCGTTCTTGTTTAATATTCCATGGGTTAGACAATCATCCATCAATGACATTGGAGACAAATTTCCAATATAGAATATTGCAAAGTGTTAACTATTGTATTTTAACACATTAGTTTGAAGGTAGTGCATTTAGTACAAAACCTGAAGTTCGATTTCTGGTAAGTATGCACTACTTTTCAAGTCTTTACGAAGATGAAACATTTATACAGTGTTTATCTATTAGAAGACAGTCTTTGATGCATCTTAAAAAGTATGATGTATCCGTGTCTAACAAATTGATTACATCTATGAGCTTCTTATTTTCTAACCACTTAAAATGTTTCCATTTTGAACCTATCAGTAGTGAGCAATAAGTTGAACATATAAGTCATTTACATTCATTGTTAGTGTAACTTAATTAAAAATTATTGTCACCAAATTAAATTAACCGACCTACACTCATATTAACTTACGGGATGTAGATTTTAAGGGCACTGATTACTACAGGAATTCAGAGGTATATATTACTCAGTGGTGACCAATGTCATGTTTGTCTAGTCTTATATAGGTCTATTCTAATTCCTAATGACTAAGTTTCAGTGCGGAATACTAATCTAAGTGACTTGAACATCTGTGAGATGAAAGGTGGTTTAAAGGTGGTTTACTTCAAGATTTGGACCTACGTTTGCTTTTTTTGGCATTTGTGGTTATAGTTTATCTGCAATCTGAACAGAAATGATGCTTTCTGAAAAATCTGATTCCGAGTAACCTAGCTTCACTGTCATCAACTTTTGTTAACGAGCAATTTTCGCCTCGATGTATGCATGTTTCCTTCGGTGTCTATTTTATAGCTAACCAAGAGATGCTTACATCGAAACTGATCCACTCAATACACTATGACGAAGTGAACATCATGTTGTCAAACTAGTCATTAAAGCGGTGTGCATAAAGATTAAAAGGTGCTTAATACTAGGGGAAAGGATTAATAAACATTAAATATAAAGTGTATATGAGAAAAGAATTCGTAATAATACTGCATACTAAATATGTAGAATGTGGACGAGACTTTAGATACTTAAGACTAATGCTAACGCTCATGACAACTGCAGGTTGTTTGACTACCTTTAATTAACTCGTTGGTATTCTTAATTCTCAAAACGTGGAATATCATGTGTTATTATTTGCAGACTGTATCTAAACACAAGGTACTGATTAAACACGCTGCTATTATGGTTATTTGAAAGTATTAAATCAAGA
Source organism: Schistosoma japonicum (assembly GCA_025215515.1). NCBI lineage: Eukaryota > Metazoa > Platyhelminthes > Trematoda > Strigeidida > Schistosomatidae > Schistosoma > Schistosoma japonicum. Next base: position 12,813,126 of record CM046063.1, on the reverse strand, counting down.
AATACAAGGAATTCTATTTTGTGAGATTTCAAATTTTTAACTTGTTTGATGTTAGATTTACAGTTAAAGATGAATTCAGAGGTGGATTTAACTGCCTCTCGGCTCCCTCAATAAAGTGATCAACAACTGACACACATATAGGCGCATGAGTTCTTAACGTCTACTTACAACAATTTATCCAACGAAATTAAAATTACATGATGGGGATTGTTTACAGAATCGAGTTCTTTAAACGTAAAAGTAAGAAAACAGAAGATTGAAACTTAAAATAGGCCTTCATCTTTTAAGAAAATGATTGCTATAAATATATGTTGTGCCATTAGAAAGGGATCGATATTATTGATTTGCATGAACTAAGTGAATGATGCGATTTTACGCTCAGAAAGACACAATAACCAGAGACAATTAGAGTCTTTAGCTGGTCACTGCATGTCTGCCCGTTACCTACTTAGACTCACGCCGGAGATAGAACACAAGCCGACAGACCAACCAGACAGAATGATATTGTTTTCGAAAAATCCTTTCAAATATACACAAAACCAGATCACATCGTGAACCAATTAGGAAACTAACATTTATACAAAACGGGAGAAATAGTGAATGTGAACTGAAGTACGTATACACAATCGATTAACCATAGTTCATCAACGAGAAATGACATACTATTAGTTGATGTATAAAATGGGAGGATAGGGTAAGGGTAAGGAAATAATAATGGAAATAAAATATTCACCTTGTATACAATCAAAATAAATGAATTAATCTACAGAAAAACAGTTCTCCTGAATAATCAATCTTCATTAAGTGCCCGAGATCTAAATTAGTAGGTACTTCAGGATTTTGTTTCAGAAATATGTATTCATTATTGTATGGTTTTAAGATGCTAATAAAAAAGCATCTCAGTGAAAACGTACACACCGTTTTAATGAACTACTTTAGATTTGTTGTTTGTACTTGTCAAAATGTAGTCGCATGTTCAATAGCACTAAAAACCAGTGGACTATAGATGCCTGTTTTACTTTAGTAACAGACATGTCAACAGTACTTGTCTATGATCCCGTCAAAAAAGCCAGCTAATGATATTTTGATCCTCCGGCCAAAGATTAAGCCGTTAGCACAACTGGGTGGAATTCAGTGACCGAATTCTCACTTTAGTCAATTTGTAGCACTGGAAACTGACTAATCGGTATCACTGAGGATAACTACCCAACTCTTGATATGTTTCAACTTTCTTAGTTCTGACTTCTCTCTAGGACTTCAGGAACATCTTTGAGTTTACCACTGGCCAATAAGTTTAATTCCATGACAAGGTAGTGAATACTCAATTCTGAAGCGTCACATAGGAGAATACGACAGCTGGGCTCTATTTCATAGTTTCAATTGTTACTATATTAAGATCAATCTGCTACGAATATAAGTAATAAATTGAATACTAACCTTAAATAAACCAGTACAAGCTCAATTTACTTTCGATTTGTATCAAAATTTTCTTAAACTTACAAGAATAAATGTTCTCTCATTTTTCAATTACTTCTATTATCGATAACATTTTCAGAGAGTAATAATTGTATATTAGTTGATTGCATTCATCACAAATTGATGTTGGTAGGCTAGCATTAGGAAGTACTTGACTACTGTAACTTCCTACAATGGGACTTCCTCAGCGGTTTGCACCGTAGGTTCCACCCTTCAGACTTCAGGTTGGATAATGCCTAACCCATTTTGCCGACATCAATCCGTGAAGGATTAGTCAATTAATACTTAATGCCAATCTCCACAAATAGCTTCAATTCAAATACATATTTAATAAAATATTTCATTGTAATTATTTAATATTATATACATATAATTTATGATTTACTATCACTAGTCTATTCATCATAACATTCACAACTTTGTGTCACTTGAATTTATTATAACTAACTATCGGAGAATGATCAACATTGTTGGTTAATCGAACTATCATATACAACAAATCATTTAAAGTAAAGAATGCCAACAATTTGAATTGATGAAGTAAACACTCTACACTATAATATTTATTCATTTAATTTAAATAATAAAAAGACCACCTTTTTTGTTAGTTGGGTTGTGACTGGCAAGTGAAATCTAGGACGCGCGTTTCATCGGCTGGATGTACCTGCATCCCAATGTTGATACTCACAGTGGGACTCTAATTCAGTCCGTTTCATGTCAAACGCTACCGCGTTCACCACTAAACGCGCGTCCTGGATTCCACTTACCAGTCACAATTCAACCTCAAAAATACTTGTGAATAATCGGTATATCAAGGTAATCCACTCAGGATGCACATATAGCAACAGAAACTGATCAGCTTTAGTCTATAACGAATCAATGGGAATATACAAATTCATCCTAATACCACCGTTTTTGTTTTTCTTTAAACATAATCAACCAACTGTTTAAATCTTATAACATTAATCTCTAAACAGTTATTTAAAACAAAAGAATGAAACATTGAAAAACATGATAAATTCAATGAAGTTGAAAATACCTTATGAATTTATTAAGTTTCATTAATAATAAAACAATGTGAAGAATTTAAAAAATTGTTGCCATATACAATACAAATGAAAACAAAAACAAAAAATTAAGAAAGAAAGAACAAAACAATGTAATAGAGTTTACTACTTATTTACCATGAATAAGTAATAATAATAATTGAATATCTTATTTCTGAGATAATTTTCCTGTATTGACTACTACTGATTAAATAATCATTTATAGATGAGTAAATCTATTGCGTGTTTTCATTAATTGTTAGTTACATAAATTTTATTGAGTTGAATAGTCAAACTATTAGTTATGTACATATTTTATCATAAGATATTTGTATAAAACAAAAGATATTTAAAAATAGAGTCTTTAATGTGTATCTAGTTGGATAATATACTGAATTAGGATGGTATCTAGAGATTGGTATTAAGTTTTCATTAATTGAAGTCGTTACAGATTGTTGTTGATAGAGTATAATCGAAAAGTAAAGAGTATTGGACAGCTGTTTTGTTCTAGTGTAGAACTCCTCAGAAGAGCATACACTAGACTTCAACTCAATAGTTTCGGGTTGGTGAATGACTAATCCTTTGTACTACTACCAATCTGTGAAGAATTTCAACCAACTAAACTTAACACCAATCTCTATAAACCACTAAAATTCAATTACAATAATCAGCTTACTAGTGACTAACTTCAATTTGCTATTGAAGCTCTAATGAAAAGCCGTTACCGGTGGAGTTTCAGATTTGTTGGAAGTATGAAAGCTATCGCCGATAACAATAATGATCGTCCCGCTATTTCATAAATCAATTCCATTGAACAATAAAGTTTTATCATATTTGGACTATTATTTTCGAAAAAAGATAATAGTGTTTTTTTCCTCAGAAAAGTTATTTTACATTTAATCAACTGATTGTTTGCAGGATACCACTATAAATCAGAGAGCACTTAACAGCTACTCTGTCCTAGTATAATGCTCCTTAGGTTACACACTGTTGAAGAGTCCCATACTAGGACCAAACAGCTGTTCATTGCTCACTGGCTTTTATTAGTACCTTGAAAACATCAATCTGTGACATTTTCAATCAACTAAAATGACAATCTTCTCATATCATCTCAATTTAATTAATTCTTCATATTGTTTATGAGACTATGATGTAAGCATAGTATCGTAATCTTTCAATAGAATTCTATCGATCAACAATCTAAACAAATCGGTAACCATTAAACAACAATGTTATAGTATCGATATGATAATAAAAATGAACTAAAAAAAAAACACAACTGTTTACTAATTAAAAAGGAAACTTGAAAATATTCAAACTCCTTTTTAAAGAGTTTTTTTATGTATTTTGAAAAGAATAAATTCCATGTATGGAAACTACTTAATTGGTTAGACTGTATGAAGATCACATATATAGCATTCTTTGAAAAAGCCATATATATAACATATCAGGTTTGAAAAACCGGTCTATCAAGGGTTTAGTAATGCAAAAGATACTCATTCGCGTTCAGTTTGAGTTTAATCGCTATAAAACAGGGACGATTCTAAAGAAAGATTCAAGGAAAAAGGAGAACAAATTGACCTAATTTGATTAGATGTTCCTATTTAAACTGAAAATCAACCTGCATCCACCTTTGGTCTCCCGTTTAGTACAAATTCTTTTAATTAACCCTGGTCACGTTCCCACTCTCTACTGGATTCTACCTCTAACATAATCTACGTTGTTTCGCAGCTCCATTCGGAGAACTTTTAACGCTGGAAAACTGCAACTGGTGTTTTTTACACGCCCCATGGTGATACCGAGGAGAAAGGATAAATTACCTAAGCTTGCCACTCCATTTTGTATCTATCAGTTCAACTGCTCCTGCGGAGCAAGTTACAATGGCAGATACTTAAGGAATTTACTCCTCCATGCTCGGTAGCATCTTCCGGTCTGGTTAACCGAAGGCACTGTCAGAAGTATCAATAGTTCAATACTAGCTAACCTAATTCAGACAGGTCATGCGGCGAGCATAAATCATTCATTCACAATAATATTCTGTGTAAACAGTAATCTGCCAAGATCGGTTAGACTCAAAGTCCTTAAAACGGTAGAGGCGATAGCTATACGAGTCAAGAAGCCAGACCTGTGCATACAGAAAAAGTACGTTCAAAACCTTCTCCTGCCATGGCCGACGCAAGATTCACTAAAACAATTTCTACTTTAATGATACGACGATTTAATTTGATTAATGCATATGTATTCACCCTCTGAATGTGCATTTCTATATTATTATTATTATTATTATTATTATTATTATTATTATTATTAATATTAATATTAATATTAATATTAATATTAATATTAATATTAATATTATTATTCTTGTTATTATTATTATTAATCAAAGTACACAGAATGAATTTAAATATCACTTAATCTTCTCTCCTAATTTCATTGTCTTTATAACATTTTAAGATCAAACAAATGAACTGATTGTAATTATTCAGAATAGGCTTGTATCTTCCCGTTGATTTGTAATGGACTGAAACTGGTCAGCCTCTGTTGCCATATGTGCATCCTGAGCGGATTGCCTCTATATAGCGGTATTACACAAGTTATATTTGAGTTGGATTGTGACTGGCAAGTGGAATCCAGGACGCGCGTTTCGTCCTATTTGGGACTCGTCGGCTGGATGTACCTGCATCCCAATGTTGATGTTCACACTGGGATTCGAACTCAGTCCGCTTCGTGTCAAACGCCACCGCGTTCACCACTAGGCTACTGTGTCCAGACAGTCACGCTTGTGCAGAATAGGCTTGTATCTTCCCGTTGATTGTAATTATGTCTATTATTGTTATTGTTACTATTTGACGAATTTTGATTATCGTTCTCTCAATTTTACAAACTCTTACCCATTCGGTTTCATTTTAAATAAGATTTGACCTTTGTCTACCAACACTTGGTCAAACTGTATTTTGCTACCTCCCCATCTGTTGTTTATCTAAATTGTCGTTTACCTTTCATAAGTTACATGATGATGATTATTTCAACGTAAACATCCGTATTTTATAAATAACCCGAAGAGAAAACTTAAATGCAACTTTCCTTGATATCTAAATGATACAGTATCTGCCTAAGAACTGGCTATTCTTGTGACTAATACTTTGAGCTAATAAATGTAAAACCTGATGAGCATTCATCGAAAAGAATATTCTTCGTTCAGACGTCTTCAATTTGATAAACATTGGAATTTTTAAACAATCGAATATCTTATACAAGCTTAAGAATCCTGTAGTTTATACCTGATCTTGGTAGAAACTGGTAGAAACAATTTCTTAGTTTACCTAGGCTTTAACAATTATTTCGACTGCGCTTGGTCCCAGGTTCGGATAAAAGAGGAGGGTAAGGCATAGGGTTAGAAACCTTCATCCCATAAAATACAACCATGATAAAAAAAGCTTAACCAGAAAATCCAAATTAACTCTGCCCTGGGAGTTGGAAGGTCTTCACTTCGAAGAGTTATGAAGCCTTATCGTATAAGCCCAAATTTTTCGAAAGTTACGAGATCGATACACCTTCCGACAGCCAAAGTAACAAGTTATGTAGGTCCACCGAATGTCCTCATAATGTAGGAGATTGAAATATGTATTAAATTTGCGAAGAAACTTGTCTGAGAAACTAAAATCTGGAGATACTTGGTATATGAACAGCATACTAATTGCAAGTTGGACAGAAAAGATTTGCCTCAGGAGAGATACTGTTATATTCCGGTCATAACGAAGAAAATGTCTTGTGCAAAGATGTTTCAAATTGTCTTCCAAAGGATTTGAGAGAAAGAACAAGTACCATCAGACTGGAAAAAAGAATACCTTATCATGATTCCAAAAACAGAGATTATATTAAGTGCGAGAACTAAAGGGGCATTACTCAACGTTAAGTACTATAAAAATTCTTTAACAAATTGTTGTTTAACCAAATAAAAGTCCAGTAGATGTTCAACATTCAGTTCATAAGACTGGTTTTTGTAAGGATTGATCGTTTACCGACCAAATCGTGACAATTCAGATCAATGATAAGCAATAGATTGAATAGAACTCACCACTTTACATCAACTTCCTTATTTAAGAGTAATCATTTGATAGCGTGGACCAGCAAACGTTATGAGGCCATCTTTGACACTTTAGTGTATTGAGAAGATAGTCAAAAGCCTGTGGAATTCTTATGACGGATTACACTTCAAAATCATGTATGGAATGCAGCTCACAGATTCATTCAAAGTGAAGACTGGTGTCAAACAATGCTGGATACTCTCACTCTTTCTCTTACTTCTGATGGTTGACTTGATTATGAAGACCTCATCATCTCAGGTGAATCACAGAATACATTTGACAACATGGATGTAACTAGACGACTGGCACTTCGGAGGTGACCTAGCTCATCCATCCCACACGCAACAATAAATACAGGTAGAGACGAATAGTGTAGCAGCAGCGTCTGCAGCTGAAGGCCTCAACATACACAAAACAAAATGCGAAATTCCTAGATGCAAAACAATGAACACCAGCCAGATTGAAAAGAAACTCTGGAAGATGTGGAAAGTTTAACACATCTGGTTAGCACCGCCGATTAACAGGGAGCGTCAGATGCAGATGTCAAGACACAAACTGGAAAAGCAGATCCGAATCTGTACAACTCAAAAGTATCTGGAACTCAAACCAGCTGTCAACTAACATAATTAATTAATTAATTAATTAATTAATTAATTAATTGGTACTTCTCTCATTTACTCATTATTATGTTGTAGTCTGCTGATTGTTCCATTTAATTTCTCCTACTTATTAATCAATCTTTTTATAAACGTCTTACAACATTTTCATTCGCACTGCAATCTTCAGAGTGTGCTTCTCCTACATATTAATCAAATGGGTAATTATCTCACGGTTTTCTGATCTGTAAATTAGTTTCATTATACAACATTTTCCCATCACATCCACCATTACGTAACCACCACCTTGTGATTTCTTTTGACATTTGAAATTTTCAACCGCCGATAAGACATGATCTCCTTCTATCTGTCAATAGACTAATATACTATTCAAATAATCATACACATGAGTGTATAGCCATGGTAAATGATGCCATCTTAAAGAAAATCCACTCCATTCATCTTTATGTCTTTCTCAATGATATAATGGGCTTCTTCTGTTAAAAGTATTTTGAGTTCAGTAAATTAAAAATTCCCGTTCAATCATTTAGTAGAATGAACAATAGTATGAACAAACATATTTGGTTACGTCACTACACCAACAGATTCATGTTTTGTATTAAAGTAACTGAATCATTACAAAAAATTGGTATGAGTTACGTAATTCATAAAATCGATTAAATGGCATTTAAAAATGCAATTACAAATAATCTAAATAGAATGGATAATATTCAACAGTACTAATTAATGAAATAAAAGAATTAATACAAGTGATTGCAATAATGCCGAATTACATAATATTCACTGAATGGATTAAGAATACTAGTATAGTATCATATGATAATTTCATAAGACTAAACAGAAGAGTGTGAGTGTAAAAATAGACAGTGATAATATAAAACTGTCGGTCAAAACGAAAAAGAAAAAAAATAAGGTAGGGGGGGAGAGAGAAGTAATAAGACGATTTCAAACACGCTCTATTATTGCTTATAAGGGTAGCTAAGGTAATGAGGGTATTTGTAAAAATGCATTTTGGAGGCACAGATTTATTTTGCTGAAGTGACAATTACTGGCTTCTACTGTGTGTAATAAACGTTTGCTAAAGCCCTGTGGTTGATTAATTGAAATGTGGTGAATTAATGGAAAACAATGATGATATCTGTTATGCATTGAGAAAATATACAATTCCCTTGATGATTGCTAATCAGTGTACAGACACGTCTCCCCCGCGACTACCAGTCCCCAAGCCAAACGGACAGAATCGGTTTTGTATTTCAATCATGCCTTTATATGTACACAAAATCAGACCGCATCGTCAACCAATTAGAAAATTGACTAATGCAAAATAAGAGTAATAGTGGGTGTGAACTGGGGTAATGTATATGCAGTCAATTAACTATAGTTTATAAATGAGAAATGATATAACAACAGTTAATGCCTTAAACAAGAGTATAGGATGAGGGCGACGTAACAATAATGAGAATAAAATGCTCACTTCGTATACAACCAAAAATAATGAATTGTTTACAGGAAGAACAGTTCTAGAAGATAATCAATCTCAAGTGCCCGTCATAACAATACTTAATGTCTATTAAGTGATTAAGTAAACAGGCTCTAATCACCTTAAATTGGTTGAAGGGAGAATCCTATCATAAATCGCCTGTTCAGTGGTGCTGATCGTTAAAATTTACTGCGAAAGCTGAATTACATGTGTTTGATCCCGGATGCGGTCATTGGTGAGCATTGTGATTGATGAGTCACATACTAGACTAAAACAGCTATCTAATGTGTTCTCTGAATTTACTTGCGCTACCAAGTGGAATTAATCTACAGTGGATATCAATAATTCGAAAAATAATGACTTTTTTTTCAACTGCTTTAATTTGATTAGCCATACGGTAATAAAATGAGTATAATAAACAGATTATATGTTACTGTATACGGATACAAGTATATGTTAAGCTTTATTATAACCTAGGGTTTTGTTTGTTTCCTGGATCTATATTGTCAACACCATATATAAACATACTGACTAACATGCGACTATCTTATTCATATGTTACACATCGAATCATTAACACCATAACATGATTAGACAAAGCTTTAAGCTTTGAATTATTTTTGTCCCTAATAAGGTTTTGATAATTTTGATATTCAAGGGGTTGTTATGGAGATAGTTAATTTGTTAATTTGATATTGACTATTTCTTTGAAGAAGCCTGGAACATATTACTAGGGGTTTAAGTATTATCAGTATATGAGTTTCATGAGGAATGTTCTATTCTGAGCTAGATGCTAGACCAGTATATGACGGAAATTAACTTCATATTCGAACTTTCGAAAAAAAGAAATCAGTATCTTTGAGTGAATGTAAAGTTCTAGTAAGAAGTAATAGTGGAAGGTAATTTATTTTAGTCTCGTGAAAATTATATTTAGTCAAACAGTTAGTCAGACACAACGCAGTACTTGGTACATACGTACATCAGGTCAAGATGCTTTTTCCTTGAAAAAAATTAAATTGATGAAACTGTCAGGTCGAATCCCGGAGTAGTGGAGACAGTAACATCATTAGTAGTAATGGAGAGAATTAAGGATAAGAAATAAGATTTACGAAAATGTAAATCAGTAGAAAAAATCATGATAGACTTCGTCCTGTATCATAACGAAAACTGAGGTTAGAAATTAAAGTTGGAGTTCATCAGTTAACATTTATCATGCTAATCCAAATGAATGAAAGTGTGTCTATTCATTCATGGAATGGTTATAGAAACAATATGTTGAGATGCCCAAAACAAAGAACAAAAGTTTTATATTACCTTTCAGTTTCTAATCATTTTCAATTGATATTAACTCAAGTGTGTGTTATGTTTATGGCGTTTTTTTGACTACAATCACTTAGTGTTGATTTCAGCAGAGCAAGTAAGACTAAAGAACAGTGACAGAAGGTTTATGTATATTCAGTGATGCGTCACACTGAAGATTCTTCTCAGTTATCAATCGTGAGACAAAAGAATATGAATTTATCACTAATTAAAAATTCAAATACACAGTATCAAATGCTTATTAAACACAAGTTCACAAATACAGTTGGCTTCATATTTGAAACACCTTTGAATGAAAACTTTAGTAATCCAGGACATAAAATGTATTTGATATTAAAATTTATGGATATTCAGTTTACTTATTAAATATAAATAGTGAATAATGTCAAAGAACATTTCAAGCATTTGCCTCCTCCTGTTGATTTTGGTACAAAGCAACATTATTCAGTCTGTTACTATATGTGTATCCTATTCGAATTTCCCCGATTTAGTGGTATGCTCATAAGTATAATCTTAAATTGTGACCGGTATGTGGAGTCTATAAGATGAGTTTCGTCTCATTTGGAACACACCGACTAAATGTACTTGGATCTCAGTGTTAATTTTCACACTGGGACTGAAATACAATATCACTACTTTTAAATTCCTGAAGTAGCATTAGCTGAGCTTCTGAGTACAGATCCAAACCAGTATAAGGTTTGTGATAATGTTATATAAAATCAATCCATTTATGATTTATGTTTGACAACTAACTATAGTTCTGAGTATAAACGAAAATAAATCACTAATTCTTAGTGTTGCTTTCATACTTGTTAATCAAGTTAATGGTTATGACAAGTCAGTAGCGCAGTGCATGATTATTCATGGATTCAAACTATAAATTTTGGGTCCGAATATTATTGTGAACAATAACAACTGTAAAAAGATCAATTTTGTTTGAGTTGGAATGTGACTAGCAAGAGGAATCCAGGATGCGCGTCTTGTACTATTTGGGACTCATAAGATGGATGTACCTGCATCCCAATGTTGGTGTTTATACTGGGATTAGTACTTCATTCGCTTCGTGTAAAACGCTATCACGTTCGTCATTAGGCTACAAGGTCCAGATAGTGACACTTATCCAATAAGTACATGTAATTACGCTGAATTTGTATTTTCCTGTTGATTTATCATAGACTGAAAATGATCATTCTCTGTTATCATATATGCATCCTGAGCGGATTGCCTCGATATAGCAATAAATCACAAGTAAGTTGGTACATCCAGCCAATGAGTCCCGAATATGACGAAATGCACGTCATGGATTCCGCCTGCCAGCCATAATCCAACTCAAACAAAAATGAGCTATTTGCAGTTGTTAATGTTTATAATAGTAGTAGGCCAGTTTCGAATTCATGACAAATCAACAGAAAGATACAAATTTACTCAAGTTATATTTATACTAATAATCTTAATTATGATTAAATATACTTCTTAGATTCTACTAATAATCACATTATATGTATACTGAATATATTTATTAGTAGTTATATTGGGAAATGTTTCCAACCTATTGATAAACTCAATTTTTCATATTGATTTAAAAGAAATCAATTAGTGTCATGGTAATAAGAACAAGTATAACTAGGCATAGTTATAAATCTCTTATTGTTCATCTACAGCTGATATGAATATTTTTGAAAATAAATAAGATACTATGACATAATTAATGATTGTAAAGAATGTTATAAATGAAAATATAAACCAAAACAATGAAATAGAAGCAAGTAAGTCAACTGTAAAATGTTTATTACATTAACTATATGCAAATATCTTAATGGTTGATTGAAGTTTCATAAGAACTAAAGCATATTTCAACAAGAATTTGTAATTTATTAATAGTTTGGAATGAGTTTTGAAGTTCCAATTGAATATGTTTCATGTTAAACGATCAATATTCTTGAAAAAGCATAAAATCATAGTGTAAATGAAGACAATACTATGTAATAAACAGAATCAACTATTTCAGAAATGAAAAACCATTTACCAAGGGCCAATTTGATAATGTGGTTGTTAGGTGTATGGGTAGGACAAAACAGCTGTCTAACAGTATCAGATCCTGATTTTTAGTAGTTGTCTAACTAAGACCAATTCATAATGTCAAATTTAACAATCCTTACGACACTTAATCATTTTCATCATGAAATAAATGTGTATTATATGTTAAGTCGAAATATATATGTACTCACAAACTATCAGTATAAATTTCTACAACATTTTCAGATAAATTAACTCGATTAGCATTCAAGGATCGATTCCTTCAGGGAACTGTTAACTCTTTTACTTCATTCATTTCGATATTTTATTGTCAAATTACTAAATGACTTTATTCAGTAACTGGTTAAAAATCTGAAATCATCAGATAGATTTTTCCACCTAGTAGACAACTCTGCATAAGTAACAACCAACAACCCTCAAGAAATAGAACCTGAAAGATTTACATTTCGCTAGAATTCTATCCCATTGATTTAACGATTATTCATTCAGATATCATACAGCAATCTAAAGTATAATATTCATTGATATAAATAACATTAGAACTTATGTAATTATTAAAAGGACTAACCTTTTAATAAACTTTAGTTAAAAGCTACTTGTAAGTGTCTTGAAATGCGGCTTAAAAACTTTTACTTATAATAGTATATATAAACAGAGATTTTCATGCATTCTTATATCAGCTAAACATGTTTGTAGAACCATGAAGTAAGGTTGATCACGATTTTCACTGTTATAAAGAAGTAAAGGAAGATTTTGATCGGCTTAAAGCATTCTGTGATTCATCCTTTCTGGAGCCTACAGCAAAACTCACCAGATCAAAAATATATTCTTTCGATGAAGGGAATGATTGTATGAATATGTCCTATTTGGTATTGCAGTGCTGCTCCACAGCAACGTAAGGATATTAGAAGATACAGTAGCATATAAACTGCATTATATAACAAAATAACAAACATAGATACCAAGATCTTACATATAATCAATATAATGAAGTTTATCAATGATTGTTAGATACTGATATTGTAAATTATCAATCGATAGATAGAATTAAGACATGATTATTAAATTACTTTATTACTCACCTAATCACCAATATTTTCAATGACATATCATTAAGAACTGATGAAAAATGAATACATCGAAACATTTGTATGATGATTTGAAGGGTAGTCATCAGAAAATCCTACCCATAGGTTTCGTACTGTTAGTAGTCATCCTTAAGGTATACTTACAATCATACGAAAACTAATATTCTCTATCGGATAACCAATCTGATATTATTACCACTGAGCTATATAGTGGAACCAACTAACCTACTTGTAGCACTGATTAAATATTCGATAAACAAACATCATATTGGCCACTAATCAATGTTCAATTAGTGTAAACACACTGAAGTGTACTTAATGGAGTAGGAAATAATATAAACGAAACTGTTAAACTTTACCAAACAGTTTGTTATCCTTAACTTATAATCAATTTATTTGAACAAGAAATATAACATAAGAATAATGTATACATCATTTTTGGTTGAAATGATGGCTGAGTATAGTTTAATTTCCTGATTATGTTTATGATTAAACTTTTGTATAGATGTACACAGGAAATCATTAATAATTCGGTTAGGTTAATGTTAACTTTTAAGTTACAGACAAAAATATAAAATGATGCATTGAACATTAGAAATTCAGAATCAATGTCATAACTTACGTAGAACATAACATGAAACCTATTAACTATGATATAATATGAATTTATTATATAGATAGGTTAATTGTCCACTAAAATCAACATCAGTTAGTTGGTATCTTTTAAACATGAAAAGTATATTGGTTATTGTTTAGATCACAAACTTAACATTTAATGGTTTATATTTTTTAATTTCAGTCAATTCATGATGCTGCTTGACTAACATCAATAGTAAAACAAATATAACTAATGATATTGAATGACGATCTGACAATATCACGAATCGATTGAAGTTATTTATATCAGTCTAAATGTTAGAAGAATGATCTAAATCCCATATGTTATAGGTTTGATCTCTAGTGAAGTGATAGATGTGTACTCTTTAGGAGTAATATACTTGGACAACATAACTGTCTAGTTTTTCCAGGCAGTGTAGATTTTGTTCATCGTATAAAACAACAAACTTCAACATCCTACTTAGACTCCGATATGACTAAGGCACTGAATGGTATGCATCAAAAATGAGTGTCAATTTTAAGTAGGTAATGTTACTTGAAGTGTAAATTATTACATGATTATTGTTCTCTTTATTTAGATGATCTAAAGGATATTCTTTACTTTACAAGTTCATATGGGAAGTACTATAAGACATCATGTTTTGATACATATTTATCTCCAGCCTAGTTATATTCATTAAACTAAAATAGTATTTCTATTCATAATGAACATATGACTACTCATACATGACAATAACTTTAACCCCATTTTAGAACTTAATATACAGTAACAATTAATATGAACATGTAAGAGTAATGAACCATAATTCGTCTCCTATTAAATTAACTGTTCATGCATAAATACATGTAACAATTATTGTGCATTTCCATTGTATATGTGATATGTGTTTTATGAACTGTCTATTGAAATGTAATAGGAAGTATGAGAAGTAGGAAATAAAAATACTTAGTTACATGACTATCCATTCGATATTAATGTTTCGATTGACAGGATAACCAGAAATGTTTATAAATAGTCGAAGAAGTAAAAGTAAATAGTATGTCGATACCTACTATATTTCTAGCTTCTAAAAAACTTGTCTATATCACTTTGTCACTTAGATGTGACTTAAACACGCTTCTGTTAGAACGTAGACTTGAATCAATCAATCATCAACTGAACATATTATTCTGTTAACGCTGAAAAGTTCATAGCTGTGAATATTAACAAAGCCAAACACAATTCGAAGGACTGCGTAACATACCATTGCATTTATGAGTTTAAAGTAAAGTGTGGACAAACATACATAAGGAGGATTATTCGTGATTGGGGTATAAAGATAGTTGAACACATACCTGAATGGCTTCTGAAACAAACATACACGTGATAAAAACCATTATTATAGAATATATTTGGATCTTCCCATTGATTTATCGTGAACTGAAATTGATCTGTCTGTGTTGGCATATATGCATCCTGAGCAGATACATTGAACATACGAAACCCGAATAGGACAAAACGCTTGTCATGTATTGTATTTGCTAGTAACGATTTAGTTCAAATAATACTTGGTGTTTGACATGAGACAAACTGAGTTCAAGTCCCGGTGCGAAGATTGACACTGAGATGAAGGTAAATCCATCTAATGAGTCCCAAATAGGACAAGACGCGCGTCCTGAATTCCTCTTACTAGTTACAATCCAATTCAAACCATTATTTTATGTTATTAAACAGTCGGCTACTACAAGCCAGAAGTTGATAGACTCTTATGTGTTGCTAAAAGTGGTTTAGGAGCACAATAAGTTCTTGAAATCTTGGCTAGTTCACCTCTTTCCATTAATGTTCAAAACAATTATTAATTGTTAAGACTTCGCTCAATAAACAAACCGTTAAATTGTGTGTGTGATATGGAATGCTGATTTGTATCAGAATTGATTTCTTAATAATTGGCCAGGAATGGCTCAGATAGTGATTCGATTTAGTGTTCAAACTGTGGCGATAGCATGAACCCACTACGATCCCTAGCATCAATCTCATGGAGACTATAGATTCAGAGCACTGATCGACTTATAGGATACTTCATAGTTTTTTAGATTACCATCCTGTAATAACACACCCTATCTGTGTTGCTAGTTACATCAGACAGGTTGCAATCCATGTATCTTTTATTGTTCCATACTTCTTCAATTAGTCATATTAATAAATTGGAAGCGGTGTCCTGTCGATGCGTCAAAATTTGTATACTAGTTAACTGAATTCTTTCGGATCATTTTCCCGGTGGAATAGTAGATAGGCACTGACACTTATGAGTAGCACGTAACTACTATCTAGCAGTGCCAGTTTCAGGTTTTTATTGGTTATCTAATTCACATCAATTCGTCGCGATATAAAATCTAAAATTAATTGAGTTTGATAATTGATTATTCTACAAACTATGAATATTCTCATAAATTGTAAAGTATATTCATTTATACAAGTAACTCCTTAAAGTTCATTATAACACAACTTGTTATTCAGTTTAAATGATCTAATGTTACTTAAACACTATATACCAAAAAATCTTTAGTGTTATACAAAAAGTACTTCTAAATATGTAGATATTGTTTGTTAGTCACTAGTATCGGAAATGCCATACTTGCTTGTTTATGTTATGACCGTGTCAAATTATTTTTACTTGAGTAAACGAATCAACCAACCAACAAGAAAGGTGAACTTGATTTCCTGTTATAAAAATTAATTGTAGGCTTCATTTCTGTAATGAAAACTATACCATGCTTATTTCCTTTGATTCCTTACACTTTTGAAAGTACAAGATAATTTCATTGAAAATTATTTTAAAACATAAATTGAATTAATTATTAAAAAAAGTGCAAGGATTTTATTGAAAACAATTTTAATTGAGAAGCACTGAACAGTTGTTTTTTCTTAACGTTGGATTCCACAAAAAATTGTATACATTCGATTTCATTAGGGAATCTAACCCAAGACTATCAGTTCTAACGGCCAACTCTTAACTTTTCTCAGCACCATAAGGTTCAGCCAGTGTCGATTGGTAGAATCCCCTTATCCATCAGTTTGAGTTATAGAGTGTCGATTATATATTGTCATTAATGATAACTGTCTTCTTCCCTGCTTTTCTAAGGCACTCAATTAACATCAATCTGTGATAAATACAAACAACCAAACTAATTACCTATCTTTACAAAACCACCTCAATTCACTCTTAGATAGTCACAAATCTAATCAATATAATTTATAATTGTAACTAATTTTGAATGATAATTTATGTAAATTCAGTTGTTGCTAAGTAGTTTCAATGACAATAACTCCACATTATCCAGATTCGCATTGTTCGTTAATTACTATTAAATTATTTGAGCTGCGATTGAACTTTCCAATAGTTGTATCCTCCAAAATAATTGACTAACAAATTGTAACTAATCCAATGTTTGTCTTTCCTTTTAGCATTTATCAAAATTAAAAAATGAAATTCTGTATGGTTATATGAGGTTGTAATTTAAATTTGGTCTACAAAACTGAAAGGTCTTAGAAAGTGTAAATCTGTTGATTGACAGTCTTCAAAATTGTCATAGACAGGGTATATCTGAGATAGAAATACATAGTTTCTTTTAATAGTAGGTAATATAAACAGTCTTATAAAGTCAATAAATAATTAAAATATTGTAAAAGAAAAACCTGTAGGATAACCAATTGTTTGCTAGTTTTTTGCTCATTATGCTTTCTGAATGCCTCTGATTCATGTACAATCAATGATTACTTACTTATAATGTTGGTTTTAATCATTATTAAGTGACTAGTCGAAATGTTTTACATAATAAAAGATAGGAGGTTTAAGTTGTCTTATATGCTTTCTTTTCACTTATGTCGGCTATACATAGAAGATATATTTAGGTGTCAACATTATTACAGTATGGTACACAAAAAGAATTTATGTTATTAAACAGATATTTATAGACAGAAACTTATAGTATATATATATTTATATATATATATATATATATATATATATAATAACAGTCCTATAGCTTACTTACAAGGCTGTAACTTAAACTCCAATGTTAGTATTCAAATATCTGTCACCATAATACAATATTATAGTTAACCCAGTTTCCTATAAGACTGTAAAATTCATACTAAAATTAATGAGTTGATAAACTTCAAGAAATTGTTGTATACGATGATAACATTGCTGAAATTCTACTTTATATATATATATATATATATATATATATATATATATATATATGACTTGTGGTTTTAGTAAGGAGACAAAAAAATGGTCAAGCACGTTATGACCAGGATTCGTAAGTGTAAGAATACCACGATTAATGATGAGTTTGGTAATTCGCTAAATAAGACTGTAACGTTGGAAAACTGTAACAGAATTAAGCACATGAAGCTAACACGACTAACTTATTAACCAGCCGACAGGTTCACGTAAAGTTACAACAGCAAAAGAAAAGTACTGAGTAGTATATTATTTTAATACATATAAGCAAAGATGCATCAATGAACAAGGAGGATCCGATGCAGATGTACGGGCAAGGATCAGCAAAGCAAGGGCAGCATTCCTACAGTTGAAAAATATATGGGACTCCAAACAACTGTCTACCAACCTCAAAGTTAGACTTTTCAATTCGAACGTCAAGATAGTTCTGATGTATGGAGCTGAAACGTGGAGAACTACTGCAAATATCCTCAGGAGAGTACAGGTATTTATAAACAACTGTCTACGCAAAATATTGAATGTCCATTGGCCGAAAACCATCAGCAACAGCCTACTTTGGAAGAGAACAAACCAACTTCCAGCTGATGAGGAAATCAGGAAACGACGTTGGAAATGGATAGGACACACATTGCGCAAATCATCAGACTGTATCACGAGACAAGCATTAACTTGGAATCCTGTTGGAAAACGGAAAAGAGGAAGGCCAAAGAACACCCTGCGTCGAGAACTGGAAGCAGACATAAAAAGGATAAACAGTAACTGGAAACAGCTGGAAATGATTGCTCAGGACAGAGTTAAATGGAGAATACCGGTAAGCAGCCTATGCTCCTGCGAGTGGGGTAACAGGCGTAAGTAAGTGAGCAAAGATGGTTAAACACAAGCATACTGACGGAATAGGTAAGCATATACTGTTACTACTCTATTATTAACTTTAGGTGGCCCTAAGTCTTGTCACACGACAGTAATTTTAATAATAAAATTGTATTTAGGTTTTATTAGCACATATAATTATTGTTAGCAAAATGTGACTAGCGTACATACTTTACAAACATAATTTGAATGATTTTCATCTAGACTGCGGTTGTGGTATCCTGGAATCCAGAATGTCCTTTTCAACTTATTTGAGACTCGTCAATTGGGTGTGTTTGCATTCCCAAACACTTTCAAATTATTATTTAGATGGATCGCCTCGATACAACTGAAATTCACAAACATGGTTGGATTTAGATTATGGCTGGAAAGTGGAATGTAGGACATGCAAAACTGACTGGGTTCAAACCCCGGCGTGAACTTCAACACTAAAATGTAGGTACCTCCAAATCACGAGTTTCGAATAGGACAAAACACACATCTTGAATTTCAAATGTTAGCCACAAAAATTAAACCATACACTTTATAAATAGATTATATAAATATCATTTCAAAGTTAAATGTTTTATACTGACGGGATAGACTTAAACAAAGCAGAAAAACTAGTATTTTAACTTTATGTACGTAGTTATATTAGACATATTTTGTACTTTGCATTCACACTTTGTCTATTTCCCTAATTTAGCCTACCGCTCATAAATCAAAGCATACATACACTAATAAAATAAGGTAACGTATAATGCGCCTTTAATAACCAATAGTACAGTAGTCATTTTGCATACACTCACTGTTTCATAGTATGGGACGTACATCGACTAAAAACTTTGTTAAGAATTATAACTACACTACAGGATTCAATAAAAATGAAGCTTATCAACACTCATTAATCTGTAAATGTAGATAATTTTGAAGTTTGGTAAAGATTTGATTCCAAAAGTGTTATTAGCCAAAGAACTATTATTAAACAATGAGGTACTAAAAAGCTACTTTGTTATAACAACCGTATCTAGTGACTTTAAGAATTATACATCCAAACAAAGTCTATGAGAATTCCACTTTCAGTGGTGATAAAACAATGATCATATAGCATGGTGATTTTGTTAAGCCGCCACTTGTTGTGGCTTCAACGGCTACAAAGCTGGTTTGCCATATGATAAATAAATTAAACAATGTATTAGTGAACATAACCTTACTTCTGACGAACATTATCAGATTTGACTAGCACTTCAAGAAAATCATTATTGACCTAACTAATTTGGTATATAAGTTTATGCGGGTGGTTGTGACTGATGAAGCCATCTATGTCGAGCGTGAGACAATGATCATTAATGACAATGATGTATGTACTATTTGTATGTATGTGTGATCAACAGAGAACCTGACACATGTGTGCGTCGGTTAAAGTTGCTATACCTCTATGGCACTGCAAGATTAACGCCACATTAGTAAAAGTTACTATAATAATAATAATAATAATAACAAGGAGTGTGAATATTTAGAATATAGTTCAGGGAGCGTGGAAAGAAAGTTAAGGAATAATTTAAAGCTCATGATTTAATGGAGGACAATTAGTGAATACATCTGCGCTATTGTGACCGACTTTGAGCTATGCCACACAACGTTTCCAGCCACTGGTTAAGGTATTTGCGAGGAACCCAACCATGCAGTTTGCAGCTACCGACAAGACTCAAACCAGCAGTCATTGACTTCATGAACTGATGCCTTGTTTTAGTTTGATCATCTCTAACTCTCTTCCATCCTGCTCCTTAATCAGCCAACATCGCGCATCAAGGCAGGCAGTGGTTGGGAACACACAACACATGTCCAAACCACCTCAGTCAACGAAGATTTACAGCCTCATCGGCTAATTTATCACCTTTGTCGTTTAACCTCATTATTACTTAGTAGATGATCACAGCTAACGCGAGCTATGTTTGCATTTAGAGGTGGAGAAACTCATTCTAAACACTGTTACATTGGAGCTGATTGCTGTTAAAAGATTCTACATCTTATCAGCAACTTCGTCAAACAGGGCTATGTCATCAGCATATTCTAAGTCAATAAGTGAATCTCCTAAAACGAAATAAATTCCTGAAAAGTCAAACGATGAGAGTGTGATTTCCGATAGTAAATCAATTGCGAAATTAGACAAAAATGATGATAGTGTGCAGCCTTGACGGACAACATTTGAGGTCACAAGTTTACATGACAGTTCACACTAGCTCTGATACGACTAATAGTGTTTAAGTACAGAGCCTTCACAAGATTTATGTACTTCTGGGGTACGCCTTTCAAAGAAAGACATTGCCGTGGGACATCTTGGTCTACAGAGTCAAATGCCACTAATAAGCAATGAAAAACCACCATTGTCGGGCACCAAAAAGTATGTCTGTATTCTAAACTTGATGAATGGTGAGTATCTGGTCTATACAGCCGAGGCCTGATCTGAAACCAACCTGGCTTCCTAGTATTTTTAAATCACAAGTTGTAGTTAAACGTTTGATAATTAAAGAAGCTAGTATTTTAAACACCATATTAGTCAAACAAAGTCCTTGATAGTTATCGCAGGAGAACTTATGTACTGGGAGGATTAAAAATCGACACCGGTAAGACGGAATTGTGTCAAGTTCCCAAACTTAAGTCAAAATATCAGTCAAATTAATCGTAAAAGTGGGACGACCATCTTTAAAGACCTCTGAGAATAATCCGTCCAGATCTTTTGCTTTGCCTCGCTTTAGATTGATCATAGGTTTTTCAACTTTGACAAGAGTCAGGAGACTTAAGTTAACTTTCCATTCTGGCTGTCTTGAAATAATGGGAAGTTCTACAGCAGCTGAAGGCCAACTGAACTGCTCCTTGAAGTGTTCAGCACATGGTTCTAAACGTCTAGACTGAGAGCTAATAAACGTTTTATCTGTTTTGAAGATTGTTGCACTAGTGCTCGGCTTTGTAACCCCTTATTTTTTATTAACTTGAAAAGTTGTTTAGTATTACCTAACGCTGCTGTTTTCTCCATCTCCTCTCCTTACATAACCCACCAATGCTCACAGTCGTTTCGCGAACTTTTTGTCAATTTGTGCCTGATTACTCATCGCTCTTCATCATGTTCCGGGCCTGATGGGATATGTTTACGGGAATTCATCGATTCAACAGAAGCCACCGAGATCCATTGATTTTCCTTAACATGTTGATTCAAGTCCTTGCTAGATGTCAATGTAAATGCCACAGCTGTTTGAACATCTTACCAAGCACTATCTAGTTGAGTCACATCTTTATAATCGCTTAAATGATTTTTCAGTTGTCCTTGGAATTTAATCTTGGCTGTTTCGTTGCTGAACTGAATTCTAATGAATTTTCCTGTAGTATTATTTCATCGCCCAGTAAAATGCAAGTTAATGCGTACTCGTACTAGCGCATGATCAGAATCTAAACAAGTATTCCAGAAAGATCGGCAATCTTCTATCAAGCCCCTCCAACGGTGACTCATAACAAAATGGTCTGTTCGAGTCTACCGTTGAGTAGGGCCAGGACGTCGCCATGTTAGACGATGTCGTTCTTTATGCTTAAAGTTTGTGTTTGGTAGAAATAAACTACTGTCTGAGAAAAGATGTAGCAAACGGTCGCCATTATCCGTTTTCTGAGCTGGAACACTTTAGCATCCACCTAAATGTCCTAAGGACTGATTCAAGCCACCTATTTGAGCGTTAAAATCATCAGCTATGAGTACCAAATTTAGATGTATGGCCCTATGGAGAAGTTCAGAAAGTTTTCTGTAACATCCATTCTTCACTTCCTCTGGACTGCAGTCAGTGGGGGCGTCGGCAAAAACAACGGCGTGTGTCCCTAACTTTCCGAATTTTTATCGGACCATTTAATCAGACAGCACATAGGCGACTGTCGACAGGAACCCATCCATGAAGTGCCTGTCCTCATACTTAACCCAATACCTACACCAGCTAGCCAACTAGAAGTTGCTGTTGAGAGGCCAGATGGACGAAGGGTGTATTGCGAAGGTTCTTTACTTTAACTAGGTGAGGTCAAATGGATTAACTTGATAGGATCCTGCATGCGTGTTTCGGAGAAACAACGTACATCAATGAAGCGGAATATTAATGTCTTAGCTAGGGAAGCTTACTGCCCTATATGACACAGAGTTCGTACATTGAATGCACCAATGTGAAGTTTGGAGTGTGGTCTTAGTATACTCGGGACGTTATTTTGTGTGCCAGAATCGTTAGCACTGATGACACAGGAGGGAGCTGGAGAAAGGGATTTAAGCTTGAAGGTAATGGACAATATTAATATCAGAAATAAAAGAAGGAGTTTGGATAAAGTAGCAGTGATCCTCTGTGTTGTTAGAGGTGTGAGAGCGGTTATTTGTTCGCAGTTGCCCACACTATGGAAGGATTCTTCTTAATGTACCTGAAAAGCGAATTCGGTTAGGGTTGGTCTGAAAGACTTTGGAGCGTGACCGCAGTGATCAAGGAACAACTGTTTGAAGCTGACTATGCATGGCCTTTTTAAGAGAGGTTTTCGTTGTTGTAGCTCCGTATTAGTTGGGGCCTTACTACTGGAGACGGAAATCTCAGGAGTAAGGTGAGGTGTGCAATTTTATGGCTCAACTGTTTCAAACCCCGCCCTTCCTTTGTGAAAAGGCAGCATCTGTACACCTCTGTACAGCCCGCAGTATGACTTTGTCCTCGGACCTTATATTTGCTGTTCTTGATTCTCACCGCTCTTCAGCTGACCTCCCTGACATTGTAGTTTCTTGAAGAATGATTGTCCCAGCCAGTATAGCTCGATTGAGTCATCATGATAGGCAAGCCCGACAACCACGTCAAGGTAGCAGCGCGGCCAAGCGAATAAGTAATATTGACGTTAGATATCGAGTACTAGGAGTAAATGTCAAACAAGTCAAAGAGGTCGTAAGTCTTCATCGACTAAGATGGTTGGAAAATGTTTCGTGTACTCCCGGCCACCACCTGTTGACTGATGTAGAGGGTAAGATGAAAGAGAGGTAGGACCAACCAAACCGAAATAAAGCATCAGTCTATGAAGTCTCTGACTGTTGGCCTAAGTCATGTTAATAGACGCAGACTATCTGACTGGGGCCCGCGCAATAATCATGATCAGTGGCTGGTGAAACTAGGTGGCACGGTTCACAATCTGTTAGCAATGGAGCTAATGATAATGAAAATCTTTTTCTCTGTCAATAGTCTGTGTTCACCACTAGATCCATAATGCATTCAATCTTGATTCTACAAGGAAGATTTTGAGTTCGCTTTGTTAAAAAGACAGCTACCCAAAACTTCGAGATCAATTTATGACTAATAAATACAATAAAACTACAAGTTTGACTTGAATAAGTACATCATCTTCAATCATCTTTGGTTTTTAAGCAAGCTATTGTAACATCATTTTGAGTTTTTTAAAGCACTTATTTATTATTTAATTCGCTTCACATTTATTTTGTATCTCACTTTGATTAACATAATACATAGATTTGTCTACAAACGCAGAAGTAAGATTCTGAATTACATTAACTTTTTTAAGTTACCTATGTTTATTATGCACGATTACGCAATAATTTGATATAAATATGATTACAATTATGTGCTGTGGAGACAGCTGAATTTTAATCTGACCTTATTCACAACTCCTGATCATATTCAGGATTCGCTTCTCCCCTTCTAAATGCAAAATGTTACTTCAAGATTGGTCTGCTTCATTACGTAGATTAGTTATAGGGAGAAAAGTAATTGAATGCGTTAACCACTTCACTTATCTCGGAAATCTCATCATTCCTTGTGAGTCGGTGTTTGACTGAAATCTCAACACGGATTAAGAAAATTCGATTGACATTCGGCAATTTACGCCACTTGTGGCACAGAAGAGATATCCGTCTCTCAACGAAAGGCTGGGTGTACTGCGCAGCAGTCCGCGCCGTTTTAACACAGCCGCTGAAATAGTGGGCCATGAAAACCCAAGGTATGTGTCGTCTTCAGGTATTAGATCACAGAAATCTTTGTAGCATCGCTCATGTATCATGGAACAGTCGAATAAGTAATATTGAGGTTGGACAAAAGGGTTCTCGGGAAATATGGCATATGAGTCTAAGAGTTCATCGACTCAAATCGACTGAAATAGCTGGGACGTATGTTGCGTATGGCTGACAACCGTTCACCTCACTGAACTATGCTGGCTTCAGTAGGAGTAAGATGGAAGGGCGTTAGTGGCGACCAAAACATGGTATTGTTCCATGAAATCCTTGACTGTTGGTCTCAGCCATGTCGGTAGATACAGATTACCTAGTCGGGGTCCGTGTGATAATTGTAGTGAATGGTTGGAGACATTTGAAGATATGGCTCAAAATTGGTTACAGAGGCACAAGCGTATTCATTTTTTAACTTCATCTAGATCTTAAATTCTATTATTCTTTTCTGTATACCATTACTTTACTCTTCCCTCTTGTATTCGGTTGTTGTGTTACCTCTATAATCTCATAGTGCTAATGTGGTATGAAAACTCGAACCTATGGGGATATGCCAGGTTCTACGTTGTTCATGGCGATAATGATGATGAATCAATATCAGCTTACTAGTGACTAACTTCTGGAAGGTAGTTCCTTGAGTTTCAGTGGGAAGACACAACGAGTGGAGTTCAGCCAGTGTTGGCTGTAAGGCATTTACCCACTGAATGATAGCAATTAATAAAGTAGGTTAGATATATCGCGAAGTGACTGAAATTAGTAATATCAACTGCTTGAAGCTGGCCGGCTAAATGGTCTAATGATGAGTATTCACAGTGATACCTGAAGGTCGTAGGCTCGATTCTCTGGTGAGGATGTGATTGTGTGCCACCAAAAAGTCTCATACTAGAATAGATAACAGCTTTTTGGGACAATTTGTATTGGATTATGGCTTACAAGTGGGATCCAGGACGACAGTTTCGTCCTATTTGTAATTCTGTAGCTGAGTGTACCCATCCCGTTGTTAATGTTAACAGCGAAACTTGAACTCAGTTCATTTCATGCCAAGATTTATCTCGTTCTCCACTAGCCTGCTAAACCCAGACAATTACACTTGCGTAACGGGTATGTAAATATAATTTGAATATGTTTGCATCTTCAGTTTATATCAGATCAACGGTAAGATCCATACACAATTATTCATATGACAGTGTTTTAACTATGCCCATAAAATTTACACTGAAAAACTCTAAGTAGTCTATTAGTCGTTCATAAATATACAATACTATTTGTTTGTTGGCATTCATGTGCAGCGAATTTGTTTAAGTATGGTTAAAAGTAGTCCCTTCTAAGAAAGTTACCGCTCGGCATCCGTAATTACCATGTAAATAAATGACATGGTAAATCCGACTAAATACCAATTATACTAAATTATCTAGACACAAAAGAAATGTAACTGTAGTCATTACAACTTTAACGGTATAACTTTGTACCTCTATAATAGGTGTACTAATCAGGTCTATAGGTAATTAGTTTCATACTCTTCACTATGAATAAACTTATACATTTCCGTTTGTCGACTATGAAATATTAATGTGAACACGTTAGTGAATTTGAATAGATAGGAAAATATAAAACTAATAGTACCGCTAATATAACCGGCATTTATTGCACTATAGTTGATTTAATGGAATTTTTAATAGCCATTGATTAATAATGATTAGTTCAGTTGATGTGGCTTTGTGAAGGTAGGTATTAAGATTTAGTTGCATGTGATCATTATAAACTGATGCTAGTCAGGTACCACTAAAAACCAGAAAGCATTGAATAACTGTCTCACTTTTGTATGCGACTACTCAGCAGAGCGAGCATTCTCAATCAAACCCAGATCTATCATGTCTCATTAAAAGCACTTATCTAGTGCTAATTTACATCTTCACTGCTAACAGAATTCTTGTCCATCAGACTACTCAATGAACAGTTTAGATCGAATGAAACATGTGTTCAATATTAATGATTGTCAGGTATTTCGTTACTCACAGATGGTGTCAATTTATATTATTAAATTATAATTCAATAATCTCTGGAACATCCAGCCGCACTAAATACATAATGAGTTTTGTTGGACATGGTTATTTTGAGTGTAATCCAGTTCTACAGTATTTAACTAGGTTAAATTAACATTGAAATTGTGCTCATCAAGATGGTAGAGAAACTGATATACAGTCTATATATTTCATGAAAATCTGTTCAACATTTGTTGAAGTGGCTAAGGTGATTACAATATATTTAATATGAATCGCTTACTAGCCATCATATTTTGTAAGTGGCTAATTGTTCGATGCCGACTATAGTAATTCATCCTATCCGGGCAGTCATCAAAAGGATATACCTCCATCAAGTTATTTATATTAGGATTAAGAAGAAACTTTACTGTTAATGTCAACAGATCTATAATAATCAGGTAATATTCTACTTCATCCTACTTAGCATTTCATGATAAAATCATTCTTTGCTAAAGTCTTCTACATAAGATTAATCTTGTAAAGCAAACTATCATACAAAATTAGTCAGGATATGTAGTTTTCCTGTAACTTATATTCTAGACTATAATTAATCAACTTTAATTATTATATTCAAAGCTTGAGAAGATCGCTTCCAACTATCATTATTTTCACAAGATTTCGTGCAATTAGTCTATATCTAACAGTGAAACATAAGAGGTAGGTTTCATCAAAATAGAGGCTCATCAATTCGATGATATAGTGTATTAACTTCACTAGTTAAAACGATAGACACTGATTCAAAGCCATTTCGCAAATACCACCAGTGGAATGCATAGACATTAATCTAAAAAACAAAATAAAAATATAGATGAAATGTATTTGCATGGTATGAATAGAAACACGCAATTAAAACAAAATTAGACATTTCAATATTAAATAACCTAAAAATAGTCATTATTATGTATGTTTAAAAATTTTCCATCAAATCATAATTAGTGTTCTGTTTAAAACGACACGTCTATGTTGATTTGTTAAAATAGGCTACTAAATGAAGAAAGGTATTTTCATTTGATATTGTAATGGAATCTTTAACTTGTTTACGAATTCTTGACCGACTAATTTATTTGTCAATTTGATATCATGAATTAGTCCGAATTAGACAGCCGTCGATTACCAGGAAATACTAGACAGCTGTTACGTGCTACTTTTGAACTTTTTAGCAGTAAATCGGCAAGAACTTGTTTGCTATAATCTACATCCATCAGCTTGATTGTATAAGTTACTATTGAATTATAATTGAACTTTTGTTGTTAATAGTCCCTAGCAATCGTAGCAATATCGATTTATATTAATGGCTTCTTCTAAGGATATAGTAGTAATTAATACTGAAGTATTAGCAGGAGACCACTGTTTTACCCTATGTATTTAGTTAGTCTACTACTTGAACTAACTAATCCATATCTATTAAACTGTATGCTACCAATTCCTTATTAATTAGTTCCATTTTGTTAACAAACCAATATACGATTTTCGACATGGTAAATTGGTCATTGAGATTATTGGTCTCATTGGTACAATAAATTTCTGTAATTTGGCTTATTCATACATGAACGGTACACGCGATGCACGTGGTTTTTATTCGTTGTATGTCTCACTATTAATTACCTTCTATTTTAGTAGTTCTGTAAAATGTTTAGTTACTCGATTTTCTAGAGCTACCAGTCCGCCATTATTTTGGATTGAGTGAATGAGATGATTAAAATATGACTTTTGCGTTTAAAATATTTCAGTGGTTAACCTTTAGTTACCCTGATAATATTAGAATGATAACTCTGAATTCTTTTTCATCTCTCTATGACAGTATATCCAATGAGGTCTATTATTACACTTTTTTTCTAGTTTCTTAACTGAGTATATTCGCAATAACATCGTGTCCTCAATTACATTTTCAAATCTTTTCCGACGTTCGTTGAATTGCATTCCTACATTAATCAGTCAACCTATGTTCGTTACCATACTTGGATCATAGGCCAACGACTAGCATTCTCCAACCAACTCTGTCCTTGGCTGTCCTTTCCACTTCTATACAAGCGCTGTTCATTTTTTTCATGTCTATCTCCATTTATTTTGTCTTTATCTTTTTTAAGCCCTAAGGATTCAAATTTAGTATCTGTCTTGCGAGGTAGTTTGTGATTTACTCATTGTGTATCTTATTCGCTTCCAGGGTCTCATTCTTAATTTTTTCGATTGGATATTAGTTGGCTTGGTTTTTGTTACAGTATGTTGTTACTGATGGTATCTGGCTAACAAACCCAAAGTGTCTCGCGCAGACATCTGTTTACAATTACTTGTAATAAAGTATGGTTTTCGTAGTTCTCCAAGTTTCAGCCCCATACTGTCCTGACAGTTTGTATTGGAAATTGTGACCTTAATGCTAACTGACAGCTGGTTTGAGTTCCAAATGTTTTTCAACCGTAGAAATTCCACCCTTTCCTTCCAATTCTGTATCTTCCAATCTGTATCAGATCCTCCTTGTTTATCAACGACGCTGGCCAGGTATGTAAGGCCTTTTTACATTAACCCCCATACCCTTCCAATGGATTAATTTAACTAGAAGCATAATCAATTTCTGTCATATTACGTAATTAAAAGTCTAGAATCATAGTCCAATTAAACCTCATTATAACTACACCTTCCAAACAATCTAATGCTGTTGATTGAAGCATTTTAATTCATAATGTATATGTGTAGTAGTATTTGGAGTTATCTACACTCAGTAGTATGAAAGAAACTGTCAGAATCCGATAAAATACAATGAATCCAAGATATTCTGTAATTGTTTTCTTTCTTTCTTTTTAAAATTCTCCACTTGTGTTAATTCGTTTTTTTGTTTAATCTCTAAGTAAACGATTTTGTTTTGACTGTAGCAATAACGCATTCTAGGATAAAACAGCAATTCAACACTTTCTCATTCTCATTTATGACAAATGTAACCTGCAAATGTACAATCTGATTTGCATGAAGGTGTACTATATTCACAAAAACTGATCAAAATTAGATACTAGTAGAAACAATTGAGCATAATCGACTGCTGTATCAACTTAATATCAGATTCCTTGAAAGTGTGTATACATGACCCTACCATGGATTTGATTTAAAAACTGGATAACTCTAAGCCATTAGCTCCACCAAGTTGGCTTCGTGCAATAAAATTTTCGTTTTAATCATTGTTTAACTGTTCTCGTTAAAATGTGTCTTCAGAATCATAAGACCATTCAATGTATCAGTCAAGCCAGTCCTTAATCTTTTTCCAACAAAGCAATAAGCTTTCTTATATTTGTTTCGAACACACTTTACTGTTTAAGAGAGCAAAATTTTACTACTGACCATATCTTTCACTATAAATGTCTACGAATTCGATTATTCCTGTGGAGCATTGTTTTATTGGTCGCAAACAATAAATCCTTTCTAAACTTATTTTAGAATGCCATTCTTCATAGCTTATAAAGCGTGAATACAAATCGATTACCAGCTCAGCATTAGAACATCTTATCGATTAAGGTCACGCTGACACCCCTCCACCATGGATTCGTCTCCCAGCATCATCCCTTTATCAGATAAATGAACTCACATGGAGCTTGAATGAATACCATGTGCACAGCAGGATCCTTAACAATCCGGCAGTTTAGATTCAATCGCCGCAGTACAGAAACATCACTTTAAACTTTGAATTTACCCTAATCCTAATACTTCTTCATTTCTTTATTATTAGTCTGTGACTTGTTTTGATGTTTCGTTTAATTTTTCATACTTTATAGTCAATCTTATAAACCTCTTATATATTAACATAATCAGTACTATCTTCGGTATGTGTCACTTCATCATTTTGATCAAATATACAACTGTCTCTCAATCTTCCAATTTGTAAATTAATTTCATTTTAGAATAGTTTTCCATCATTCAGAAAATTACGTAACATCTATATGATTTTTGTTGTTTCTAAACAATTTATCATATAATATCCTTTAACTTTTTAGTAGTTAAATATCATGTAAAATGATCATACACACGATGCTAGGTTAAATGATATCGATGAAACAAAGATCCATTTCCATTGATTTATTATAGACTGAAGCTGGTCAGTCTCTGTTGCTGTATGTGCATCCTGAGCGGATTGTCTCCATATAGTGATTGTTCACAAGTATTATTTAAGCAGTTACATTCAGCTGACGAGTCCCAAACAGGAC
This sequence comes from Schistosoma japonicum, assembly GCA_025215515.1. NCBI lineage: Eukaryota > Metazoa > Platyhelminthes > Trematoda > Strigeidida > Schistosomatidae > Schistosoma > Schistosoma japonicum. The sequence goes on along the minus strand of CM046063.1, from coordinate 12,782,033 downwards.
GAAACGCTCGTTCTGAATTCCACTTGCCAGTCACAACCCAACTTAAATAAAGATCCATTCCATTGAATTGTTAGTAATGTCTACCTTAACAACATAATTAACTAACTTCTGTTACATTAGATTATAATTAAATAAAAGTTCATTTAAATTGACGCATATAATAGAGTTTAAAGAAATGTTCAATTTACAGTTGAATTCAACAAAATAACATTTCTATCATTATAGTGAATATCAATCTGTACACTTAAGTTGCATAAACTATTGAATATCAATAATAACAATCATAATTAGTACAGTATCAAAGATATTTACATACAAAGAGAAGAAATAATTTTCACATGGCTAATTAACATGAAGTATCGTGGAGAAGCGAATACAATTCAAGACAGATAGATCAATAGATCAGAGAGAGATAGATAGATACAATAATTCTAGTTGGAATATATCAAGAAGAGTTTGTTGAAAACATCTGATACATTAATTTAATCGTTTATTTATAGTTTAATCTTAGATTGCATAATATTTAGTAGATACATCTATGTTGAATGAATGAATGAAAGACAGTTAATCAATTGATACTTATATTCCGGATTCGGCAAATTATTTGTTATTCATACTATAATAGACATAGTTGAGATGTCCTAATCATCACTGACTTGATGATTATTACAAAATCCCTAAAGAAATGTAAGAAAACAATATTGTTTATTTACGAATGTAACATATAGTTTATTGTGAAATGAATAAAGAAAATTCAATAAAAAGTTTTTTATTTAGTAGTAGCAAATTATACAATCGTACATATAATGAGCTTCATAAAGCATTTCGAAACATTACTCAGAGTGATTTTTGAAAGTTGTCTCTCACCAGAAGTGTACTTCAACATAATCTATGTTGTCAAACAATTGAATGCTTAGAAAGCACAAATTAATACCATGTGTAGTGCTGAAGCCTTAATATTCCGGTATTTCAAATCTAATCAATCTGTGAAAAAATAATATATGCAATCTGTTACTTTGCCCTACTTATCTATCTACGTATCTACATATCTTACACTTTTCTAATTTGTTAAGTAATTACGTCATCATTACGCAACCACCTTGTAATTTCTTTTGACATTTTGAGATTTTTGAATACGTATATGATATGATCTCTTTCAATCTTTTAACAGGCTAATATCTGGTAACAGTTAATTGTATACACGAGTGTACAGCTATGGTGAATGATATCATCGGAAACATAATCCTCTGTACTGAATTGTTTTAATTTATTAGTTAATGCATAACTAGAATGTATTGTTAATGTGAATGAATAAAGTACTTACTCATGTTTTCGGTAATGTTATCTGAACTGAATGATTCTTTTAAGAAAAGTGCTTGTTTCTGTTTGCAGTAAGCTATGATAATATTGCCAAGAAAGCGGATGAAAGTTACATTATTAAACCATTCACCTCAGAAAACTCAACATTACCAAAACATTTTAATATGAACTGTAGATTGTCTTCATCGTTACAAAAATACACGTATGTACACAATTTTAGTATCACATTCACTGATGATAATCAATGGTTTAGTCTAAAGTTAACAAAATATAATGTTAATCTATGATTTAAATATTGAAAGTTGATTACTTTGATCCGTACATTATCACTTATTCTTCTAGACAAACACGTTGTTGGAATAGTACGTAATGTTATCAATTATTTAATCACAAGTGCGTTTTAACATAATCAGTAGATACTCCATGAATATTAAACATCATAAATATTCATTTTACAGAAAACTTCATTTTTCAATCGATTTTTGTAGATTCCTAATGACGCGGTGGTCTTAAATTAGTTTGATTATCTTCCATAATATTAACATTAATGAACATCCATAACTGTCCATTCAAAATGGAAAACTTACATCATCTAATCAGATACATTAACTTCATCATAAAGCTAAATTTTTAAAAATGTTGGGTAGTGGTTAGAATATGGAATCCAGGATTCACGATTTTTTTCTTATCATCGGCTGGATATACCTTCATATCTTCTAAGAGTTAAATGTATAGCCAGAGGTATGTTCTGTTAAGCTTGAAATTGACTAATTTCTGTTCATATTTGTCTCATAATTTTCCACATTTATTTTGATTCTGTTACCTCTTAACCTCATTCACCGTTTTATCGTAGTTGCTTATTGTTTTTTCAATTGGTTGATAAATTTTATCAATTTCTACATGTTTATTGGTTACTTACTAAATAAAGTGTTAACATACTAAAGCTTTTCTAATCCTCTTAGTCTTAACTTAGTTGAAAAGCATAACACTTTCCAAGTTAAATCTATATTTTTCTATCGTCTACATGTATTGATAAACGAGAAGATATATCATGGCGCTTGAAACCTGACTAATATTCGTGATCAAGAAGATGAAGTCAACCGTCTTGGCTTTTCACTGTGCTTTCCATTTTGCAGATGATGTTTAGTTTGCCTACATTAATCATTTTGTTCTTCGGTTTACGTGGAATTGATGAAAGAGATTTTGTTTCTATGTGGTCGATGCTTACTTTTAATGGCATTAAAAGTCTTGTTGTGATTTCTGAATTATCTTCTTGATAGGACAAACTGTTCATTGGTTTCCAAGCTTGACTTTTTGTTTATTTAACTATCATTTGATGCATCATTGATCAAGTTAGGTGGATAGTTGTTCTTTTAAAGTAAGTCAATCAAATATTTTACTTCATTTCTTCTTGTGACAGGTGCAACGTAGTATGTTTTTTTCAATTTGGATTCAGCTGAGCAAGTTAGTCGTTGGACTGTTTCTACTTTAGTTGATAATGTAGTCAGTATGTGTTGGTTTCTGCTACATCTGTGTCTCCAGATTTGCTGCGTTAGTTCTAGGCTATCAATACATCAATGATAGTTTGTCATTCGAATCCTTTACCAAATTAAATTACGTTTCATCAAGGACATTAATGATGGAAGTTTAGGCATTTTCTAACCGGTTCCTACTTATGAAGAAAAAGGTGTTTTTTTATATACCAGATCCAAATTGTCGGTTTGACTATTGAAAATACTTAAGTCAGAGCAATATATCATGATAATGGTGACTACAGTGGTATTTTTCTTGTCTACTAGTATATTTAGTCAATTAACTGACAATGAGTTGTTAAGTATACATCAATGCATTCCAATAGATTTAACTGTCTAACTCTTCATTATGTGGCGAATAAAATCTCTCTTGAAAAATTCCATCTATTTACTTCTTATTCCTTTAATCATGCCAGTCCAATATATTTTCTATTGTATTGAAATGATCATTTATTCATTTATTATTTAGAATGTAAATCACTTTATATTAATTATAATCACATAATAAATTTATTGTCATGGATACAAATGAAGAAAAATACTTAATTACCTTGTCTATCTATTGATGATTTACATTTCATAGTGAAAAAATAATCCACAATCAAATAGAGTGGTATTAATAGACTTAATGTACCAAAGCATATTCCCATAATTTCATCTTTAAATGAATAAAATATAAATAAATAAAAGTTACATTTTATTCTTATATGACTACTTGTATGAAATTGTAAACACATGAATTTTTATTAAATGTGAACAATTCAAGAAGAACAGATTTTCATGATGATAAGAATTCGACAGTGAACAAAGTTGGTATTTATACGTCGTGTATTCAAAGTGGTATTACATTAAAAAAAATTAATTATATAATCAGAATGGTACTGAAAAAGATTCTTTCCTGTTGTCTAGCTTATTTATTTGTATAGAACTACTTAAAAGTAGATTAATACCTTTCAGATATCACCTGCGACTGTATCTAAGAGTCGACATGTACTAATAGTAGCAAGTATTTTGAAAGGACTAAATTAAAGGCTTCTTTCCGGTCTTCGGAATATGTTCTTGGAAACCTATTCTAAAAGTTAGTAGATTCTCACATTTACAATCTCTAAACAGTTTCATAATAAATGACATAATATAAATGATCCACTGAAATCCATATCTATCAACAAACAAACAATATTTTCACGTTTTACAGAGGCAATCGTCACTAAAGGTTATCAACATGACTTTTGTGTACAGTAAAAGTTTGATAAACCTTTCAATACTGTAGTGAATATAATAATTTTCCCATATACAATAATCCAGACGATCGAAATCAATATGATTTTCTTTTCAGAATTCATCAAGTAATTATTCAGTCGACTGAATATATTACAGATTTATGTTGGTAGGGTACCATTTAAAACCAGAGAGCACCTGAGAGCTGTTTTGTCCTAGTATGGAACTCCCCAGCAACGCATAGCTCAGATTTTGCACCAGGGGCTTCAGGTTGGCGAACACCTAGCATTCTGCACCACTGGGTCGTTATCCATCGGTAGAATTCTCACTTCTATCAATTCGTGATATATAATGTAATAGTCATCCATTGTTTTTGATGATGACTGTCTCACTCCCGACAAATCTGAACTTTACCTAGTTGCCAACCTGAAACCCCTGGTGTGAAATCTTGGTTGTGTACTGCTGAAGAGTGCCATACTGAAATGAAATAGCTATTCAGTGCTCGTCGGTTTTCAGTGGTACTTTGTCAACATCAATCTGTGATATATTTAGTTAATTAAAATACTCATTTCCACTAAAATTATTATCCCGATTCGATTATGTAATCATCGATATTGGTTTTCTTGTGGTAATGTATTATGTTCCTCCTTTAGTTCTACAAATGATTAAGTTTCCCGTCTTCCCCTTTATGAAATCCTAATTAACAGTATATAAAATACTCGTCAAATTTAATTATAATTATAAGTATATCTCGGTTTTGCATTCTAATTATTATAACTTTTTGTAAAGACTGATATTTTAACTGATTGAATACGTCACAGATAAATGTGGGCATGGTACTATTGTAAACACCTGTTTACTGCTCTCTAGTTTTCAATAATACCCTTCTAACATAAGTCTGTGCCGTATTCAATCAATTAAAAATACTAGTCTCTACAATATAACCACGTCAATTCAATAACGATAATCAGCTTACTAGTGACTAACTTCACGATGTTCTTGAAACTTTAGGGAAAAGTTGTGATTAGGTACAGTTTAGATTAGTCGGGAGTGAGACAGTTATCACCAAAGACAATGAATGATTATCACATTATATATCACAAGTTGATAAAAGTAAGAAGTCTACTGATGGGTGCCAAATCAGTGGTGCAGAGTGTTATATGTTCGCCAACCTGAAGCCCATGGAGCGGAATCTGGGTTGAGCACTGCTGGGAGTTTCATACTAGGACAAAACAGCTCTCAGGTGCTCTTTGGTTTTAAATAGTACCCTGCCAATATCAATGTGTGACGTATCCAACCAATTAATAATACTTCTTCACAAAAATAACTATCCCAATCCTACTATAACTTTGTTTGATACATTCACCTTAATCACAACAGATAAGCTTCTCGAACATTTAATTCTATTCAATTCGTTGTAATCAATATCTATTTTCAGTTAAAGCTAAGAATTCACGAAACTAGGCTAATCAATTCAATTCATTCCTTCAAATCTTGTTCTTGCATTATTTAAGTTTATAATGAGATTAGATTGGAGTAAATTTCTGAGAAAAAGAATTTTGGAATGTATTGTTGGAAACTTTTGAGAATATTATTGATAGTTGACTTTAGAATATGCTCCTCAATACCCAATTCACAACTAATATCACCTCACTAATAAGTCTTTCAGGTATTTTCGCTAGTTACTAGTGTGAAGACTTAACAAATGGAGTTCCAATCGCATTGGGTGTGAGGCAGTTACCTATCGATACAAATCGATGAGGTCGCGGAAATATATTACGATTTGGCTGAATTAAAAATATCAACCATTGGGAACCGGCTTACTGGTCTCATGGTAAATCTTTCATTGTACAGCTTAAGGGTCCTAAGTATGACCCCCGATAGGGTCGTGGATGCGTACTGGTGAAGAATCCCATACTAGGACAAAACAGCTATAAAGTGCATCATGGTGGTTAATAGTTGTCTGATTCAAACTATTTCGTGATATCGAATTGACAGTCAACAGTCTCCACAATACCCAATTGCAAGTATAATTTATGTTGAATTCAAATGACTACAATGTTATTCAGTAGTATCTTTCATGCATTCATTTAACAGTATACTTAATAAATGCAAAGTGTCATGCCATAAGTTTTCTTTAGATTGAGTAATTGCAATCATTATTAGAGATTATTTTCTATAGATTATTAGGTTGCAATGATATATATATATATATATATATATATATATATATATATATATATATATATAATCTAAGTGGTGTAACATTTCGATGCTGTTTTTGTCATGCAACTGATTATTTATTAAATGGATACACTCGGGGTGATAACTCTACTGTGAGCTACGTATAAAAGTCATACTTTGTAGACACCAATGGTTCATTCTAATTGGAACAGTTTATCTCACTTTACGTATACTTATGTATATTCATACAAATAATCATACATATAAAGCTCGATGAAGAAATTAGTAGTTAACTGGAGTTAGTATCATAGATGAGAAAACCTTTTGGCATTTGAGGGTATCGATTTCTGGTAGTATTTTAAAGTAAAATAAAATAATCATTAATTACATTCTTTGTTGGGTGTACCGAAGTGTCAACTAGAAAGTTATAGTGGATTAAAGTAGTTTTGTGTAGATAGGTATTAAATTTAATTGATTGCAGTTATCACGGATTAACGTCAGTTGCGGTAAAACTGGAAACAAGGAAGTACTGAATAAGTTGATCCTTTCGAGTATGGGTTCCTTAACAGTGTGCATACTTGATTATGTCATGTAATCGTACCCTGAACAGTTAGGTTGGTGGGCTATAAACTATTTGTACCACTAGGCCAGCCTTGACGTAAATTGAATATGTGGTCTTCTGAGGAGTCTTATACTTGAACAAAGCAGTTATCTGTTGCTCTAAAGTTTTGTAGCGGTACTCAAGAAATATAATCTGCGACGAATACAAACAATCAAATAAAGCAGAGTTGTGGACACAGATAATCAAATAACTTCTAACGTGCATTAATAGGTACATGATGGAGCAGTTTGGTGAATTGATTTAAGTAAGAAATATAGACTATTAGGTACTAACTCGGTCATCTAAAGGTGAAACAATCTTTCAGAGGATAGGATTACATGAGTTCGATTCATGGCGGGGTGAGAGCACATTGAATGTGGAGTATCATACAAAGACGAAATAGCTGTTTAGCACCTTCTGGTCTTCGTCATTCCTTTATGTGAGATTACAGATTCAACAATTTTTATAAAATACCTTATTAGTATAACATAACATTTTACTTACCAAATGGATTGAATATTTTATTTATGGGCGTTAATTGTGTCATACTCACACCAGTTCCCATTGTCTCAATCTGAACAGTGAATGCGACAAGGCTGTAAAGGAGTAATCATAATTTTTGAAAAGTACATTTACTTACTTCCAATTCGTGTTTGAATACAAACATTTATCTAAAATATTAAAATGAATGTATGTTGAGTTTTCATAGTAGTTTTGGAATATGGTTAGCACCAGAATCCAGTAATCATGCTTCATTCGATTTTAGGACTCATATTATACATTTACCTACATTCCATGTTGATCTTCACTTATATGTTGCATGATAGTTTAGGATAAGAATAATGAAAAGTTATAACTTTTCTTACCAGTACCTTCACACTAAGTAGACGATTTAGTAAGTATTCTGATTCCTTGGATTAGTAAATAATGCTCATAGTTAAACATAAAGTAAACGACGACTAATAATGACATTAATATGAGAGACTATATAAGTTATTTTGAAATGAAAACAAAGGATAAAGTGAAGAAGAATTTTAGATGATTCGGGTAATATCAAACTGTTTCTTGTTAAATATAATTTAGGCAGATTCTACTGCTTGATGATAATTTATGAGTGTGGGATAAAATATTATTTGGTTTTCAATGATGTTTTCGTGCATGTCAGTCTATGGTGGAGAATATTAACGAAGTACATTCCACAGGTGAATGAACCCTTCCAAACATGAATATAAATAATTAGAAATGACAAAGAAGTAATAATGTCTGCATATTCCTTGAACATGATAGTAGATATCTGAACTCACTGGCTTAGTGGATAGATAACGCGTTGACATATAAAGAGTTGACAATTGAATTTCAGTGTGAACGTAAGCATTAATACCTAAATGCATCTTGCTGACTAATTATAAACAGGACAAAATATCTATCTCACAATTCATTTCTAACTTTATGATACAGTATTCCTAAAAGTTATGACTAAATTATAATATCTAGGAAATCTACACAAAATCAATATATACGTCGGCAACAAAATTCTTTAAGTGCTTAATTGTTTTATCGCTTCTTTATCATCTATCAATCTATCAGTAACTATATGCGAAATCACTGAAACCTCTGTTCTCATAAATTCGAGTGCACAGATAGCGCCTAGTACAAACCAAACATTTAGAAATCGATTAGGAAGCTTTTGATGACTTTAGATAGTGTGTACTGCTCTGGTAAAGAAGTATACTTAATCAGTGTCAACTACATTTTTGCATTTTTATTACATAATTAATCAAAATCATTAACTATAGCTTTTGAAGACTTTTTCATTTACGCTACATTCATCACATACATTAATTTCGTTTCAGTAATACTGAGAACAACAGGGAACTTAGCAAAGCACCTACTACCTCAATTACGATGGAACTCAAAACTTTCACTTATCGAGGAGAACTTTATATTATCAATAGCACTGAGTCAGCGCCCAATAGTCGGTGATTACTACTTTGATTAATTCGTAATATTTGATGCATCGAAATTCTTTCGTACTAATTATAATAGAATGTAACAATAAACATTCCATTTTACTGATTTTACCGGATTATTCAATTCACTTTATAGATACCAAACACAGCTGCTTGACCGTTATTGCTACCTTGACGTAGTGGGTCAGTGTCTGACGAAATCTCAACAAGGATTTAAAAATCTGGTTTGGCTTTTACCGACTTGCGTCATCTGTGACATAGGCGAGATATTTGGCTTTCAACGAAAGGTCTAGTGTACTTGACATATCTGGAAGAAGACATGTGATTGGTTAATATGATTCGACAGACTTATGAGTCAAAGGCTAGATCCTTATGTATGTAACTTGTATATTATTGGTTTATTGTTGTCGTAATACATACATGTGAGTGACTAGCTGGCTTCTTGATAAATCAGTCGGATTATTGTTCCTGAGCAATAGATTAAGGCAAGGCTGGGTGCTAGCTGTAGGACATAGCGATGCAGATAAGAAAATCGATAATATCGGCCATCCCTAATCAGATACAACAGTACTGTGCAGCTGTCTGTTCTGTTTTAACTAATGGATGTAAAACATAAACCATAAAAACGGAAGTTATTCGTAGGCTTTAGATGTTTGATTATAGAAATCTTCGTAGTATTACCGGCATTTCATGAAGTCAGCGGATAAGTAATACTGATGTTCGACAAAGAGTACTAGGAAACATGGAAAATCAGTCAAAGAGGTTCTAAACCTTCATTGACTGAGATGGTCAGGACATGTGTTGCGTATGCCTGATATTGCTTCATTAGATTATGCTGGCTTGGGTATGAGTAAGATGAAAGAGCGGTAGGGGTGGCTAAAGCAAACATGACAGTAGTCCATTAAGCCTTCCACTATCAGTTTAAACCATGTTGGTAGATGCAGGTTATCTTTTTGGAATCCGCGTGACAGTCGTGATCAATGTTTGGTGACACTGGATAACATGGCTTAAAATTGCTTACAGTGTTGCAAATGTATTCACTTTTATGCCTTTCTAGATCCCCAGTCCCACTATCTTTTCGTATTTTTTGCTTGTTACATTCCTTTCTGTTGAATTATACTGTTTTGTTAATTTTGCAAAAAAAGCATTTCGTCATGTTGATGTGTTATGGCGATTTGGGCCCTTACGCTTACACGTCAGTTTCTGAGTTGTACATGAATGAATAAATGTGACATATAGTTCATTCTAATCAACTTTATTTCATGAAAATTTTAATTGTTTTTATTATAAATGGGAATTTAAAATATAAGTAGTTGTAAGTAATTGATGAGAACCAAACAAAAAAAATGAATGCATATTATTCCAATTGATTTCGGTTAGTGTAAGAATACTTATTTCTAGGTCTTAACTTACAGTTTACACATAGTAAATCACTTGAAAAAGCTAAAAGTAGAATAACAAATTAAAGTTTTATTATGCCGAATTGTATCAATCTAACATTCTAGCTGAAGATTTCAAAACGTTTCTTTGAAACAATTCAACCACTAATAGTTAAAATATGACACTATTGAAGGAGTGAGTGGGTGGAGGAGGGGGGCAGAAGTTCAATGAAAATACATAAACGAACAGGAATATCAGACAAACATCATGTAGTTTAACGTTAAATATCATTGACTAAATGTATTTCATTCTAGTTGTTAATAGTTAACTCTGAAAGCTAGTCATTATCGAAAAGATAAAAAATGGCAAGTTTAAACTAATAGAATTTATTGTTGTTTAATCACACAATTAAAACTTATTTCTTTGTTAATATAAAAATGATGGAAACAACCATTCCAAAATGATTTTTGGATAGCAGATTATCCATAAACTTCATCTGTTGTTGTAAGTGACGTTGAATACACTTAATCTACTATAATGTAATGTAACTAGATGACCTGCAGATATATTTGAATATATTGTATTCATAGACGTAACCTAAAACATACATTTGGATTTATCTACAGAGTTATTTTCATAACATGAGACTTATTAAATTCAATGGATAATGGTTCAGTCAATGATGAATTCTTTCATATCTATTCAATAGTTGACTATTAAACCATATGAATTTAATCTATATAAACATTGATGCATGTAAATATGTTTTCGGTCGTTTGTATTTCTTATAAAAGGTATGTACTATTTAGTTTCAGAATGTGTGTCTCATCTCATCGATAATGTAATGGAATGAAATTAATTAGTCTACGTTAACATACGTGTAACCTTTGAGGATTACCTGGATGCTTCTGTAAATCATCTGCAAGACATAAGTTTGATTATGGTTGGTAAGCAGAAATCAAGTTGATTGTTTTGTTTTATTTTAGCTAAATTTAATTGTATATTAGTGTTGATGTTCACATCGAAAATGAAACTCAGAACATTCATGCTCCACCAAGTTACTGATTCTAGACCCCTAGATCTGTATAGATTTCGTTCTCTGAGATGGTCTATTTGTAGATTATTCGCCGTCATTCTAAATAACTTTATCAGTGCTAACTGCAGAATGATTCAACAGCCAGCTGACGATGATTGTCAAATAGGATGAAAGGTGTATCCTGGATCCTATTTTCTAGCCAAAATAAGACCTAATAAAAAATCCATCGTTATCCCTTCCTTACAAATTAACTTATTTGAATTAGAATAGGCTGGTTTCATGTAGTTAGGTATTAAATTTCTTGGTTGTGTTTGTCATAAACTGATGTCGGTTGTGCTCTACTAAAAATTAAAAATCTGTGGATATCTATCTCCTCTAGTATGGGGCTCCTCCTCAATGCCAACCCCTGATTCTGTTAGTGAGTCTAGCCCGGGGCCTTCAGTTTAATGAACGCCTAACCATCTGTACCGACAATAATCTGTGACAGACACAAACAGGCAAATTTAATACCTATTCACACAAAGCCCCCTTAATTAAATTACAATAATCAGCTCACTAGTGACCCACTCCGTGACGTTTAGAAAGCTCTAGTGATAATTCGCGATTGATGGAGTCCAGACGTGAAAAGCAACTAACACCAGAGACAATCGATGATCATAATGGTATATCACAAATTGATGGAAGTAGGAATATTATCATTAAATGCCAACTGACTTCACAATTCAAACTTAATGACTTAAAGCCCTGGATCAGATTTCCTGGCAAAATCAAAGGTGTACACTTCTGAGAAGTCCTGTACTGAGCTGGAAAGACTGTCCAGTGTCACCTTGTCTGATTTTCAGTGGTAACCGACCAATATCAACTTGTAATGAATACAAACATGTCAATTCAAACAAAGTCATTTATTGTCGTATAGTGACTTATATCAAAATTATTTGAATATGATAACTAACCTTGTTTCATCCACCTTTTGTAAATGTTCATAATCAACTGTAAAAGTTTTCAATATTTCTTTATTCCATTTTATAATCAAATTTATACTTGTTTGAAATAATTCTAATCTTTGTAAACATGTTGCTATGCTTTCACCTAATTTTTCTAATTTTATATTATATATTGAATCAATATGAATATGTATTTGTGATGTGCATAAAAGTTGACTTGTTTCCTCATTATTCAATAAACCATGATTAATTGATCTATCAGGAAATTGCAGTGAATTTGATGTAATCAATGTTGATGTTGACAATGGAGCACTTAATGATGCAGTAGAAATTATTGATGACGATGATGTTGGTGATGATGATGATGATGATGATGTCGATAATGAATTGCTTAAAGATGATGATGAAGATGATGATGACGGTAAATGTGATCCTAATGATAAACTATATCGATTATGATTAGATCGTGAAACCATTTGTATACGTTTTGCTGATAATAACTTTAAGTATTTTCTAAGAATATCTTTTAATTTTGAATTAGATGTTATATTTGAGAAGAATAGCTGAATAATTTGTAATTCAATTAAAGAAGGATTCTTTCTATTTTCATAATAACTTTTATCAATACTATTGACAGAATCATGTATGATTAATGAATGATTAGTTGATTTTGGACGATTAATGAATTGCATTGATCCTAAATGATTATGTAATGAATACTGATATGTATTAGTTACATTTAATTGATTATGATAATCATACATTGATGAAGTATAATTGAAACAATCAAATGAATTAGTTATATAAAATACATCAATCAATGATAACTTGCATAATTCTTCATGAAATGATTGTGTTATATTGATAAGAGTTTCAAAGTATCCAATGATCATTTTTGAACAAATTGAATCTGTATGCGTCATCTGGATAAATTTATTGAAGAATTAAATTCATAAGTACATAAACAGTAGATTGTGATAAGAAAATAGCATAAATGATGGATGGTTATGAAACATTTGCTCACTAGTCACGTTCAATCAATCAATCAGTCAATCAATCAATCGATCCCTGTTACCCTATATGAAGCATAGGTCATCGACCAGCATTGACTATCCAACTATTTCCTGAGCTTTTCCTTCTAAATTTATTCTAAATGCTGTTCATTTTTTTCATATCTGCCTCCATTTACAAAAGCAACATGTTCTTTGGTCTTTCTTTTTCCTTTCCAACTGAGGATTCCAAGTTAGTGCTTATCCTGTAACTCGATTCGGTTAATCAGGTTTAATAGATTAAAAAAGTATTGTGAATCTTCTGAACTTAGAACCAGTGAATGCTTTATTAAGTGGTTTAATAGTCATAATTAAAGTCTTATGATTCTGATGATATCGTGAGAACACTATATTAATAAGTTCAACTTCAGAAAAAAAGATCACTTCTCTGACTCACTGTTTTCAACTGGTTACGCTAATAATGTATAATGTGAAACTTCAAAATCTAAAATCTTTGTAAAACAAGCCTTACCAAAACACCTATTTACTCAAATTGTTTTTCGCAATTTATTAGGGAACGAGAAGAGGAGTGATACTTAGGTCATGGAAATGCATGTAACACTTATTCAAATCATATGTCTGTAAAAATACAGGATGGAGAAATAGTAAAACAAATGAATTATCTATAAAATATATTAGTTATGCATAAAAAGAAATTGTGAACAATCAGTGGGTAGTAAAGGCCGCCATAGAGTTAGTAACCCAACAAACGTCCTTCTGTATGCTTAATTTTAGATGGCAAATCACAACGTCTGTTGCTCATGTTCTTTATAGTGATCGAAGGTAAATAAACCTGGAATATTTTATTGACACATTATTTATGATAGTGAATAACAAGCTTACATGAATTTCGTATTATGTCATAGAGGTATGGCAACTTGAACCTAATGAACACATTTTGCCTAGTTTCTATGATTGATCATACATACATACAAGTTCTATAATAATATATCTAGTCACTCTGGAGAATAAACAAAAATGCTCCAGTAAACTCAAGAAGTCGTTCTATTTATATGACTGTCTGTACAAGAACAGTCAAATTTATAGATACACATGTGGGTGGATAAATTCAAAAGTTTATACTTGAAATGAATTAACACTATACAACAGATAGTAAATATCCAGCATAGTATAGAATCATAAAATACTTTATGTGTTATTCATTTAAGTTGTTAATGTAATTACAATTATATCTCTCCTTAAGAGAAATGATAAATGTAATTTCTTCTTATGTTAATCATAATTGTTCAACCCTTTGAAGTAGATTTTTCCTATTAAACTTTGTAAAACCTAATGAGAAATTACTGAAAATATGAATTTGTTTAAGTTGTTTTCTTGATTTATCATGAATGGCATACTTAAGTTATCTGATGAAGGTTTGGTTTTTTATGGAATGTAGCTACCGTATTTTGTTTAATCTGGTTAACGTTTTTTTAGCAAACTTCAACTCGAACGTCATAAAGTTCTGATGTATGGAGCTGAAACGTGGAGAACTACTGCAAACATTCTCAAAAGAGTACAGGTATTTATCAACAACTGTCTATGCAAGATATCGAATGTCTGTTGGCCGGAAACCATCAGCAACAGCCTACTTTGGAAGAGAACAAACCAACTTCCAGCTGAAGAGGAAATCAGGAAACGACGTTGGAAATGGATAGGACACACATTGCGCAAATCATCAGACTGTATCACGAGACAAGCACTAACTTTGGAACATGTTGGAAAACGGAAAAGAGGAAGGCCAAAGAACACCCTGTGTCGAGGTTGGAAGCAGACATAAAAAGGATGAACAGTAACTGGAGACAGCTGGAAAGGATTGCTCAGGACAGAGTTGAATGGAGAATGATGATGAGCGGCCTATGCTCCTCCGAAAGGGGTAACAGGCGTAAGTAAGTAAGTAAGTAAGCTACCGTATTTATATTGAACAACTAATAAACACATAATTGATTGGCAATATAACGGTAATCCATTGAATGATAACGTTTGAATTGAGTAGTATTTTGTTTGATGTCACTTATTTCTATAGATATTAAATTGACTCCTCGACAGTGTATATTCTAGGAAAATGACAAGATTACATTATTCACGTGACTATGGTATTTAATACAAATAACTAGATGGCTAATGGTATTGTAGAATATTTCAATAATAAGCATTATGCTATCAAATTAATTGACGTATCCTAACAGTTAGTAGTAAGTAAATATTCAGAGGTATTCTCCCATTGTCTAAACAATTTATCAGTCATTTACTGTATTCACTTATGTTATTTAATCATTAGAGACTACTGAACAACTGGAATTCTAGAAGTAACGTTGAATGACAGTTTTATTTAATACTAATTGTCAATAGTAGTGCGTTATAACGATCCCATATGTCTTTTTTAACTTCTCATTATGAGAAGAATTACATGAAGGCAGTTGAGTCTGAATCAGATTATACACATTTCTAAGTTAAATCAATTCGTTATTCTACACAGTAGATACCTACACATGTTCTTAACAAACAGTTGATTACTTGCATGAAACTAATTGACCTCAATATGAATTCCTTAAGCTGTGATGAAAAGTGAAAACCGTTAGATGCTCTACATTTTCAGAGTATGTTATTTACTGATTATAATATACCAATTCCAATAGTCAAATTGTACTAAACTTATGGCCATAGTGAAATAAAAATAAACCAATAACGATAATAAATGAAACATACAAGAAAGTTGAATAACATGTATTCATAATTTAGAACCTTGAGTTAAGGTACAACCACTTTATTTTAGGATGAGACTCCTTCTCTGTGCTATTCAATACAAAGCCATTATGAGACAAAACTAGGAAGCCATATCCATTCTAGTGGTTCTTTAGTTCATAGCGGACATTTGAAAAAAATTACCTTAATCCAACTAAATTTTCCAAATCTGTGCTTACTTAACATTTTTAGCGAAATATCCTTAAAGCTATAATAGAAACATTGATACCGGTGAAGAAATTCGAAATGATTGAGTCTACTGAAATTGAAGACAATTTAATTTCGACTGAATAACGTATACAGATTTTACATTTGAGGCTAGACTTGAAAGTAAACTGTAAAGTAATGGATTATTATAACTAAAGTATTCAACAGAGATTATCATTAGCTTCTGGATTATAATATTAATCTGTAATGAATAATGGTTTTCATAGACTCATCTTGTAATTCGAACTATATTTATTTCTTTTCATAGATTTCATTTTCATTGTTTGTTAGAAGGAAGTTAATACTAGACAGGATCTTCATTTACTTTCCTGTCTATGTAAATTAATCACAGGTGATTTGTAGCACGAATTATGAATTTCTAATTGCTAATATGAATAGAACGAAATGGGGTGATATGCACTTTTAATAATTGACAATATATAGAAAGAATGTTGATTGACTACCAAATATACATTACAAAGCTTACATAACACAGTCTGTATGTCAAATATTTATTATTAATTGTATTGAGTAATAAATATCCTTTTTCATATAGAATACAGGAAACTAGAATGTCTAATCTTGAATTTACTTATTTTTAAGTAGTAAATCAGTAGTATTTAATTCGGTTGACATATTTTTTAACTTTATTTCATTTTTTAAAATGTTGTTTTAATTATTACACTGATTGATTTAAGGCGCCTAATTCTTAATTGACTTAATGAAATCATCAATATTTATTGCTAATAATTAACTACAATGAAATAATTTGACAAAAATATTTTTCAAAGAAAAAAAGTATAAATAAAGAAGATGAAATTAAATCATCCCTATAAATGGAAGATGTTTTGCAGTTGCTAAGTGGCACGAATAAAAACCGATCACAGTGGCTCAAGTTTATTTAATCTTTATCTTAAGTTCTATTACACATTTATTTCATTCCTACCTGTTGAACTATATTGTGAACTATATTTGATCTCGTTGTGCTAATATGACATGGTAACTTGAAACAATGTGCTTAGTTACTAGGTTCTATGTTGTACATGACTGACTGTGTAATGATTATCTGTTAAACAGTGAAGTCAGTAAGAAATGGTAAAATCCGGTATCATTTGTTTTCTATTAATGTTAGCCTATATGTATAAACAACATTGATGTAATGTCTTCATGTAAGCAGCAGTATATTGAAATAAACTAATTATTTGCACCTTACTATTCAACAAATATATCATCCTAACCTTTTAACAAAGTTTATATCACTGCTGTTCTTGGATTGTTCGTACAAATTTAGCAGTTCGTCACTGATATTGAGTACTAAAAGACTATTCCAGATGGTTAACGCTTGCCTAGTAACAATATTAATTGAAAAAATTGTTGTCTGTGAATATGAACTCATATATAACAAACAGAATTTGTGATCATTCGATATGTTTTCCAGTTTAAAGAAATATTACATGATAAACTGAAATCACTGTAGAGTACATTATTGATGTTAGACGATTAGAGGAAATCAGTAGAGAATACTTCTTAGTTCAGCATACGTCATTAAAACATACCTGTACTCATAAAGAAACCAATATACTTTATGAGATTTAAAAATATGCAGAATTCTTTGAGTTCTGACTAGTCCTAAATAGCTTTAATTTTACATTTTGTTCTTGTCGACTACTTTCATTCTCCTAACATCGAGTCATTTAGACTAGTGACTTGCTCGCTACTTGATCAATAGGTTTCGATTAGCCTCAAGAAGTCGAAGAATATAATATTGGTCAGTAATCAGTAATCAATATTATGTGTAATTAAATATCAATTATTATAAGATTTCAAAGCGACCTCCACGGTGGACACATTAAAGGGAAGCATTCACGTCTTAACGAAGATAAAATTTAGATCCCATTAAAAACTATGAATGACTTTATGATTCAACAATTGTTCAAACAAACTCTATCTATCAATTTAAGTAAAAGAGCTTTCTTCAAATGAAATGCTAGTTAAGCTGAAGGTAGTCAAGTTAATGCTTCAATATAGTTCCTGGTTAGTACCTCGACTATGTGATAGTTAAACAGATTATTCGAATTAACTCAGAAATATACAAAAAGGTGTGCTTTGTCTTCTGATTATGTTGGATAGATTAACTGTATGTGGTTAATTTATACCTAGATTACAACATAGGAACACACAGTCGTAGTATTTATAATGCCCACTCACAGTTTACTAATAGTCTGTTCATTGTCCCGATTCACTAACCACTGTAAATCCGTAAAAAAAAGATTATTTATCACTAAATAGTGTATAGGGCGAAAAAGTCGATTATATTATTTTAAGTAAAATCCTTGGTTTTACAAGAATTTCTAGAGCATGTAGGTAATTATGATCCAATATTGACCCCAATCTAATTCCTGAACTCGAATTCAGTAGTACTATAAAACTAGGCAAACCTTAGAGTAACGTTTGGTAATGTGTTACTAGGCTATGAGTTTTCGATACATTTTTCTCAATATGTTGGGATGAACGGATTTACTCATCGACTATTCTTAAAATCAAACCTATTTCTTACATTATAACCTATGAAATAATATCATATTTTTATTACTGAATCCTAACTTTGACTAAAAGTCCATTTATTTAGACCTAAATTTTAATCCAATGATAATATTATCCGTGGTAAGCAATTTCGGTACTAATTCACTGGCAGCTTTATGTCAGTGGAGCTTTCGATTTGCTTAACGAAGAAATTTTCTATTCATTTACTTTACCGTAACCGAGTTTATTAACCATCAATAAGATAAAATTAAACAGCAAGTCAAGTGTTTGACTAAATATATTGGGTTGAAAATACTGGTTGGTCAATTTTCTTATGAAAGTTTACTTTTGCTTTCGTTATACGCATTTCGACGATTTCAGTAGTACACAAAAGATGAAAACATAATGTATAGGTTTTTGATGAAATGTTACAGGAATCTATTTACAGATAACCCGAACAGAATAATCAACTGACAAGTATTAACAAATGTGTCCCCATAAGCTGAAAGGAAGATTCTGATTCTATCTCTAATCTTAAAATTTGGAGAATATGTACTTCTGATTTAGAAAATGAAAAGTAAATTGTCCAGAATAAATGTAAGTTGAAAGTGCTTTCCCTTCAAGACACATTGACAAAAGGCATAAAGCCATAACTATGTGGATGGCCGATAATCCTCTCAACGAAAGGATGACTCTGCCTGAATGTCGACATCGAAGTTGATGAAATAGCAGACGTTAAGAGGAAAATTCCCCTAGGGCTATGAAAAAACAACTTTTGCTTAAAAACTAAGTAATCTATTTTTTTCATCTTCCAACAATCTATAGGATAAGCTAACGAATTCGACCTCCTCAAAGTGCATCTTTTGATTCACCTATTTCTAAGGTATAAAGTAAATTAGTCATTCAATGTGTAAGTTCAACAGCATTATCGCGTCTAATCGACAGACGGTAATGAATGTTTTAGTTGAAACGAATGAATTGAATATCACTTAGTATCAGCCACTGGATTAGAAGAGATGCATTGTTTAAAGTAATTTACAAAGTGAACAGAAATATGCCGAAAACATTGCATTCTCGTCTGTTATATATCACTGATGATGTTGCGAAATAAGTGGTTGACTATTGTAATGAATAACTCCTTATTTCCAAATATATGATGAGGCTAGGTGACAGTTACATAAAACCAAGTTCTTGAATTCACCTTTGGATTTACATGATGGGAATTTTGACATGTCAATTGAAAAATCGTATTTTGAAAATTACATGGTTAACGTGAAAGTGGACTTATTAGAATTAAACATTCACGGTCTATCTAGGCATGAAATTAGTACCATTTGGTCAGTCAGAAAACATCTAACTATTAAAACAACTAAGCCGGCGTCTAATGGTCGGATCCTTCACTTCAATCAAGTTGTGAATGCTTGGCTGACAAACTGACAGTTAACACTGAATGCATTGGGTGATCGTAGCGTTAAATCACAAGTGTGTTAGTCAGTTCCTACTGCTGGACCTAGACTCAGTAATTCTGATGGTTAGGCGTTTTGTTTAAGACCTAAAGTTACTACTTTCAATTTTCGGTGAGTCATAGGTGTACAATTCTAAGTAGTTTCATACTTGAACGATTAGTCAGTCAATTGTATTCTGATTTTTATTTAAACCCATTTGACACCAACTCAAGCAGAATATGGATTACGTATGGTTAATGCCTTAATTTCTTACTTTTTTAAAAACTGAAAAATGTGTTTGCTTTGTGCATTACCTACGTATACAACACAGTAAGTAAGAATGAATCGAAAGTAACGAATGTTTGTCAAACTTAGGCTACAATTTTCTAGATAAAATCCGAATTGAGACTTATCATCAATGACAACTATTGACATTGGTTCCATAAACCAATAAATATTAACTTAGTAGTAGCAATCGAATGAATTTATTACAAGAATAACAGATCCTTTCCTTTATCCCTCAGTAGTGTAGTCAAAAAACAGTTCACAGAAATCTTAAATTTAAACAGAACAACTGAATTATAATGTATCTTCAACTGGTCCCAGTTTGTAAAGGAAACCATCTTGACGATTTTTAAGTTAAATATATCCACTTTTGTCACTGACATTAAAAAATATGACATTACAACACATTGATAAACCATAAAACATTCATTTAACTTATGCAATTACATAAAATATGGAAAAAAAAAATTTCTTTTAATCTTACTTGTAAAGCTTCACGTTGATCTCGCCAAATTCCCATTTGAATATCATGTAATAATTGTTTAATACTACTTAATTGATTACGTAAGTCGTCATAACTTGAAACAAGATTTCTTAATTCATTAAATGCTGTTTCATTAGTTAATTTAATGTATGCACGTTGTTGTACGCGTAAACCACGTTCTAAGTCAATTTTATTTCGTAGAAACAAATTTGGATTACGTAATGCTAATAAACTGTACATGATTGTTGCCTTTGTCGATTGTATTGCAGAGATAATACGTGCATTCCAATCATTATGATTATGATGATTAGATAACTGAATGGTATGATCTAATAAAGATAAAAATCAATTTGTGATATGATCAATGCTTATTAATTATTTCGACTTGTATAAATAAACCTTATCGGTAACACTACACCAATACCATTGATTGTTATGGGTGGTATAATAAAGATAGGCTTATTGTGAAAAGTTTTGATTGTTATTACGCCAAATTAAATCAAGAAACTATATTCATTCCCTACTAAAACTAACATGAACAGCATGTGAATATACGTTTTAGATTTATCTTTGCCAAAGAAACATTTTCATTAAACTAAATTGTAATTTGATTTCTAGGGTAAAGGAAAAGGCCATACAAGCATCTTTTGAATGCAAAGATGAAGATTGTTTAGATGAACAATCATGCTTGACCTTATTTGGAAACGGGGGTGGTAAGCAGTAAATTCACTAGTGTTTATCACAACTATGTGAATTCCGAACTAATGTCAACTAGTTGGCTGGTGTCGACTAGATGTACAAAAATGAAGCTTATTACTTTTCCTACTTTCTCTTTTAATAAACCATGAAGGATGATGTTTCTAAATATGATGATAGATTTCTTCGTCGTATGCTCAATATAACTGGTTCTGTTTGTTCCATTAAACTGAAAAGTAAATTTTGAGCTGTCAAACAACCAATCTTTCTCTACGTTCAGTTTATACAAGATTTTATATATTATTTTTTTGATCTAACATCTGTTGTTTATAGTCAAGTGTTTCTATTAAGCAAGTGACTTGTGGTTGACTCTTATTCTCTGATGTTTTCTCTCTCTATCACTTGGATGGCTCTTTGTTCCCCAGCCTCTTCTCAAGTAAATACCATACGCGAGTTTCCTGTCATAGATTATAGTAGTAAGTTTCATCGGCTAGTTTTAACAATAATATTGCTACAAAAAACTGCATTTTTAGTGATTTTATATTATTCATCGTTATGACAACGAATTCCTTCCTTATAACTTCATAATCGGATTCAGTTACAATGTACTTTACTGACGTCTCAGTCAAATATGACTACAGGTTCCCTTAAAACAATCATTCTTTTTCATATATTACTATTTTATAATGATAAGATAGAATCGCTATGATATATGTGTCCAATGTACTCCAAGCAACCTGATCATACATCTACATATCTTGACGTTTACGATTGAGTTAAATTATGTTACGGGTGTAACAAATATCACCAAATATTGAAATTTTGAAAAGTTACAAATATCAGTCTTTGGATGTTGGTTTACTGGTCTATATGATTAACATTCATCGCAAAGCTCAAACTTCCTGAGAAAGATTCTGTACGGCATCATATGTGGTAGCCCTATATACTAGGACAAAACATCCATGCCCAATACTTCCTAGTAGTCAATGATCGTCTAGCTCTGCTAATTTTAGACAGCAAATTCAGTTTCAGTAACCTCCACAGCACACTGTGATAAAAATCATGGAATATTAGCAAGGATAACGTCGTCTTTAATATGAAAGTTCACAAATTTATATTGTTGACGCTTAAGATTACGGATGATTAATTACCTTTAAGACATGTGTATCTTTAACAAAATGTTAAGACAGCCTTATGTAAAATGTTTTTTTAAGACTAAAGTAGATATTTAGAAGCACGTTTAGTCTAATTTGTTACGCATTACCTAGAGACCCATGCATCATACTAGTGGTATTTGCATTACAACTCGAACCCCGAAATTTTAATTATAGGTGTCGATAAACTATTCACTAGGCTATTGATCCCATATAGTCACTAATGTGTCAATCAAGCATGAAGACATTAACGAAAATCTGCTATTTTCTCTTCTGATTTCTCAAGCTTACAACTGACAAGTCTTCAGGAGAAAAAAAGCGAGTCTTAGCGAATTCTTTTATCTACTTGTCAAATTTTTTTCATGAGGTACTTCCTGACTGTACCTTAGTAATTATGTAATATTATTGACAACTATGTTACATTCCCGGCCATTCTGATTAAGTGATTTCATACATTCGTACGACTTTCGGTATAGTTTAAGAGTCCTTTACTCTAAGCTATCATAAGACATAAATTGGAATCTATAATTTTATTGCACATGGTTATACAACATACCTGTGTTTGACTTTTGATTGAAATTTTGTTCACATTCAGAAAACTCAGTCGACGATGAACATAATCCACTCTTCATACTGTTTTGTTTAAAATGAACCTAATATGTTGAAAAAATGACATTTGAACAATTGTAAAAGATTGGATAACTAACTGACACACTTCTTTTCGTATTATGTAATTCAATAGATGTGGCAAAAAGAAGATCTGTTAAAAAAGATTTATAGTCAAAAGTATCGAAACTAGTAAAGATTTATCTTCTTTATCTTCTTCTTAATCTTCTGAACCGAGTGTATTAACAAGACAGAGACTGCTTGAAAATCTCAAACCAAGGGATACTAGAAAGATGTCTACTCAACACTCGATTTTAATAGCAGCAATTATCCAAGACTCCAAATGAAAATAAACAGACGAACATTGCTTTTTGCATGCAGAACAATATCAATAACTTACCGTATCAGTATGCATAGCGTTCAAATATATAACTATAGCTAATTAGTAATTTAGCGTGACAACTGTTTGTCAGTGGGTATTAGATCTATAGATTATTGTTTTCATGGGGTAATTTATGCGACACTATATTATTATGCAACGGAAGATGTAAACTACTGAGGAGTCTAATAATAGAAAGAAACAGCTATCCAAAGCTTCTTGGGTTTGATTGGCATTCAACCAATCTTAATCTGTAACAAACACAAACAACAAAATTTATTGCTTATCACTACAAAGCTACTTAAATTTAATCACAATATTTTGCTCACTGGTGACTAACTTCAGAAAGTTCTAGCCAAAAGTTGTCACTGGTAGAATTAAGGTTTATCAAGAGTGAGATATAATCATCATCGACGATGAATAATTGTCACAAATTGATAGAATTAATAATCCAACTAGTGAACGCCGGCACACCTACTAGTGTCGGTGGTCTTGCGTTGGCCATCAGACCTGAAAATCATGGGTTAGATTCTCTGACTAAATCACCTGTGCACATAGCTGAGGAATTCCATACCACAGTAAAACAGACATCTAAGGCTTCCTGATTTTTAATGGTACTCACTCAACATCAGTCTGTAACCAAAGCTTTAGTATTCCACATTTAGAGTTATCTTCCTAAGGAAAAATTAATCATTTTTAAATAATGGGCACATATAGAAGTGATCATATAAACTTACATTCCTATCAAAGGCTACACGTATAAGCGTTTGAAATTCTGTACTGACAATAATTTCATTTGGTCGTATAACATACGATTGTTGTAAAGAATTGAAATCGACTATACTATCTTTTCGTGTATCTTCCCAGAAATGATTTAAATCAAGTGTATCAGATGCTTGTTGTTCATTGGGATGTATCCATAGACGGAATCCAGTTAAACCTCTATGAGGTATGATATAATCATAATCTTGTGAATCTAATATAAATCTAATTTCATGAACTAAATGAAAGAAACAGTACAAATTATAATATAACAAGAAGATAGTAGGAATAATGTCATTTTAAATATGAATTAATCTGGTCAAAATCAGGCTACAGAAATAAATTTCATAGAAGTCAACATCTCTTCAGTATTAAACATTAATGATCAACTAGGTGTGTTATCACCAAGACTTCTTATTGGTATATCAAGCTCTATGCTTTTTGATCATTAAGTCCTAGATCACTGATCTTGATGTTTTATTTACAATCATTCTGTAACTTTATTTAATTAACTACAATTTCAGTGTCACGTAAGTTTACTTTACAGACTATAAATGTCATATAATTATCATGAGGAGATTATTTTCTATTGAAAATGTTTTTGAACTCAGTTGACATTAAGAAATAAGTCATACTGAAATTTGGAATTTTCTCGCTCTACAACAATAGATTATTTCAGTTGAATGTTGTAGAGATGAATGAATTTCAATAACATAATACAAATATTCATGAGTTCAACAACCATTGAAAGCCAGAATGTAATTACCAGCTGTTTCGTTTTGATATAAGACTTTTTTACAGTGCCTATTCACAAGCAGTACGAAATTAATCGAGCATACAACAGTTTCAAAAACATGACCAATGAAGTTCAGCTATATCAGGAGTGAAGGACTAATAAGGTGGTGAATTGACTAAAGTGAAAAATAAAAATCGTTGGCCTCTTAGAAACACTGTGTCTATTTCGATAATAAATCCTTACTTCCATCTTAATTTCTACTTAGTTAACATATTCAAAATAATCAACAATCTTCAGCACAGTGGCAGTGTTTCTACGTCTAACAGAATTCGGTTAACATTATATATAACAAGAGAGTTGCTTTACTTTTTCGAGAATTTACATTAATGAATACAAATAGACATTATGAAATAGCACTCAAACATCCAAGAATCTCTGTAATCTTCTTACTATGGATCATCATTTTCAAAGAAGTCTTCAAACAAAAAAATCATTTACTTTAAGTCTCTTTATATAGATTTAAATTCAGCTCACTATTTTCACCGACTAGACAGAACCATCTAACTAAGTAGGCATGTAATTGAATTTATAGGAAGATTGGTATTAGTGTGATAATAGTGAGACCGTGTACGATTATAATAATGCTAATTTATATGTTCTTTCTGTCGCAGGTCATAAACACATCAACGTACTGGAAAAACGTGCCCTGCTGGAACTGGACATATATAATCATAACTCTTAAGCTGTCTAATCGACTTGTTTGTAATCCTGCACATTTTCTGAGTTCCACTTTGTGTTCTACTTGTAACGTTATCTAATATTCATTGTGTGGTTGACATACTGTTTAGCTGGTGAAAGATGCTTGATCCACGGAACTAGTAAGTATTACACTAGGTATAGTTCGTAGGTTACGTCACAGATTGATGTTAGTAGGGTATTGCTAAAGAGTGCTATACTAGAGCGAAACAATTGTCCAATTCTCTCTAGTTTTTATTAGTTGCCTAATAACATCAATCTGTGACAAATCCAATCAACTAATTATGTATTTATTCATTTAAGTGAATACATAACTATATTTTTGTTATGTAACATTATACGGAAAATAAACCTCTACTGAAATCGTTACTAAAGTTTATGTTGCATCATTGTTTGCTTTTTTTTCTTTCTTCTGTGCAATAAGAAAATTAAAAACGTAGACTTTTATTTGTCTGAATACAAAAAAATTATTACTTTATTCATTTTCATCACTTTTTGTTTCAATATGACTTATAGCAGGTCATTGTTTATACGATGGTCTAGACAGAAAAAACCCTAAGTCTTAGAATTAGACTGAACTCAAATTGATACTGTTAGTGTTACATGTATATGCCTGTATAATCCTATTAAAATAAGTGTGATACATGTCATAAAACCATACTTTAAACTAGTTTTCTTAATTAGGATGAACTAGTATGTTCCCATTGATTTTTATTATGGACTGAAGCTGGTTAGTCTCCTGTTGCTATCCATGCATCCTAAGCAGGTTGCCTCGATATAGCTGATTAGTCACAAGTATTGTCTAGTGGTGAATGAAGTAGCGTTTGGAATAAAACGGATAAAGTTCGAATCCCAGTGTGAACATCAACATTGGGATCGAGGAATGTCCAATTGATGAGTTCCAAATATGACGAAGCGCGTGTCCTGGATTCCGCTGGTCACTCACAATCCAACTTAAGCAATACTTGTGTGTTCCTTGATGTTCGTTAAAAGAAAACCAACGGATGAAAAGATCACCATACTACTTAAATTGCAAAAGGAATGTCATACTTATCAATCGATTATATGTACACAAAACAGATTATTCCGTCACTTAATACAATAATTGGATTCATCCAGTATTTCACAGATTATTTCCAGTTAGCTGGAGTTATTCACAGTGTTTTCGAAATTCACGAATCAATTAATCAATTAAGTAGTGTCTGCTTCCTCGTGTGGAGCATACGCCTCCGACCAAAACTCTCCAACTAACTCTGTCCTGGGCTTTCCTTTCTAATTCTTTCCAAATGTTGTTTAATTTATTTTTGTTTGCCTCCGATTTCCCTTTCACTTTCTATTTATAAATTCCAAGTTAGTGCCTGTCATGCGATGTAGTTTGATGATTTCTTCAGTATGTGTCCTATCCACCTCTAGCGTTTTTCCTTAATAGCTTCCTCGACTGGATATTAGTTGGTGTACCCTAGGCCACAGAGGGTTGTTGCTTAAGGTTTCTGACTAACTGATCCCAAGTATTTTGCGCAGACGGTTGTTTACAAATACTTTCATCTTTTGAATAATGATTTTCATAGCTTTTCTGGTTTCAACTTCATTTAATAAACTATCTTGACGTTCGTATTGAAAATCCTGACTTTGATGTTGTTAGACAGCAGGTTTGAGTTTGAGATGTTTTTCGATTGTAGAAATGTTGCCCTCACCTTGCCGATCCATGTCTTCACATCTGCATTAGATCCTCCCTGTTTATAGATGATGCTGCTGGCATCTTGGTTCGCGTACTAATGAAACGTGACGTATTTTATTAGATGCTGACACATCGGTTGAACTCCCCTGGACACGTCTTCTCGTTACATCTCCGGGAATTATCACAAGGAGTTAGTCACTAGTGAGTTGGTATTGTTTGTAATTTAATGCTGTGAAGTTCAACCGTGTCGGGAGTAAGGCAGTTATTCACTAAATGCAGTGGATAAGATCGTACAAAAATGTTACTAAATTACTAAATTAGAAATATCAACCGTTTTTTCCACTTCTTAAAATGTTTTAAACTACCTAATCAAAGTTAATATTATAATGTTACTTCTATTTGTGTTTCACGTATTATGATGACATTATTGGCATAGTAACTAATGTATGAGTTGACTACATTGATTTACTTCTAGTGGCTACAGTAACAAAGTTATATTATATTTCAAAGTGTTTTAAAGACTAACAAAAAGTTAGAAACTGAAATCTGTAGATGGAAAATATGACTTTATGAATGGCGATTGTATATTATGTTAAATTTGAAATATGATCCACAGTAACTGACTAGTCGTAAAGGACTACTTAGATAGAACGTTAGTCATGAAATTATAATCGATTAATGCAAATTATAATCTAGATGGCCTTGTGTAGATTAGTATTTAATTTTCTTTAAACCGATCTAATGTTAGTGATTGGCAAACCGTTTATTCCGCTAGACTTAAAGGACCTTGATTCAATTCTCTGACGGGAGAGACGGGGTACACTGTTGATCAGTCCCATATTATGATTAAGCAGCAGTTCAATACTTCCTGGTTTCCATAGAAATATAACCGAAATCAACCTGTGACTAATATAAACAAAAAAATTAAATTATAATTAGTTTAAATGCGAAAACAATTACTCAATAATGACTTCATAATTTTCAAAATGTTACACCGTACTGAATTATTAACATCATATTACGTTGTTGAAAATAGTCAGTAGAAAACCATATTTCCTGTAGGTTTTCGAGTTGTATGATACTCATCGACAATGGATTCAAACCCAATTAATACAGCTTTACATATTGTAAATATTAACACTGATTTATTATTGGTGTGATTGTCGTAATTTCGAATCTATCACGATAGGCCAATCCGCTTGTGATTGTACGAACATTTTATCAGTAAATACTATTTAGCATGAAACCTAAATGAAGTAGAGCTTCCTTTGAATAATTTACATTAGACAAAAAATTAATTAATTAATTTTAAATATCTCATTTATATTATGGTGGTAACAATTTTAACCAACCAGTTTCTAAATAACATTTGTATTTTTATATGGAACCCAGAGTTAACTAGTAAACAATTATGCAATACTTAAATACTACTGAATTACATTATTAAATATTTCTAACATTATCACTTACCGGTTGGTTTTAATTTCATTCGATAACATTGTCCATATATAGTTAAAATAGATGTAAAATTACGAAATGTACATTGTTCATTTCCAGTGTAACAACTATAAGACAGTTAAAATCACAGTACATTTCAATATTAGAATGTTATTATTGGGCATTGTAGAGATAGTTGAATGTTAATGTGATATCATAGATTGATCTGAATTAAACAACCATTGATTAACAAGAGGCACTAGAGAGCTCTTTTGTCCTAGTATTAGACAGCTTAGAAGTGCGTACGTACGACCTCATCAGAGATTGTACTCAGATCATCTGGTTCAGCGGCAAACGCTTTACCATTAAACAGTTTAGTCGGTTTCCAGTGATTGATAATGCTAATTTAATCAACTTCGTGATGGGTCTTCGCGATCACATCTGTTACCATCAATGGGTAACTGCCTAACATCCAACATAGTTGAACTCCATTGGACATTTCTCCTCCCTAGAACTTCAGAAATTCCCTGAAGAAGTTAGATACTAGTGAACTGATACTGATTGTGATTAGATGCCATGGAGATTCGCCAAATGTCAATACTAGGACGATACAGCTGTCTAGTGCTTCCTGTCGATCATTGTTTATCTATTTTAGACCAATTCATGTTATCAAACTGATATTAGAATAGTCATTGAAGATATTAAACTTTGACCTTCAGGTAAATTATTTATATTAGAGATAAAAAAGCATACTGTATGAATACTTGGCACACTATTTCCTGAAGCAGTAATTACAACAGTCAGTATACAATTAGATAGTATTTTTTAAACGTCAAAGTAAGAAACTCCACAGCATTACACAATCATATCTTTACAGGTGTTAGAATCCAGTATATTGAGTCTTCATGGAGAGTGCGTAATCACTAAATTGGTAGCCAATGATTTACGGGACATAGTTAGTAGTGTTCTACTATGTTAAATATGTCCCAATTATGCAACAATGGTAATCGATGAGATCATTCACTTTATTGCAAATTGACCAAATCTACAAAAGGCGAACCTTTGAATATAGGCTTATCATTCCAAGCTTAATGAATTTTGAGTTTGACCTCTTATGTAGACGTAAATTAACACTGTTGAGTAGTAGTGTAATATGATATAACATCGGTTCAGTGTTTTTTTTGGTATATTTTGATGCTCAAACTTATCGCTATATGTGACATGCAACTTGTAGTCAGCTTAACGGCATCTTCTAATGCCTTCTGTTTATTTGTTCACTTCCGTAATCCCAACTGCTCTCTTCCCATCTACACATATTATCATGTAGTTAAATTGCGAACTTAGAGAAAACAGAGAATGCCATAAGTTATTATATACATTACTTCTAGTCATCAGCTTGCGCATCAGTTGAGTTCGCTGCTTCTTGTCGGTTGTAAGCCTGCTTCCCATGGTTCTTCTCGATTCTCCTATGTATTCTTACCATACTTTGCTCCTTGTCACCTCTCAACTCGCCCCACCTGCTTTTTACTCATACTTTCCAATTTCACACGACGTTCTGCCACCTATTACTTATGGACGACCTTATGATTAGTATCCACTACAATACCAATAATTAGTCCAGCTACTTGACATGATACATATATGTATTCATTTCAACATTCTATGCAAATGATTGACTAACTAAACGAAATTTATTTACTTAAATTGATTCAAACAATATGTACGTATATAATGAGTAGTATATTCTGTTAACTTATGTACTAATTAATATACTCAATGATAATGCTAAATTTTATATTATGTCTAAGCAACAATATTTACCTACTTGGATAGACATTAATCTCAAGTATGTTGTAAACAAATTGTTTTTATTTTCATCGATTTCAAAATATTTTCTTACATAACATTTCTTTTTGCTGACTAACCACATTATTCATTAGAGTTATTTCCTGAATGTTATTTTATTCAGTAAGAGATATACAGTCATCTGATTGATTGATTTCAACCATAACAACTATTACAGAGAATTTCATGAATGTATATGCATATTATGATATGTGGAAAATGTAATAGAGTGATACTTTCATTTAGAAAATATAAACAAGATTGTTTCAAATGGTTTGTTATGTATAGCATATTGAGAGGAACGTTTGTCTACTTATGTTACTTGTGTCGACATATTTCTACTATTTCTACCATCGGACACCGACCGGCTAACTGGCATAGATGGTTAGGTATTTATAGTGAAACCTCAAGGATCTAGGATGGATTCCCCGATGGAACTTAGGGGGAACACTATCGAAGAGTGTTATACTAGAATGAAACGACACCTAACCAAAATCAATGCGTGATGATTGCAAGCAACTAAATTCAATACTAATATCCGCAAAACTATCTTGATTCAACTGTATGTTTAGTCGATGCAGAATATGTTGCCTCTTCGAGTTGTTCATAGATGCGTTATACAATGTAATCTACAACAACTATTCTTTTTAGTATGTGGCATTCAACAGACTGTTCTTTCATAAAATGAGACGCTAGTTCTAGTTTATCTAAGCAAGCATTTTGCATAAATATTAGCATAATTAATGAATGAATGATAAATTCTGATATGATATTACTGAAAACAGTAAAGTGATAAGTAGTGTATACGTAAATATTTTGAACATAGTAGATTACATCAATTGTTTTTGTAGAATAACACAAATAAGTACATTTTTAAATCAGGCGGCTAGTCAGTTGATTTAACTGAATTCTATGCAACGAATAACTCATGCATTCTTCTAGTAAACAATTTAGTTGCTATGACGAATTGATTTTCTCCCATGTACTTTTGTGGTGCTGTAAATAATTACATTTCTAATGAATTTGTTGGTGTCTGCTTTCAGCAGTCTCACACTTGATCTAGATCAGTCATTTCTTATCCCAACTATTACTTAGTTACTCATTATGGATTTAGCAATTGTAGGATTTGTTAAAGAGTTCAAAAATGAAAATTCATTTGATGAAATTTAGGTGGGGATTCATATTAGACTACAATCAATTGAAGTTGTCACAGAATAAAAACCAAATGAGCACTGGATAAAGTTTTTTAAGTGTTATACAAAGTGGATTTCATAGTCCTAGTAATGTATCTTCTAAATGTAACTGTAAGCTAAAGTTAATGTTCGCAATAAGACTATAGTCTATCCTTTTCTTTATTGTCATGGTGATAATGATATTATGAAAGCTATATTATACATTTTTCATTTACATTATGTAAAATATTAATGATGTAGGTCAAGTCAATGTCTTAATGTCTGTTCAATTAACATAATTTCAACCAAATACGAATACTCAATATCGTAATGAAATTCATAGTTTACACACTTTAAGTTGAATTAATCAGTAGTTTATTACTAAACTGATTCAAAATAACAATCAACTACCAGTTACAGAATCATTATCATGTTATGATGAAAAATTTATTTCTTCAAAGAAAATTTTCATTACATGTAGTTATAGAGTGTTTACCTACTGCTTTTATTATACCCAAATATAGTCATATAATCACATGTCTATATTGTAATCACTTCAATTTAAGTAATTCAGTAGTATATGATTAATCTATGCAAAGAAATTTCCAATTCAATGTTAAGTACTTAAACTTGTAACTAATCACCATGTTAAAATCAGAAATTTCAAAATTCAACAATTGTAGTATAAGATATTAATAAAAATACTTACAATTTCAGCATTTCATTCAATTTATGTCCTGTTCTTTTAAGTAATTCTTTAGATATATAACTAGTATTGTTGCTATCCAGCTTAATTTTATCAATGAAATCTATTTCATTTTGACGATTTCTAATAATATTATCATAAATTATTGAGCCATTTTCTTCAGTAAATAATGCACTCCCCCTAAGTTACAAAACACCATAATTGAATGTATCATTCCAAGAATAAGACAATTCAAGTGAATACAATTGATCATTTAAAAGTTAAACAAAATGTTCATTACAAAAAACAAAACGATTATAAAATCATTGTAAGTAATTCGGCAGAGAAGATCATGAATTTTCATTCAAATTTATAGTTCCTAGTCTTAACATGATTGTGAGTAGGATACTTTTAGTCAGTTTTGAATTACTATAAAAAAGTTCGATATGTCCATCGCCTACGTTTATATAACAGTAAGTTAGCTAACCTATAATTAATCTACACAAACGACTTAGACACTTATAACTAGGGTCTAACAACATGCCAACAGAATTTACTTGTCCAAAAACCAGCTCAAGAAGATAGAAACTCAGTACCCAGATTATTCAATTCTTGTTCGTTCCGGCTCCGTTCGCATAGTTTCAGTAACGATCTTACAATAGACGAAAATGTTAGCGAACTCAAAGGGATTGCAATTATTTAGAAACAGATAGGTCAATGTGGAAAATATAAATAAGAATACCAGTTATCGGCTATTTCAGTTAATGTTAAATAAGAAAGATGGATTTCATAATTCTTAGCAGAGTTGTTCATTGGTAGTGATAGTTTGAACGATTTCAAATGGATTCACATTCTATCTTTAAATCGTTCAATGTTAGCGATTCACATAGATTTTCAGAAAATACTGAACTATTAAATATATACTTGGTAATAAATATCTACAGTTATCTGTATACATAGTAAGAATGAGACTCCACAGCCTACTCATAAAACACCATTCAGTCAAGTAAGTTAGTAAACTTTGCAAGTGTACAGTTAGTAAATGCATAAACCGACTGAATCATCTGAGGTATTCTCAATGTATTGTATTCATCTTGTATGATGAATAAATAATTTGAATGTGTTTAAATCTTCCCATATATTTGATAGAAACTGAAATTTATCAGTTATGAAATGAACTGAATTCGAATGCCGCTGTGAATATCAGCACCGAGTTTGCAGGCAAGTTCAGCCGACAAGTACCAAATCGAAAGTTAAGTGCGTATCTTCGATTCAACTCTTCAGTCACCAACCAACTTAATGAATAAATGTATGTGAAGTTAGCTCTCTGGATTAGTACTAAATAATGTGTATCCATGAGAATATCACATCTTAAAGCTAATCATTCTATAGAATCCTAAAAGTTGATCAATCTACTACGGATTATTCAGACGATAATTGTTCAAGGATTTATGGCATAACCTATTAGCATATCAATCAATACTGTTTAGACTGATATCATATATTTACAGAGATTCGTTAAATTATGAATAATAACTGAAAGTAGTGTGATGGAAAATATTCAGGATAGAAAAAAATGGAAGAGAGAAGATTTAATAACATGTTTGTGACACTTCCTGGTCGGGCACATACCAAATCGCAAACCTACGGATCATCGTTGAACAATCAATTGAATGGGATTCATCACTGTACATCAACTTCATTGACTACGAGAAGATGTCTGACAGCGTAGACAGGAGATCGCCATGGAAACTTCCTTCAACACTACAGCGTACCAAAGAAACTCTTCAAAATCTTTCAGAATTCTTACAACGGCCTACAATTCAAAATTGTCCATGAAGGAACAGATGCATTCCCAAGTGAGGACCAGTGTCAGATATGGCTGTCTGCACCCGCCTTCTCTCTTCCTTCTAGTGGTTGATTGGATCATAAAAACCTCTACATCTGAAGAGAAAGCATGGAATTCAACGGAAGAATAGGATGCAACTCGATGATCTGGACTTCGTGGATGGTCAAGTTCTTTTAACCCATACACACCGACAAATTCAAGTGAAGACAACCAACGTAGCAGCAATCTCAGCATCAATAGGCCTGAACATACACAAGGGAAAGACCAAGATCCTTAAATTCAACACAGAGAGCACCGACCAAATTGAACTTGATGGTGAAACTCTGAAAGAAGTGGATACCTTTACGTACCTGGAGAGCATCATCGATGAACAAGGAGGATACAAAACAGACATTAAGGCAAGGATTGGAAAAAAACAAGGGCACCATTCCTACAGCTGGAAAATATTTGGGACTCCAAACAACTGTCTACCAACCTCAAAGTTAGACTCTTTAATTCGAACGTCAAGACAGTTCTTCTTCATGAAGCTGAAACGTGGAGAACTACTGGAAACATCCTCAGGATGGTACATGTATTTATCAACAACTGTCTACGCAAGATATTGAATGTCTGTTGGCCGGAAATCAACAGCAACAGGCCTACTATGGAAGAGAACAAACTAACTTCCGGCTGTAGAGAAAATCAGGAAACGACGTTGGAAATGGATAGGACATACATTGCAGAAATCATCAGACTGCATCACGAGACAAGCACTAACTTTGGAACATGTTGGAAAACGGAAAAGAGGAAGGCCAAAGAACACACTGCTTCGAGAGTTGGGAAGCTGACAATAAAAGGTTGAACAGCAACTGGAAACAGCTGGAAAGAATTGTTCAGGACAGAGTTGAATGGAGAATACTGGTGAAGTGGCCTATGCTCCTTCGTGAGGGGTAACGGTGGTAAGTAAGTAAGTTGTAAGACTTTCGTTACGCACTCGAGAGCCAATTTAAATGTCGCTCATGAGTGATACTAGATGATCCTACTGGTTTCTGTTCATGGTTGTTTTGTTACCATTTTTATCTGGTAGACTGTTCATTTCTGGTTCCAAGATCACTTTCTTCAGTCACTGACCGAATACATAAAAAACACCGATTTGGCCCATCTTATACGTTAACAAACTAAAGTGGTTTGATAAAATCAGAATAGTTCACTTTCAGTTAAAATATCAGGCACCCATATAGACATATTTATTGGTTGATTACTGTGCAGTGATCAAACGCTAAATTTGACGTCTGTCAAGCCCAATATAGTGATGATGGAATTCTGTTGATCTAGTCGTAATTTAGCCACTAGTTCATATGACTCTGAATCACTGACAGTATATAGAGATGGAAGATTGAAGGATAACAAGAAGGAAACTCTGAACCTAGGTTTAGTGGTATTTGACAATCGTTAGCAAGGTGGACCTGAATTCTTTATAGGGACTTATGCTTAATAAAATTCGATCAGCACTATAAATTGGTTACTACACAGTGGTCAACCAATGTGTCAGTCGTGAGCCTAATACCTTAGCGGTAATAGTCGTATACTGTAAAACCTGGTCTCTAGGGATCAAATTCGCAGTGGAGCATACTGTTTATCAAATATCGCACCTACGCCTTTTTGACATGTGTCAAATAACATAAAAACTAGGTCCAGAATCTCCTGCCGATTAATGCCAAACGACCTTACATTTAGACTTGTAGACAGAAATAAATTCATTTATAATATCAGTCTCTGCAAAATTCACCGACCAGTAAAACTGAGAATAAAATCTAAGCTACCATATTTCTCTGTATCTTACTAACAAGCTAAGGAACAAGTAAATGAAACAGTTGATCACTGGTTTGTGTATTGTTATAACAGTTAACACAAATATTTTGCTACCTGAAACATTAATTCACATGGACAACCTTTAACTTGCGTTAATACCAACTAATTTACTTCCCACATGAGTGTCAGCTGGAGTAGGTGTTAAATTTGACCTTCTTCTATCGTACTATTAATAAGAAGCTGTGTTAAAAGTCAACAACGAACAAGTTTAGTAAAAGTTCCTTTAAAGTATACTATGCATTATGTTTATTCATTGAATTATCACATGTATAGATGAGTAAAGTCAACTTATAAATGTATGCAATATGAATAACACTACTTACCTCATAGGATTCAAATTACACAGTGTAATTGTAAACCAATCGGATACACTTTGTTCTTCTTCAGGTATTGGCAACAACACCTTATTATTATCTTCATCCATAGATCTTTTAGTTACATAAAGTTGATTATATACAAAAAGTGATTTCATCATTTCATGTCTATTGAAGTAGTCAATAATACGATAACAAAGGCAAATAAAAATCAGAAGACAAATAAGTGTCATTGTTAACCTTAACAGAAAAGAAAAAGAAATAAAAAGAAATAAAAAACATTATAAAAGAAACAAGAAAACGAAAAGAGTTTGCACACTTAACCGAAGTTGTCACATTGATTATTTAAACATGATTTAACTAAATCATTTTTCACAAGTATCAGATAAGTTGCATTGTGACTGGCAAGTGGAATCAAGGATGCGCGTTTCATTCTATTTGGGACCCATCGGCTGGATGTACCTGCATCCCAATCTTGATGTTCACAGTGAAATTCAAACTCATTCCGTTTCGTGTCAAACGCCACCGTTTCCATCACTAGACTACTGTGCTCAGACAGTCACACTTGTGCAACGGGAGCATTGGTATTAGGACGTGTCCCAAATAGGACGAAACGCGCGTCCTTGATTCCACTTGCCAGTTACAATCCAACTTAAATGATACTTGTGAATAATCGCTAGATTATATTTCATTTATTATTATGTAATCGATATTGTATTTTGTGTTGTTAAGTGATTGGAGGTGATGAGATGGAAAATTTATTTGTTATGCTAGACGACTAAAAAAGAATAACACACTTACTGAACTTTGCTTTAGAATACTATTTCAATTATTTTAAGTATGGATTATGTAGACATTTTAATTCGATGATTATTACGTTCCCCTTGTTCTGTGATCCCGTTTAACATATTTACAGTTAGTGTGTTGTCACTTATTTATGAACTATAGTTAATTAATTGTGTATAAGTTGTCCCTGGTTACTGTTGTTACCTCCTTTGTTCTTGTATTAAAGTTAAATTCTTAATTGGTTGACTGTATACTAAGGTTTTGTGTATATATAAAGGAATGCCTGAGATATAATAAGATTCTATCAGGTTAGTTTATCAATTTTGTGTTTTTATTTCTGATTTGAGGCCAATTAGGCATCTGACAGGTGTACATTGACCAGCTAGAAACTCTTTTTGGAAGTTATTACTGTGATTTCATGTGTACAAGTTTACATCGACAACTTGGTCATATGCATGAATCATAACAGCCTTTTCTGATGTTATGACACATTGTTGTTTTAATGATAGTTGATATTTGTATGCATGAAGTGCATTTAATTTTGTGTACGCCAATTCTAGTTAGATAGTTTTGTGGTGATAGTTATTAAGTCTTGATGACTGAAGTCGTTACAGATTGATGTTGGTAGAGTACTATTGAAAACTAAGAAGCACTGGATAGCTGTTTTGTATAACTATAGGAAAGTAAAATTTAATAACCTTCACTACAAAACTACCTAACTTTGATTGCACTTCAGGAAATTCCTAAATTTCAAGTGTGAAATCTCGACCAGTGGATGTCAGACTTGTAAGGAGTGAGACTGTTAGTCACCAACGACAATGAATGATCGTCGCGCTTAATCACAAATCGGTTGAAGGAGGAACTTTACCTAATTAATACCGGCCCAGTAGGTGTAGAGTGATAGGCATTCTCCGATTTGGAGCTTCTGAAGGAAAATATAAAGAGATTCATACTAGGATGAAACAGCTATTAAACGTTCCATGGTTATCAGTGGTACCCTTTTAATATCACTCTGTGATGAATCCAATCAATTAATCAATTCTGATTATATTAGTCAATATGTTTTATTGTCTGGCTTCATCTAGTAATAAACCAAGCAAGTGAAAGATATTTTACCTATACAAATATTTAACATAGAACATAATGAATGTAATGTTGACTTGTTTAGATTAATGATCAGAGTACGACATTATCGATAGAATCTAATTAACATCGAAAAACCAAATACGTATTACGATGATCGTTATTTACTTAATGATCGATCTCTGTAAAAACGACTAATCACTATGAGAATCCAAGTAGCAACCAGGATATTTCATTAATAGATTCATAGAATATTTATTTAGCTGCTATATGTTTAAAACTGTCAGGAATGTTTATAGGCCATATTAACTACCGTGAAACATAAGTTTATGAAATTCTATCAATCACATTCAACCATTCACAGATGTTAGTCTCACAGAACTAAACATAATGGTTAGTTATTTCAGTTACATTTTCAGAAAAATAGCTTCAAGAAAATAATGAAACTAATTAACGTAATTAATAATTCATTACAATACAAAAATTACTTCGCAGTCACGTTAACTACATTTTCTGCTTGTTTGTTATTTATTTCCATCAGAGATTGTTATCAGTTAGGTTCCACTGAAAACCATAGAACAAGGTGAAGCTAATTCATCCAAATTTTTGACTTCTCAGTTGCAGATGGCACAATCAATTATATCATGAATAGAACCTACCAATTTCCAGTTTCGTGTCGAATAATTACTCATCAAAACCACTGAGCCGCGTTCAATGGTAGGATTCCCAATT
This sequence comes from Schistosoma japonicum, assembly GCA_025215515.1. Lineage (NCBI taxonomy): Eukaryota > Metazoa > Platyhelminthes > Trematoda > Strigeidida > Schistosomatidae > Schistosoma > Schistosoma japonicum. The sequence continues at coordinate 12,742,589 of CM046063.1, read as the reverse complement.
TTATTATTTTTCGATATATCAATGGATGGTCCTCACACGACAATGCAAATTGAAGTGAAACTTGAACAGTGGACACCTGGTGAGTAGTTTTGAGGAGTGTTTAACATGAAACTTTAAAGTAGTAGATTCTATTCCCTGTTTTGACAATGTCAGTTACAACCAAGAAGTTATGTATTTTGATGATTCATCTGTATTGGTTTTATTGGCTTTCAGTGATATCCAGCCTAGAACAATCTGTGATGAATCGAAACAATAAACTAGGAATTCATCTGTACAGAATTATATCAACAAAACTTTGGTTAAACTGCATAATCAACGAAGAAATATTTCTTCTCAATTAGTTTCTCGTCAATGCTCAGTTTTACATTTGCTTAAACAACCAATAATAGTAAATAGTGGTGAATAAAGTAATGATGATAATAGTAATAGTTGTAAACTAGAAATCAGTGTTGGTTAACAAATAAAACTGATTACATAATAATAGAATTGTAAAACAAAGAAGAAATATCATTGTCTGTTATCGATAATAAAATGTTTATTATGATTATGTAATGCTAAATGATGAAAATGTGTGAAATCAGAGTTCGAGATCAGTCTATCAACTGAATCGTTGACGAAAAGTTTGAAATGATTAGTTAAAGATGAAAAGTGATAATATAATGAAATTAGAATGAAGAATGAGAGACAGATACATAAGTTTTAAATAAGCTTAATGGCCGAGTAAGAGAGAGGACGCATACACGTTTAATTGGATGTTAAGGTTCGGTTTATTAATGTGGATGCTTATGTGCTCCGATTTTTTAAAAGTGTTAACACCTAGAAGTGGAGGATTAGTCGCTTACGATTCTGTTTTTTATTTCAAAAGCTTCATTCTCATTGGTTAGTTACCATATATCGATTAAGCGTTGGAGAATGGAATCCCTTATAGTTTTTTGTTATTTTTGGAAAAACAAGAGAGATAGTACTCTAAAATGCTGTGCTAGATTTGCCCAGTACTAGGTCTAATGTAACTGGCTCAAATGAGCAGTTAAACCAAAATATGTACACTGAAGTGGCTTAGGATTAGGTAATCTACCCTTGTTTCGCGACATCAAAGTTTGATGGCTAATGAACAAAACCAATAATTTCTCAGCATTAAATACATTTTGAACGCATTGTTTAACTGGTTAGTCACTATTTGCATGAATATGTACCGTTTAGGGACAAAGACTTCTTTTCTACAGACGACAGCTTCAGCTTAGATTTGATTTCGGACGTATGTTTTGGCAGGAACTTGGGTGAAAATCCATTTCAGCTTGATAGTTCATGGATAGCTTTAGGTTCTTCCTCGACTGTTCATGAAGGAGTAATATTAACAGTAAGAAATTGTTACTGACTAGTTTTTACCAGTTCAATCCTAGTAAATTTTCTTTAATTGAAATTAGAGAATAGCCCTGTAAAATATATCCTAAATAAACTAATGTTCTTAATGCCTTCATGGCATCATTTAATAAATATATAAGTGTTAATTTGATATCAAGGAATGATGTGAATTAGACAACTACGGAACACAAGGAAGCACTGAACAACTGTTTCATCCTACTATAGGACTTTTCAGCAGTGAGTATTCACGTGATATCAAGTTAATTGTCAAAAATCTTCACAACACACAGTAGCAACCAATATCAGCCCACTAGTGACTAACTCCTGGAAGCGATTCCTCGAGTTCTAGTAAGAAGATGTGACCAGTTGAGCTTAACCATGTTGAGTGTGAGGCAATTACCTAGTGATGCAAATGACTGGAGTCGCGTCAATATATTACCAATTGACTGATTTAGAAATATTAACCATTTGGAGCAGGCCCAACGGTCTAATGGTAAATCGTTTAACGTGAAGCTACAGTATTCTGAGTTTCATTCTTAATTAGGTCGTGAAAGTGCATAAGTTATGTACAAGAACAAAATGGCTGTCTCGTGCTTCCTGTTGATCAATGGTTGTCTAATTTATTCCAACTCATGATATCAGATTAACATTCAGCAATCTGCATAACAGTGAATTAGGATCTATAAGTGGTGAAAATCATTAATAGGGATCACCCCCTATTAAAAAGTATAGATCCTTAAATAGGCCTCTATAACATAACAAGCTTACCATAGTTGGTTTCAATGAAGTCTGTAAGTGTTATCTCTATGTTGTAGATTGACATGTTATTGTTACATATGTAGCAATTAATTAAATTATCACATTTTAAGTTATCTAAAGCACTACATTGGAAAGCATTACATCAGAAAGACAGTAACATTGTCTTATATTCGTAAATACAGTTTATATTTGTAAAAACATTATGAAACATAAATAGTACCGGTGAGTACCCGAAATACCTTGCACGACCAAACCTAGGACTATCAGTTCTCATTTTCAACGGTAAATAATCCAAATCAATCAGTGGCAATTACAAACAATTAATTAAAATCTATTATCACAAAATAGAAGTATGGAATAAATATGAGAGCTAAAATTGTTAAAAGATACCTTGAAATCGGCATTCTATAAGTTTTATTTACTGTTTAGCTGAATAACGATCAATATGGATAAAGCAACTGGAAATGTAGTAGTGTGGTGGATGCTACTCATAAGGTCGTTTACAGGTAGTAGGTGGCGGGACGTCTCTTGAAATTGGAACGAGCTAGTAAACACCATATGAGGTGATTTGTGAAGTGGCAATGGCCAAAGCATGATTAGAATACATAGGAGAATCAAGGACAATTAAAGGAAGCAAGCCTTCAACCAACATGGATCAGAGAATGCCACTTTTCAACTCGCCTCATATACTATTTACTGATTCTTTCCAATTTTATACGTTTCACCACCTTCTACTTATGGACGACCGTATGAGTAGTATCCATCACAGTAGTAACCAAGAAATACAAAACTATTGTTTTTTCATAGACCTATATTTCAAAATGAATGACCGTTTACAACGCTTGATATAATACGAAGACCTTCAATACAAGTAAATGAAATTTTAACTTTTTCAGTCTTCAATGATGATACGAAACATGTTAAAATAATGAGTCATGAAAAATGTTTTCAAAATTCATGTGATGTTCATTAAACAAAATCAGAACATACTATTGTATTGTTACTGGTCACTTAGTATATACGAAACTATAGCATTCATATTATTCACAGGACAATTGCATTAAAGACAGGAAAGTGACATTCTGATTTTCTTTAAATAGAAGTAACAATATGCTGCTTGAAATCAATTATAGACGATCTGATTAACAAAACAAACAATAATGAATTGTAATGTATCCACGAATGGTTGCGAGCCAGGATGGAGTCTTTTAGAGACATACTTTGTGTGCTTCATTCACTGTTAGTCACTTCCTAAAGTATACACTGATTTTATTTATCTTATGAACCAGTTTAATAAATGATATTGAATTTAATTGAAATGATTTGGTATTAAGTTTAACTGTTTGGATTCATCACAGTTTAATATTGGTAGGGCATTATCGAAAGCCAAGAAACACTGGACAGTTGTGGTGAATACAAACAACTAAAATCCATGCTTATCTTCATAAAACCACCTCAGTTTACCTACAATAATCAGCTCACTATTGACTAGCTTCACAATGTCCCAGAAGTTCTGGTGAAAAATCGTAACTGGTAGAGTTTCGACTTATTAAGAGTGACAAAAGTTATCACTGATGATAATGCATGATAGTCAAGATATATCACAAATTAATGAAAATGGGAAATCTATTATTGGAGGCCCATCAGTGCAGGTGGTTGAGCGTTCACCAAAAGGCATCAATTTGGATTCCATGTGAATTTTACTACTGAACGCCGAGAGGTCCATAGACACACATAGTTAAATATTTTGTCTAAAGTATCTTTCTGTTACACATATTTTTGTGACATTAGAAATGATGATTTATTATTCTTAAAGTCAGTTTCGTTAAACTGAACTCAGTGTCCCGACTGTCGTATGTCTTAATCTACATAATTTTAGTTTGTATAGTATCTGACAAGTGGAGTTCATAACGCGTGTTTCGGCCTATTTGAGACTCGTCAACTAGGTGTATACCTGAGTCCTAGTGGTCTAATAGTGATGAGTTGAATATGAAACCTAAAGTTCCTGGGCCCAATTTCTTGATGTTGTCGTAGATGTGCATTAAGAAAGAAACTCATACTAGAACAAAATAGTTATCTAATGCTTCCTAGTTTGCAGTGGTTGTTTAACTCAAACCAGTTTGTGATATCGAATATGAAATCATTAATATTTTAATAAATTATGCATGAGATTGTTTAATCTCAGTAAATAAAATTGATAAAAATTCCAATGTTTCATTCTACAAGATGGTCTTAGGTTCATCAGGTAAATGACCGAAAAATGCGAATAGCGAAAACAAATGTCAATAACAGATTAAATGTTACTAGGATTGTTCAGGGGTGAGCAGAATATGAACATATTACATGAATTATCATAAGTGAATTTGTGTTTAGAATGTTGCAGACGAAGGAAGGTATGCGTATTTATGTAGTTTACATGCTGAAAATCGTTTGTGTACGTTCATAGCCCCCCGGTTATGAGCACAGAAAAAATAGAGTCTCAAAATTGACTAGTCAAATGATTTGAATTTTGGAAGAATTAAAAATAATTGATTTAGACGATACTTATAGGTCGATGGATGAATGTATATGCTATGGTTAGCATAATTGCAGTGAGTAATAAAGCTAAATAATTTTAAAGAAAATAAGTAAATAACTTTAAGTTTCGTGTTTCTACCCGTAGATCTGCTATGGACTGAAGCTGATCACTCTCTGCCGTCACATACACATCCCGAGAAGATTGCCTAGATACAGTGATAGTTCACAAGTATGACATAAGTTGAATTGTAACTGACAGGTGGAATGCAGAAAGTGATCTATGTCACATTTGAAACTTGCTAGCTTGATTTACCGTATTCCAGTGACTATGTTCATAATGGGACTTGAACTCAGTTAGTTTAGTGTCAAATGACACCACAACATTAGGTGGGTTTCAGACAAGCGGGAAGTAACAAATACCTTCAGATTATGTGTACATACCCGCTGTACACCTGTGGTTGTCTGGACTCAGTAGACTAGTGGTGAACGTTGGTGGCGTTTGATACTAAACGAACTGAGTTCGATTCCGAGTGTGTATATCATCGCTGGAATGTAGATATACCCAGCTGACGAGCTTCGAACTGAACGAAATGTGCATCCTAGACTTCTCTTACCAGCCACTATCAAACTTAAAATAAATGTATATGATATACGTAGTGGAGTGCTAACGACGCCAGTCGATAGTAGTAAATGTAATTATAACAGTTAAACAAATAATAAAGTGTAATTTATCATAGTTCATAATATTAAATAAAGGATGCTGAAGTAGTAGATAATGTCGGCGTTTATCTATTAAACATTATTTACTGTAGAGCAGCTAACAGTCCTCCGTCTCGTCTGTTTATATTATTTGTATTCGCTGATGTATTCGGGGCATTGGTATAGGGAATTTTATTCAATTAAAATTGATTCCCAGTCCTGTTTTCAGTGAAATTAATGCCGTTTTCAACCCATTTTTAAGTAGCTTTAGATCTTATAAGGATTTAGGAATATATTTTAAACAAAGTGTACAGCTACTCAACCTCAGATTCAAGTGTCATGACATTTCTCCTATGTATACAGTATTACATTTGTTACCACTGATCTCTTATATACAGTACAGCTGCTCTTCTTATGGTACTTTAACCTTGACAATTCCAAGCGTACAGCCGATCGTATTGTTTACATGAAATGCTTCTAATCTCTTCAGAAGTTGCTTTACAGTATGGTACGACTATAGTGTCAATCTATTCCTTTAGTTGAACACTGAATTTGTGTTACTTTCTTTTCCCTAAATATCTATTTGATAAAGTTCTTAAGGTAGATAATCATCACTAGTGTGGACATCACTACGTGCAATTCACTTTCCTTGTCCTTCGTTTTATTAATTTTATTCGTTAAGATTGCTTACAATTATAATTCATTCAAATGTCATACATACATTTGTCCCCCAAGTTTTGTTAATCAATTCATTTTTCGTTAATGAAGATTCCAACAAAATCATTAATAATCTGTTTTTGGAGTTTGTTGAATTGATATTCGATATCACTAATTAGTCTGTCAGATAGCCATCTTTAATAGATTAGATCACTCAAATATATTGCGAGTTAACTAAGTAGTAAGTATCAACTGTTGGTGGCTGGATCAGTAACTTAGTGGTTAAGCATATGCCATGAAGTCTTAAGATCCTGGGCTTTTACTGGTGTAGTGTATCATGCTAAGATGAGACAGCCATTTAGTTCTACGTGGTTTCCAGTGGTTGTCTAACTTGTACCAATTCATGACATTAAATTCATATAATCTTTTAGGCTGTAGAAGTAACAACTGGGATACTATATGTTGTCGTTCTATCAAGAATGAAGTTAAATCTTTGATTCCATCATTTGAATCATGAGTATGTCACCGATTGAAAGATGAGATAAGGTGTGTAAGCTGATCAGCATTTATACAGAATAAAGCTTAAATCTAATTAGAATCAAATAATAAATAATGCTATTTACACACAGTAGCAACAGCTAATGTATTCATCGTGGTTGAAAGAACTAAAGCGTACTGTAGCCTAATACTTTATCAGAATTGAACTCTGAAGCACCATGACTTGTAATTTATAGACATATTTAAGCTATAGCATCCTAACCATTGGTAATTTTATTGTAAAATAGTTTAAAATAACTTCCATGGAAGTATTTAGGTTTAACGAAGCTCTGGGCTAAGATTTCATCAAAAGTAGTGTTTGCACTATTGAAAAACACTACAGACTTAATGATAAAGCATGTATCATTCAATATGATTAAAAGACGTGGTCATCATACTTGGAGACTTCAGAAATGTTATACCAACCTTCATATCGACAGACAATAACTTTTATAAGCATTGATTCAACAGACATCAGTGAGAAGGAGTTGTTAAGCGCTTATAACAATTAGCTTACGCAAAATCTTCTATCGCTGCAAAATGGATTAATTAATTAAAAAACACGTGTCAACGAAATATTTTTACACAAACTGTATTATCTACTACTTTGATAGGTGGTTTTTATAAGTCTAATGCATCATGAGTCTAGCTTCTGAAAGTTTTGCTCACTGCTGAATAGCTTCTGGACAAACTATAAGTAGTTAGATAATGAAAGGGGAGTATACATCCACATTAGTCATACTCTTTATTAATTGGAATTGAAATTTTGTGAATCTGAATAAGAATGAGATCTTAATTTTCCAGATGTGACATAGAGTTTGGTGGTTAGTGTTTACTTATGAGAAGTCGCAGACACTTGTTCTGTGCTTTCATGACCCCATTTCATTCACATATGAGGACGATTATGAAAATTAAACTTTAATTCAGAAATTTTTAGAATTGAATGAATCATATTTTGACTTTAAGTGGATAGTGATTATCTCCAGAAGATTTAGTTTGACCTAGATTTCGAGATACGTCACATAGTGTTTCATGTTACTGAATTTCTTAGTGTAGGATTTTATTACTAAACTACATGGATTGTAACTAACTTTCTGTTATATTGAGTTATTTACACTTATTATTACTTAACACTAGACAATAGAGTATTTATCTAGTCTAATATTAAGCATCAGTTTTGCCGTCTCGATGTGTATGAACCACTAGGAAAAGTAGATTAATCACAAATTCAATTCAACTAGTTCAACCTTCTGTTATCAGAAGCATTATCCATTTTCTGTTCAATTTACTTGACTAACGTTTGCATAGTAACTTACTAAACGGAACTCGTGTAGATGTGAAAAGATTTAACAAATGTTATGTTGGTAACAGGGAGAGAAGCGTGCCAGATGCGAATAGTGTAGATGTTAAAAAGATATGCTAAATTAATCAATACATAACCAACTTAAAGTGAAGAAGACAACAATATGCATGTGTACATAATTTGTCAGTATCTGTAATTTTATAAAGTGGTTATTCCTTAAACACAGAGTTCGTTTGAAACTTATTTTTTCTAATCAGTAAGAAGTATTTGTTTTCTGCTGATAAATTAACCTCCGTATTTCTCTATAATAAAACAATATATACATATATGATGAAACAAATAATTGTTAAATGTAACTGTTGTCAAAATAATGTACTCAAGAACAACATTTCATTTCACATAGTTTTGTGCTGTTCGTATTCATTGTGGAATCGATTGGAGAACACTTGACAGTTGGTTCGTTATACAGTGGTTCACCAACTCATGCCCGTGACACCCTCTAAGAATAGAATATAAAGCCTCTATGCCTCATAGCTAACACTTAACCATTAGCATCACTAGGAAAGCATGATGCTAAGACCGTCACCTCATTTAATTCGCGGTATATTGTGACCAACATTCAACTAGATTAGTTATAACTATCAAACTACCTATATGTTTGAAATTCAGAAGTATTGAATCCTCACTGAGTTCACAATAACATGAAACAGCTATTCAATTTTCCCTGTTTCCTTATGGTACCCAAATGTGTAAACTCTGTGGTGAATAATCACATCAAATATTACGGGAATATTTTAATATTCAATTGATTACAGTGGTTTCACAGATGAAAAAAGCGGTTCACTGAACTAAAACAAAACACATAAGTGTCAACAAAATCGTGGTAATGGAGAAAAATTGAACATAGGAAATTATTACTATTTTGAAACTGTTATTCATTCTAATTAATTTGGCGCCTGAAACAAATACTTACGCAATAATTAGCTTAGTAAGGATAATATATCAATGAATAGAGTCAAAGAAGTGGAATAAAACTAGTTTAAATTATCATTTACATGTCTGGTTTTACTACTTAAGTACCCTCTTTGTAAAATATGCAGCTCAAATTATATGATTAATAAGTAATGTACTGATCAATGTAATTGAATACAATAATAGAAATGTAGACTTTCAAGCGAGGAAATACAATATTTTAATCGTTGAACCATCTATAGGTTGTAAAAGAAGAAAATGATAGCTGTCTACGATAAGCTGTAGATAAAAAATCAATTGGATTACTGGGTATGTAGTAGTACTTTGATTGCACTATATGATCAATGCTACAATTTTGTCATTTATATTCAGTTTCTCACAGTAGTTAAGTTTGTCCTAGATACTTATCTTAATAACAATCTGTAATTTTCATTATTATTGAATGAAAACATACATCTTTTAAAAACTAGTCCTATACAACATAGATCCAAGAAAATAAGTGTACAGATTCAAGTTACCACAAATTATTAACACAATAAATTAAAGATCAAAGTAAAATAACTAGGAGTTATATCAGTGGCAGTACGAAAAGTGTATGGACACGTGATACGGGGAAGAAAAATCAAGTCGTAAAGTAAAGTGTAACATAATTTCAATCTCCTAAAATGAAAAAAACAAAGTATGATAGCACTTACACCACTATGACTTATTTTATGCCATGTCACCCATAGTCTCCAACCACTGTTTATGATTAACACCTGAACCACAACAAAGTAGTCTGTACTTATTAACACGGTTCAGACCAAGGGTGAGTGACTGTGGGTTGATTTAATGTTTTAGTTTTGCCTCACTTAGCTTTTCCCCATTTCTTTCCGACATTAGTCGGCTCTGCTTGGTGTTTGGGAAAATGTGGCACATGTCCAAACCACCACACTTGACAAAGATCCACAAACCTTATTTGTTGATTTGCCACTTTCCCAACACATCTGTCCTAACCCTATCATTGATAATCCGATTATCCTAACAAACCTGAAAGATGTTCTAAAATAACTATGACCAAATAACAATAACCAACAGATATCATCTACCCTTAATGGTCACGTTCACATCCATACACTAAGATAGAACGGATAGCTGTGCTGTATAATCGTTCTTTAACTGATTAAAGGATATCTTACTTACTCCATAATAGACGTGATTTGGCAGAAGCTAAACGAGTTTCATGAATCCATGCAGAGATTTCGTTATTCACTAACCATCTGGGCTAATCAAACTTTCAAGATAAGTGAAATGGTCCATGATCTTAACTTTTCACTTCCTAACTTTAGTTTAAATGTTGGTGAAGACCAGTTCCATTCAACAGTTAGCATACCAAATATGCATTGTTGCTCAACGCTACCAAATGACTACGCATTTCATTAGCGTCTTCATCAAACAGAATTATGTTATTCGCGTATTCCAAGTCAATAAGTGAACCACCTGGTAGAAGATTAATCCTGAAAATTTAGATGACAACAGTGTCATTTCCATCAGTACATCTATTATGAAGTCAAGGTAAAATGAGGATAATTGACAGCTTTGATAGACGCCAATCATAGCTATAAGTTCATTTAACAATACACTATATCAAAAAAACACAAGAAACAGTTTGATACAGTTGTACTACTATAAATGATATTAGTAAGGGTTTGCTTCTTACAAAATGTTTCATGTCAAAATGGAAACCTTCGTAAATAATTTATTGTCATGAAATAAGAATTCTTGTGAAACTATCTTAAACCTATAAATATTGAATTTCTTTTTCAATTGTAGCATAAAAATGAAAGTATAAGTTGTTGAATATTGTTTAATAACATTTCATTTTCAAAAATGACGTAATATATGGCTGAGGAATCCACCAAAATACGAAATCACATATTCATAGTTTATGGTTTTGTATCATTCTCAAGAGAGTGTCGGTGTAAAACATAGTGATTTCTTGATATAATGAAGGTATATAGATAAGATAACCTATATAATTCACTACATACTTGAGAAAGTAATAAATACAATTCGTCAAAGGAAATTTTCCAATCGTTTTAAGGATCACTTACTGCAGCTGCACAATCGTATATATTGTTCAGTTCTACAAGCTATTTGTCTATCGAACAATAGGTCGTGATAACATAATAAGTTACATAAAAATTTAAAGTACTTTAGTAGTCACAAGAGTTCTATGTATTGGTTTATATGATAGAGAACTTGTTTTTAATTAAAACAAATCTGCAGATTGAATGAATAAGTTGTAATTGTGCATTTGATCAAAATGAAAAAGCTCCATGTAGCCACAATATTAATAATTATGAAACGATTGAAGATGTTTATCAAATTGGTAGCAAAGTACGAGAAATTAAAGGTAACATCAGAGCAGATCGAAAATAATAATTATTAAATTATTATTAGGGCCAGAGTAAATTCACGGATACCATGTAATATTTTTGGAAGTGAAGAATAAGCTTGAACAACCAAAGTGCAAAGGCTTCAGTAGAACATAAGATGTGCATTCTTGCCTTCCCTTTCTATGAGCTCAATTGTTTGTGTTATGCTGGACCACAAATAAGTGTAACAAACTTTCACAACTGTGTTTTGAGAACACTATTTCAATTATTCTAACTGTCTGTAAGGTAAACATTTTGTTTCTATCATTGTTACGTTTCTCTTACCCTATCCTTCCGTGTAGCATAATTACTGTTATTATATTGTCTCTTATAATGAACTACAGTTAATTAGTTGTGTACAACTTGTTCCTATTCACTACCACTATTTCCCTCGTTCTGTATTCATGTTAATTTTCTAATTGGTTTGCTGTGTGGTCTGATTTTATGTATATATAAAAGAATGCTTGAAATATAATATGTTTCTGTCTGGCTGATCTATTGGCTTACATTCTTCTTATTTCTGCTTGGGACTAAGTGGGCACAGGGCAGACGCACAGTTACCGACTAGGCACAAGTAATTTGGATCTCGGCCAACCCCCCGATTTCTCGCGTCATTACAGTTTGACAGTATAGATGATATTAAAAGATATTTCTAGAAGCTGAGGGACGCAGCTTGACCTTAGTCAGTAGCATGTTCTTGTACTGAACTAGTGATCGATTTGCTTCACGCTTTAATAGCCATGTCGCGTAAAGTTTCGAAATGTCTTTGGAAAAAATTCTTTCGTTTCGTAAATGTAATAATCCTCACAGGAGTAAGTAAATTTGTATACACATATGGATATAACCCAAACTGGATGTTTATCTTTATTCCATCTTTGAATCATAGGTCGACAACAGAACACAATGAAAAGCTTCCCAAAATAGAGTGATTTCTTAAATTGCGCTTACTGAAAGTGACTATGAGTTTACTAATTTCATTTCATTTACATTAAAGTGAACTAAGACTAACTTATACTACTTATTAATAATGTCTTCATAATCAACACCGAGTAAACTAAATTTTTAAAATAATATAATAAAACAAGATGTTTGTTTAAAAAATTACCAGGTATTTCACAAATAACATCAAGGGGTGGTTATAATTCAATCAATTAGTGCCTGTTACCCCATGTGGAGCATAAGCAGGAGACCAGCATTTTCCAACCAGCTTTGTCGTGGGTTTTCCTTTCCAGCTTTTTCCAAGTGTAACTTATTCTTTGTATCTCTGTCTCCGATTCCCAACACAGTGTGTTCTTGCGTCTTCCTCTTTTTCTTTGGCCTTCAAAATTCCAAGTTAGTGCTTGTCTTGTGATACAGTTTGATGATTTCCTCAATATGTGTCCTATCCACCACCAGCGTCTTTTCCTGATTTCTTCCTCGGCTGGAAGTTGATTTGTTCTCTATAATAGAAGGTTGTTGTTGACTGGTATCTGGCCAGCCAATCCGAAGGTTTTTAAGCAGACAGTTGTTAATAAATACCTGTACCTTTTCGGTGATGTATATCGTAGTTCTCAAAGTTTCAGCTCCATACAACAGAACTGTCTTCACACTTGTGTTGAAAATTTTGACTTCAATGTTGACTGACATGGTTGTAATTACCCTCACATCTTTAACTGATGTCTCTAATTACAACAAACTGATGCTATAGATATAGACTTTAGTTAATTTTCGATATGTTCGGCGTTGAATGTTCAGACTGATCTAATATCATCTGAAATGTATCATAATCAGTCTAGTGCCTATTGGTCAAATTATTTCAGGCAATAACATGAATACGATAATCTTCCCATTTTATGTAGCTAAAATTAAAATTATGCAACAATTTTAATAGGCTAAATAATAGTACCATTTTCTCGAATCCAACTTCATGTCGTCATGTAAAAACAAAATTTCAAGTAATTGTTCAGATACAATTGAGGGTTGTGGAGAGTTTTAATATTAATTAACTAAAACATTCTAAATCGGAATCTATGAAGATACAAGTTCGAATCCCTCAAGATTGCACTTATGCTGTGCTGGCGAAGACAACTAAAGTGAAATCAAGGTTAAACAGGATGTCTTGCTTACGATCTTTAACAAATTAACTTTTGATAATAGTGTATAGGATATCCAGTAATTTAGACTACTGACAACTCAACAACTTGGTTGAAATAATTTTTCAGCATAGAAGGATCAGATAAACAGAATATCGATTAAAACTTATTGACTAGTGAATGTGATTGATTACTTTCGTTACAGTTTATAAACTTAATTAATATTTCGGTTATTGTGAAAACCAATGTATCAGAAAATGCTCAATTGTTAGTTACCATGTAATTTCAAGCCATTCAAAATAACTCCGGGCTAAAACCGATTTCTGTTTGTTGTCTACATTTGTCAGTTGATTAGGTTTAGTACTGTCGAAACCAAGAAATAATGGAAATCTCAGCCGTCGTAGTTTCGCATTTCTCAACAGTTTGTACCCGCAACCTTGACAGGAAATCGAATCTATGACCTTTTGGTCGCATAGATAATGGTTAACTGACTCAGTAGAGTTGGCAACTATAAGTTCACCATGAGGATTGAAACACCTAGGTTTGATCACCATAATGGGTTGAAGGGACGCGTAACAGAGTAGCCACATACTAGAACGAAACATCTTACTTAATATTCCTTAGTATTGTATCGTACCCGACACAACAGTGCGAATAAGTATTTCAAAGTAAACAGTAATGCAGAGTAGAAACTTATGAAAGAAAAGTATGATTGTAATTATTATTATTATTATTTTTAAAGACCAGTTACTGTTTCTATGAGTATATGTTTTACACCTGCAGAATCATTACAATACAGGCAGCAATGGTAGCAGGTATATGTAAGTTACATATCGTCTGAAATCAGCAGAAAATCTTTTTAAAAAAACACTTTATTTTGGTGTCTTATGGTTTAGATTTTAGTGTTCATGTATTTGTATTTTCCAGTTCGGAACTTCGAATGTCCAGGATGTTTTGCAATATACCCTTTTAAAAGAAATACCTACGTACCGCGTTTTGCGACAACTGCGATTACAGTTGGGTTACGTCTGGAGGAGATAATCTAGTATGTATGTTTCATTCAGGTTGGAACTACTGAACCACACACAACTACATAATTGTTCTGATGTTTTCTACTTTACTTCAATTTTAGTCAATTAACGCTGGATTGAGTCAGTTTACGTATGTTCTTCCGGATTAATAGTCTACGGAAACAATCACATATAATTATGTATAAATTTTTGTGTCTGTTTCCACTCAAAATTTTAATGTATAACGCAATGATAAGTGAAATGAATAGACTAAGTATAAACTCAGTATGATGATTAACGCTGAAACTTAGTACGTTTGTCTCTCTGCTTAGTTTTAGATAGAACCAAACGTGCATGCAGAATTCTACCCGCCAAATATTATTAAACTTTAATGAGACATTAACACTGCATTTCGTAGTTATAAACGCATATTCACGTATTACTGAAGTCAGAAGCAAGGTATGAGTATGATTTAATGAAGACAAACTTGTAGTTAAGTTCTGATGAATGCAGCTAGAAACAATATGTTTGTTTACATAAAACATGACTTGCAATATGAAGTTATAACTACTTTTATTCTTTTTCATTAATTCAATGACATAACACTGGAGTTGGATGAAAAATATTCCTACCTAAATATCTGGATATATACAACAGAATATCTTGTTTATACATCAGGTAATTTCAATAGTTATATAAACTGTAAATAATGACTAATCAAAGTTCAATGAAGTATTTTATTTGTACATGTTACTTTAATGGTAACCAACTAATTAGTCAAGAAATTTTAACTAAATGCATTCATTAGAGACTGATGCTGATTGATCACAACAGAAAACCAAAAAGCAATCCACAGCTGCTTCATCCTAGTATGGGATCTTTCAGAGGTGTACACCCTTAATTTTCCGAGGGAATCAAACTCATGGCCTTCGGCGAACGCTTGACCCTCTGTACAATTAGGTCAGCTGGAGGTCAATAGTAGTATTCCTACTGACATCAATTTGGGATCGATTCCATTGCAGAATCATTGGTGCGAACATCTAAGAAGTCCATACTATTATGAGACAACTCTCCCTGGTTTACACTGGTGTGTAAACAACATCAATCTGTGAGGAATACAATCAACTAAACTTAATACCTATCTCCACACAACCACCTGACCCAAAATAAAATCTAAAAATAATCCACTTTCATAAATGATGAAGTGTTTTATAAGAAATGATTTTTAATAAGTTAACCCACTTATTTCCTTGTTGACTGTTATTGATTAAAAAGTGAATATGAATTTGATCTGTAGATTATATTTGCTATGAAAAGATACTGTATGAGGTTCTCATATCTAAAGTGAACTCCCTGCTGTCATTACAGCCTAAATAATTTGAATTTCTCAGAAATACCTCCACTTCAATAAAAAAAAGCCTTCCAGTTAAACTACAATCATTTGCTGCATAGTGACTCTCTGGGGTGCTGTTGATTAGTCATGGTTAGTTAAGTTTGTTGAGATAAACACCACCAGTAGGTAATGATAGACCTTTGCATTTTAACAAAACCTAAGAATAAATCACCTTATTTTCCCTCTTTGTTTTAAAGATAATGAACTTTCCTCGGAAAGAGGTAGTAAGCTAGTGCTGCTGATTAGTGACTGTTTAATTTTGATTAGAATTCAAAAGTCTTTGAAACGATTTCATTTTGAGTCAAATAAACATCCATAAATACTGATTTGATATCACGAATTGTTTTGAATTAAACAACCGTTGACAACCAGAAAGCACTGGACAGATTTTTCGTACTAGTATGAAACTCTAGCAGTGCACATCCACGACTCCACCACGGATCATACCTAGAACATTCTGAGTTGACATTCAGTGATCTTCGCAACACTCATTATGGATTTATAAATATCAATGAATTCATTCCTAAAACAAAACTATATACCCGTTTTAACCAATTTCAGCGTAGAAGCCACGTTAAAATGCTGTATATAGTAAAATATATGCAAATGAATCAATTTTTCTCTTTTGATTCCTTTTGATTAGTAAAACGGTGTGAAATATGAATATTTGTTATTATGTAGTAAGGTCTAATACAATAAATGCCCTGTAAGAGTAGAACATGATGCTGATTTATAAACAAGATTCAACATGTAATTAAAACAATATTCTTTTATCATTGAAATCTTCTTAAGTGTCAGACGACTGTAATATCTAAACGACAATCTGTGATCAAATTTCCAACTGTATAGTAGAAGCCTTGGTTACTAAACTTAAACATCAATAAAATATTAAATCATCTGTCACGCGACGTAATTAAAAGAACATTTGATATAGCTAGATTAATCTCTTTGTTTTTTGAAAAACCAATATCCATGCCATGAAATGATGATAGATTGTAAACGACCACCACTTCATTGTGTATTTGTTGATTCGACTCATTACATATTGTTTGTTTCACATGCCATTCGACGTAAAAAATTATCATTATTGTGTTTCTGACATCGGTTCCATTTGGTTAGTCAAAGGATGAAGAAAGACAGTAAGAAGTTCAATTCTTGTATACTTAGTTGATATAGGTCATCAGATAGACCTTGCTATAGCTTTTAAAATCATACATAAGATTCCACCTAACTTGTTTTGTGCCACCTAATCTTACTTTCTTTAAATACTAGAAGCTACAAGCATCCAAGTAAATAAACCAGAACTTTGCATAAAATGTTTGCACATCCATGCTCTCTCTATTTCTTTAATTGCATGGAGATGAAGCTAATTTTAAACGTACACTTTCATCCTCCATTTCTTACTTTTATTTATCATTCCTTATTGTTATGTGATCAACTCTAACAATAAAATCCTTAATTCCAAATTTACTTTTCATCTTTATTCTTGTGTAATTCATTTAACTAACTAACTAAATGATATATCTAATTTTATATTTCCTTACTGTTGTATGATTATAGAACATAATTATTCATTTCTCAAAATAATCATACTCTTTTGGCTTTATGAACTACACAATTATGCAATCAGTCTGAATAATTAACCGACTTTTGTATTTTGTTTAATAATAATAATTATTATTATTACTATTTACTTATCATCATTGATACATTAATATTGAGCTTTAATGTAAAGCTGATTGGAAACAACTATTACCATAGTGAATGTAGGCTTATCGTATATTTGTCTCACTGTAATCAGTATTAATCATACGGAAGAGTCTGGAATTATAAAATCGTTTTATGCATGAAAAATTTCGGTACATTAGATATAATGATCTACATGATCTTCTACATTAAATATAGAATAATTAACAGTATCAAAAAAAACTGATTTGATAATTAAAATGAGATAGTTTGCGGTGGCTATCGTACGTAAGTGGTATATCCCTTCAGAAATGAGTACATTTCTCCTTTGACGGTTCACCACGTATATCACTTGTTAATGAACATTCTACATTTTTAGTTAAGATGAGATAGTTGTATTACCTTCTTTAGCTAAGGTGAAAGTAATTGGTGAATGAAGGCCACTAAATATGTTGAGTAAATTTTTATGTCCCTCTTAGTTATTTAATTAACACAAGACATCGAGTCAACCTGTGTATATCTTTAGGAATTACGTATCGAATTTCATCAACCATTTCACATGGTCCATAAGTCCGCCTTTTACATACGGTTGAAGCTATTTCCATTTATACTCACAAATCTGATCTGTGTTTTTAGTTAGCGTTTGCACAACCCCTCACTTTACCTTGTTCGTCAACATAGGCGAAACCAAGTGGTATTAAAATAGAATTTTATTAAGTGATAGTTTTGTTTATTGTTTCTTCGATTTTTTCTAATTTTTCCAAATATTCGATCGTTGTATGCTTACATCATGTTGATGGTTGTCTCCTTATTCTTACATAACTATTATAACAATATCATCAGTTTACTTACGAATTATTGTAAACGTAACTTTCATTAGACATTTCAACATTTAGTTGTTTGCAATTTATCAAAGTTAGTTTTATCTAAGAATCTGAATTCTTACATTTCAAGCAAGTTTAATTCTTGGCATGAATTTCTACAGTGAGATCCAGATAGATTTAGCTGATGTGTAATAGTTTAAAAGAAAGGGTAATTGAACGTTTTACTTGTAAAACGGCTGTTGAACCACATCTATTTCATTTATCTTTATTAATTTGAGATTAATTTATCTTTTAATCGTTAGTAATTACTGTAAAACCTTGTAGATACT
Source organism: Schistosoma japonicum (assembly GCA_025215515.1). Classification (NCBI taxonomy): domain Eukaryota; kingdom Metazoa; phylum Platyhelminthes; class Trematoda; order Strigeidida; family Schistosomatidae; genus Schistosoma; species Schistosoma japonicum. Next base: position 12,724,052 of record CM046063.1, on the reverse strand, counting down.
TGAAGTGGTTCGGCTGAGGTTGTGTTGTTAATAAATTATCGATTTCGACTGGGTGCTACTGAAAACCTTGAAACCATGGACAACCTCTTTTTGTTTTCTTGACTTAATTCCAAATTCAAAACGACAATAAAGTTATGTTCTACGATTTATGACACTGATTGCGATTTTTTGTGTTTGTTGGATAATTAAATATACTAGACTTTATGACCAATGACTGCGTAAGTTGGATTCACTTTAAGCCCGTCGCTAATTGTTATGTACTATGAAAATACACAGTGCCCTTGATAGTTGTCAATCAGTGTACAGACACGTCTGCCCCGCGACTACCAGTAACCAAAGCCGGAATAGAGAAAACAACTATTGATGAGCTAACAGACAGAATCGAATCGAATTGTACTTTAATCATGCTTTTTTATATACACAAAATCAGATCCGAACAGCGAACCAATTAGGGATTTAACACTAATACGAAACAGAAGAGATTGTGGCAGTGAATACGGGCAACTTGTACACAACTAATTAACTGTTGCTCCATAATAAGAGACAATATACTAACAACAAATATACTAAACTTGAGGATGGAATAAGAGGAAAGTAACAATAATAGTAACGCAATGTTTACACTACTCACGACCGGAATAAATGAATTAGTTCTCTAAAACACAGTTATGGAAGTTATCACTTTTCTCTAGTGGTCCGACACAATAAAATTGTTTTCTGATATCAAATGAAATGAGTTTGAATCTCTATATGAAAAACAGCGTTAATACAATACAACTTATTACATTCAGCTGACGAGTCACAAAGAGGACAAAACATAGTTTTAGATTTTCTTTTAATAAATAACTTAATAAATAACTCAGTTTTATTCAATTAGTCTAAATCATATCATCGGTAAATAATTTGTTATAGTCTAAAATTTTGATATTACCACTCATTATAGTCAAATAACTTAGACTATGTCGATACTTGAGTCTTTTGAAGTGAATTTACTAACAATCTTCAAATTGATCTAATACTTCATTTATTGTTTGATCCTATGGATTGAAGCTTTCAGTTTGTTTTGTAAATTACATCAGTAGAGCAGGATTATTTTTGATAAATTTAGTACCTTTAAATATGTTCATCCAAAGAAAGTTGATATTAATTGATGCTTCTTTACATCTTTGTTTCATTGACTTTATAACATGTGATCATAACACCGTATTACCTTATGGACAAATAACTTGAACCTACTTCAGTAACTCTACTAAGTCAAGCATATTTTGAATGAGATACTTAATGAAGTTCACTGGCTTCCTTTTAATAGACTGTAGTTATTATTGTGATGTTTGTATAATTAAATTCAAAAATGTAAAATAACATTATGACTATAAAACGTGTGAATAGACAAACTGATAAAAATATGATTTGATCAATTTTGGTTGATCACTGAACAATCAGTTGCACATAAATAAACTCAGTAAAACAGGGACTTATTTGATTGAATGTGTTATAAATTGATGTTGGTATGGTAACACTGAAAACCAAGCAGCATTGAACAGCTTTTGCTTACTAGTATAAGACTCCTTAGCAGTGTGAACTTTAGGTTACACCATACGAGCTTCAGGTTGGTGAACACCCAACATTCCGCAACACTGGGTCGCTATCCAAGGGTAGAATTCTCCCTTCCATCAATTTGTGATATATAGTGCGATGATCACCATTGTCATTGGTGATTACTATATGACTCCAGACAAATCTGAACTCCATCAGTTACGACTTTTCACTATCGCTTCAGAAACATCGTGAAGTTTGTCACTAGTGAGCTGATCTTTGTAATTGAATTAAGCCCCTGGGGCTTAATGTAAGGTGCACACTGTTGATGAATCTCATACTAGGACAAAACAGCTGTCAAGTAATGCTAGGTCTTCAATTGTACCCTACCAATATAAATCTATGATGAATTCAATCAACTGAACTTATTATCAGTTATTACAAACCATCTCAATTCACACACCTATTCATAACATTAATGATTAGTCAGTAATTTACACCTACCTATGACACCATTTAAAGTATCTTGATATATTTATCCTTGATTTAGTCAAATTTTCACCTGAATCATAATTCATAATACATGGTGTAATAGAATTACACTTTTTCATTCTATTCTCATGTATATACATATCTTTCATAGTTTGCATATGTGAATGATTATGTATTTCATGTATAGGATGATAATGATTCTGTGGACTATTCATTAAAATATTACTAATATGAAAATCATTTTCATGTTTACATTCACATAATGATGATGGTGAATTAATTAATGGTGAACAAATATGATGATGATTCTCTAAAATATTTTCACTATTCCTATTTAACACTTTATTATCATTTATTGATTGAATTGGAGGTATATTTTTAGTTGATGAAAATGTTTTCATTTCAGTTATTTGATTATTAGGATTATTAATGTATATAAAATGTGGTACTGTTTGTAAATATGGTAATGCTTGATTTTGTAATTTACATGATGATACAATATCATTATCTGTTATTCTACTACTTAAAAGTTCATGATTTGTTGACATTGGTGAAGTTGAATATCCAATTGTATTAAATAAATTATTTGATTCTGAAATAAATGAAGTTTCTGTATAGTTTGTAGTACACGGATATTGATTCATGATTTGATCCGATTTCATTGTTAATATTTGACTCTTTGTTGAATCATATAAATAAGAATCGTTGCATATTGGATTAGATATTGATTTATTGATTGAATCTAAGGTATTAGAACTTATTAAATTTACATGTGATTGATGATTAGCTGGATTCATATGAAATTCACATGTGAGATTGAAATTTTGTGAAGAGTCCTTACTTACAGGTAGATCAAAAAGCGTTTTACCTGGTTTCATTGTTATTACTGTAAGAATGAAACCATCGAGATAATAAAAACATTTTTATGATTGTTTCTTGAAAGTTTATGCTTCATTATGACATAAAAAAATGACATAATGACTGAATAAATGAATAGGTTTTTAATATTTTGTATTATGCATAAAACTTCCTGGATTTTGATTGGTCAACGGAAACAACCAATCAGATTATTAGATTAGATTGTTTTTCGAAATTAAGAAAAGAAACTGAAAAGTTAATTATGGGGGAGGGGGTAGTTAATCTTACTGATATATTTGGAAGAACATAACAGTTAATTATTCATGTTGGATTGTGACTGGCAAGTGGAATCCAGGACGCGCGTTTCGGGACAAACAAACTGGTCAGTTTCAGTCTATTACAAATCAACGGGAAAATACATGTTCATCCTAATAACAGTTTATTAGCTTGAAATTGCCGACATTACTAATAGTTCTTTTATAAATATATTTAAAATAATTTATCTTTTTGATAAATTTTAATTATTCAAAAACAAGATGAAGTTTATCAGAGCTATATAAAGTTTTACGCAGTGCATTTCGAACAGTCTGATCACACATATACTTGTTATGGCAGTTATGCACGAAAAATAAAAGTCACTAGAGAAATCAGAGCATAAGCTAAGAAAACAAAGATAATAAGGAGAACGATGTGAATCACAATCTAACATAGTAGGTTGAATGGAAGTCAAAATTGTCTATGAACATATATGAATTGGAGAGGGGTGAAGATTTTGAACTTCCAAATAGCTAAGGTTTCAACAAACCCTAGTATACGTCCTAAAGCACTTTTATACAACACCACAAGGGATATTATATGTTTATAGAATAAACATCGTATAATAATTGCATAATGATTGATATTCCCCATTTTTACTCATGTTATTTTTTATTATTCCATGTCATTATTGTCAGCTGTTGTTTGATGAATTGTGATCGTTTATTATTAAAATGTAATTTGACCCAATAAGTTTACTTTAAAATATTCAAAGTAAAAATAACTCATATTATCTGGTTTATATTACACACTCTCAATCCATACAATTAATAAAAGCCAACATACACAGTTAACATCCACAAGCATAAAACTTTCAGTTTTATAAGTGATAAAATCAACTTCAATTTACTCATCATTATTTATGATATTAGAGATTGATGATAAATATCTTCAGTAAATCATGACTGAACTCGAAACTCAAAAATTTAATTCTCAAAATAAACACAATTAGTTACTGACTGCTTAAATTCGTCGAAAGTTTGTTTAATCTGTTATTTACATCATGAATTGATTATATCAAGAATATGATGAAAGCATACCTTAATTCTCTAATGTAAACACATGAATAATGTATGATCTACAAGTATTAGAAATTAATTTATAAATAAGTTTAAGATGATGATTTCATTGTCCCTTGGCTGCTATTCAACAATTTCAACACAATATGAGTTTCCAATACTATCATGCATAATTATTTAGTTACACTTTACATCACCTGTTAAATATGACTTAAGAGTGAAGTTAGTAATGAGTATTAATTTTATGATAATGAAGTCAGTGGTAAATTAGAAGCTGTAAATTTTATGTAATAGGTCAGTTTGAAACGGGAAAGAGAAGCATTAATTAACTGAACATAATAGTTATTTCAATCCAGTTGTTTTAAACCATTACTCGATTACAAAGAATGATTAAATTGGAAATTGTTGGATGTTATATACACTGGACTACATATGATAATGATATTCTTTGCTAAGTCGTAATCGGCAACCGGCTATTGATTCCATGCTAGGTGATGCTCCTTAGAATGGCATATAGACAAGCTAGAAAAAACAAGTATTCCTGCATCATACTGGTTTCTAATGTGAGATGCTACCAGCGAACAGTTATAGTTGAAAATAACTCTGTATTTAATTGATGCCACTTGATCAGTTGAATGGCAGTTAGTGTCACATCTATCTAATTCTTAACACATACATTTTATACATTTGTTTCACTTAATAAACTTGTAGAGAGATAGTACAAACATGAATTCATTTTATTTCGTCCACTTCTCATCAACTGCTTGGAACCTAGAATATTTTAATGGTTTAAAACAATAAATTATTACATAACATATGAATAACATAATCATAACATAACCATTATAATTCTACTTTGTTAATAAGTACCAAGTAGTAAGAAATCTACGTTCAAAGTCTCCTATCGACTACTAATAAACACTTAACATCATAACATGGAGTATATGATATCACATCCCTTAGGGGAGAATAGAATTCAATCTGTATGTGTATTTATGATTAACATAGAACCTGGCTCATGTGCAAATCAGTCCAAGTTACAATACCACTGAAGCACACCAAGGTTCACTATCACATTAGTAGAAGTAAAAGTTACTTCAATGATAATAATAATAAAAAAGGAAGAAGAGTGAGCATATAGAATATGACTCGGTAAGGAAAAGGTAGTGTAGAAAGAAAGTTATGACATAATTTCAGGCTCACGACTTAATGGACGACAATGAGTGGATACTATTTGAACTGTTGTAACCGATTTTGAGCCATAGTTACCCGTTTGCAGCCACTAGTTAAGGTATTCGTAATGACCTAAACCAGGTTACCTGCAGCTGCCGACACAACCTCAAACTGGCAGTTGGTAACTTTATGGACTGATGCCATGTTTTGATTAACCGCTTCTAATTCTCTTCTATCCTGCTCCTAAATCAACAATCATCAACTCATATCCAGGTAGGACTGTAGTTTAGCATATGTAACACATGTCCTAACCACATCGGTCCATGAAGATTCACAACCTTGACTGATTTATCACTTTTGCCTAATACTTGTCGTCTAACCTCTTTATTACTTACTTGGTGATTTCAGCTATCCCTGAGCGATGTTTCAAAGACACCGATGGTCAAAAACTAATAACCTTCAATTATCGTCCTACCTTTAATGACCACGTTACACATTCATTCAGAAAAACAGAGCAAACTGTTGTAAATATCAAATACCAATTCAATCAGTAGTAAATCATGATAAAGTAAAACATTAATCATTATTCTGTTATCAATGATGATTGAATAGAACAAACAAAATACCAATAGTTTGGTCAAATTACATTTTCTATTCTAAATATCACTTAGCATCATTTCATTTATCTATAATACAATCTATTTATTGTTATATAATGCATTTATTTTCGATTACTTCTTGACCTATAAAGTATTACCCTAAATACGTTTAATAAGTTTCACTCAAATCATTTAGTCAACTTGTATTCTACATTTTGAATAAATACTCAATTGTAGGTCAATACTGTGATAGAGAAAAAGAATTTTATTTATATAATAACAATATTTAGATGATCTCTATGCTTTAGTACTACTTATAAGTTTATATTACAAGTATATGTGTAGTGTTAAATTAAAATGATTGATAAACAGTTAAATAATAACAATAAAAGATGATAAAGATAATGAAAAAGTTGAAAGAATAATAATTTCTGGAATCTACTAAAAGTTACACTTTAATTCGAAAATTTACAAGCCACATTGTTTAAGCTGGATTGTGAATGTCAAGTAGAATCCATACAACGAGTGTTTTGTCCCATTTGAGACTCATCAACTGAATTTACTTACATCCCAGTGTTGACATTCACATCGGGACTCTAATTCACTTCATTTGGTGCCAAGCGTTACCAGTGTCCACCACTAGACAACCGAGTTCCGACAACCATGCTTGTGCAATGGGTATGTATATATAATTAAAAGTATATGTGAACTATAGCTATGTCGAGGCATTCTGCTCGGGATGTACATATGGTAAAATAAAGTGATTAATTTCAGTCCATGACAAATAAACGGATGATTCAAATACATTTTATTCATAACAGACCTCATTTTCAATTTATGTTCTTTTATAATGAGCGGTGGTTTGAACGTGAAATATTCTTTTTGAGGTATTCATTCTCTGGTTCGATGGAAGTATAAGTCATAGAAAGGCAGTGAATTGTAATCATATTATATCGTTAGTCAACTGAAGTTATTTTGAGATGGATTACTTAAGTAAATATTTTTTTGTTGGCTTCATGGTCTAAAGATACTAGTTATTCAGTTTTCCCTAATTACAAATATTCTTTCTTTTCATGGTCTCTATAATGTAAGTGAATAAAATTTAGAGATATAAATCATTGCCTGCCACATCGTTGGTCAGAAAGTTAAACGTCATTTGCAGTGAGCTTACATATACATCGGGAAATCGAACTTATGACCTTTAAATCTCGAGGTGACTGCTCAACCATTAACACTACTTGCCCAGCCTTGTACTGTATGATCGTCAACGTAGTCGATTTGTGGTATAGTAAAACTACCATGCTATGCCATTGATGACAATTTTCATACCACGGACACAATAACGCTTCATGAATCATTACTTCAGGGGCATCTTGAACTTATTCTTTAAGGCATCAAGCTAGGAATTCTACCATTGGATGCCGTCCACATAGTGCTGAAGCTTATATCTTTCGCCATAATAAATGGCCTTGTTTTTGGCACAGTAGTGAAGTGGAGGGTATTTATTGCTTAGAAATTTTAATCTTATGATTTTCCATGGCGTCTAACAATACATATGCAATAAGTGAAAACACTAATATCTATGTAGTCACTGCAACTAATTTTACGTATATGTTTATTTCGTTATAATAATTATATACGAAACAACAACAGTACCATTTGGATGCTATGAAGATTGTTGAATGTTAAGTTGATATTACCAATTAGTTTTAGTTAGGCAACTAGATAGCACTAGACAGCTGTTTCATTCTAGTATGGGACCGTTTGGCAGTAAGCATTCACGACACCGCCGATGATCGAGCCCGGAAACTTCAAGCTTCACGATGATTAATAGTTGATGTTTCTAACTTCAACCTATTTACTATATATTTTCGCGACCTAACCAATGCCGTCGGTGGGTAATAATATTCGCTATCGATTTCAAGTCTTTTTGGAATGCTAACATGATTATTTAAAAAGCTTTTTATCTGAGTATTACCTTCTCCATTTTAATTTCAAGTAACTGTAGAACATAATAAAAATATATTTCATTCATGCGTATATCTATGTTTGTTCTAAAAAAACTACAGATGAGTCTTAACTTACTTTTATAAATACTATTCTATACATGGCATTATAAATATTACCGCTAGCATTCACACTGAATAGTATTTATAAGTAGGCTTTTATATGGTAATCCAAACATTTCATAACTGTTTATATGTTTTTATGCACAAGATATAACCTGGCACATGTGTACAATGGTTCAAGTCGGTATACTTTGGCAGCACATGTAGATTACCATATCAAATTAGCGGAAGTAATAGTTGATTCAATGACTATTAAAGAAAAAGTAGACTTATAAAATATGATCGAGTTAGAAGTTAGGTAATGGAAAAGTATGGAATAATTTTATACTCATTAATTAAGGGAGGTTTTTCCTGGTTAGTTTTTATTTAGCAAGGTTGTTTTTTATGGAAAACTTTTAAGTACTTGAGCACCGTCATCAATAAACAAGGAGGGTCTGTTGCAGATGTGAAGGCATGGATTAGCAAGGCGAAGGCAGCATTTCTATAGTAAATATCAGCTGACAGTCAACATCAAAGTCATAGTTTTTAATACAAACGTCAAGACAGTTCAATTCTATGGGGTTGGAAATAAGGAAACTACAAAAAGCATCATATACAACATACAAGTATTTGTAAACAGCTATCCATACAAGATACTTCAGATCTGTTAGCCCGATACTATCGGCAACAACATACTGTGCATAGAACAAACCAATCGAAATCCAGTCGAGAAAGAAATTAGAAAACCAACGGGAGGTGGACAGCGCACATATTGTGGAAATCAAACTGTGTCGCAATACCTGCACTAACTTGAAATTCTCAGTTGGAAAGGAAAAGAGGAAAACCGAAGAATACATTGCTCCTGGAATCAGAGACAGACATGAAAAGAATGACTTGCACTTGGGATGATGTATAAAGGAAAGCCCAGAACATATTAGTTGGGAGAATTCTGGTCCTTCATCTGTGCTCTCCATTGTGTAAGAGGCACTGATTAACAAATTTAAGAGAGGGCAAAGAATAAATGCACCTCCACCGTTGTGACCACTTCTGAGTTTTATCACATTACGTCTCCATCCATTGGTTAAGGCATTCTCACGGACCCCAATCAAGTAATTCTCATCTACCAACTTGGTTTAGACCAGAAATCTATGATTGGCGCCATGTTTAGTTCGGCCACTGCTAACTTTCGTCCATCCTGCTCCAATATCGGTCAGCATGATACATTGAATTGAGAGGTGGTTAGACCTACGCAACACGTGTACCAACTACATACGACGATGACGATATACAACCTTATCGACTACTTTACTATCCTTCCTAATACCTGGTATCTAACTTCATTTTATGACTATTACCTGGTGACCATAAACATAAATAAATCAAAAATTAAACTGGAAACAAATACAATTGATAGAACTTAAAACGAAAAATGTATTCAAACTATTAAACATTCATGAAACTGATCTGTAAAGCCAATATGTCATTACATTTCAGAAAGCGCATAACTTCCTGTACCCGAAGAAAGTATTCATAGTGCACCGTTTACTGAAGACAAAATTTGTCTGTTATGTGTAGTAACCGAAGATGAGTGCGGTTTACTATGATTGACAGTTCTTGTTGACTGAGTAACATCTTCGTAGTTGTTAAAAATAGTCTAACTCAATACTACTGATATGGAAAGCAATAAGTAAGCCTGATAGTGCTGTCTTTTTGAATGATCTCCACGTTCATATATATATATATATATATATATATATATATATATATCCGTGTTATTTTGTTAAATAAATAACTCAGATTTTAGTTTTCTGATATGCTTTTATTTCTAGAGGAATGGGTAGTTAATAAATCAATAAGTTGGATTTATGGGGAATTATCACTGCGTCTAACAATTTGGTCATTTTTAACCCAAAATACGATCTTTACTTCTATACAATACTTCTCTCAATTGCAACAACTAAAAACCTTAGTTGCTTACATTCGTCACAGAATAATGTTAACTAGATACAACTGGACAGCTGTTTAACCCTAGCATGGGACTTATTAGCAGTGGTCACTATCAGTTTCGTAAGAGAATTCAACCCAAAACCTTAGCGGTGGTGACTGTTTAACCATATTTACCAATGGGCTGGCAGGCGTCCAACAGTGGAATTCTCACTCCCATCAATTTGTGATAAAGCATTATGACCATCCATTGTCACGGGTAACACTTGCATCACTACCGACAAATACTAACTTCAGAAATTTATATACATTGTGTAGTTAGTTACTAATGAGCTGATTATTATGACTAAACTATGATGGATTTGTCGAGATAGGTATAAAGTTTAGTTATAGGAATTCCACTACTGAACACTAACCTAGCTCATTTGAACTTCTTTATAGATTGTTAAACCAGATGACATGTCCCAATTTTTTAAGATTATGTAACTGACAAGTTTTAACTTACATGGAATCTAGTTCAAAGAGAGATTCCAGCCAATTACGTCAATTTACTTAGCCTAGTGAAAGTATCCTTGTCAATAATTTTCAATGAGATTAACGTAAAAACATTGTCGACAGCAGTCAGAGCTTATGGCGTTCAATAAGTCTTAATTACAGCCATTAGATACCACTCAATCTACTTCAAATAGAATTGTAATATATAAATTATTAATTAAATTTCATTGTTTTCACATTTCATTTCTAGATAGTTCTGTTTCTTGATTGTCGGGAAGATTTGAAAACCCCATAAGAACAATATTTTGTAGTTATATGCAACTCACTGATTAGTATCTTAAAGGTAGATAAAAATTACTAACCTGATCTCATATAACCAGATTATGTTAATTGTATTATTTTTTCACATAGTAACAGTGAGTTTTACTGTGTTCCTGATAAATTAACTCAATTTAAAATAGTTACTGATATCATTTAACCTGTTTATTCATTGTAGTTAAACTAAATTATTTATATACTAATACTATACATATGGTTATTAAACTAGTTCACACATTTAGTTGCCAAGGTGTTTTTCTGTAGATTAGACTACACTGAAAGAAAAAAAATGTTAACCGTAATTTGTTATCTCTTTAAAACAAATTTAAGTTTGTAAAGTAGGAAAAAAAATCTTCTTTTAACTTTCTTCTATTTAGAAAAACAAAACAAATTATCCAGTGTTTACAAAAACAATTTTCTTTGTTCAATTTTCGTTTCCCTGGTGATTAGAAAATTTCCTCATTTGTTAAGCAACAAGTATAATTACAAAGTTATGTTATTAGTAATAATAGTAGTTCATGTTTTCATATTTTCTTTACCATTCGTATAACTTAGTTCATTTACAATTCTTTGTTGTGGTATATGTATATTGACAATTGGTAGAGGTACTAGGCATTTACTTAAGAATGAACATGTACACCTTTCAGCTTAAGTTAACAATGGTATACTTAAAACTTTATTACTACCATCCTTTATGATAAAATCTGTAAAACTCACAAGAAGCAATAGTTTTATGGTTAGAATGAACTTGTATCCTTCCACTCATTTGTCATGAACTGAAACTGGTCAGTTTCTGCTGTTATAAATGCATTCTGAGTAGATTGTCTCAATATAAATCACAAGCGATAAATCACAAGTATTGTTTAAATTGGATCGTCACTGGCAAGCAGAATCTAAAAAGTACGTTCCACCCTATTTAGTGACATTTGGCACAAAGCAAACTGAGATGTAATCATGGTGTTTGTATCAAAATTGAGATACAGACATATCTAGCTGTGGAGTCCCAAATAAGTCGAAACAGGCGTTTTGAATTTCGCTTGCCAGTCACAAATAGTTTTATAGGTTTAAAAAAAAGCAGGAGAATCATGTACAATTTAACCTGTTCAGTAATGTTCAGTAACTGTAGCCTACATCATGGATAGTAATTTAATATTTGTTTTAGTGAAAAATGAGATTCTCAAATACAACACAAGGAGCACCAACCCAATTGAACTTTATTGAAAATCTCTGGAAGTTGTGGATACCTCCACGTACCTGGGAAGCACCAATGATGAACAAGGAGTATCCAAAACAGACATTAAGGCAAGGATTGTCAAAGCAAGGGCAGCATTTTAAGAGTTGAAGAGCATATGGGACTCCAAACAATAATCAACCAACCTCAAAGTTAAACTCTTCAATTCGAACGTCAAGACATTTCTTCTATATGGAGCTAAAACGTGGAGAACTGCTGCAAACATCCTCAGGAGGGTACAGGTATTTGTAAGCAACAGTCTACGCAAGATACAGAATATCCGTTGGCCGGAAACCATCAGCAACAGCCTACTATGGGAGAGAACAAACCAACTTCCAGCCGAAGAGGAAATTAGGATGAGACGTTGGAAATGGATGGGACATACATTGAGGAAATCATCAGTCTGCATCACGAGGGAAGCATTAACCAGGAATCCTGCTTGGAAACGGATGATAGGAATGCCAAAGAACACACTGCGTCTAGTATGAGAAGCAGAAATTAAAAGAATGAAAAATAACTGGAAACAGCTGGGAAGGATTGCTCAAGACATAGTTCAATGGAGAATACTGGTGAGCGGCCAATGTTCCTCTGGGAGGAGTAACGGATATAAGTAAGTTACTGACATGGTGATCTAATTGTACAGATGAATATAGTCCATCATCCATATTTTCATACATTGAATTCATCTTGTTGAAATACTGTATATATATTTTCTTATACCAAAATCTCAAACTTACAGAAGCTTGGTTGTTGTTTATACAGCTAACTGATAATAGTCGTGGTCTGTTATATATTAGACTCCGTATAAAATTCTTCACGTTGCATCGTTTCCTTCGGTATTGAAGGACGTCTTTACTGACGAATCCTAAACAACACGAATAGCTTCAACTAATCTAACGTGAAAAACAATTCATTGTTCACTTATCTCCATATAAATCAAAATGTGAATTTTTTTAAAATTACTTATAGAGGCTGAATAAAAAATAAATCTGTATATTTACACGATTTGTAATAAGTATCAAGAAGTGGATTGAGTTAGGCAGGCACTGAAAACCATGAATTAACACGGTTAAACAGCCGTTTCCCCTTCGTGTCAGACTGCTTATCAATCTTCATCGACGATTCCACCACAGAAAGAAGCTCAATTATGTTGAGTGTGAGGGGGTTACCAGCCGATGATAACATATAGGATTGTGAAATATATATCACAATGTGGTCAAAGTTAAAAGTATCAACTGGTTGATGCTGGTCAGCCTACTCAATGGCATAACGGTTAAATGTTTGCCAAGAACCTAAAAGTGCTGTGGTCGATTCTGTGATGGGGTTATGGATTTTCACTCGTGATATGCCCAACAGATTCCAATCAATTCCTCGTTTCCACTGGTTGTGTAATTCATGTCGATTCGTGATATCAAAAGCAAATCCAACATTTTCCAGAAAGCCCAAATAAATATTTTATATTTGTTGCATTTTGTAGCTGGGTGCTTCAATTATAAAGCCTTCACTGTCGTTCCTAAGAATACCATTAGTGTTTACTTCAAATAGATCTGAGTTCTCCTAATTAATTCATGATTCCTAAATTAATATATTCTAGTAATCCTGCTTTCAAACTACCATATTCACAGAATGTGTTATATTGGTAGTATTTTTTCATTTCAATAGATTGTTTTATCCCATAAGTAACTGATTATGTGACCGATTAGTGTCTAAACTGAAAAAATCTGTTCACTATCACTATGTGTATTTATCTGAATGTCATGCATTTTGAAATTTTAAGAACTTTCTAAGAATCCGCTTTTTGAATACCGATGTTCTCTCAATCAATTCTGTATTATTTGCATTAACAAAATTGCTGAGATTTAGGAATTTCGCAATGCTAGTTTTTATTAATATAGGAAATAGTTAAGGCACCACTCATTCTAGTTAAATTTAGTGCTTTTGAAAGTATACAAGAGGAGATGGGCTTAAGGTTTCCTGATGAACACGTGACTATTAGACCACTAGGCTGACTGACTTGCAACAGCTTGACTCAATTAGTTTGAGATAAATTTTCATGAACTCATCTATCACCATCGGTGGGTTAGTGCTTCACACTCGACATGGTTAAACTCTAAGTGGTCACATCTCACCAGTACTTTAAGAATCGCCTCCGAAAGTTAGTCCGTAGTTAGCTGATACTGACTGCGTTTTTCAAATCGTATCTTAAAGTTTTCTTTATAATTCCGAGCTACTGTTACAACTGAATGATGCTACAAGGTATAGTTATATTACAGGTATCCCCCTATGAATAAATCATCTCTAGTGGATTAATCGAGAAGATACTGAACATTTTGTATTTAAATTCTATAAAAGTTCTGAATATATGTACATTATACTTTGTTGTGCTAACAGTTTTTACAATATTCTGTTTCCAAATCATTATTGATCTGTTTTGTGTTAGATAAAGTGAACTGTATTGGAAGCAAAACATCCATTGAGTCATGAAAAAACAAGGATTTCTTTCAACGAAGATATCTATTTTCAGTGATTTCATTGTCATTGTTCTACAAACGCCTACACATATAATAATAAAATATAAAACTAATTGGTCTAATATAGTAACAACAGGAAGCAACTATAAGTTAGAATGATAAGCATGAATAATCGAGCATAGTAACACAAGTGATCAATGTTATTCATATTTCAACTGTTCTAGTGAAGGAAGGAATCTTTGAAATTAGGTTACATAAACAACAAGATAGACATTTCAGAATAGATGAGAAGGTCGAGATAAGTAGTTTGAATGTAAAATTGTTTGAGTTTGGTTATGCAATAAATTAGACAATGGAAAGCATTTGAAAATTAGATGAAAACAGGTAAAAAAACGCTTTTATCAGTGAGAGAATGAGAGATAAAAGAAAATAATAACGTATGATGTATAAAATGAAAACAGAGTAGAGTAATTTCAATATCTGAAGGACAATATGTTAGAAATTTAGCTTATGTCCAAGGTAGGACCGTAGTCTGAACACGTTTCTTTATACACATAGTCCTGGCTTCTTTAGATGTATGGCAATGGTTTCAGAAATACATAGAAAGTGGAAATTCAATAATTTTCGTAGATTCCTATTGACCATATGGATAACTTTGAACAAAAATTTAAGGTAATTAAGTGGCCAATAGTCACAGTATGTTCTATAATGTCTATTCTGTTTCTAACGTTTTCACGTTTACATAAGCACACTGGATAGTGTTGTCGGACTCTCCTCGACAATATGCTCATAGGGCAACAAAAATATTATTCTCCATACGAACAAGAGAATTAATAGATGCACCTGGAGAAGGCCAAATGTGACTACTTATCTTTCGAGTTATCTACAAATAAAGGTCTACTCAAATATATAAGTCACTGAGTACCTGTAGAAAATGTCTTTTTAATGACAATTGCAATTCCCTTCGTCAAATTATTGGCAAATAAATTGCCTTTTAGTTCGATTTTAATGCAGGTCATCGTCTTAGGAGTGAAAAATCCATGAGGTTTTGACTTCCTGTTGTTATCCAGCGTTTCAATTGGCATGTTTTATTGGGTGGGAGGGGTAAGGAATTCAGTGTTCCATCGATAAAATCGGGGAAGCAAATTTACCGGATTCTCGACGAGAAGGATACAACAAGGTTTATTTTCCTACTAACGCGTACCCAGCTAAGAAACTTGTCAGCTGGCTACTCTAAGTAAGCTTAACGTAAAGTGATCTTCATAATGTTCTTTCAAGTTTCCTTATTATTTCGATATCAGAGAAATATTGTCTATTGTTTGTTCTTAAAAGGGAATTAGGTAGTTGGATGGCATTTCGTGATGATGTATAACAGACTGTTCAATTTAGCCTTTTTTTCAAAGATGACAAAAGTATCGTTTACATACATTTTTGTTGCCATGTTTAACTAATTGTTACAATGTTTTTTCAGTTTCGTAGATGTTTGTCAATCTGAAGCCCCTGGGGTGGAATCTGATGTGTGCACTGCTGAGGAGTTGCACACTAGAACGGAATAGCTGTCCAATGCTTCCTGGTTTTCTATGATGCCTTGCTAACATCAAAATATAACATATTAAATCAATTTCTTATTCAATTTTAGTATTACAGTAATCAATCAATCACACCATCAGAAGTCAACTAAACAAAAGTTAATCAGATGATAAATGATACTTGAAGACAAAATCATCAGACAAACTTGATTTAATCTTTGTAAAATAATGAAGTGTTAAAAATGCATACTTGCAGTAACCATTAAGAATATTCTTGGTCATCATGACAATTACTTTTACTTCAAATTACTAAAAAAGAACGTAAACATTTATTTATGGGATAATCCCAATAGTGAAGTAAATTAAAATGAACTAAACTGTCAACAAAGTAATTAATATAAAGTTGAACAATAATAAAAATTGAAGAATTGCTAATACTACTAATAATATGATTAATATTAGTAATACTAATAATATTATCAATTTATTGAAAAATTTCACAATCTCACAACACATCATCGTGACAGTGTAAACCTTATCACCACTATCATCACCACCATCACCACTGTTATTTTTACCTCATTCCAATTCTGACAATTACACTCCACGCTGATACAAGCATAAAATAATAATTTTAGATAGAAAACATAAACAAATGACATGAAGTTGAAAAATATAAAAGTGAAAAAAAAGAATAAACTAAATAAACAAAACTGTGAAATATATTTTCTTTAACTTCTCATAACAAGCTTCTTTCATTGTTATCATTATCAAAATCATCATCATCGTCATCATCATCATAATCGTTGTTATTTGTATTGATGATAAACAGTCCTTCAGTGATGTTTGTTTTCTATGTTACTAGGTGTATATAGTTTTATTACTAAATGTAACTTTAAAACATTAAATAAAATGAATGAATGTGTTCCAATTTCAAGAATAATGTACACAAGTTATTTATTGACTTGTTGTCGAAATGTACATATTTTCTTTACGTTTAATAATAAATGATAAGTTGAATTTAGTTGATTTGTGGTGACTAGTATTGAGTTTAGCTGATTAAATATGTCACAAATTGATGTTGCTAATGTACCATTAAAAAACATGTAGCACTGGACAGTTATTTTGTTCTAGTACGGGACTCTTCAGCTGTGCTCACACTAGATTCCGCTTTAGAGGTTTCAGGTTAGGAAACGTCTAACACTTTTCATCGCTAAACAATCTGGGATCTGATGGTAGAATTCCCACATCCATCAATTTTATGACATAGGGCAACAGTAATCAGCTTACTAGTGACTAACTTCAAGATGTTTCTAAAGTCCTGGTGAGAAGTCATGACTGGTAGAGTTCAAACTTGTCTGAAGTGAGACAGTTTCCACCAGTGACAATGGATGATCGTCGCACTATATATCACAAATTGATGGAAGTGGGAATTCTACCATTGGGTATCGGTCCAGTGCTACTGAATGTTAGGTGTTCGGCAACCTGAAGCCCCTTGGTCAGAACCTAAGGTTCACACTGCTGAGGAGTCTCATACTAGGACGAAGTAGTTGTCCAGTGCTTCTTTGTTCTCAATGTTACATTACCAACATCAATCCGTGACGTATGCAATCAAATAACTGATAAGTTAAATTGGTCGTTATTGTTTTTCATCTAAATGAAATTAGAAAGTTTACTTTACAGAACTGTTATAACATTAAAGGTGTTGCGTAAAATTTCGAATTGAAGATATCTGTTGAACATTGAATCGTATTTTTGTTTCATTTAGGACTCATAAAATGTGTGTATTTACATCTAAGTGATGATTTACACATTACGGAAGATAATAATAAGACTGATCAGCTGTAGTCCGCAACAATAACAACGACAACAAGAGATTGAAAATCTTTAACAATACATTCACTTAGGTCAATACTGGAGCAATGAATAAAAAATAAGTAAATATTGATAGGACTGACCAATATATGTTTATCAGTTTTACAGCTGTTGTGGAGCCAGACCTTAATGTCATTATCCTTAGGAGCACAGGGATATAGTATAATCGACCAAAGAAACTTATCACCAGTACTATTCTTCGTTAATTCATTAACAAAAGCCATGATTTCTTGCCGAAACCTTGTCATTTTTTCATCCTAAGTCCCTAATAATTTGCCTAAAGGCGGTAAATTACGCTTACTCTATATTGCAGAAACAATATACATTAATTTAAAAAACGAAACAGATCTATCCGATCCGATTGTTTACTTTGGTTGACAAAAGATTTATCTTGTTTCTCACTCATTTAGATTGCTTGTATTACTGATTACATTATAATCCACCTCTTCCCCCTCCTACATTTTTCTTATCCCTACGTACTTTTTTCCATCTTTCATAACCTGCATGATAATAATTAATGTTAACAGTTTTCTTCACGTTGTAGGTTTTTCTTCCCAACATTATTTTTTGTTACAACTAACTTCTATACGTCATCAACTATACTATCCTTACTACTATGGGTGCTATTTTGCTTGAGATTTTAACTTAATTAAATAATTCCAGTGAGTTGAGGTAGTTTGAAGAGATTGGTACTTAATTTATTATTTGTATTCATCACAGAATGATCTCGATTAGATACTACTGAAAACCATGTAACCAACGATCATAGATGTTTTTTTCCAGAATATGACTATTTAAAACTTTTAATTCTACCAGAAAACGAAACTCAGGATCTTCAGCTCTCACGATGAATGCTTATATATAAGCGCCAATAGTGAAATTCCTAATTTGATCAAATTTTGATATAGCTTGACTATTAATAAATACTAGCAGGTGATAACTGTCTCATTGTCGATATCAGTGAATTTCACTAGTCACGACTTCTCACCAGAACTTTAGTGTATACTTCAAAGTAATTACTTTTAGGGAATTCACTTTTTTTCAAATATTTTTTTATATTACATGACCATTTTGGTATATTTGCTTAACTTTCAATTAGCCTCTATGATCGTTTTTGATATTTGAAGTCATTTATTAACTTCAATACTCAACTTTGGAATATTCAGTTACATTGTTTATGTACATACTCCAATGATATTATCTTGTATAACATGATATTTATGAAAATATCAATGTAAAGCTTGATGAAGAATTATTAGAAAATGATTGTTCCCTCTAAGGTTCTTCATACCTGCATACCTGTTTAAAATGTTACTGGCTATCTAAACTTAGTAGGTCAATGGTTATGGTATGTTAGCTCAATGAATGAGATATCCAGGTTGGCTCCTAATCTTAGTCATAATCTATAAATAACCGTTCAAAATGATCATGTGGTAATGGAGGCTGACTAGTTCTAGTCCTAAATTTCACCAACAGGATATTACATAACTTTATACTAAAATGTATTTAAATGTATTTGTGATATTATTGTTATTATTTCAGTCAGATGGATCGATTATGTAATCACTTATTTGTTTTTATTTATACTCTTAAGTTATAAGTTTACCTTTTTTGTTTACATGACTTCACTTTTAACACTATGAATATTAACCAGTTCCAATTGGTAGGTTTATTATAACTTTATATCTTCATTCTGTTTTTATGGTTCTCTGTTCAATCAATCATTGCCTATCGCCACACGTGGAGCATAAGCCACCGACAAGCATTCGTCAACCAATTCTCTCCTAGGCACTCTTTTACAGTTCATCCCATGTGCTGTTCATTCTTTCCATGTCTGCCTTCGATTTCCGGTTCAGTGTGTTTTTCGGTCTACATCTTTTCTTTTCCTATTGAGGATTGCAAATTAGTTCTTGTCTTGTGATACAGTTTAATGATCTCCACAATATGTATCCTATCCACCTGCAGTGTCTTTTCCTAATCTCTTCCTCATTTAGATTCTGGTTAATTTGTTTTTTTACCTCAGAGAAATACTAACCTAGAAATTATTAATTAGGAAAATTCATAACTTTATTTTTAATCAATATAACTGTCTGTTACCGTAGTGTGTTTACGGTTAATGGGATGAAAAAGCTAAAATGAAATGATCTCAGTCTATGCTGGATGTTTTTTACATAGATTTTACGTTAACATAACTATATCACATGTATTTACTTTACATTCAACTCGAAATTACATCATCTACTCATTACTAATAATAGATTCAGTTGTTTCAAAGGTACTATATTTACAGAATGTTCTAAAAGGCTTTGGATTAGATACTTCGTAAGGTAGTTCGTATACCAATCTTAGTTTCAAATGAAGATAAAATAGCTGTTTTTTGTTTCTTTTGGTTACCGGTAGTTCTCAAACTGTTTCCAGTGAAACACACTGCGTACAGTAGTTGTCCTACATTATAACACAGTGTTTAGCTTAGAAAAGGGTGAAAATAAATCCGAAGTATCTTTCTGAATTATACCTTCGCCAATTCTTTTGTTCCTAGGTCTAAACTACTGGGCATATTTCAGAATATTAACATAGATAGCTGAATAAATAACTGACTATATTCTTATTTCTCTTGAATGGAAGGATGCATCTAACAATAAAAATAAATAAACCTCAACATGCTGTACTTGCCCTACTCTATTTTCTTAATTTTCTTGCAAAACCTGTTTTCTTTTACACAGAATACCTCTGTTACATATGTATATGATCGTACTATTTTTATGCTTGCTTCATCATTCTTGAACTATCCTGAAACGAATTGTTTCTTAGCAAATGTTGAGTGATGGTCTAGTTTAGATGGTCTTGTACTTAATCTTTCCAAATGTCAATGAAAGATAAAAGACCTATATACCTTTGTCAATGCTGATATCACGAACTGATCTGATTCAGACAACCATTGATCACTTGGAAGCACTGGCCAGTTGTTTCGTCCTAGTGCGGGACTCTTCTTCAGTGGATGGATAAGGTCGCGTAAACGTAACTGAAATTGATTGAAGTAGAAATATTAACCGTTAGGATCCAGCTCAGTGGTTCAATGGTAAAGCGCTCATCTCGGAGCCAGAGGGTCCTGGGTTCGATCCCCAACGGGGTCGTGGATGCGCTCTGCTGAAGAGTCCCGTACTAGAACGAAACAGCTATCCAGTGCTTCCAGGTGATCAATGGTTGCCCGATTCAGATCAATTCGTGATATTAGCATTGACAAATTTACTATCTCCACAACAAACCCCTTAATTGTAATTAAATACCTTTTTTACTCACATGGTGTTTGTACGATTGACGACTTTGTAATTTAAGGTACATTGAATGTCACGTAATTCAGTGTAACTTTTACTTTTGATCTAAGTTTGTCATCACACGTTTTATTAATATCAAGGAAAGTGTTTTGTTTAATACGACATGTAAAAAATTACGTAGTTTTGGTATTACCGGGCACTTATAATTACAATTAATCAGTTACTGAATTTTGCCTATTATTATATACTGTTCTCCAATTCTTTTAACTGGACTTTGAGAAAGAACTATATGGTGTTGTTTAGGGTATAGTAGACTGTCAGTAGAGTGTTCATGAGACCTTTACTACTGTTATGAACAATGATGTGGATAAACAGTTGAAATCAAGCAAACAATTATATTGTACTACTCTGTCAGAAATAAACCACTCATTTACATTGTTCACCTTCAATATTTTTTGGTGGAACGAGATACAGCTACATTAAAATTTATACACATGAAGAACAGCATAAAAGTACCACTATTCCGTATCTAGCACATGTTCTATGCAACGAAAAGGTTGTAAAAGCTGATCTAGTTAGAAATCTCTGTTACTGAAAATATATGTTACTTAATGCAGTGACTTTTGTTGCTGATGGAACCTTCATCTGAATGCTAGATATAAGCACATATTGTAAGAATTATGATCAGTTGTTGTATGAAATATTTGACTACCTAGTGTATTAAATAATACATTAAGAAACTGAAGAAGAGGATTTGTGAATTATAAACATTGTGTAATCATTAGGGCAGAGACATAGTGATTGTGATGACTGTTAGATTAGGATAAAGATGTGTGAATGTCAATTGAGAAAATCTGAATGGAGATAATTTTAGTAATAATAAAATGATAATAATAATTGTAATTATAATGATAATTGTCATTATAATAATGGCAAACGTGAATGGAGGTAATAATGGAATACGAAGATACAAACAAGCAATCATTAATAAATGAATCACATAATGTAAACTGTCAATTAAGTGTATGGTAAATAATGCAATCAGAAAGACAGCTTTGTATGCGCAACTCACGCTTTAAATTATGAATCTCAAAATTTTCTACAGTGTCAAGTATATTCCGTAGACCTCACAGTTTATTTGACAGCATTTCGTAGATTATGTCAAATGATGAATCTGAGACTAAGTGTTCCTTAATCTACAATATGTTACAGGATAGAAAAATGGTTGATTCAGCACTGTCCTCTCCTCTACCATGGCCTACGTGCCTGGCTCCACATAAGCATGTAAAGTGGTAAATGCATTGAATCGACCAGTCGCCGTTCCTAAACCGTAGGCTTATAATATAAAACAATAATGACAATTATCATTGTTATTACAATTATTATTATCATCTTATTATCACTAAGACCGTTTCCGTCCAATATTTCTTGGTTATCATTCGTTTATTAGTTAATCTAATAATAATCATGATTACTGTGCTTCTACAGCACTAGTTACACAAATTTCATGTTACATTAATAACCTCCATATAATTTAATATCATGAATTGGTTTCACTTAAACAATAACTAATAAACAGGAAGAAGTAGACAGCTGCTTCATTCCAACACACAACTTTTGCAGCAAGGGCCATTCCCCAACCCACAAGGGATCGAACCCACGACCCACTAGTTTCACAGCGAACCTTCTATCATGAGACCACTACGCTGGTCTGTTTTCGACTGATGATATTTCTAACTCAGTCAATTTGAAACATAAGCACATATATTTTCTCTTCTGTTTATTTTCGTTGATATTATCATGTTATATAAATGTGTTTCGTCAAACAAAGCAAAAGAATTACTTGGTAAAAATACAATAAACTGAAAATTTATGTTGTGCTAAACATACTACTGAATAAAACTATTTTTTTTTTGACGATAGGGAGAAGATATAAGCAATATTTTTTTTTCTTTTTATCTCAGTCTCATGTCAAAGAAGTAAATAATGAATAATGGATCATATGAATATTATATTAATACTAATAATAAGAGTAAACATAAATAACCAATAAATGTTTGAATAATTGGTTTCTGTTTTGTATTTTTGACATAATTTCAATAATCAAACTATGCAAAATCATATGATTTCATTCTATTATTCATAATTATCAATTGAAAAGGAGATGTTTATATCATTGAATAATTGTGCTTACTTAGTGATTTGACATGAACCTATAAGTAACATATTAGGAGTATTAATTATGATAAAATTAAATAGGATTGTGAATAGAATGCAATTGGATTTTTCTGTTGATTTTCATGAACTGGAATTGATTAGTCTCGATATGAGAATCAACACTGGAATCCAGGTGCATCTAGACGACGAGTCCTAAATAGGATGAAACGTGCCTCCTGGATTCCGTTGGCCAGCCACAAATCAACTCAAACTAATAAAATGCTCTGGAGTATCTAGCTATTTGTATTTAAGACTAAAGTTAAGCAGTCTATACCACGGTGTTGTGGAGATTATTGAACTTTAATATTATATCAGGAAGCATTCTAAATTTGTCAACCAATAAAAACTAAATAATACCTCATGACAGCTGTTTTGTCCTAGTATAAAACTCTCAAGAATTAAACATCCACAACTAAACGAGAGAATCGACCACGTAAGCTTCAGGTTTTCCTGTAAATACCTAACCGTTGGACCGCTAAAGCTGGCTGTCTTCTGACTGTTGATATTTTTAACTCACTCAATCTACGATATATTCATGCAAATTTATCCATTATCGTCGGTAGGTAATCAACTCACAGCAGACATAGCTGAGCTTCCGTGGCCACGTCTTCACATCAGAACTAAAAAAATACCCCTTCCTGTCTGTGTCAAAAAACGCAAAGACAAATATACCTTAGAGAAGTTTCTGAAACTCTCGAATTCGTAATAGTCATTTTACGGACACAAAATTCTGATATCCACTTTTGAGACTATTCAATAATTCTGAAGTTGTAATGTCTTGTATTTTAGCATATTCCAGAAAAATTAGATAGAAATGCGTCACAAGCTAGTAAACTGATACATATTCTTTAATACATCCGAAAGAAATGCCTTGAAAAATAAAGACCATTGAACTGGCTATAAATAGAATATGTATGTTTCACTGTATTAAGTTAAAACTATAAGTAGTTCTTTTGTGAGCCGTTCTGAACTACAGCCTATGTATGTATTCGATCAGTAAGTATAGAAAGCTATTTTGGGCCCAGAGGTGAGCAGTCTACAAGATAAAATTAAAGAGAACAAAACAACCAGTGATCAAAAGCCCACTAAGATCATCTAGATGTCACTTACATGAAAATCTAAATTGGCACTCGTGTGCGTCGTGCAAGTCTCACACTTTCAGCCTTCATAACACAATAGATAAGAAAATATATTCTGCTAAATTAATAGATGTTATATTTTTTTAGAATCAATTGGCGATATAGGATTATACAACTTTTTGAAAGTCAGTAAGTAATGATAGAAAACAACGATTACATCTTGATTTAAGATACAACAGTGATTAACAGTCATAGCTTGAGTTGTAAATGAATCTGTCACTTTTAAGTTAATGTGTTACTTTGTGATAACAGAAATTAAATGAAATAATTCTCGCTAACTTTATTCCTATGATTTAGTGAACATAGTTCCTCTATAGTACAGACAAAAGTATTACAAAGATCAAGATTATTTCACTTTAATTATTGATTAATTAACTAGTGATCACTTCACTTAACTTTAGAAGTAAATCTTGGCACTATACATGATTAGTCAATTAATACAAACTTTAAGTTAGAACTTTGTAGTAATACATGTGAAATTGAGAAATTCATAGTCTTTATGTTAAACCCGCCAACCTATGGTTAATAAGCTACTGAAAACATTCCATATTGAATTTGTCATTTATTAAAAATGTTGATAGGTTGCTTGTTGATTATGAATTTCATCTTTCAACTAAATCGCATTCTTCCCATCTGTTATAGCATAGGTTATCAAGTAGTAATGAATGACTAGTCATCATACATAAAGTTGATCTTAGAGTTGAGTACATGAATATTAACTGACAAAGTCAATTACACAGTTGTTCATCTGATCAAAATATACACTTTTAGAAATCTCATTAATTTTAACAAATGCGAAAAACTTAGAACAATCATGATCAAGTGTAAATGAATATTCTCATTAGATTATGAATATACACTACTTAAGAATCTAATACAAAGACAAGATATCTATTCCACTATTTTTGCTTTTCAGAACCTGTCTAACCAGCTTTTGTGTGCATGTAAATAGTTACACTGGCGGCAATGATTTTTCCACAATTGAAATCTCAGGAAACCAGTCTATTCAGAAATAAGTAAACTTTAACATTTTGTAATTAGAATGAATTAGGATCTTCCCGTTAATTTGTTATAGACTGAAATTGATCAGTCTCTGTTGCTTTATGTGCACCCTAAGTAGATTGCCTGAGAAAGTCGAAGAACACTTTACGGTCGAGAATTGGAAGCAGACATTCAAAGGATGAACAGCAACTGGACACAACTGGAAACGATTGCTCAGGACAGAGTTCAGTGGAGAATATTGGTGACCGGCCTATGCTCATCTGGGAGAAGTAACGGGTGCAAGCAAGCAAATTAAGCAGATTGCCTGAATATAGTGATAGTTCACATCAACACTGAGATGCAGGTACACTCAGCTGACGAGTCTCAGATAAGACTAAAAGCACATCCTAGATTTTACTTAGCAGCTATAGTACAAATTTTGACATTTTGGTTAGTGACTGGAAATTTCAAATAAAGTTTTCTTCCACTTTTTTTCATTTCTATACATAGAAACTAAAAACAAGCAATTTTCTTTTCAATTAATAAGGACTTCTCCTAAGTCTAAATTTTCATTTTGTGAGTGAGAGAGTGGAAAATGGAGAATAAGACAGAATGATTTATACTCACGTATTCTATTAGTTTCCATGCAATTGTAACATAAATATATTTCTACATAATGAGTAACACATAGTATGTGCTAGTGTGTTCACATCATTCACTAATGTAAAAGATATACATTGTATACAGTAGTTTTTTTCTTCTAATCAGTAGTAAGAAAGGATTGAATTCATTGTATTGTGTAGTGATTACTTACTACTAACTTGATAAGTGACATCAGTTTTACTGTATATATAGCATAATTCACTTTTATACTTGAAGAGTTGTTATACAATCTAGTATAACTAGTGTAACATATATTAACATTCTAAGATGCGAGAAGCTACAAAATAACATCATATGAATTTCTGTTGTATAGTATGGAAACAGGTTTATCTTTCAATTGATAATGTTATGAATGAAAACTGATCAGTCTCTATTGCTTCCTAAACGGATTGTTTTCATTAAGGAGTACTTCATATAAATGAATGCTACACCTGATACAAATAAATTGAATTTAAGTTACTGTAAAAAATTATCAACGCTGGAATACAGGGACACACATCTGATGTGTCTCAAATTAATTGAAATAATCATTAATTGTTCTTTAACTTCATTTATAGTAGAGTTTAAATGAAAGTATTTTATAGAGGTTATGCAAATGGGAGGATATTGTCGATACTGGACTAACATCGATTAATATTCCTAATCTTCTTGATTTAAATGAGATTGTTTAGTTGCTTAAGTTACATAGACTTATGCTGAAGCCTCACTTACTGAAAATTTTTATAGCCTTGCCAACTGTAACCAATAATGGCCAGGTTTTCTTGTTCCTTTAATACATTCTATATAAGTAACTGTACTACTAAGGAACATTATACTTATAAGTGTAATAAGGTAGATAGATACTTAAATTCCTCAGTTGTAAGTCCTCTCTGTATATTGAATTGTGATTGTAAACAATCTGTGAATATTGAAATAATTCATTTAATATCGATTGACTAGTATTTACATTGTAACTTGGTTAGGATTTATTATCACACAATAAAGTATTTCCTTGGCAAAATGAATTTAGTTAAAGTATTACTAATTTTCAATGAGCAGCATCCAAAGTTGCCATCGTATAGTCTGATTGATTCAAATTCAGAATATCAGTGTTGCTTATTCAGATAGTTGTACAAGTTGACAATCGTCTACGAAGGAACACAGTTGTAGCGTAATTGAAGTAAAGTGGTTTTGTGAAGATATGAATTAAATTCATTGATTTACATACATCGCGGATTGATGTGGTGAAGAGTGTTGAGCGTTTGCTGACCTAAATGCCTTAGGTTTGATTGCCCTGGTGAAATCGAGGGAACGCACTGCTGAAAAGTCCCATAGTGAGACAAAACAGCTGTCCATTGCTCCTTGGTTTTCATTAATAAAATTAATCTATATGATAGTAATAAGAATAACTCAATTATCAACTGTATGAGGTATCATTGACTGTCTAATATAAATTGTAGTTTGTTGTAGAATTTACGTGTATATATTGTGCTATCTATCTTATGGTAACCTACGTTTTCTGAGAAACCTCATGCTCAGGATTCCTTCTATTTATTTCGGAAAAAGCAAGAACAAACATTTGAACATAATAAGATGCATTTATTTCACTTCATTAAATCCTCTTCAGATTCTGCTTATAGCCTATAATATTCCAACAACTAAATTATGAAGAGAATAAATATTCTTATACAACAGAGTTTGGTTGGAGATTATTGTTGAAACTTGACAATAGCATGACGTAATAAAGAGGTAAAAAAAGTTATATGATAAAATGAAACCTTGTAAATGTGTACTGTAGGCCGAGGAACACTGTGGAAAATAGTGTTATTAATAATGACTGGAGGACTACAAACAAGTGATACATAATGAACAAATGTTAAATATACAAAAGAATAAAGCTAAATGAGTAAAGTTCAATCAGCTGATAGTGAAAGTTGCCGAAGTGCAGAAATATGACATGACAATATAATGTCGAAGACTCAAAACTACATCTAACAAAACGTACTAGTAATTTTGTGCCCAACGAAATGTTTAATTATTCACTCTAAGGTAGACAGACTCCTATTTCATGTAACTACTAACTGAGTCAACAAATGCATAAGCCAGTATTAGTCCCAAAATTATGTAGCATATTCTTATATAACCAGATTACTGAAACACGCTTTTATCTGAATTATGAGTTGATAAATACTGAATAAATTTGTGAAACAAATTACTACTGAAATCATTTAGTTCAGTATATGTAAATGTCCATTTTATATATTATCCACATGTTGTTATTCTTATGACTACGTTTTTATTAGATAAATCAATGAACTTGTCTAATCTTAAATAAACGTCAACATTGTACACTGATAATCTTGTACGCCTAACCTTGGTCATCTTATTATTTTCTTTCATTTATTCAATCCTTACTTCAATAATGATGGGAACACAACAGATGTTCAATACATATTCATATAAAGTATAGACATTTGACTATGATGGTAGTAATAATAACAGTAATAATGATTATTATTATTATTATCAGTGTAGAACATCAGATTGCTTTCCAAACTATAGTAATATCTAATGTCAGTAGTTTGTACGCTATCTTGATTTCACCATAATAATTTAACTTAATCATTTGTTCAGACTTCAGTTTTCTGTTTAAAACAGTTTGTTATCTATGAGAGTATCTTGTGAGAGTGGACTAGTGATAAACGATTTTGCCATCATTTCATTATATTGTGGCTTAAATCATGTACTCATTAGGTATTCCTAAATTTGTAAGCATATCTCAATATGTTATTGGTATAATTTAGTTGTCAACTATTTGTATTTGTCCCAATATGGTATTGGTGGGGTACTACTGACAGCCATACCTAGTACAGGACTCCTAAGCAATGTGCACCATTGACTGCATCAGGTTAAACTTCATCGGTTATTATTAATTATAGCCAATTAGTATCATTTTAAAACCCTTCACTAGCTGAATTCAAGTTTTCATTTTGACGACCATTTAACTACTTAACATCAAATAATAGCGTATCTGAATCCCAATTACTTAGACTATTGATTACATTACAAATCAATAGGTGGTGGTTGATTAACATTTTAGAGAAGTAGACAACCATTACATTGGTAACTTTTAATATATTTTCATAATCCAGTTAGGAATTGTTTGTTATGTATTTAAAGAAATTGAATATATCACTATGCAATAATTTAATCATCTGATGTCAAATGAAAATCTGTTGAATTTTATAAATTGGTGTAAAAGTCAGTAAGTAAAGAAATCTTAAGTTATTTATGTCCCTGAAAGAAATATTTGTATAACATTGCCAATATAGTTGTGGAGAGGGGAAGAAATAGGCAATCCAACTATTTAATTCCGAGCTATGGGTTAAAATCAATTGTTGAAAAGAAAATATCTTTCAACACAAAGTTAATCGTCATCAAAAAGTTAAAGCCCATGATTCCATTTAAACACCAAAGTCGAAAGGACAAATGTATAATATACCATGAAGTTAACTAATTCACCAAAACATATGAACGGATCTACATATGGTGGAGTATACAAGTATTTTAAATGTGGTTTGTCGGAGATATGCCAATGTGGCTACAAAATCAAATAACGTCAAGTAATTTGATAGTTGCAAGGAGCAAAAATCCTTTCTCATCTATTACAAAACATATTGTTGAGATAGACCAAAAGCTTGACCTTACCACACCTTTTATAGCTTTGTATTGAAGTAAACAAAATCATATTATAGAATTTATAGAAGTTCTAGCTCTTTGAATATTCAACCCCTCCTTGTTTTTGCACAAAAGAGGATTGTTGTGAATTTTATTCTGTCCTGGTAATCCTTAACAATCATTGGTGCGATGATGATTTTCTACCTTCTGTATTTTTGTTTCGGCTGGATTGTAGCTTTCAAGCGAAATCCAGGAAGCGTGTTTTATCCTATTTGGGACTAGTCAACTGAATGTATCTCTATCCCAGTGTTGATGTTTACACTATGAGTCGAACTCGGTTTGTTATGTGTCAAACGTCGCAGCATTAACCAGTAGTCTACTGAGTCCAGACAGCCATAGTTGTGCAACGGTTATGTATATATAATGCATTCTAACTACCTAATTCTTGCTTGACCTCTATTCTTTAATTATCACACTGCAGTTAACCGTCTATTGATTTAGCGGTTAATTACTAGTTTTGTATGTTTATACATAAATGACTGTAAAAGTATGTTTGACTACAAAATGAACAAAATGTATAGATCAGATACAACTTCACATTTTTCAGATCAACTACATTATTCAGTTACACTATCAAAAGAATGCATTCATTTCATAACCAAAAGAAATAAACATATATCTTAATGTTGATGTATACATCATTCAGACCTACTGTTAAATCGACACCACGTAGATGTCACGTATAACCGATTTGCCATTTATAAATATCTAGTATAACTACATTTCAAATTGAAATAAAAATTAGTTACACTCACAAGTAAGTCTATAGTGATAACAGAGTAGACATGACCGGTAATCATATTCGAAATTACTAATGAAGTATATGAATTAATTGAATGGATCATTTGATATTGGCTAAGTAAACATTCACGAACTGGGAACAATGGATAGTTGTTTCAACTCAGTAAAGAAATCTCACAGTAAGTATTTGTGTTCCTACTGTAGACGGAACCGAACACATTTAGGCTACAAAGCTAACGTTTAAACTTTATGTTAATCAATCAGTATCAATCAGCTCAAACCTCTAAAATCAAATAAATGACGGAACACTGTAACATTTTACTAAGTGTTTCACATCACAGACATTTATGATATTTGTTCACTAGAAAGAAAACCTAAAGTCAGTAACTAATAACTTAAATCTAATTATGTGTGAGTTGGTAGAAAAGATTTTTATGTCAAGAGGATAGTATAGGCTAAACTGCGTTATTCGAGCTAGACAGTTCTAATAAGGTGATTTTCGTCGTCATTACAGATGATTTAACTGATGTGAAATTTCTCATAGAAGTCAGAAACGAAAATCCCTCTACAAATGACCTACAAACTGTTCAGTCTACATTGAATATGATAGATTGTTGTTGACACTTGACCTGTTATATTATGCACATTTATTTGATTTACCTTTCATCTTTACCTGAATTACAGTGTTGCGAATATTTATTAATTTTGAAATTGTTAGGCAAATAGAATTTATTTGAATTTGATAAGGGATTGGTGATTCACATGAGTGTCAAACTTCTTAAAATTCTCAGACTTTCTTGGCATTTATTTTTTTGTCAGTTCATGACTATCATGTTTTCCCAGTCGAATCTGAACTCCGCCTGGAACCCTCGAAGGATTACTGCAGGTTCCAAGCCTGAATAAACGAGGAGGGGCTGCGCATAGGGTTAGCAGCCCTATCCTGTAAAAACAATAACTTCGATTAAAAAAAACCATTTAAATTCCGCCATGGGAGTTGGAAGGCCTTCACTTCGAAGAATTATGACGCCTCATGATGAAAGCCGGACTTCTTCGGAAATCATCAGACCGATGCCCCTTCTGAGAACCAGAGCAACAATGTTTATAGGTGATCGACCTCACATAGCTGTCTGTTGGGCACTGCGGTCACACTCTCGGGTCATCGAGACCTACCCTAATCCATTTTCTTTTACAGGTACCCCAGAGAAGAACCCTTCCATGTTGTGGGTAACGGGGAAGTGACCATCGTCTTCATACTTCTGGCAGCACTCTAAATCACAGTCAAATCTGTGTAAATAATTGTTAGTATAAGCTGAATATAAAAGAAGATATATAATGACGTTTAGAGGCTTTGGGGAGCTTATGTAAGGAGCTGCATTATCCGATATAATCTTTATCACCACTGTTCTACTTTATTTTGTAAATCTTGTCTGAACTATCCTCTTTTGTTACTTGCCTTTTGGTTAGAATAGGATAAGTTTTAGTGAATTCGTTGACTTGTAAGCGACGCTTCCACCGAATGGCTTCATCAGTTTAGCTGCATATTACGATATGCCATTTATATGTGACCAACCCATCCATGAAAGGTAGTTTGTAGTTTGACTTCTCGTCCAAAATAAACTTCATGTCGCCAAAGACGTTGTTGATCGAACTGTCGTCACTTTGCAACTAGTTCTTTAGATGATAACAAAGGTATTGTCTACATTACGGATTCATAATATTGAAATGATCATAGTGGTGGTGTAGTTTATAGTATCTGTATGAATGTTTCTTCAATGAGCCGGCATGTTTTATTATTCGATTGGTGCTTTCATTATTTATTGAACTGAATCCGTGTTGTTAAGCATATAACGATGAGTTTTGACAGGCTTTAACTTTGTGTAGTTGTGTATTTTGCATGATTATGGAAAAAGTTACAAAACTAATGAACAATCAAAACACCATTAATCAGGTGAAACACTAAGGTAAATCAAATAAATGTGCAAAATATGACTGATTATGTGTCAACAACAATCTATCATATTCAATGTAGACTGAACAATTTGTAGATCATTTGTAGAGGGATTTTCGTAATTGACTTCTATGCGAAATTTTACTTCAATTAAAGAATCGATGTAATGATTATGATAATCACTTCACTTAATCTATTCTGCATAGAGAACGTAGAACAGCTGAACATTATTATGAATAATGGGGAAATATTTTTATTCGATTAATAGTAGGATCGTCGATATCGCCACCGACACCACTAACGCCAGTTTCATAGTATCGCCCTAAAACAGATTAGGTCAAAAAAGATGAATGTCTTGTTTGAATATTGACGAAGCTCATAGAAGGTAGAGCACCGTTTGGAAGTGAGATGTTAATATGAAAAAAGCGGATGATCCAAGTAGACTGTGGATTTCGCATTCATGGGTTTCATACGTGCCGATACATATTGGAAATGCTTACTTTCTGTCAACATGTCGAAATCCATCAAAGACGACCAATGTGTTGTTGAGATGATGAAGATCGGTTATTTGGGCTTACAAGACAGCTTGTTGAGGAGACTGGATTGATTGTGAACAGCGTGAACAGATGCCACACTCAGTCAAAATAGTTGATCTTGTTTATCATTGGTGTTGCAGCATGGAGAGGAATATGCGCGCACACATCTGCTCCCTCCGATAGGTGGGAGGTTGCTGTGGTAGTATTGCCTATATATTTGGAGATGGGCTGAATGATGATGTAATAGTCTGCATCAATAAGTATTGACTGTGTTGAATAAAAACTAGCCCGAGTCAACCGGGAATCGCACTCAGATCGCCTGCGTGACAAGTGAACATTCTATCATTAAACCAATCACTTTACTCTCAATGTTTAAATTGAAAAAAACGTTACCATTGAAAACTTTCACATAACTTATTCATCATATAAAATAAACAACTATCTTTATCTAAATTCTATTGAACTCATTAAATATGACTAAATGATATAATGATGAATACAATGAAATCTAACTGTAACATTTAAAACTACATCATTTATTGTTTTGTTTATTATATACCTAGCTGATATTCTATAATCATTGACCTTAACTTATTATTATGATCATTATAATGTTTAGTCAATTAAAAACTAATTTACACTAATTATCAGAATATAAATTCTCATTAATGACCTTTTTTTATTTTTATTTTTTTTCTATTTTATCATATTTATTCATTAATTTTTCATTAATTAATGATTAACATAATTCGTATTATTTTTTTTTCTATTTTCTTCTCTCTCTCTCTCTTCCTTTTTGTTGTTTCTTTTATTACTATTTTAAAATTGAACATTGAAATCATATTGACAATTGAAATGTTATTGTTTTATAAACTAATAAATAATGAATAATGAAGAGAGAAAAAAAAATTGATAAGAATGAATTTGTTTAAATAAATGAAAAGAAGATAGAATCATATTGTAGGTATCAATTATGAATAGGATACTATGATTGATATATTTACTACTTATATACATGAAGGAAAATAAAATTTATAATTTAATGTAAATAGTAAATAAAAATAAAAGAAAATGAAAATTTAAAATAAGTTAATAGACAGGATATAAATTTCTCTTCATTAAACAATGATATAAACGGTAATAAAATAAAACATTTAAATGGTACAACTTTCAGTTAGAATGTATTTAGATAGATAGGAATAGTTTACAAGTATTGTTTGAATTGGATCGTGACTGGTAGGCGGAATACATGACACATGCATTCAGGATGCATATATGACAACAGACTGATCAATTTCATTATATTATAAATCAACGGAAAAATCCAAATGCATTTTAATTGTATGTACATACTCGCTGCTGCATACTCGCTGTTTGGATTCAGTCGTCTAGTGGTAAACGTGGTGGTGTTCGACATTAACGAACTAGGTTCGAGTCCCAGCGTGATTGTTAACATCTAGCCTGACAAGTCTCAAATAGGACTAAATGCTCTTTCTGGAAACCGCTTGTCAGACACAACCCGATTTAAACAATACTGGTGAAACATTTAATTGATTTAATTGATCAGCAGTGCACTCAAGTGTTTGTCGATCTGAAGCCACTGGGAACGAATCTAGAGCGCGCACTAGTTGGGAAATTTCGCACTATGATAACACAGTTATGTAGTGCTTCCTGGTTTTCAATGATAATATTAACATCAAACAGTTACGAACTCAATTAACAAAAACACAATACGGAACTTCAACAAACCACCTTAATTCAAACATCCAATTCATTTGTAATTTTAAGCTTTAGGATGAAATATCATAATGTGTAAATAAATCATTAGGTTGAATCTATTAAGTGAATAGAAGAAATTATAGTGACTTTAGTATTGCTGTAGAGATGAGCATTTGAACTATTTTGTAACTATTTAATTGAATAAATGAGATCCTGTAAATATTCAGTGGATTGATTCAGATTGAAAATATTAACCTACTAGATTTTCTAACCTGTTAAGTGTTCACTGAAGTAACTGAAAGGTGATTTGCAAGATGAGAACTTCTGTAGAAATTTCATATTAGACCGAAGTAGTAGGGTAATGTCAGTTCTTGATTTGTACTGTTTGTCTTTAAACATGATATAAAGGTTAGATTCTTAAAATATTTTCAAAGAATAACTAATGTAACTGATCAGTAACGATTAGGAAAACTGTAAGTCAATTAGAAATTAGTTAATCATAACTTCAACTCATACTGTATAGCAATCTGATTATCATTAAAAAAAACTCGTTTTAACATCACAGAATAAAACAATGTAATACTACTGGAAAGGCAAAAATACTTCAAATATGTACATACCCGTTACTCAAGTGTTGTTGTCTTGACATAATAGCTTACTGGTGAATACAGTGGTATTTGACACAAGACAGACTGAAATCGAGTCTGTAGGTGAACATTAATACCGAGATGCAGGTACATACATCTAATGGGTCACAAAAGTGTATCCTGAATTTTTCTTGCTAGTCACAATCCTACTTTAGTTTATATCAAATGGCTAGTGTTGTTTGCATTTGTGTGCTAAACAAACAACACATATGGAACAAAGCTTATCCTAAAACATAGGCTATTAAACCTCGATTTAAACAAATTTCCATACTTTAAACAGAAACCCTGAGCTCAAATGGAAGCAATCTAATAGTGAATAAATGACTGTTTGCATTTCTAGAATAGAGTTTAGAATACGGGTTGTTATGACTTACTGCTGGAAAGTTATCGGGAAGCTTGACTAATTAACCTATTTATGGAAAATCTGTATACCCCACATAATATCATCTTTAATACTGACATAATGATTAAAATTAACATTATATGATTGTAAACAACTAACTATAAATTCATGAAGAATACTCAGGAAAATTTATATTCTCAAGATTAATGCTGATTGGCTAGAATGATTAATCACTGGAGGAGCTTTGCATACAGTTTAAACTCATCCCAACAATATAATCTAGTACACTGATCGATAACTGGATACGTCAAATCTCCAGTGTTGATCAAGTGGTACCAATAAAGCTGGTGTATCACCAGTAGTGTAAACATAGTTTTAGTAAAAATCTTTGAACCTATATTTTTTCTATTTAACAAACATCAACAAAGACTTGAGTTTGTATCAGAAGCGTCAGTTTTCTGAAAATTGTGGGCACATGTTGGAAAGTCATAACTTTCAAGAAATATAGATTGAGCGAAGTTTCTTGATAACTGCATTCCAACATTTGGGTGTTGGATAATTTGGATAATCATAGGAATACATTTTATGTGAGTTGAATTATGACTGACAAGCGGAATCTAGGTCGCGCATTTAATCCTATTTGGGCAATCCACTCAGGATATACATATAGTAAGTGAGACTGACTAGCTTCAGTCCATTACAAATCAAAGGGAATATATATAATTCGTACTAATGACTGGGTGTTATATTTCATTATGATCTATAATTTACAGGAGCTTTTCGAGAAAAATGTGCTTATTTAGAAGCGTTTTCAAGATATTGAATTAAATACATTATTCATCATAATGTTCCTTTAATTAATTTTATATTCAGTCAGATTATAGTTCAATTATTTACTCTTATCTAATCTAAAAGGACTGAAATTTTTCATGGTTGTCAATAGAATACCGTATAAAAGGAATTAAATCTATTTAGATTTCAATTTAAATTGAGATCTAAAACAAAATATTATAAATAAGAATTAACTAGACTTAGGAATAAGTTCTTACCCTTAAGAGTTTGACAACTATCCAAACATTTTACTAGAATAAGTAGTCATTAGAACAAGTAGAGAACAAAATGATCCGTATATTGTAGGAAGAATTTGGGAAGAATAAGCATATTGAATAAGATGTTCAGTAGACAATCGATATGTACAACTGATAGTTTACCATAATCAACTGAAATCGATAAAATGCAAAAAACCCCGAATTTTCGTTGATTGAATACTTAGAATCTTTGTTACGTCACAATGTTTATGAGTATAGTAATAATAAAATCATAAGAAATCAATTCTTCAGACGGATAGTCAAATCTAAGATATATACCGAGTATTGAAAAGATCTTGCAGTTTTCCGGGGGGGGGGACTATCCAGTAAAACTTCTACTATGATTGCCACCTGATAGACAGGAAAACAATGATTGGTAATTATGGTGCCTAAGTAACTAAAAATTTAACAAAGGTATGGATAAAAGAACAAACATTAACAAATGACAGTTAAGGATAAGTCATTCATTAATTAAATCAGTGGTTTTTATATTTCACATATTGGATTACTTGGTAGCATTCCTACGATTGAAAAAGATCCAGAATTAAAACCAGCTGTCGGTCAACATCGAAGTCACTATTTTCAATAAAAACGTCAAAACATTTCAATTGTATGAAGCTGAAACTTGAGGAACTACGAAGAGCATCCTTTAAAAAAAATACAAGTATTTCTGAACAGCTGTCTGCACAAGATACTTCAGATCCGTTGGCCAGATACTATCATCAACAACCTTCTGTGGCAGAAAACACACCAATCAAAATTCAGTCGAGGAAGAAATCAGGAAACAACGATGAAAACGGATAGCAGACACATTGAAGAGATCATCAAACTGCCTCACAAGATAGGCACTAACTTAGGGTCCTGAAGATTAAAGTAAAAGAGGAAGACCGACGAATACATTCATCTTGGAACTGGAGACATGAAAAGAATGAATATCACATAGAAAGAACTGATAAGATAAGCCCAGGACAAAGTTGGTAGGAGAATGCTGGTCATTGGCCTATGCTCCAGGTGTCATAACATGGATTGATTAATTTATCAATTAGTAACAGGAAAGAAAAAACACAACAATTGCTAAATTAAAGTAGTTGCATACCTGTTTTGAAATTGTAGGATTATAATATAGTTACAAAATTTCCGAAAAAAAAAACATTAATGGCACTCGTTAATAAATCTGAGAAAAGCTTACGATTTAATTGATACAAGCATCATAGTTACTGAATCCTTAATCAAATGCAGTATAGACTTAAGGGTCCCAATAACATAAAGAATAAACCTACAGTAATTCTGTAAGATTTACATAGTTTACTGATGTAAGCAGCTTGTATCCCTACCTGTGATTAGTCTACCTGTTATGTCTATTTATTCAGTTAACTTGTTATCCGTTTGGTAAATTTATAAAACTACGATCAAATTGATAGGATGAATTAGTATATTCCCATTGTTTTGTTATAGACTAAAACTGGTCAGTCTCTGTTGCTATATGTGCATCCTGAGCGGATTGCCTTGATATAGCTATTATTCGCAAGTATTATTTAAGTTGGATAGTGACTGACAAGTGAAATATACAAATTCATCCTAATACTAATGAGCCCGTTGCACAAGTGTAACTGTCTGGACTCAGTAGTCTAGTGGTTAACGCGGTGGCGTTCGACACGAAGCGAACTGAGTTCGAATCCCATTGTGAACATCAACAAGTACATCCAGCCGACGTATCACAAATAGGACGAAATGCGCGTCCTGGATTCCACTTTTTATTTATAATCCAACTTAAATAATACAATGAAATTGGTTATCTTATCAACATTTTAATATCAAAATGATTTCATAATGTGAAGTACATTTCTTCATTGTATATCATTGAATTAAACCTGATCAGTGTTGAACATCGATAGCTTCCAGCAATAAACATACCACAGTAGACTATAAATGAAGAAAACAAACGATATAGTTTATTGTTTTATAAGAAATGATACAAATGAAATTACCTCACATGTAATATAGAACATTACAGTTGGTTCTTACGAATTTCAGTAAGATCTTCCTAACTTTAGACAGTTATTCATTATAACTGAGAATAATTCTTCAACTGACAAATGACTATCAAATTTGTCTAAAGAAAAATATATAAAGTATTTTTATTCACTATGCATTGAATAGAAAGAATTTCTTTCTTCCATTTGTCAGTTTATCAAATAAAAACTAAGTGAAGCGTTAAAATAGTTGTTTATGTTTTCTCTTTCTCTTTTTGTTTTACAGTAGAATACTAAAAGCACTTTTCTATACCAAAAATAGCTAGTTATTGTCAGTAACATATGGGAATTAGTTAATAATTGAGCTCATAAGACAATAAATGAAATGTAAATTGTAAATTGTTACTGCTCAAAATTATAGTTTCATAGTTTGTAGAAATCGTAATTAAAGTAGTATAATATGTCTGAAGTTAAAATGTTTTTTATCATTTGATGCATTTCTAGATTTGTATGAAATAATAATATGATTTATGTTTTTGATTGAATGATGGGGAGATTGATGAATTTGAATGTTATATTTACTGTTTAATCTTTGTATAGGACTCTTCTGTAGGGAATCTACCACTCTACCAGAAAACCTAACTCAGGCTTGGCTGCAAACACAAAGTATTTAGATAGATTTAGATACTTAAAACAACATGGTAGCTTGTTCTATGGTGAATGCTATTATTAACGAAAGTAGTTACTTCAGTATTTGGCTATCTTTCCAACATAGTTAATATTATCTATTGAAATCACTATTTTTACTTGTAATTTCGGGTGGGGAGGGATACATATGAGCATGTGAAAGAATGTCACTTTCATGTTAGATGAAATAGATCAACTTTTACTTGCGGTTCAAGAAACTTGCCACTTGTCAGTAACACGTACCTTTTATATCAGAGAGAGTTGACTGGATATAAACTCACGTAACCCACTTTATCGCTTATATATGTGAACTGATAATTTGTTGCCACTGACTAACTTATATTAACGTTTAATGGATAAAAGTGTTATATCATTTAGGCCACTACAAAAGACTGAATAAGTATGACATTAGTTATCATCCAATTATCAATCGATTGCTGCAATAATGATCACACTATGACTTGAACTAAACCCATTTGTATCAAACATCATCAAGTTCTCCAAGAAGCTACAAAGTCTAGACGCTCATTCATTTTCAATAGGTATAAATATAATTTAAAAGTACTTTACTGCTGATGTTGTTATAATCTGAAATTTTTCAGTCACTGTCGACATATGTACATTCTGTGTGAATTGTCTCAATACAGAGGTAGTTTACAAGTATGATTATCATCAGTATCATTGTATATTTTCCTTCAGATGACTATTCACTACTGACGATATCAATATATGCAAGTTATT
This sequence comes from Schistosoma japonicum, assembly GCA_025215515.1. Classification (NCBI taxonomy): domain Eukaryota; kingdom Metazoa; phylum Platyhelminthes; class Trematoda; order Strigeidida; family Schistosomatidae; genus Schistosoma; species Schistosoma japonicum. The sequence continues at coordinate 12,683,734 of CM046063.1, read as the reverse complement.
TATTCTCATATATTCACATAACATATACATCAGTTCTAACATAAATGCATACAAATAATTCATCTCTCATTTACTGATTCTATTCATTATCATGTTTATTTTAGTGTACATTATGTATCACATTTAGTTAAAAACAACAGGATGATTATGAATAATAAAATGATTATTGAAATAGAGAATGAGTTGATGAATACCAGTGTAATGACAAGTCTACTTAAATATAATCATTGACTTAAACATATAATAACAATTTACTAAACTATAACTTAGACTACTCTCAAATTACATTGTTTATATCATGATATACGTAATACAAATTCTATATAATACTTAAAGTAAACTTAGTTAGTAGTATGAATAATTCACGTATATAATTTATGCAAGTCATTCTGATAATGCAGTTAACTATTATTATAAACAAAGTAGATATGACAGCCGCATAAATATTTATTCAGATAAACATTTATTTTAGAATAGTTATGTAATACGTAGATAAATTAATGGGATTTGAATATAAATATAGGTTTATTCATGAATGGTTGTTTGTTTGTTTTACAGTCTATAACAATTACCATTGACCTATTCAGATGGTGACCGATCTCCAGCAACATAGAAAAGGACTTAGCAATGGTAAAGAGCTCGTCGTGGAGCCAGAGGGTCATGGGTTCGGTCCCTAACGGGTCGTGGATGCGCACCGCTGAAGAGTTCCATACTAGGACAAAAGAGCTGTTCAGTGCTTCCAGGTGATCAATGGTTGTCTGATTTAGATCAATTCGTGATATTAGCATCGACAAATTAACTATCTTCACAACAACCCCCATAATTGTAAATAAAATTATTCACTGCAAAGTTGACAAATTTGAATCAATCCTGACCTAGAGAGTTCATTGGCGAGTGTCAGAGACTGTGATATTGGCTCATCTAGGAAAAATAAATCACTTCAAAGATCACAAATACACTTTACTGACAAGTCCAGAATATCACAAAACCTAGGCTCTGGGTTTTCTGTCGACTATATGCAAGCAATCTTCCATCTCTACATTAATGTCGGCAAAGTCGAGTCACTTAGACTATTGATCATACTGACAACTAGATCGATATAATTCGAACAGCACTATGAAGAACTTGACAAACATCAAATTGATAACTGCATAGTGACCAACTAATGTATAGACTTATTCGCTTTTGTAGGGTGGTTTTTCTTGGTTAGTTAGAGGACTTCTGCCTGAATGCTCAGTGTATCTTTTATTACTAGAGATAATGTGGAAAAAAGTCAACTGAAGTATTTGATATAACATGATTTTTCTTGGCAAGTGATTCTCAACTAATATGCCACAGTTGATTTAAGATAGAATTTCAGAATTCACAAATTTGGTAATCTCACTTCTGATTCATGTGTGTTAGTGAGGCACTGGGTCATCAATGGCAGTATATTAGATCGTATGATATCGTCAAGTGACAATCAATTTCAAAAAATATCTAATTTTCCTAAAACAGAATATGAAGGGCTCTTACAAAATACAGAATAAGATGGCAGTGAAGGCAAACAAACACTGAATACTGAACAATAATTTCCTAAAATGTATGATGAGTAACTTTGGTAGTCTAAAAACAACTACCTGAAAAGTGGCTACAACTAACCATTTTAATTTTTTGTTAAACTTGAAGCAAGAATCTTGTGTTAATTAACTTTTAGTATTGTCCAATATTACATTTGTCTAGTCTTTAACAGTCATTCTCGTTATAAACAGTTAGTCTTATTTACAATTTGGCTACTAGTCTAGATGATTCAACACGCTGGTTACTGTTGATATGAAAGGTGGTTAGGTCCTAGTTGATGTAGGGTTGATGTTTCTTGTTCGGTGGCACTCCTTAGTAAGGTATACCTAAGGGAGCAAATGTTGTTTTGGGAACTCGATCATAGGTCACTAAGGTTCATAGTCAACTACTGTCAACTCTCAGTTATTTGGATTACAATAACCCCTCTAAAAAACTTATCAATGCACTGTGGATCAAGCGCCGAGTGGTGACTAATTTTAAGGCCCACATAGTTTGACGACAACAGTTGAAGACTATGTAGGTTTAACAGACGTCTAATGCATAATCCAGAACGATTACCTATAAACCATGACCAACGTATTTACCAATTGTTAAAAGAAACATAAAATATTGTGGTGTTGGAATTAGTTTGTATCAAGAAGTCTAATTCATTTGACTTAAGAAACCCATTAACTTCGACTATTCTAACAGAAGTCTACTTAGAATTTTTAAGTTCAAATGTGTTGGATGTGAGGTAGTTATTAAAATAGAACACTGTATCATGAATAGACTGAAGCTAAAAATAATTCTGAACCATTGAATGCTAATTCCATAGTTAGGATGAGTTTGAATCTTCCCGTTGATTCGTCATGGACCGAAACTGGTCAGTCTCTGTTGTTATATGTACATCTTTAGCTGATTGCCTTGATATAGCGATAATTTACAAGTTTCGTTTGAGTTGGATTGTAACTGGCAAGTCTAACCCTGGACGTAATAGAAAGTGACCAGTTTCAGTTAATGACAAATCAAAAAGAAAGATACATATTCATTCTAATTACATATGCGTTCGTTTCATAAGTATTACTGTCTGGACTTAGTTAATTCAATCGATTTTCGTTTAAGCTCTCACCTTCACAACATCAAATTAACGTCATTTTATTTCTTTATGATATACAATTTTAACAGAATTACTTAGACTTAGATCTGAATCTGTTTAAATGATGTCAATTAAATTGAAAACGTTTGGTTTCTTCAACTTCTTTTTCAATTATTATGCACCCATAAGTCACCTACTGTGATAACATTCATCCTATGACTTTAATTATAATTTACTTAGGATAGATAAAATTCATTGATAAGACAAAAAAAGAGTATTTTAAGCTTCTATTTATTTAAAAAATAAAACGATTTTGTTAACTGATCAAATGAGATGATCAAGATCAAATAGTAGATCATTCTTGTCTACTACTTTCATCTCGACTAGTGAATAGTATGTTTTTTGATAATAAATTATTATTAATTAGATAAAGAATAATTTAGTGACAGAGATTTCTTATCATTTATTGTTTGGAAATGTTTGTATTTTATTGTGAAGATCAACATCAGGATGCAATTACACTAAACTGATGAATCTCAAATGAAGTGAAACGCTTATCGTAGATTTTATTTAGTAGCCATAATTCAACTTTATTCACACTTAAAGATAGATTAAGGCAATCAATCTCACTTTATCAGCAGGATGATATAAATACTTTGAAATTATATGTATATATATATATATATATATATATATATTAAATATATATATATTGTCACCAAAATGTGACTATTTGAACTCATTAGCACAACAGAGAACTCTATTCCGCTTTACACATATGGAATGAGTTTTGGGACAAATGTAAACATCAATACGGATACAGTTGCATCAAGCTGATGAATAATCTAAATTGAACTAAGTACATATTTTTATTTTCACTTACGAATGTCAATACAGCTTATGAGGTTCTACTGTACCGTTCAGGATGAACATGTGGTAAATGTTGTCACGAAAAAATGAATTAGAATCACTGAACTTCCAAAAGTACATTTTCCTACTTGTTAAACAATCGATTTACGTTATATTTACATAGCCCTAAATGTTAGTCACCAAGTTTTACTATGTCTCTTATAGCTCATAAGCTACATTTAATTAATTACGTACACATTGCACTTATTTCTGTCTTTAATGCGGCATGTGTATCTAGAGTGTTGCATGATCTGGTAAATTTCCTGTCCAAAATATAAGCCATTTATAACCCTCTTATAGTAACTTTAATAGCTAGTGAAAATCTGCATTTAGTTGCCGATTGGATACAAGTTTATGCGAACAACAACATACATGCAGATGATAATTGTCAATGTGATAAAAGTGAGCTTCTTGATCTTCACTACTAGCTATTTGACAAATATAGTAGTTTTGATTCTATTTTAATTCATTTTTAAGAAACGCATTTTTCACTGAATATCTCTTTGAAATCTATTAAAACATTCAAAGAGGTCGTTTACAAACATAATGTGAAAAATGTTAGTTCAGACTATAATCAACGAATTACTATAAACTTATAAAACTGATAACATTGGTTGAATGAGCCTGTGAATCTATTGCAAATAATTACTTATTGCTTATCACAGTCTGGTCTCAGATTGGGTATCAGTGAAAACTATAGAGCACTAGACGATAATTTTCTCTTGGTATTTAACACACTAATGATATGGACTCTCAAACCAAGATCTTTCAGACTTTGAACCGAACTTTTAAAGTCAAAATCAGTAGGATAGCTTTGATTTCTCACCGTTTCAAAGCTCAGTTAATTTGATATATACTGAATGGCCTCATTCATTGTTATTTGTAGGGAAGGGGTAATTGTTTGCATAATTTTGAATTGTGTTCATAAAAATGATTGTCATTTTAGGTGTTAATGTTTGGCACTTTACGGAAGTACCAAACTTACTGCAATGAAAACCATTTTTTCATTCAATTGAAAGAGACCAAATTTTTAAGAAGAATAATTAAAGATGGAAGAGTAATGATAACTTTTATATTTCGTTGAATATTTGTACTGTATGCAGCACTTTGTTTAATGAAATAAAGACATGTAAACAATTACTCATCACATATCACATCTCATCGATTATAACGATTAAGTTCCTAGTGCTAAGACTTGATCAATAGGATTCATAAATGTCAAGTCTTAATCCAGAGACCTCTTTACCCCTTGATGACACTAGGATGAAGTCGATGGTAAATCAGCTAGTTGGCCGAAATTACAAACGTCGACCAATGAAAAGGGGGTGGTAAATCTGCCTAAATAGCAGCCTAGACATTTACCGCTAAACATGAAGGCGATTTTCTCGATGATGCAGTTAAAGATGCACACTGCTAGGGACTACCATATTATCATAAATTAGATGTCTAATGCTTTCTGGTTTTAAATGGTTACGTGATTCAGGTTAGTTTTTAATATTAAATGCATGTACAACAATTAGTATGAACTTGTTAGATCAGGTAGATTACTGAATATATAAATCAGTTTAATTTTAAAAAATCAGAGAGTGTCGGATCATTGTTTTGTTTTTATGTGGGAATGCTCAGTAGTACTTCCTAGGCCAACTCCACAGTGGATACGAACCCAGGACCCTTAAGTCTATCACCTGAAAGCTTAGCGATCAACACCAATGGACTGAGTTTATGATACATGAAGTAACTGAAAATTGATTGCTAAAATTACCAATTATGGAAATGATGATAATCACAACAGTGAAAAGTAATATGAGAAAAAAATTTTATAGAATGAAAACTTGGTATTGGAGTTAATGGAATCAAAGGTTGTATTGAACAATGTGAGTACTAATTAGAGCTAAGTTAGACATTGTATATGACAATGAAACTATTTGTTATGATGCTTTGCACACTACTTAAAAGAAAGAAATGACATAGTTTGTAAAGTGCAAAAGACAAGAACTTATCAACTATGGTACCACACTAGTTTGCATCAGTACAGTGAACAGTCACCTGTTATAGCGGACAAATAATTGAGAATCACAACATATAAAGTTTATTCTCCATTTTATCGGGACTCTCGTCGCTAAGCTGTGTATATTGGTCATTTAGTAGCTATGATATTTGTATTGCTTAAGTTAAAGGTTATTCATAAACTGAATGTTGAGTGTCAGATCTATTTTCTTCTTCGAGCTTTTGTAATTTTGCTATCAACGTATATTCGCGTTTCCTGTTTGAAACTCCCTAGTTCGGTCTTAAGTTCATTCTGTACATTTTAGTAGTAGTTGGTCTGGACTGCGTTATGTAAAAGGCTTTGTCCATACTCAATAAACTGACTTGGTACGTCTCTTATGAACTGGTTCTTTATTCTCTCTTTCTACCTCTGGGCAAGCTTAGTCAAATTAGCTCTGACCCTACAAATCACGTCTAGGCAGTCGGATTGCATAGACAATAGGAGTAGATCATATTGGTCTGTTTTAAACGTAAGGTCAGTATTACACCTATCTCAGCCAACTCGTATCTTTCCTTCACACCAGCAGCCTTCAAGATTATTTTACTGCTACTACTGTATAATCCAGAAATTGTGATTACTACGCTCCTAATTTTTACAATTATTCTTAATTTTCGTCATTTTGTCTATAGATATGGTTTTGTTGAGATAAGTATACATTAATTTTCGTTGATTGCATTCATTAAGGATTGATGTTAGTTGGAAACCAGGAAGTATTGGATAGCTTATTCGTCATTGTATGGGACTCCTCAGCATGCGCATTTTTCCTGTTGATAACATGACGATTTTTACATGTCTCTTATAATAAATTACGCCATGAAATCATACCCACCCTCTTATTTCATTTATCTAGAAAATGGAGTGTGTCATTATGATTATTACTGATTATTAGAACCACTTAACTAAAAACACGTTATGTTCATCATTACGTTCTTAGACGTTCGATTCATTCGTGAATAGAATTAAACCATGTGACATGATTAAATGATTCGGTTCTTTTTTTACTTCTAGATTCGAGGACATTTGTTTCCACTATATCATTATTTATTCAATGATTTATGTTTTATCGACTATGATACTACTTGTTAATTAAAAGCATCATTATACTGGTTGTAAACAGTAGTTCACAATAATTGAAAGCCTTACAACCAAAGTCATTCTAATTTGCTGCCTATTTCTAAAAGAAGAAATAAAAATATTATCGATATTAGTTACAACTGACAGCGATAAGACATAGATAAGTATAACACAATTTTGATATCACGAATTAATCTGAATTAGACAACTATTGATTACCTGGAAGCACTAGACAAATGTTTCATCCTAGTATGGGACTCTTCTGCATGCACGTCCACGACACCATTGTGGATCGAACCCAAGACCCTCTGGCTCTGCAGCAAACACAATTTCTGAGAGATGTTTGCCAGACAGTGTTGAAATCAATCGCATATGATCACTGAAAAGAAAAAAAGATAGTCTTATTTGCTTTACTGATGTCTATTTTCAATAAATTAAAAAAATTATTATGCAACAAATTGATTATATTTACCGAACTTATCATTACTGATCATATGATAATAGTATATTTGTTTAATACATTATGATATACAGTAATCAGTGATCTGTTTCTTCCAATGTAAATAAAAAAACTAGACGATGAACTTACGGAATATACTTGAAATCATCTTCTCTTATATAATGAATTCACGGTAGCCATTTTCTATTTTTATTCGTACAGATTAGTATAAGCATTTACGATTATTAAATTTATTAATAACAACTATTCTAAAAATACTATGAAAAACTAACAGTTACTACTTCAGAATGTGTACGATTATTCATCTATCAAACATTATAAAGTCAAATCGCTTTCGACAATTCATATTCTGAAACATGAAATAGTAGACGCATTGTGTGTAGTATACTTATCTATACCAACAATCAGTAGTTTTTATTATTTCTTGATGACAGTTATAAAGTGTATGCAAATTACAAACTACTTAAGTAATTGGTTATGTCCTACTGGTTATGTCTAATCCGATGTTTGAATTATCCTAAATATTTAGGAGTGATTCGACTTACAGATTACTCTTAATACAAGTAGTTGATTTACTTAACTTCATATTGAATATTGTAATCGTTTAAAGTCTTCTGGGTTGTAATTAACTGTGACTGATGGTTGTACTGATTCAGGTTGATATTGTTTACACCCGAATCAATGACTTCACACAACAAAGTACAAATATATTTATCTTCCATAAAGGCTATTTCATCTAAAAGGTTATAAATGTTACTCAAATTCTCAAACGTTAGTAGATGGATCATAGTTGTAACCCAAATTCAATAGATTGATGAAGGTATGCTTTAACAAAATACAATATACTCAATTACTAAGTAATATGGAACCTGTATGTTATATCGCATAGAATTTAATCAGTACAATAAACTAGACAAACATGACATTGATCAATTCTCACATATGTCTTAGTTTTAAAATATACCACTTAGAAGTAACATCTCAAACTTTGTAATTATGAAAACCTCTTTTGAATTCAATAGAAAGCATTGGTTATCTCACTAAATAATCTAATAATAAATATCATATTCATTACTGAATGTCGTAATCTGAAAGTGTTATGAACATTACTAACATTTTCAGAAGTGAGTTGAAACTCCATTATAAACGTCAACTTTGGAATATAACTACATTCAACAAATAAGTCCCAATGAGAATAACTTACGTCATAATTTCAAAAGGATAATACTACTTAAATTATAACAAACCTGAATAGTTCAATATAAGATTGTTATTTCTTTGAACTAAATAAAAATAAGGAACACCTTTGAATGCAAAGAATACTTTCATATTAGTTCATTTTATTTAATAAATAAAGAATCATTAAATATTTCAATGTATAAATGTCATAATAATTTGTGTCATCTTATTACTTATATAAGTATTGTCAGTAGATAGAACTTTAAAAATCAATATATTCAATAAATATCATTAAACCAATTGACTATTAAAATATAATGGCGCCAAATATGTCTATAAAAGATATGAAACGTGGAATTCATTTATCCCATTTATGACATTTTTTCTAAGAAAAATTTTTAAAAATACTTTTTGTCAGTAGTCTGTAAATCATTTGGTGATCTGACTTAATGATTAGTTAGAATTTCACTGGATAATGTTTAGTCAATAGTATTCAGTTAGTAGCAATTAACTCAAAGTAAACATTAATTTGATCTTAAAAGATAATAGATCCAGAATATTTATCATTGTCTTTTTAGTTTACTAAGTGTTTAAGAATGTATAATTGATTATTGATATGGTATACTGATTCTGTCATTATAACTATAATGCTACTTAATTTCATTGACACTATATATTGATGGAAGGATATTTGGAAAATAGTTGGCGAAAAACACTGGATCTGGGGTTTCGCTATTTGGTAGTCGTCGGAAAGATATACTTACAGTATTAAAAGAGAAAATATACTCCCCAGAGGATGCTACATCGAGTGACCCACTTTCACAGCCTGCGAGAGTTATTGCTGTGTCAACGTACTAAATATCATAAAACCTAGGTCGCGGGTTTTCCGCTAACTACCACTAAATAACCCTTTATCTCTACGTAGTGCTAGTGATATCCAGTCACTTGAACTAGTGATCACATTACGATTGAATCAATAAAACTTGATTAACACTATAAAAGAATTAATGAATAACAAATTTGTTACTACACAATGATCAACTAATGAACAAATTGATATTTCTAGTATTACTAACACAATTGTTCATTGAGGAATAAAAACCGCATAATCTATTATTGAACAAAAGTAAATTGTTTCAAGTAAATCATTAAAAATATATAAAGTGACTAGTCCTAAAATATCTGTATAGACTTCTCATTCATTGAATTACCAGGCGAGAAGAAAATTTTAAAATAACTTCTGAAATTTTATAAATCCAGTAAACAACAACTCTGTATCTGGAAACAAAGTGATTTCATTGGACGTTGTTTCTTTTTCAGAAAACGCTAGTCTCGTAGAAACAACTTGCATGAAGTGTGATTATATTAAAAATAGCAAGATTAACGTTACAATACCTGAAAGAACAACTGTAACTATGTAAATTCGACGTACAAATTGATGTTGTCACAATGTGATAACTTGTAAATTATTTCCTAGCGGACATTTCCATGGCTAACCTAGAGAATGCAATTCTCAAATCAGTAAAAAATTGACTCCATATAACTTCTTTTTCTGAAGACGACACCTTCATCTTATATGATAAAGACAACGATTACGACAAGATTCAGTGTGAACTTATCAATAGCCGACATTCAATCAGCTTCTCAGAAGGAACAAATGAAAACTTTGAATTCTATTTTCTTGAGGTTCCGTTAAAATGAAGACCAAAAAACCATTTGGAAAAACAGAACTACCAAAACTGACATGGAATGAGCAGAATACTTACTTTCAAAGTTAAGTGCCACTAAGCAGAATTCGGAATTCAATTTATTCCTTATCCTCGAGAACGAGACGATTATGCATGGAGAACATAAAGATAAGAAATTAGATAAAATCTACATAGCATATGTTTAATGGGTTCTCCTTTACTCCATAACATTGACTGAAAGGCATAAAAAAGCAAAATACCAAATCGCACGCATCATTATCATTTGCAGTCAATCAATCATTGCTTGTTACCTCACATAAAGTATGGGCCGCCGACCAGTGTTCCGCAACCAACTCTGTTTTGGACTCACTTTTCCAGTTCTTTCCAAGTGATGTTTGTTCTTTCCCTATTTGCCTCCAATTCTTGTTAGTGATTGTCTTAAGGGGCAGTTTGTTGATTTCCTAAGTGAGTTTCTGATTCACCTTCAGAGATTTTTCTTAACTTCTTTCTCAGCTAGGATTTGATTTATTCTTCTCTAACTAACGAGCACCAAAAAGAAGAAAATAACTTTTTAGAAGTAAGCAGTACATCGACTTCAAGGAAGACAGCAGAAAAATCAAAATAATTAATTATCAAGATATCTGCAGTAAACATTTTATTGGGCAGAACTTTAAACTGTCGTTCCTCATAGGAACCTTATCTGAGGAAACGTGAAGGATAAAAGGCCAACTAAATGTACATTTACAAGTTTATTTGTTCTTGTAAGGCAAGTTGTATCGGCTGCATGAAGTTTGCATTTTCCAAACGGATAACTGAGCACTACCCTGCACGGTTATTTACAGGATAGTAAAAATTATAGAACATCACAGTTTTTGAGGCATCATTCAGGAAATTATTCACAAAATCATTTATGTAATCAGAAGGACTAGTTCAAAGGGAGTTAAGTTGAAGAATTTGTGTCGAACTGAGGTCGTTGGTAATTCAGCAATCCCATATTGATCTTTATGTTTAGAAGAAGCTTGTTTAATCTTTGATTTGACCATGGTCTAAATACCCTCCCCTTCCCCACTTTATTCCTTATCTCCTGTTTTCCATATGTTCTAACTGTTTCACTAGTCATCATCAACGTTTATTCTTCTTTTTTTAATATACGTCAAGTCGATAATTATCGCCTTCTGTTTCATTTTATTGACTGTTATTACTTTCGCTACTTGAGAAGTTCAATTACATGTTGATAATATTGTTATATGACGCAACACTTCCTTAGATGACTACTTAGAGAAATTATGAACCCACCCCTCTCCTTTTAATACTTAATTGGATACTCGAGGATGTGACTATTTTTTAGTTACTTTGGTAAATGATGTAATGCGTCGATATTTTATTTTAGACAATTAATCGCCAAATTTACTATAGATACGAATATACAGAACTAGTAAATGACTTCGTCGAGGTGAAACTTTTCTTCTCTGGGATGTCTTTTATTTTAATTCAAGAAATTTTCATATGATTTGGTTAACCTGTTGATTGTGTCATTAAATAGTAATCAGGAAGTCACAATCAATGTAGAACACGATAAAATGTGTATTAGCTGAAACAGCGTCACTACTTCAACACAGTAAGGTGAATATCAATGGTGGTAAAACAACAGAACTATCATTCCAAGTGAACTAGGCAAAGCTTGAAAAATAAAGTTCAAAATGATAAAAGCAATTCTCAAAGTGTGACATAACATTTGTTTACATGCACTGAATTAGTTACCCTGCGTCGTTAAAGATGTTTGGTTATCACTGCCGAAATTCGAAAGTAAGCAATCCAAGCCAACAACGGTCTGATAACTCATCCTGGTTTGATTTTCAAAACAAATTTTGAAACTTGATTCTATATTAACTGTTATTTCAGTTTACGGTTGACCGTAATTTATGCAAATATCCAACAAATTCCTTAGAAAAATAGGCGGATAAAGATTCGCAGTCTCTTCTCTACTTGTTAACTTACGCCTAATCCCAACATTAGACACTCCATTACTTCGTCAGTGTGAGTAGTTAGATAGAAAGTTATATAATCGGATAATAGCGATAAGTACGATCCCTTTAATTTTATGCTGATTGTTCCACAGTCATTGACTAAAAATAGAATAACAATACTATACTCTACACATTCACTTGGGCAATGAGATAAATGCCTAGACTACGTAGCACGCAAAGTAATTTGGAAACGAATTAGAATATTCTGGACAAACTTCTCTTATCATTTCAAAAATAATAATTACCACTCTGTTGGTTGGGTACAATCCTTATATGGGACTCTTCAGCAGACAGCACTCTCCATCACGCCACACTATCAAGCCTACGGCCTTCCGGTTGGCGAATGCATTACCATTCGCATCCCAACTAGATGGAAGTAGGAATTTGTTGTATCTGAGCAGGGATGACCGATATTATCGATTCTGTTATCGACAGCGCTATGTCCTACAGTTAGCACCCAGCCTTGCCTTAATCTATTGCTCAGACACAATAATTTGACTGATTTATCAAGAAGCCGACTAGTCACTCACACGCATGTATTACAACAACAATAAACCAACAATATACATGATTTCTATAAAAGGTCTAGCATTTGACTCATATGTCTCTCACATTATACTAACCAATCACATGTCTTCTTCCAAATATATCAGGATTCTACTATTATAAGCCAGTAGTGCTGATGGCTATGCCTTCACTGTGAGATCTGAAAGTCTTGGGTTGAATTATCTAAATAAGTCACAAATGCACCTTGCTGAAAACTCCCATACTTGAACGAAACATATCTTCAGTGCTCTCAAGTTTTCACTGGTACTCAATCAGCATCAATCTATGACGAATACAAATAATTAAAGTTAACATATTGTCTCCATCAAACCATCTCAATTAATAATCACTTTTCTTAAAATGCTGATCTATTAATTGATTATCCTTTAAGATATTCAATCAATGCATATTGATGTAGTAGTCTTAGAGATTAATGATATCCTTCTATTATTTGAATGTATTAGCATATTTAGTAATATATTGTCATGTAAAAACATATTATTAATTATACTCCTATACTTTCAATAAATCATATTTACCTTAAATTAAATGATTATCATAGAATATCTATACAAAGGTTGAAAGATGAACTCTAACAATTCAGTAATACATTAACCTTAACATTTAAAATATATACTTCTAGAAATAATATTTAATTATCATGAAGTGTTAGGCATAACAACACAAATTGTTTTGTTTGCGTGACTATTTACATGCATGTATGACGTATACACGACTAATTTCAATCAATTAGAACAGTTTTTTTCACCTCTAGTCAAGAACCTTTTCAGTAAGAAAATTAAAGAAGAGAACCTATATAAATAAGTAGTATCTACTATCAACTACTTATGATTAAAGTTTTTTATTTCTTCTTGTCTATCATGACTAGTTAAATGTATCGAAACTAAATGAAGTTGATAATGAAAGGTGCATTCACCAAGATTGACTTATTCAGAAGAATAATTGACTAATTCAATTTCATTACGTAATACTATTTGTAGATTTTTTGAGAAAAATTTTAATCTTTCATTGGAAATGAAATAATTATTATGATTGTTGCTTCATATAAATTATTCTTTTGACAAAAAACAACTAATGACTTCATATGAAATACTATTAGTAACTAAATAGTATTGGATAACCGTTTCATCTTAGTACAACAAATCTAAGTAGTGTACATTCCATAAATTCACTTAGGATTCAACCCAAAATATTTAAATTTTATTATTACTTGCTTACGTTCGCTGCCCCTCACAGAGGAGCATAGGCCGCTCACTAGTATTCTCTATTCAACTCTGTCCTGAACAATCCTTTACAACTGTTTATATTTGCTGTTCATCATTTTGATATTTGCTTCCAGTTCTCGACGCAGTGTGTTGTTTGGTCTTCCTCTTTTCCGTTTTCCAACAGGGTTCAAAGTTAGTGCTTATCTCGTGATGCAGTCAGATGATTTCCGTAATGTATGTCCTATCCATTTCCAACATCGTTTCCTAATTTCCCCTTCAGCTTGAAGTTGTTTTTTTTCTCCCATAATAGGCTGTTGCTGATAGTTTCCGGCAAACGTACATTCAGTGTCTTGCGTAGACTGTTGTTTACAAATACCTGTACCCTCCTGAGGATGTTTGAAATAGTTCTCCACGTTTCTGATCCATACAGCAGAACTGTCTTGACGTTTTAATTGAAGGGTCTAACTTTGAGGTTAGCTGACATTTATTTTAAGTCCTATATGTTCTTCAACTGTAGGAATGCTGCCGTTGATTTTCCAATCCTTGTATTTGCTTCTGCTTCGGATCCTCCTTGTTCATCGATGATACATCCTAGGAACGTGAAAGTATCCACTTGTTCTAGAGTTTCACCATCAAGTTCAATTCGGTCAGTGTTCTCTGTGTTGAATTTAAAGATCATGGTCTTTCCCATATGTATGTTCAGGCCTACTGATGCTGAGGTTTCTGCTACGTTGGTTGTCTTTACTTACATTTGCTGGTGTGAATGGGTTAAAAGAACTAGATCATCCGCGAAGTCCAGATCATCGAGTTGGATCCTACTTTTCCAGTAAATTCCGTGCTGCCCCTTAGATGTGGAGGTCTTCATGATCCAGTCAACCCCTAGAATGAAGAAAAAAAGTGAGAGTAGGCAGATTCGTCTGACACCGGTCCTCACTGGGAATGCATCTGTCGGCTGTTCTTCATCCACGATTTTGCACTGTAGTCCGCTGTAAGAAATCCGGATGATGTTGATGAGTTTCTCTGGTACACCGTTGTGTCGACGAAGTTTCCATAGTGACCTCCTGTCTATGCTGTCAAATGCCTCGTAGTCAAGGAAGTTGATGTACAGTGACGAGTTCCATTCAATTGATTGTTAAACGGTGATCTGGATATGATATATGGTTCAGGTTATTCAGAGTGCTTCAATGTTCACTGCCTGTGTTATATTCAGTATTTCAGGTTACTTTTTCGATCATTCATCAGTAAAATTCTGTAAATTGGAGTATAATTTTTATTAGGAATTAAATTTAAAGCCCTAAATTTATTGTATTTATCATCTTTTCACACCCTCTGTTCCTTCCTTTGTCTGTTTAATAAAAGTGATGTATCTTTGATTTACTTATTAATTTACGTTTCCTAGTATAGTTATATCGCCTCGTGTTTCTACTTCTGAACACGGAAGTTGATAATAGTTTGTAAATATATTCACTGCTGTTAGAATTTCCGTAGACTATCAGTCAACTAGGATATGGGCTATTCTACAGAGAAATTTTCATAGTCAATAGTATCAGCGTGCTTAAAGTGACATTCATGATGAATATAATACTGTTAATTTAATATCACGTATCGATCTGAATTAGACATCCATTTACCACCGGGAAGCACTGAAAGACTGTTTCGTCCCTTCTCGGGACTCTTCAGCAGCGGACATTCACGAATTCATCAGGGATGGAAACTAGGACTCTCTTGATCTAAGGTGAACGCTTTGCGATTGAACCACTTAGCTGGTTCTCAATGGTCTTACTTTTAACTCAGTTAGTTTGCGATAAGTTTACGCGACCTCATTCATTGCCATCCAATTAGTAACTAACTGCATTACACCTGACATAAATGAACCCTACTGGTCACGTCTTCCCAATAGAACTTCAGAAGTTATCTCTAGGATATAGTCCTTAGTAAGCTGATATTGCTGAAGAGTCCCATACTAGAACGAAACAACTATCCAATGCTTCCTGGTGGTCATTGGTTGTTTGATTCAGACTACTTTATGATATCGAATTAACATTCAACAATCTCCGCAACACCAAATTAGAATACTGTACTCAAATATGTTTCTCACGTTTTACTGATAAATAGTAAACTGATCGAAAATGGTAAATACCACACACATCGAATGAATAACGAAAACTTGGCGATTACCTTAATGTGATCTGTTTCTTCAAACTCAACTCAGATTAATGTGTGAAGTGCTTTACAGTTGACTAAGAAATTTCCTAAATTCAACATTTTTCAATTAGTATATTAAAAATGCATAATGTTCTTACTAATATAATTTGAGATGACCTGTAGGAACCTACTAGGATAAAATGTTAGCTTCATCATTGTTTATGACGCTCTATCAACACTGACTGAAATAAAAAAGAGCCACATGTTGTCAGCCTAGTGTTCTTGAAATAACATGCCTAATACGAAACCTGTAAGTAGTGTGCTTGGTATCTGTCGATTTGAACTGTTTAATATTAAAATGAAACAGTTGTCGAATATTTCATTTTGAAAACTTAACAGTCATCTAATTAACTCATTATACAAAGTATCTTGGAAAAGGACTAATTACCAGCGTACAAGATATACAAGTGAATAATTTTGTATTACTGGTTAATTCACTATCTTTGCTACTGAATGCTTACATACTAGTTATTTTCATGAAGTTAAGAGTAACCAGTCAGACTATACATTCATACAAAACTACTCAACATAAATCGAGACAGAGATGATTGCCATTAACTTGATCACATTGTTTTACTTCTGGTTAATTTGCATCTATTTTATCCCATCTATCGACTAATACATTCAAATAAGTAAACTTATACAAAATAGAGCAAACGACATCAAGGATTTAAGCTACGAGTAGCTAGTTAAAATATTCCTCCTATTGACTCTAATACTGTCTGTATTCTTGACTTTCAACAGTTTTGTCATGCTTGAAATTAGTTCCCAATTAATTAACGCCTTGTAGTCACTTAACTAGTCGAAATTAATTGATTGAATATGTCAAGGATTAATGTTGGCAGAGTACCATTGAAAACAACGGAGCTTTGGACAGCTGTTTCGTTCTATTGTGGAACTCCTCATCAGTGTATACCCCAGATTCCGTACCAGAAGCTTCAGGTTGACGGAGAATACTTAACTCTCTGCACCACTAGATCGGCATCTAATGGTAGGAATTCTCACCTCCATCAATGTACAATCTGTTTTAACACTGTAACAATTAATATGCACCCATTTTTTACTGCTTCCTTTGGGACGTGATTATGCAATCACATATTAAATTCTCCCGATTTCACCTGAATGTTATCACTTGACCAATTAGTCAATGAAGTTATATCCTTTGTGTTTCGGTTAACATCTAACCAGAAATTACTGTGTATTCCGTGAAGTACAGAATGACATATGTAAAGATCTCTGAAAGAAATAACGGTAAAAGAAGAGGGTGAGTCGACAACTTTGTAAGTATATCGAGTGAACTTGCATTTAATAACTGAAGAAATAGGTTGAAATGAGGAATGACACAATCGTGAAACAATAGTAATCTGATAAATAAAACTGAAAATCAAAAGAGATTTGAAGATCCATTAACTTCTGCATAATTAACTTCGTATAACGTAATATTTCTTATGTGTCAATTTAATCAACTAATAATGTAAAACTCAGGTGAACTAAAAACAAATGAACAAGCGGTATTCGAAACATTGTTTAACGAAATATACCATACGTAATAGAAACTGAATAGTATCATATTGCTGTTAATTTATTGTAAAGCAGATATTGACATTGTTTTATTATTAGTATATAACTCAGCTTAGAAAGAATAATAATACTAGCAGCACTACGTGAAGTAGTGTAGAGGATAGAGTAGTATTAATAATGTCATTATTCGTTGTAATGTCAGTAGTAGTAATAGTAGTTGTTGTAACAGTGTGAGTACTAGTGTTGAATACTACTTTCATTTAGATAATATATAGTGGAACGTCGTACAGAATGACGACAGTGGACAGTTGACGAAGAATTAAACATGACATACACAAAATAGGTTAGGTGGTTAAGAATATAAGCAATAGGAACTAGTATAAAGCTAAGATTAGTGGGTGAAGGGGGGGGGGAGGGGTGAATAACACTACCAGTATGAAAATAAGTAAGTGAATATAATGTATACTTTATTTATCCATTTCTCTAATTTCCCAAAATAAGTCACACCTCTCTCTAGTCAGTCCTTTCTCCACGGTAGCAGTGTAAGTAGCAGTATTAATGTAATTAGTAGAAATAATAAATGTATTATCTGTATGATCGCAGTTGCTGTAGTACTTGTTGTAATAGTAATAATAGTGATAGTTGTAATGTAAACAGTAATAGTAGTAATAGAACAATACACTACGGAACTTTCTTTAAAAAACTTCGTTTTTATCTGTCTTTTTAGGACAAGATAAAAATCACACCATTTTTGGTCAATCAACCACACAGTGTAATCTAATGAATTCATTCAGAAATATGCATTAATTAATTTTTGATTAGATAATAATGTATAGACCACCATGAAACATCATTAAAGATTTTAGACTGATATTCTGCTTTCTTAAAGAAAGAATTAGTCTTTCATTATTTAGAAGAAAGAAATAATTTTATAAAAACGTGCAGAACTAATGATTAATCAATTTGAAGTTTATAGAATAGTATGATTAGTACAAGATAGATACTTGTCGTAACTATATCTTCTTGACTGATGTGATATGGGAAAATGTAACTTCACTCAATTATTACATAAATATGTATGAAATATATGAGTATTCCTGTTAGACTATAGAAGTTAGAGGGTCTATTGTAGCGTGTACACAGCATTTTAAATAGTCTAAGTAGCGACAGCAAAATAATCCTGACTGAATCTTGTCCGTGTATTCCATAAGTTAACTCCTAAAGAAATCCATAATATCAAAAAGCAAGTACTATGAAGTAATTGCACATTTTTCACTAAGGATCCTTCCTTTTTAAATTTCTTTCGATCATTTGACGTGACCACACTCATAAGTAGATGTCTTAGAGGAAAACAAAGATAATTACATTTATAGTCATTGTTTCCTTTATTAGTTTGCACACAACTATTTCTGTAGTTAGCCTTATCTAATAACTTATTTATTCCCTGTCTACTCTCCTCGTCGGTTTATTTTAGCGTTCTACCATTAGTATAGTCAATCATTTCAAGGAGTCGGTGAACTTAGCAATCCAACTGCTTTGGAACAATTGGGTTCACCTAAGAACAAAATATACATACATACAAATAATTGTCTAGTTAATTATAACTAATTCAGTAAAGTAAGAATACTACACCGAAGGATTTGGAACTGTCTCTTCACATAAGGTTCCAAAATAAAATAAACTAATTGATTAAATTCTAATCAGATTGATGTTTGTAGTGCACCATTTAGGACTAGACAACATTGGACATCAGTTTCGTTCTAGTACGAGACTACTCAGGAGACTGTCTACCATCGATTTTACTAGGTATCCCAACGCAGGACTATCAGGTCTTATGGATTATGCATAACCATCTACACCAGTGGGCGGGTACATTAAGTGATGAATTCAATAAACTAAAACTTAGTACCACAAACCACCTCAATTCAATGAAATAGATTAACTGATTTATAACAGTATATCACAGACATATGCAGTGATAGATATTGATATACTAAAATTGCTACCTAAGAATATAACTAGCCAAATGGATAGAAAGTTATATTTCGAAACACCTATCAACATGAAACAATTTAAATTACATGATTTTCCTATACATTACTAATAAGTGATAAAAGGAAGGATTTCCATCACAAATGTATAACTTATCTAGTTAGTACATAGCAGCCTATCTACTTATGTATAATAATTACGTTACCATACTCTCAGCTAATGCTACATACTCATTTGAAGCGGATTTGATGTAACTGCCTGAAATTCGAAGATAATTTAATTTGTTATTAGATATTTTTTATATAACAGAAGGAAAGTTCAATATAGTGAAAAGTCTCTCTAAGCCAATAACTGATAGTTAGAGAAAGATTTCATTAGTCACTTAACATTCAACATTATCAAGAATTACTTCTTAGGCTTTATGAAGAATGGGAAATTAAAGAAAGCATCAGAACAGATGAAGTAAATAATAATAAATAAGTGAAGAATTATAAGGGTCAGGGTAAATTCAAAGATTGTATGTTCTGTCTTTATACGAAATTTCGAACTTGAACTGCTTGATTACTAAGGTTTTAGCAGTGCATATGATGTATATTCTTGCCCTTTAACCAGTGAATTCAGTCCCTTAACAAAACATTTGACGTTGGAGAACGATTCTTAGGTGAGCAGCCTGCCTCAAGTTAATATGATGTTTTGTATTGAGCTGGTTATTTCCATTCACCCGTTTAGAACCATCTCGGCCAGTATTTTGAGAGGCATTTAGAAAAAGTCTACTTCGTGCCTCCCGTATATATAATAAACCCGATAAGAGTAAGTAAAATAGTAGATATACGTGGATGTGGTCCAAATCAGAAGTGTATCCTTAGCACACCTCTGAATGATGAATCGGCAAGAGAACACAGTGTAAATCTTCTTAGTGAAGAGTATCTTCCATAAAGATTTTGTAATCAGATTGTTCAAAGTTTCTGCCTTTGTATCTTCTTTAAATTCGATATTTATGAAGAGTACATTTTTCCAGACTGTCAAAGACTTTTAAAGTTGTGGTTTAGGCTTAAGGTTGTTATCAATAAACTTCATTAGGTAATGAATATTCATCGTATTTTAGATGATTTCTCTTCAACAAAATCGTTTATGCATATTCATGCGGTAAGTGAGGAGAGTGATCAGATAATGTTTCTCTTCCTACTCAAACCAAATACAAAACCTAGTATACTGTTCATTCGATGTTATATTTCCGTAGATTGATCTTTGCAATGAACTGTATTGTTTTCTTATTAGTAATTCAATGTGGAAATGAAATTCTGAGGCTTTGTTTTAACTTCTCTTAAATCGCATATTGATTATGTGATATTTGGCAATCTGTTAATTACTATTTTGACCATACGAGTAAAGAAACAGTGTAATTATGAGTAGATGACTACACATGAAGTTAACCGTTATGTACGATATGCACAATTCTGAAGTCTAATAATCGAAAATGAACATAGCTTACCATTCTCAAAAGGATTTTAAGTGAAGTGGACAATTTGACAAAAGCTGATGATTGAGGCTGCTATCCAAAAAGATAAAGAACAATTTTCAATTAACCATATTCAGCATAAAGTGGGCAACACAAAATACTTTCAACCTTTCTCTTTTATCTTTCGATTAAAATTAAGTATTAAGAAGTATGGGTAATAGTGTAACGAAAATTATGTGAATGATGCAACCCGATATAATTAATATCCGTGCAACTAACACTCACAAAACCTACTTATTAGTAGTAAAGTCACTAATCAATGCATATTGAAAATCAGACAAATTAGTTACCAAAGGGAATTAATTGTTTCCATGAATATCATATCTCACAATGTAAAAATGATGTTCAACAATGTTTGATTATAATATTAAGATATTTCAAACCAATAAATCAAAGATTAAACTATCAAGCTTATTTACTGTACATTAAATCAGTAGTAGCGCAATACAAGTAATATCATCTATCAAGATATCCTTTTAACTTCTTGAAAAGTTTGCTTAACTAAATGGATTAGTGTATGTTTATAGTTAACATGCATTATTGCAAACTAACCACATTATATCGATAAATGATCTCAAATCAGTGAACTGAATACTATAATATTATCTACTAGTGAACCCGGTTACATTCAAATAGTTTGATGTTTATGTTTTGACTATGTCACCAAATAATATAGCTCTAAATCCTGTGTAGAACTCCAGTTACTATACTACTGGATATGTGTTATAAATATAACCTAGGTTCATGGAACATATTTGATTATCACCTGGCAACTTATAGTCTTTCAATGTGCTTACTATACAATCAGTCCTAAAATGAAATTTTACCTGTAGTGGATACCGTAGAAGCTCTGGATGCTCTGTCTTTCTTCGAACATAATACTTTTGTTTATTATGCATTTCTTTGCGGTATGCATGTTTGACGTAAGATTTAACTACTTCCCTTGAAACGCTTTCTTTCTGACCAGTGGGTTGTTTGAACTTGAACTGCATGTTAAATTGATCAATTTTAAATGTAGCTTTATGCAACCTGGGCCCAGCGACTTCTCAATTCACGTGTATATGATCATTAGTATATATGTGTATGAAGTCGAAATTATATAAAAGAGATTACATGCACTATGAATACTTAACCTAATGTAACTACGACCTAACATCTTCAGTTCTCTTGAAGAAGTATCATTTGTGAAATTAACCAATATAAGCACTCATTTCAACATCTACATACACTTTTCTGCATTTCTATTACTAATAAGCCAAACACTAAGCTCCGTAGTTTAAAACACTCCCTCTATATATCACAAGCTCAAAAATTTCTAAATAGCTTATTACATAATACGTGTAAATTGCATCAATTGTACATTTGAATCCATTTGATGTATCACACCGATTGATGCTGTTGGTGCAAACGGTTAGACGTTCGTCGTGAGACCTCATGACCCTGGGTTGTATTATCTGCTGAAATCGATGATGCACAGTCTACTGAGTAGTCTCAAACTAGAAGGTATTCATTCAACCAAAAGTCCCAATTGTTATAAATCATCTTAATCTAATTACAATAATAATCTCACTAGTGATAGACTTCAGAAAGTTCCTAAAGCTCTAAAGAGAAGTCATGACTAGTGGAGTTCAGATTTGTCGAAAAAGAGACATACCACAGATGATAGTGGATGATTATCTATATATATATCACAAATTGATAGAAGTGGGAAATCTACTATTTAATCCCGACCCAATGGTACGGATAATTAAGTGTTCACCAACTTAGATCCTCTGGGACGAAATCTAGCGTGTCCACTTCTGAGGAGTCCGAAATAGGGACAAAACAGCTTTCTGGTGCTCTTTGGTTTTCAAAGGTACTTTACCAACATTAATTTGTGACATATTCAATCAACGAAAAATGCTAATTTCCATAAACTATTTTAATTTAAGAAAGAATCAAATAAATTAAAATATTTTTTGTTGTTTGATTTTCAGATTGTCAACAGATATTTCAGACTTGATACTAAAAGAAGAAATTATCGTATTCCTTGAGTTCCCGTCATTTGGTACTTGAAACATAGATTAAAGATTATCTTACAGAGATGAATTGATTTAATAGAATGATAACAACAGTGTTTTGTACCATTAAAATTATTGACCGTGAAAAGTACTTGAAATAATAAAGATTGTTATGTGGGAACTGTACTTATGAGATCAGTAGGTGTATAATATAAATAAGATTGGCAAAACGATAATACTGGTATTATACAGAGTTAAAAATAATGATAATCTATTCAATAGATGAAGTGTAAAGTATATTGAAACGCTGACATAATCGAAAATCGCAAGTATTTGGGAGAAGTTACATTAACAGATATATTTATTAAGATAATATCCATGCTTTCAACACTAGTCATTTAACAACTTAACATGATAAATAATTGTTCCCTGGTTTCCTTGTTAATTTGAAATGATCAAGAACACTGAGTTATGAAGAGTAACATGTTTCGATTTCGTTGGTTCTCATTAGCTTCACATGACAGATAGTATTTCGAAGTTAACATTTCACATGTACTGAACAGATTGTTGCATTTTAAAACATTAGAAGGTTACGGCACCCACTTTTATGATTTAACAAATGAACAGGCTGTGAGATTCTGCGTTATTGACCTTCCTCTCCATTGTTTCATGTGGTAGTTCATAATTTGATTCTGTGCACCGATGAAATTTTGATAATTCTGATGTTTGTTTAGGCCACTGTATTATTGCTACTCCTGTAGAAAGTTTATTATAGACCAAATAGATCAGTAGTAATAGTAACATACTATAAAAGTGAGTGAACTGGGATTAAGTTTCTCAATGAGTATCACTTTCATTAAAATCCCAGTAACGGCTTATGATTAGTCATGAACTGAAACTGGTCAATCTCTGTTAATATATGTGCGTCTTGAGCGAATTGTCTTAGGTACATCAAGCCAGCGAGTTCCAAATGAAACAAAATGAGCGTCCTGGATTCCGCTTGCCAGTCACAATCTAACTTAAATATTAGTAGTGTAATACTGTTTAATTTGTTAATCAACAGTTGACCTAGTTCAGTTAACTGTATTTCATCCTTTCAGTTAATATTATATGGATTGATTCATATATAAAGTGTCTCAGCTGTTAGCAGTCTTTTCATAGACCCTAAAACCTTTTTGGTGGATTCGGCGGGGGGAGCCATCAAAGTCAATCGGTTATCTTATTTATGATAAATTTAATGCTATTCTTGACATATTCATGAGTTTCTTTAACTTTTCTGAGGATTTGAGAACATATTACACAAATCACTATTAAATAATTTCAGCTTTGATAATTTTCTTAATCACTTGATTGCAGTAATCACAAAGATATCCTGAGATACTTCTATGATAAATATTTGACAAGAAGAAAATGTCAAATGTAATTAGTCAATTCAATTGTTTATGTTCAAAGAAAAAACTATTTGTTTGGTCACAGATAAAACATCAAAAAGATAGGTAAATTATCATTAATTCTTAAATTTATCCGTTGTTGATATTATACACTGTACATGTTGCTATGTGAACCTTTGAATAAGATTGTTTTAATATACTGTTAATTCATATAGTCTAGTTATTTCAGTATATAGTTAGTAATAGAATCTATGGTGATCGGTTTCATTGGTTTAGAAATAATCATCTGAATATACTTATATCTCAGTGTTGATTCTCGCATTAGAGTGAAATTATATTCAGATGATGATTCTCAATTGAACTCATCTTGAAATTCAGTGATAATCACATCGTTACTATACTACTTACAAGTTTTATTTGAAAATCTTTATATTTTCCAGTATTTTTGTATGGATAATGTATTAATGTGAAATTTCTGAGTTATTCAACCTTTTACAACTGGGTTGTAAATCAAAAAAACATGAATTCTGTATTCTAAACACAAATTCGTTTAAAGGATTACGTAATAAAGTTAACGATTTAAGAATATGTAAACTATGTAAAGATGTAGTAGAATGAACTTGTATATTCCCATTGATTTATTATAGACTGAAGCTGGTCAGTCACTGTTGCTATATGTGCATCCTGTGCGGATCGCCTCGATATAGCGATTATTCGTAAGTATCATTTAATTTGTATTGTGACTGGCAAGTGGAATCCAGGACGCGCGTTTCGTCCTATTTGGGACTCATTGGCTGGATGTACCTGCATCCCAATGTTGATGTTCACAGTGGGATTCGAACTCAGTCCGGTTCGTGTCATACGCCACCGCCCCCACTTGCCAGTCACAATACAAATTAAATGATACTTACGAATAATCGCTATATCGAGGCGATCCGCACAGGATGCACATATAGCAACAGTGACTGACCAGCTTCAGTCTATAATAAATCAATGGGAATATACAAGTTCATTCTACTACCAATTCGCCCAAAGATGTATTTGATTGAAGTAAATTTGTTTAATTATCTACTAATAGGGATTAATTTTGAGAGAATCTTGAAGTTCAAGTGATTAGTCATGACTAGTTGAGTTCACACAAGTCGAGAGTGTAATAATTATTAACAATGATAGTCAGTGTTTGTCGAGCTACATTACAAATCGGCGGAAGTGGAATTTCTACTGTCAGATGCTGATCCAAAAGTTCAAATGGTTGAGTTTCGCCTGCCCCTCCCCCCAGACCAGAAGGTACTTGGTTCAATTTACCAACGGAATCGGAGTACTTATAAGGAGTTCCATGCTAAGACTAAGCAGTAGTCGATTGATCCGTGTTTTTTATTAGTGCCTAACTGTGATTAATCTGTGACCAATACAAACAACAACTTAAATATCAACCTCCACAAAAACCACTTGAGATCAGTAGTAACATTCGTTTCAGAATTTAAGTTTCTTGATTCTTCAAAATTTTAGGTTAGTTCATATGACGGTGTATACGTATATAAAGACAAATGTATATGTGTATTACACAGTAATAAGAAACAGTTCCAAGATTAACACTTCGGTAAAGCGTTTAGATGGCTTGAAAACACACCACTGAATTGACTGTATTGTGTAAATCAACAGCTATCCTAACCATACATTTTCTAAATGTACTTGTCAACATTCAATTCATTGAACGTATTGATGTGAGATTTTCACTTATATTTGGAATATAAGCCGAATCAAATGTATAGCTATAACTAAACAATCATTTAGAACATTTAATACAATCACGTCAAGGTAGCTGCAGTGGTTGGCAAATCACTGATAATTCATTCTACAGTGTTTTACTGTATTCCAGTTGGAACAATGAGTACTTAAATAGGCATTTTAATAATTCTTTTCTTGTCTTTTACTGTCAGTAATATGGTATTATGTCTGTTCAAACTCTTCATTCCATTTCATTTGTAGCACGATGATGCATTGAAGATGATGATCAGTTTCTTTTTAAATTTGTTGTACTGTTAAAATGCCAATCATATGATTGTAATGTAGTACACCTAACCATTTGAAAACTTTATGAATAAGTAATTTAGTTCCTACATGTTTAGTTTGGATATATACTGGACACATTATGAGATCCTAAGTGATTGATACTCAATAGAATTGATTCATGAATATTTTGAGACAGAATAATTAGTTTAAATACCATAACATTTGAATACAGTTAGTAATTCTAATTATTATCAAATAAATATGTGACTTTGCATCATTAACCATGGACAAAATCTTCAGTTTATTGTTTTAGGTACTGTAGTGACTACAGTTGAAGCCAAAGTCATCAACAGGATTTCGAATATTTAACAAAATGTTTTGAATCTAGTATTATTAGTTACTTTTGTCTTGAAATACTACTTAATGAGATGTAATCCATAAGAAGGATTTCATTTCATTCTTCATCTTTCAATAGATTAGTTTGTTCATCTAACGTGTCAGGTTACGCTACAGGATATACTCACCCTAAACACCTACGAATATTGTCAGTGATTTAAAGTAAAGTTTCTAATGAAAGTTATATGAATTAATAGCTCACTAATTGTACAAAAGGTTAATCAAATGTCCTGGATTTAACTCAGTTACTGGAAACTAAAAATGATAAGGTGAATTTATCTAGAGTAAAGTATAGGAGCGAACAAACGTGATACCTGAAATGCCTGCACTCGGTTCACGAGTTAGCCAATTCCTGTAAACCTAACAAAAACACAGTATTCATGAGTGCGGAATAATATTCTGTATACACTGTCATATCATTTGTTGTCAAAGTAAGAACCACTATTACTGTAATATTCCACTGAAATAAAATAAAGCCAAGGCTGCTAACATCCGCTAACATTTTTCTGGCAAAATGCTGGAAGCTACTGTTCTTAAATAGCGTTCATTAGCTATCTTTAAAACATCAATGAATTATATCTCAATTGGATATTTACGAGCTGCTAAATGTGACATATTCTGAGCAAACAGTTTCTATGAATATTAATTATAAGTATCCATATTTTTGATATGTAAAACATTAAGAATCATGGAGAACCCGACAGGCCGTTTCGTCCTAGTATTGGATTCTTCAGTAGCTTCCAAGTCCTCATTACCCTTGCCAACATCAATCTGTGACGAATTCAATCAACTAAAACTTAATATTGACCTCCACAAACCACCTCAATTCATGTAAAACTGTATTATTTCCATTTTTTGCTATATGTTATCTCTTTAGGGTTCTAAAGTTAAAAAGAATTCAAATAAACTAATAAATCATTCAATTATACATTAAACTTATCAAATTAATAGCAACTCATTCATTCTAGAAATTGAATTACAATAATATTTTTGACTTAGTGAGAAATTATTGACTTTAATGATGATAACATAATTGTAATATTTCAAATTATATGTACTTTAATGATATTTTTATAAATGTATCCAATGTATTTTGTGTACCAATGATAACTTTCAGGTAATTGTAAACAGTACAAAATGTAACTCCCTATCTTGAATTATGTTATGATAAGATATAGTAAATCAATCATATGTAACAATTTTTGAAAGAATATTAAATATCAGTTGTTTGTTACATGAAACCATTTAATTGTAATAACATAATAATCATAACTTCAATTTAACTGACTGAAATAAACAATTAAACTGTTAGATATTACACTTTTAATTAAGAAAATATTTATTATTAGACTAGACTATGATAATATAGATGAGATCAAGTGATTCTTGAAATGTTCAAGATCAGTCAGCTTCAAAAATTTATATCTGGTTCTAGCCAATCAAAAAACTACTAGCAAATAAATACTTAGCAAAAGTATTCAATATTGGAATTCATTGCGCAACTAAATTTTATTGGTGAACTTGAAAAAACTAATCAAAGTGAAGGTTCCTATTTCAAGGTCACGTATATATTCGAATTCGAAAGTGCATACACTGGATCGTTTGAATTTGATCTTCATGATGACATTGCTAGAGATTGTCATAGATTGCTTCATGCAGTGCTCACTTGTGTTTGTGGACTAAATATAAGTGTAGCAAGATCAGGCAGCACTCATTCTGCGTTGAAATCAGTTCATGTTGATCTAAGCTGAGAATGATGTTTATGCTGGTTATTATATGGATGATGCAGCTACCTTCAACTCCAGTATCGACACCTGTAAACAGTCGCAAGGTAAAGAAAACATAATAAGTGAACACGTGTGAAGACATAGTGGATAAGTGCAAATCACTATAATTTATGTTTTATGTTTTTAATATTTATGGTAGAACTTCTGGTAAGAAACATTTCCAATATGTCCCGATCAGAAAGGCAATAACACTAATCCCAATTAGTCAAACGTATGTTCTTCCGGGAATAAATGTATATACACATGATCGGAAATATTACTGGCCTCTAAAGAAGGCCTGGTTTCAAATAGTTGTATCATTGTCCATGAAAAGCATTTTATGAATCCAATTACCTGGGTGCTAATATAAAATATATAGCCGTATAGTTATGGCATAAAGGAGTTCCTGAGACCTTATCATGGTTTTAGAAATAATAGAATTTAGAGCCTATATGAATAAGTTCTAATATATGACACTATTATGATCGCAAAATGAATGAACCGATTTCTAACCTCATTAAATTTATTAGACACGTTGAAATACTGTATCCTTTATAATTTATTTTTCCGATTTTTTAGTTATTTTTGTTTATTTTGTTTATTTTACCGTTATTTTGCTTTGAGACTGTTTTCTCATTTGCTGGAAAACATGTCATGGTTGCTAGTTAAGTTTGGTTTCGCCAAATTAATTAAAACATCGTGCGTTTCTGCTGTTTAATGTTGGTAAATTTACTATTAACTGACTTCTAATAAAAACAAGTAGATTTTCTTTACATATTGTAATAATACAAGCCTACTGTAAACTGTTCAGTCTAAAAGTTAAAAAATAACGACCATAAAGTTTGGTAAGTGAAGTTTCTTTAAGAATTTTATATTCACATGATCCCTCTAGAATTCGTACATGATACAATGAATGTGAAATATCTTGAGATGATTCCTGGATATTATCATAAAATGAGCAAACTTGGTCTCACTAGTGTAGAAGTTAGTCAAGACGAGGTTCATATATCTACATGATTTACACATAACAGAATGGTAGTGTTCTGGTGATTTTAAGTTTTTTATGTAATTATTGCCTAGAAAGCATAGAGTTAAGTATAAACTCTAAATTTATCTAAGTACAGTACAAGTGTGGATTAGTGTTTCTTATAAAGTAAAATGCCCCCAAATACTGCGACTGGGGGGGTAACTTTCACTTCTGATTTTAGCTGCATAAAGTGTTTATGTCATTCTGGTATCAGATATAAGTTTATTTTAAAGCATCAAGCCTAAAAGTGTGAATAATTTTGAAAAACCACCATCTAAGTATGGCCTGCGAAACCTTTATCTATAACTCACTTCGACTGAGGCTTTAGTTTATGCCCAACAGGAATCTATGAAATTAACTTAAGAACTGAATTTTCGATGCAATAACTACAAATTTAACCCGATTGTTTTGTGAGAAACAGACGTAATCCTAGCAATAATCCATAGAATATTTCCTTGTATTACCTAAAAGAAAGTGTAACTTCACATAAGTGGTGCTTGATATACATTATCCCAACTTTCAAAAGATCTTGGCAAAAGCTTATTATACAGATGAACTCGAGTAATCACTAAAACGTCCGCGATAAACAATCAATTCAGTAAATCAACCGTCTACAGTTATAGCCCTTTTCATACCATCAGGAGGACAGCACTTATAAATGAATATTCCATCAGCAAAAAATATTGGTCAGTTTTCTGTTAACTAATGCAATTACTCAACTCCATTTTGAATTCTTCTAGGGCTATTTTCTGTCCAAGCTTGGATATAGGAGGAAAGGTGAGCATGGGGTTAGCAATCTCATCCCCTAAAAAACAATCTTTCCCAAAGGTGTTAACAAGGAAAAATCATTTAAACCATTCAAACTCTGCCCAGGTAGTTGAGCAGTAAACATTTCTAGATTTTACATCCTCTTAAGGTGAAAACCGAATCTCTTCGGAAATCACAAGCCGATGTCTCATCTGATAACCAGATCAACAATTAATATAGGTAAACAGAATATTCGCACAATATAGAAGACCAGAAGAAGTATCTAAAAAGCTAAGGAAATAAAAAGATACGACCTGAAGGTACGTGGAATAAGCGAAACCCATTGGTTACAGGTTGGACAGCAAAGATTAACCTAGGAAGAGGTACAGTTATACCCCGGTCAAAAAAGAAAATATCTTGCACACACAAGAAGTTCACTAATATTGTCCAAAAAAGCATGGAAAGCACTAATCAGATGGAAACCCCTCGAACCTAGTACATCCAAAGCATTTATCAAGACAAAAGAAGAAGGGGATCACAGTGAACGTCATCTGGTGTTATGTGCCTACCTACGACACACACGAAGACGACAAGGACCAGTTCTATTTGAGGCTGCAGCCAGTCCTTGATAGGGCATGAAGATGAACTGGGGTAGATGGACGAAATGTGGGACTGAAATGAAAAATACCTTATCAAGACTCCAAAGAAAAAGACCTTCACAGATATTAAGACTATAGAAGTACAAGTCTACTTCAGTACCATTAAACGTTTGTAGTAGAGTATTGCTAAACAGGACAAAAAATCCATTAGACACCCAACATTGAGATCAACATGATGAATTCCGTAAGGGTCGGTCCCATACTGCCCAAATCAAGACTCTACGGTTCATTTTTGAACAGCACTGGTGTGCCCGAGAATATAATCAACATCATTCCGAATTCTTATCACGGACTACACTGCAAAACTGTGCATTTGGTGCGGCTCCCATATTCATTCAGAGTAAAGTCTGTAGTCAGACATGGCTGCTTACTCCCGCCCATTTCCTTCCTTCTGATGGTTGACTGGATTATGAAAACTGCAACATTTCAAGGGAAGCAAGGAATACAATGGACAGCATGGATGCTAATAAACGACATGAACTTTGCAAATGAACTAACTCTTTTATCCTACACAAATCAAGAAATACAGGTAAAGATGAATAGTGTAACAGCAGCTTCTGCAGCAGTAGGACTCAACACGCATATTCGAAAAGCAAAATCACTGACAAATTCATACTCGATGTAAAAACTTTTATATACCTATTCAGCACGAATGATAAACAACAGGAGGGGATCTGGTACTAATGTAAAGTCACGAATTGGCAACGCAAGCGGATAGGGATTAGTTTAGGTTAAATGTTAGTATAGACTAAAAGTTTTAGTCAAATTATACTGTTGAATTATGTATTACAAGTATCTTGTTTAGTAAATATTTTCTATCAGTTAAGTTCAGAATTATCACTGTTACCTTGTGATACAAAAATAAGTTAACGTTAATAATTTTATATTTCCTGTTCTTTAAACTTAAGCATTACAAAAAAGGTTATTGATTGATATCAGGTCTTTAAGATGGTTTCTGACCATCTACAAAGTTTATTCTTCACAGACGGTTTATGCAGAGTCCCAAATCACCCGCTGTTAGAACATTTCGGCTTTGGTTATATTGTATGTTGCTAAGCTATCCAAATATAATTAGTCTAAAGTGTCTATAATTCTAGTTTAATTGAATTCTCCGTATGATTAAATTACTTGACAGTCTGTCAAATAACCGAAACTGAACAAGTTAGTAAAAAAAGTTCGTGTTCTATTTTTCATTATCATGTGTATTGAAGTAATAAACTATCACAAGCAAAAGAATTGAAAATTCAAATAACATTAAGACAAATTGTTTTGTTGTATTGTTTAGTTGCTTTAGGAAACTATAGTTACAAAAAACCCGGTATCTGTGAGTATCTTAAGGACTACAAGAGTAAATTTTTTCAGGGTGTGAAATTTATTTTCTTGTTTTTCACAAGTTCCTTCCCACCATTCGTTCCTCTTACTGACCAGTCAACAACATGGATCCAAACTATCAAACAACAACTTACATATGGCTAAATGAAAAGTTGATTCTTTGGTTTGTACAGTAATTTGTTTTTATTCATGTTAGCTTAATCTTGCTATCTCATCTGTCTGTTATGAGCGAATGGGCTAGGCAATATTTGTAAAAAGATGTTCATAAGTATTGGAGATGAATTTGTTAAGCAAATAAAGATTGAAAGAAATGGTTTCTTCTGTCATTTCATCATCCATGATACAATCATCTTAACGTGATTGGTGATGTATGCCAAAATGTGTACAGAATGAAAAAGTATCGACAATAAAGACCGAAAATATCTACATCATTTATGAGCAATGTATAACTTCTACAGTAATGCAACGAGTAAACCACCATAGTTTTATAGCTTAAATTAATTCAAGTTATTTTGTAGATCTGTAAATTTGCTTGAAACGTATTCTTTAGAAATAAGTTCATCTAATCACTGAGGTTTCTAGAGTAATCCCAGTTTGATGAACAAACACCAAACCAATCAGACTAAGCCAGTTCCAAAGAAATAAGAAATTTGGTATTTAATTCCTACTCTGGCCCTAACATATTTCTTGCAGACTATCTGTCAACTGGTGCCTACCGAAATGGTTACATCATTTAAGTAAGATATAAAAGCGTCCTTCAGATACTTGAAAAATTTATTTAGAAAGCCAATTACATTGGATGGAGGAATTCAGTAACGTCATTTCAGTAGATCTTTTGAATATAAGATATTATGTAGATATTGTAAATTTCATTAAGGTAATTAATAAACAGGCCAATTACAGTCTATCGACGGTTAATTAACTTTTAACTGTAAAGTGTAAGTAACGTGGTTTATGTATTCGTAAGAAATAGTTATCGTCAATTTGATAGCATAATTTTTACTTTGTTGAATCACCGACTGTAACTCAAACTAGATTATCTACTAACTTCACTTTGTCGCTATGCTTTTATTCTGATGATGTCCATTATACAATGACCAAATGACAATTATGCAATCCCTGACTACAAGCCATTTGATTATTTCATATTAACATTGTTTCCGAATTTTATTTTCCATGCTTATTTGTAATATTTCATTCAATCATTCAACGTGATTTAGATTTCATACTACGCTATACTAAAGTATACTCATATGTGCTTTCAATCAAACTCCCTTCTGCATGTATTCTCATTTCATGAGATAATACTTATTCTGATACATTAAAGATAGTGTAATCAAAGTAATGAGAACCATACATATAACAATAAGTCTATTAATTATATTCCGCCCACCATATCAAATTAATAAAGAAAAGTAACTGCATAAAATAATCACCATGAGTTATGTTATACCGTTGACTGGCTAAACTGAAGGTCGAACGTTTGACATTACAACATTAATTAGACTAACGGCTTACTGATCATTAAATTATGAAATCTCAAACTATCACTAGTGAAAAATGAAAGACTAGAAGTAGATGAGTTGATAGTGTTATATGATAACTCAACCAATACACAATTACATAAATAAAATATCACATCACAAAAATTTAAATATAAACGATCATGCACTATGAAGAACTAGCTCATCTTTAACTCAAGAACGGAACAACTAATAACAGAAATAATCAGTAATACCATTTACACAGCAAAATATAAAACTGCAGTTAATAAATCGTATGTTACCTTACAGTATATAAAAATACGTATAATGATCGTATCATTAGCGTAACTTGTATACGGATAAAGCCAATTGATTATGATTGTTGGAGTACTGGTTTCTACTTTGAGCATAAAGACAGTGACTTGAGTGCAGAACCCATTATCTGTTAATACATTTTACTATAAGCGCAAGATTGTGCATGCAGACTGCTTTCCGCATAAAACTGCTTCATTTTGTTTACAATATTCAGCTCGCAAGGGACTAACCTCAGGCTGGTCTAGTGAGATGTTGTGACTTGTGGAGTTCAGATATGCCAGCAGTGAGATAATTTTCACAATCGATTGGTTGCGTGCTATATCGTAAATTAGTAGAAGTAGGAGTTATACCACTGGACACTACCTCAGTACTGCAGAATGTAGAGTATTCACCGTAAAATTTGAATGCTCTGGGTTTGATCTTATGACAGTCTCAGGTGCGTACTTCTGAGAAGTCTTATAATAGGACATAAAAATTGTTGAGTGCACCCTGGATTCTCACTGTCACTCAACTAACATTGATCTGTGACGAATACAAACAATTAAACATTTGAAAATAGCTTGTTTAAATACTAAGTCAGAAAATAAAGTTTGAATTTTAGTTAGGTCAAATGATTCTTGTGTGACTATATGACTACTTTTCATTACAGTCAAAGATATCTCCTACTTGTTGATTTCCTAGTTAGATTATAATACGGAGTATCAATAGACAGCATATCCGATCTTTCACCTGGGTAATGCTGATAGTTTATGAGCATACTGTGTATGCAAGAAAATTCTTAGAGTTTCCAAATTATCGGTTAATGTTTGTAATGTTCATTACTCTGGCTGCTTATGGATAATGTTCTCATTGAAATTAGTACAATGATAATAAAAACTACGAATCGGTCTGCCTTGAATAGTATCTAGTTATAAGCAGGAATAGAAAGAACAATCTAGTACTAAGATAACTAGTTCAGAATTCCGAATTGTATTTCATACGCTAGTTTAAATATATTCATGAAAATCCCGACCACTCAATAGCCGAGTTAAAATAATACTACCCCTACAAAATGAAGTCATTAACGACAAAGACATAGAGTAATATGCACACAAATAATCAGTTCTAATCTTAAAACGGAAACGGATCCAATAATAGATAATGGCTTTAATACAATATCACTAAATTAATAGAAACAAAACATTTA
Organism: Schistosoma japonicum; assembly: GCA_025215515.1. Classification (NCBI taxonomy): domain Eukaryota; kingdom Metazoa; phylum Platyhelminthes; class Trematoda; order Strigeidida; family Schistosomatidae; genus Schistosoma; species Schistosoma japonicum. The sequence goes on along the minus strand of CM046063.1, from coordinate 12,648,390 downwards.
ATCAGTATCCAATCAAAATACATAAGATAATCTCCTAGGAGAATGGATCTAGAAGTACAATCATCTTTCTTAACTCTCGGTTTATAACAATGTGATTCGATGTCAAGTTACAAATTACTAATATTACGTTGTTTTACTTGTAATTGCAACGATAGAAATGAAATAGGATGTAAGAATTTCCATCACGTTACTAAACACAATTACTTCTTAATGCATTCTGAACGTACAATTTAACTTTAGTTATATCGTTATGTTGGGCGACCCAAGAAGAATAGCTAACTTGTAAAGCTTTGCTTAAAAAGCTTTCAGTTGCCTTAGTTGTGTTTAAAGTTAATATTTTATTACCTATAATTGTTAAGTCCCTTGCTCCCTAACCTCTCATTTGTACATTAACTAATACCACATCATTTCTCACTTATGAACTACCGTTAATTGATTCTATATACGTTACCTCGATTCGCTAACACTGTCTCCCTCATTAAGCATTAATGTAAATTCCCTTTTTGGTTGGCTGCGTGGTCTGGCTTGCGTATATATAAAGTAATGATTGATGTATAATAGGATTCTGTCTGGTGGTCAGTTAAGTTGTCGTGTCTTCTTCAACCCAGATTTAAGGACTACTAGTTACATGGCAGATATACAAGGACAGATTCAGCACTCTCATTGGGGTTTTTATATTATGACTTTGTGCTTACAAGGTCATATCAACTAATTGATCATACACACCACAACAGCTTTACTGACATCATTACAAGTATAATATATTGTTAAGTAATGAGTTGTTGAACAAGGCCATTATAATACAACTTTTTCATGCCTTACGTCAAAGAGAGTACTTGAAACATGATAATCAATAAATTATTCATTATCTAGTAGTTAAGTTAACGATACACCCATTATGCATTATGATATGTCCTACATTCAGGGTATACTCAGATCCTTTAAATAATAGTCACCTAAGAATTGGATTTTGTAGTTTGCTATTTCTAATTTCTCATTTTACTAATAGCAATCTACATAACCAACTATTACTAGTTTCAGTTTTAAAATGATATTCATACATAAAATATTTATTATGTAACAAAATTTAGAATGATTTATTTCAGTGATTAATTTCTGGTAGTGGAATAGACATTAGAATCCATGCAAATAAAGATTTTCTCTTCTATCCATTCACTCATCCATTCCATCCATCTATTTATCAGTAAGTTAATTATATAACTATAACTATAAACACTTTGTTAACGCATCAATGCATTACCAGTACTGTTTTTTCATTAATTATTCCAGAATACTTGCTTATTTAGCAAGCTTTGTAAAATTTACAATACCATTGGAAATAGAGTCTGTATACGTCTTCATCATCCCACTGATATTGTCATGAGCTGAAATCAATCAGTTTCTGTTACAATATGTATATCGTGTGAGAATTTACATGATACACTGGTAGTTCACATCAATGATTATAGTTGTAGCTAGCAAGTGGGATTCCAATGAATTCTTGATGCGAACAATAACGATGAATAAAAGTTGAATTATGACTGGCGAATGCAATCTAGGACACGAGTTTCTTTCTATTTGGGACTCGTCGTATGAATGTACCCGCATCCCAATGTTGATGTTCACACTGGAGTTCGAACTCAGTTCGTTTCGTGCCAAAGGACACCGCGTTCACCTACTAGACTACTGAGTCCAACCAGTCATAGTTGTTCAAGTTAATCCTAATAACAATGAATTGTTTGTAAATCCAAATGAATAGGATGAAACACGAATCCTTGATTCTATATACTAACCCACAACCCGATTATTGGTGTATTTTATAGTTTTCTGAAGAAACAATATTCTACTTACCAAGATAATAAATAATACTATTTTAGATACCTGTTGACAAATTATGTTGTCATCTTTTAAAATAAGACTAGTGTATGCAGCTGAAGTTATCTACGAACGTCTTCATTATTCACTAGATATATCGTATTGGTTATTTTTAACCAGTTATTCATCTATTTAATGAATGAGTGTTGTGTATCATAATAGAATGCTAACTGAATTTATAAGTTTCTAACTTACACTGTATTCTGATTTTTTATTCAGCATGTAGGAATGAACTACGGTAACATATTTATGCAGTTGTGAATAGTCTAGACTGTTGTTATCAAATCACTAAATATATCCAGAAAATTAACATCGAAAACAATAATGACAGTATAAATATCTCTCACGACGTTTACATGGTACAAAGTTACCTTGACGTTGTGAATAACCTTGTTAGTTGTTAAGTTTCTAGCCTTAAGTTCTTCGTTAAGATGTTTACTGGTGACACCGAAATCAGGGAATTCAAGTTATACTGAAATCGGTACTAAGTATTGAATAATGAATCACCCATATCAATAAACTTCTGTTTTGTTATTGTTGATTACAATAAACAGATAGTTGGGACAACATATGTAAGCGAACATTGTTATTTCGATTGAACTGAGGTGCTTTTGTGTAGATTGGTATTAGGTATAGTTGACTTGAATTGGCAGAGTATCATTAAAGACCTAGTGTTCACTGCTACCCTACCAAACAAGATACAAGATTTATGGAAAGTTAGATCGCTTTCATCGCAGACTAATGTCATTTGAGGACTCTAGTGTAAACATAATCAATGTTCATTGAATAACGCTAGTCTCAAACCTATATAACAATTGCATCAAATCCGCACTAATATTCATTGGTATTTTTTTAAGTCATATACGTCTCTAATGAATTTCTTCTTCAATAGTGAATTGTAAACGAGGCAAATATCTCAAACATCTTGCATACTTCAGTAAGTTGACTTGAAAAATTTAGGAAACTTTCTGAAATGGTGATGATATAGACGTTCATATTCTATGAAAAAGCGCATTCTGTCATTAAAAACGAAGTAAAGACAATTCAGCAAAGAATGGCTTTTTTTCCTGCGATATCATTTAATAAAGTTGCACAGTCATCTATGTAGTCATTTCTATAGAATGTGTTTATTGAAAATAGAAAGCGATTGCATCATAAGTTATTTGGAAATCTAAAGTATTAAAAGAACTACAAGTGTGTTATTTAATTGTCTAAATGATGGGGAATCCAAATAAAGTATAATTAACCTACAAATTGAAAGGATGAAAGGTAATTATTCAATTGACCGATAAGAAGAAGAGACACTCACAGAAGAAAGTAGTAGTAACTATGAAAAGATAGAACAGGTTATCGTTTCGATCATAAATTATAAGACACCGAAGAGAAAAATACATGGAAACAAACCTAACATAATAATAGTAAAATACATGGAGAAGAATTCGGGTCAGGGTAAATTCAAGGATTAGATATGGTGTTTCTGAATACAGAGATCTAGTTTGAAACACAGTATTGCCAAGGTTTCAGCATTGCATAGGATGTTCATTCGAGTCTTATGTGAAATAAATCGTTTGACAACATAGATTACGCTAAAAGTAGATTTCGGGGAGGGCGGATGAGTAACGTGACCAAAGTTAATGAGACGTTCTTGTATTGAACTTCTAACTGATTTGCATTCACCTTTGAGGAGCCATGCTAGGTAGTATCTGTTATGCGTTTGGAAATGGAATGATTTGTTCTGCGAGTATAACAAGTTCCACAGGAGAAAGTAATGTTGTAGATACACGTAGATGTATTCCAAAGCCTAAGTTTATCCTTGACACATCCTCAAATAATTGGTCTGTAGAAGAACACAATATATAGCTTTATAGTACAGAATGTTTCCTTTAAAGATTTTGTAATTCCAGTTTCATCGAAATTCCAATCTGTTCTATCTCCTATTAAATTCGATATTTATGAACAGAGACGTCTTTGATACCAGTTGAATGCCTTTCAGATTGAAGTTCATGCTTAAGGATCGCTGTTAAGGAAACCTCGTAGGATAACTGTTCTGATGAAAATTTGTCAAATTTTAGATAGTTTTAAATCAATAATGTTACTGCTACAAATTAATCTGATCCTTGAGAAAAGTCAACAGATTAAACAGTTATCATAATTGATATTGTTAACAAGGAAAATTTTCGTCGCTGATATGTGCATTTGTTGAAACACCAGAAATTCACATTTTTCTACCTCCTACCTCCACACATATAAGCACACATAACTAATTGTTTCCTATGTAATTAATCATTGAAAGTACTCTCGAAGAAATCCTTTCATTTCTACTATTAAATCGGTTCTCTATGAATACATACATCAATTACTTGTTACATTAACTTAGGGTAAGATATACAACAATAAAATTGACATTATCTTTCTGAAGGAAATTAATTTTAATTGTCTATATAATACCTAGTAAGATAAGAAAAAAAAACATGATTAGGAATATTACTTTCCCATTGGGAATTGTTGATTATTTCCTGTCTTCTATGCATTGATTTCATGTAAATAGTTGAAGAAAATGAGAAAAATTTTATGAATTGGGATTTATAATAAAGATGGGAGATTTTTCTTCGTGTATGCATTGATTAGTGTCTATTATTAATGTTTATATTAACTGACTGATTATTATCAAGATTATTGTCATATCCTCACCATCATGGTTAGGATGATGTAGTTTAAGTGGAGATTGGTTTAGATTTGTTGTATTGAGTATCATCGAACACCAAGTAGAACTAAACAATCACTTTGCTTTAATATGATCATTTGAAGAATGTCAATCCACGACCCTTTATGTATTTTGAAATAAGTGAGTTAAAAGTTTTGTGGAAAAGATCACAAGGCTAGCATTTAGTTGTGATATAGACCCCAGAATATCTATTGTTGTCAATGATAATTGTCTCACTACATGTTTGGATAAACTTCATGATTGAAGAATTCTGGCTAAAATTTTGAGAGTATTGAAGTAGGGTAATGATAAACTAATTATCATAGATAAGTTGATTTGGTTTCTTGAAGATTGGTTTGGATTTTTTGTTTGTATTTGTCACAGATAAATCCCTATTTATTGTCTTTAATAATATGAAAACACTAGATAGCTGTTATATCTTTGGAAGTACATACTTTCGTATTATCAGTGAATTGAATACAATCACTACGAGAAAAATACCCCAACGTAACCTTAAGAGTTTGCTTACTGACCTACTTTAAAACTTTATCTGAATTCTAGTAACAATTAATGACTGGTAGAATTTAGCAAACTTAAAATGGGTTAGTTATTACTAATGTCGCTGGATGATTGTTGCGTTATAAATAATAAATAATAATTCAAGCATAAATCCCAGCATTTCACGCGGACTCAGTGGTAATGGTGGTTAGGCGTTTGAAGTACAACCTAAAAGACTCTTGGTTTGATCACCTAGTAAGATCACGGTTGTATATTCCCTGTGTATTCCCATATTTGAACAAAACAGCATCCTTATTTTTTCGTGATTTTCACTGATATTTAACGTAACTTCTTCCTTGAAAATAAATACAACAAATAGGTGTTACTCTTGAATATGGTTAAAAATCGTAAAAAGTGCCATTGATACCATGAATATCAACATCACGTAATCAATCAGTGAAGTCGTTTCGTGGATTCGATGAATGAAGTTCATGAGAATAATGTTGATGCCATGTGAAATAGTCTAAGAAAATTCCTCAGACTCTACTAAGGAATTACGGCAAATAGTGATACGTAGTCACATGGCTGAAATGGAACCATTCAGTAACCTTGAAATCCAATCGGTCACATAATTTTAAATATATAAGGATCTTGGTGTTTCCTATAATAATTTTTTTGTAAGACTTATCACAAATATGTTCTAACTTACTGGTTAGGGCTGGCTTAAGGTCATCTTAGAAATCACCTAGGAAAGCACTGTATCTTACTCCTACCCTAATTAATTATTTATTGAAAGTGTGGAACTCCTCAACATCAGTAATCATCCATGACCACACCCGTATTCTAACTCAAGACGTTCATACATCGTATTATATGTTTAACCTTTAAAGCACTGAGTCACTAGTACTTAATATTTTTAGCTTTAATCCTTTCGTGATATACTCGTTTTTTCCAACGTGGTTGCTGCTTAACTACTTTACACCTGACATGATTGTATTTCACTCCACATACATCTTTTCTATTAGAATCCTTAAATTACTCTCTTAAGCATATTTACAATTAAATATTTTTGATTAATTAGAATGTATTTGGATCTTTCCGTTAATTTGTTTTGGACTGAAATTATTCAGTCTCTGTTGTCATATATGCATCCTAATTAGGCATATCTAGCTAACAAGTACCAAATAGGACGAAATGTGTTTCCTGGATTCCGCTTTCTAGTCACTATCCAACTCAAACAATTTCAAATTAACAAAGTTGTATGAACTATTCTCTTCGTGCATTTGTCATTTCATAATCTGAAGAATTATTTTTAATAATAACTATAGTAATAAACAATTTTAGTCCCTGGAGGGAATATAGTGCGTAAATTATTGATTTTCATTTTCTTATTATAATTACCATTACATATCAGTGCATCAGTAATACGTGGCAACTGTCATATGTTTGCATGAGAATACTTATTACTTAACACTCACTTTAATTTAGACGAGATGAGTTACGATGGTTAGCAGCAAATGATTTCGTAAACAAACAAAATGAAGCATAGAAATAAGAAATTTACTTTTTAAAATTGTTATGAAACTTTCTAAAAATTGGGTAAATAAATTTTAATTAGTTATATTTTTTGAATCAATTGAGTTAATCAATAAATCAATTAATAGATTGAATATGTCACATATTGATGTTCATATGGTACGATTGAAAACCACAGAACACTTGATGGCTGTTTCGTTCTAATGTGGAGCTTCTCAGTATTGCGTGTCCCGAACTACGCACCTATGGCTTCAGGTTGCCAACTACTTAACCCTCTGCATCACTGAGTCGACATTCACTGGTTGAATTCATACTTCCATCAATTCATGTTATATAGCGCGTCGATCGTCCATTATGATTGATGATAACTGTCTCACTCTTGACAAGTGTGAACTGCGCTAGTCACGACTTCCCATTGGTGCTTCAGGAACATCCTGAAGTTAGTCACTAGTGAGCTGATTATTATAGTTTGATTAGAATGGTTGCCATGCTAACATCAATCTGTAATTTGTTCAATCAAATATACTACCAATCTTCACAAAAATAATCGTCTCGATTGAACAATAAACCAATTATTAGTAGTATATTTATTATCTAAAATTAAATAAATAGTGGTCATTTATAAAAAAGGTAGTGCTCGATTCATTCTAGAGTCACTACTTCATATCAATACAATGAGATGAAATTAACAAAATGATTACCATAGCAATTAAAATATCAATGATAGTAAAAGAGATATGACTTTGATAATATGAATGAATTCATGAATGAAAAAGTACAAACAAAAAATTAATGTTTTTGTAACGGAGTTGAGATAGCGTCGGAAGACTTAAATGATCGTTAATGCTTCTCCGTGTTTTCTTATATTGCATACAAAGGTAAAAATAAGCTGCATGGAAGAATATTGCAGAGGAATGGTAGGTTATAAATTGAGGGAAAACGATAAACTCCTCTCGTTTGAACGCCCGACAAAGTGTCTCATACGTTTATGTTTTGTTATATAAATGTATACAATCCTACTTAAGGTTCGCTTTGTTCTTCTTTTTTGTCATATGATTCTGGTCTTGACTGAGTGTTGCTAAATGTCCTGGGATTTCGCACTCGCAGTTCTAAGGTGTTATGAGCTATTTTGAAACATCCAATAAGCTTTAAATCATCGGTCAATAATTTTTTAATAGGGTGGTATAGCGTTAGTTGAATGTTAATTTAACATCACGAATTGGTCTGAGTTAGACAATGATTGAAATTCATCAACTTGAACTAAACATCTATCTCGTCACGGTATGAAACTGATACAATATAAAAAGCAGTTATGATTATCCATCTTTAGAGTTAACTGATATTCCCCTGTATATATTAAATAAATAAACCTGTTATAAGTAAAAATACAGTGTATATTGTTTTATTTCATTAGAAGAAATAGTCATCTATTCCTTTACAATCTTATCTCTATATTTTCAACTGTTGAAATTTTCCAAACTTCTAGTCATAACAACCTCAATTATTTGACATTGTAACTGAATTACGCAACTGTTTAATAGATTTAAATAACCGTTAGATTGTGCTTTATATGCTGTAGTATCAAGTAATATATGCTAAACGAAATTTGACTGGCGTATCACTTCATCGTTAATGACGTAACATTAAAATTAGTGTTTAATATGCCGTTACATTTTGAGTTGCAGTCCTAACTAATACACTAGTCCCATTAAGTATTGATATCCTCCAATTCAATTAAAACTGAAATGGAACAATTATAAAAAAATAATTTGATTTTTAATATATGTAACCACTTTAAATAACTATGTAACTGTTTAATGTAACTGTACAAAGTTGTTTTGGGAAGTTTTTGAAATGGTTTGTGGAGATTGATATTAAGTTTGATTAATTGAACACGTTACAGATTGATGTCGGCAGGGACCCTTAAAAACCACAAAGCACTGAACAACTGTTCTGTCGTAGTATGGGACTTCTCAACAGTACACACACTAGATTCCGTCCCAGGGGCTTTATGTTGGCGAACGCCTAACCCTTTGCACCCCTGTGCCAGCCGGCATTCAATGGTAGAATTCCCGATTCCATCAATTTGCATTATAGTGTAACGATCATTCATTGTCAACGGTGTTGTGACGTATAGAAAATACTATATCTGTAGGATGTATGAGACCAACTAGTTAATATGGCCTTGTGAGTATGTTGTTTCAATAACAACGCCATTTAATGTCTAGTCGGTCCCTGTACGTCTGCTCTATGTCCACTCAGTCCTAAACCGAAAATGGAAGAATATAAGCCGATAGACCAACCAGACGAAATCATATTGTATTTCATACTGTCCTTCATATAAACATAGAATCAGATCACACCGTGAAGCAATTAGGGAACTATTAATAGTAATAGGATAGTGGTGACTGTGAACTGGAGTAATGGCTACACAATCAATTAACCCCAGGCCATAGATAAAAAATGATACACTAACACTTAATGCGTTAAGTGGGAGAATATGGCGAGGGGAAACTGAATAATAATGGAAATAAAATTTTCACTTTGTATACAACCAAAATAATTGACATAGTCTACAAAATAACGGTTCTCGAAGATAATCAGTCATCCTTAGAGGCCCGGTATATCAATCGGCGATAATTGTCGCACTTCCCACAAGTCCAAACCCCACCAGTCAAGAATTCTTACCAAAGCTTCAGATACTAATGAACTAACTACTGTAGAAATGGGAATCTTACCATTAGATACCTGCCGGTCTCAAGGTACACAGGGTTAGGCGTTTGTTAACTTGGAGTCCCTGGGACGGAATCGAGGGTACGAACTGTTGAGGAGTCCCACACTAAGATGAAACAGTTGTCCAGTGCTCCGTGATTTCCACTGGTACACTGATAACATTAATCTTTGAGAAATTCAATCAACTAAATTAAGGATTGATACTGGTATGAGAAATCGATGAAAAACTACTTTGGCTTTAAAATAGAACTTACCAGTAATATGTGTATTAAATCTTGACAGAAATCGGATTTTGAACCTTCAAGTATTTTATACTGGTAATGTCATGAAATAGCTCAGTCCTCTATTATAGGATCGTGTTTTCATCTGATTGATTCCTACATTGATATTAGATTATAGAAGAAGTTAACTCTGAGGGATGAGTAGTTAGATTAAGATGGAGATATGATTAGGATGAACTTGAATCTTCCCGCTGATTTGTTTTGGACCGAAGCTGTTACTGTATGTGCATCCAGAGCGGATTGTCTCGATATAAATTCACAAGTATTATTTATTTAAGTTGAGGTGTGACTGCAAAGTGGAATCCAGGATGTGAGTTTCGTTTTATTTGGGACTCTTCGGGTAAATGTATCTGTATCCCAATGTTAATGTTCATTAAAAAATCAACAGAAAGATACAAGTTCACCCTAATACCTATGAGCCTGTTGCACAAGTGTGACAGTTTGGACTTAATAAACTTGTAGTGAACGAGGTGTCCTTGGCACGAAATGAACTGAGTTCAAATCCCAGCGTAAACATCAACATTGGGATGCAGGTACATCCAGACGACGAGTCCCGAATAGGACGAAACTCGCATCCTTAATTCCACTTACCAGTTACAATCCAGCGTAAATAAATAAAGATATGATGTTCATTTTATTCATCGTATATTTTATTACTAACGTGACCACCTTAAGGAACTAACTATAATCTATTGTAATCAAGTGATTATTGTGTTTATTTACAAGTACTTTAGTAGATTTGTCTAGTATTCACATATTATTATATAATAATTAATGTTTAAATGAACAAATTACAAATGATTAATGCATTTCAGTAACCTACTTCATCTTTTCAACCACCTTACCAAACTTATATTTATTGTCACAATTTTTTGCGGATTCACATTTGATTAATTATGCCTGATGATCGCGTATACCTAACTGGATCTTTAAAATTTTTAGAATCTATAGCAAATCTTATTACTGAGAAACTCAAGAAGTACCACAGTGGTATTCGACGATGAAAAGAAATGGCATGAGGGAGATAAAACTCCATGTAAACACTTTTAAATGAGCAGAAATGACAGTTGTCAAGTGTTTTGTAAGTTCATTATATAAGACCTTTGGGTATCTACACTTTCAATGGTTACGTTACTGGTTCTGTACTTGCAACATTATGTTATAGCTCAACATATGGTATAGAATAAACTAAGAATATTCTAATAATGCAAGAAACGATAACTGTAATCTCGTATTACACATTTTGGAGAAACATGCAGGTAAGGTGGTTGTTATTTACCGACTGACATTTACGTACACAGATGAGATATAAACTTAACAGAAAACTTACTGCATACTACAATCCAATTAATATCAATTGAGTAGTAATGCATTATTCATTGTTTACTTCTTTATTCATTAGTAACACCCTAATTAATAGTAGGGCTTCGTTAACCATGTCAAATGTTCTAATTTCATGTTTTATGTGGTTGAATTAATTATTGAAGGACTGTTTTAATAGTTCATACAATAACTAGATTCATTCTCATCTGTTATCAGCAACATATTGTTCCTTTTTAGGTTCATATAGCAGAAGTGAAAGAAAATTACTTATCCTAACTTGCTATACATTATAAAATAGTCAGGATACTTGTTTAAGTAATAAAGTTGTTTGATTAAATAATTTGGAGATTGTTGATTTTAAATTCTTAAACAGACCTCAGTTAGATAACCCACCAACAACAATGGATGTATTCGTGAAATTTTTCGCATATTAGCAGACGTTAGAAATTGTAATCAATGGGCACTGACTGATTCGTTTATTAGTTAAATATTTGCTGAGAAGCTTGAAATATTTGAACTCCATCCCCATTTCAATGTGGGTTACATACGACTGAAAAGCTTTACACTAGAATGAAAGAGATATCTGGAGTTCTGTCAATACTATCTGATTACTTGAAGTGAAGTAGCTGAAACAGGTAAACCTACAGTTATTCTAACCACTAGACTACTGATTGACTGTGAATAAGTTTTCACGAAACTAGATGACAGTATGAAAAAAATCAAACAACCAATCTTCAAAAACCATTTCAAACAACTTACGTTTTCCAAACTATGATTAATTTCAGACAGAAGCAATAGACAAAAATGCCGACGATTCATGACATCAGATAAACAGTTTCGTAACGTGTAATCTGACATATGAAACGCTACTCTGAATGCACAATCAATGAGTTATTATATGATATGCAAATGATAACAACTTTAATCTTAGTTATTCCGAGACGTTGTCCATCAACTGAGTTAAAAAATACCTAACGCTAGACTTTGCAACAGAGATGAATAAACATATATGCTAACTTGATATGTAAATAGACGCTTCATGAACCAATCGCTGGCTGATATCAATAAGACTAAGAAACTTCTGTTTGTGATAAAAATCCTGATCAGCAAATTAAAGTACTCTTATTATTTCTTGAGGTTCAATGATCCTGTTAATGAGTACATAAACGGAAGAACACCTCAAGTTGTTATGTATTCATTAGTTAAAGGATAGTGCTTGATGACTAATTTTTCTTGGTTTAGTGCACATCAACGACTTCTCAAAGAATCGAACTTAGTGTTTGCAGGTTTTATAGCCATCCAGTGGTTCTCGCTATCAGTGATTATATAACCAATGGAAACCCTATGTCAAATACAGCATTACAATACCTGGCTATTCCTAAATTTAATCACATACTCGAAGAAAACGATTTCTGATATATAGTTGGATAAGCCAATAATTGAGTATAATTTCTAAACGATACGGTAATGTTTCATAAGTCAAGAACAGGTCGCGTACAATATGAGTATATAAATGACTCATGAAATAACTTTCAAGAAGATACTGATTAACAATGCATTAACTTATTCATCACACGATACTTCCCTTTTCCCACTTCAGCTTAGCGATATTAGCTATAGTTCATATGATTAGTATGAGCTTAGTTCTTGTTAAGTTGTTGGGATAGTCAGAATGAAATCCTACTTCACCTAGAATTCAAGCCATTTATCACTGGTCAACGAAGCACACCTGTAATCATGAGGGAATTTATTCACCTTGACTATATTCTACTCAGTTTCATAGTCTATAATTGTTACAACTGGGCTATTCTGTTTACTACTGAGTTACTGAGGCATTGGAATCATTCTATAATGATCAGCATTATTTCTTGTCTAGTTTTAATTGGTGCTTGGTAATCTTTATCGATCGATAAATATAACGTTGATCGCTACCCAGTGATTAATTAATGTAAATGTTTACTAATATTCAGAAGTGAATTTTAATCAGTCTTTGTATATATATGTATAATCTGATTTGAATGCTTCGATAATATCATCTTTATAACATATTATTAAAGTAGATGACAAGTGACTAGTAGTAACATTGACTACGTTCATTATATCCTACCTACGGTTTATTACTTGAACTTTGTAGAATCATAGTATTGAAGTTGTAATAACAACAACAACAACATCGAAATGATCATTTAACGATGTAACATATACCAATAAAGATTGACTAAAATACCATTCTGAATATTAAAAAATGTAATAATGTAAATAATAGATATTTTAAAAAATACATTATACCAGTTAAAGAAGTTATTGACAACATCGACCCAGTAGTCAATGAATAACTCGTTGGCACTATTACTTCTGTACACAAAGCACATCTAGTTCCGGTCCGATAACAAGATACATCACCAAATCTGTGCAGTTGAAATGAATAGTCGATTGGGTTATATCCTAACAGATATTAAAATGGCCAATCTTGAAAACACAAAACTAAAAACGTGATTGAAGAAATGACACATTATTCAAGGTACGTAGATGATACTTTTATCATATGTAATGATGAACAGCATGCTAATTACTTATTGAAAATTTTCAACCAAGCAAATACAGATATTCAATTTACCATGGAGTCAGAAAAAGACAATAAATTTTATTTCCTGGATATTGCCAAGCAACGTTGAGAAGATGGTTCAATGTGACGGTCGATCTACAGAAAAACGACGTGGAATGGATTGTTCTTAAATTTTCAAAACTCGAGTCCAATTCATTACAGAATAGCATTAGTGAAGACATTGCTTCTCAGAGCCAAAAAGGTATGTACTTCAGATACGATAGATTTAGAAACCATTGACATCAAACAGTATCTAAAAAAGAATGGCTACCCAGAAAAATCCATTTAGAGATACAGTGAAAAAAAAACCTGACAAAGCAAATGAAATCACAGTCCATAAGAAGCCTGTTTTCCTTCAACTCAATTTTTAAGGTGACGATATTGTTGAAACAATCAGAAAAAGACTTAACTCAGCAGCTTTAAAGAGAACTCAATGTGTTTCAAAACTCGCTATATCATACAAAACAACATGCCCACTGAAACAATCAAAAATCGACAAGTATCCTCCTCATGTTACCGCCAACTGTCTGTATAAATTTACGTGTTCCTGCAGCAACAGTTACATTGGCCGGATAGAAAGAAGGGCCTACCTACGCTTTAATGAACATGTTTCAAAAAATCTACTAATCACAGGAATAAATACATTTAATAGTGCAATCTGATTGACACAGGACACTAGCGACGTCAATGAATCATTCAAAGTGTTCACTAGACAAAAAACTTCAAATCTCCTAAAACATGCTGAAGCGATTGCGATTAAACGATTGAAACCAAACTGATGGGTCCATAAAGAAACTGTTATAATCCTTTCTTTACCCTGGTAACCTAACTTCGGTTTCGTTATTTTCATCGTTATTATTCTCTCGCCACGTTTCATTTTATAACGTTTTCTCTTTAGATGGTTAAGTTCAACTTTTGTGTTTCATTAGGTCATTTTAAGTTTAACAACTGAGCTTAATTTACATTATGCTCAAATATTTCCAACCACTTCTTATTGTGTAATCATCTGAACTCTGATCTCTATTTTGCCTTCTGGTACTTTCGTTTATATCGGATATATGTATGGTTACAGCATTTTCTGCTACATTTTAGTTATATTCACATGTCTAACATGTTTATAGAATTTCGATTTCAACTAAGTCCAAACATTCTCATGAGTATGTAAAACTTTGTTTTAAATATTATTTTTGTGGAAAAGTATGAATCTAGGTTGTATGCAACTGATGAGAGACCAACGAGATAAAATGAATTCATCTTATTCTACACAAATATTTGTTGTTGCTCTCTTGAAAAGAATAAAAGGAATAAACTGTATGAAATTTCTCGAAGTAAATTGACTAAGTTCTAATTTGGATAAGAATATCAACACTTGGATGCAATACATTAATTCATGTGATTAGTTCCAAAACAGGATGAAACATACCTTGACCCAAATTGACGTAATTTTGACACTTTCAGACTGAGAATTCGATTGTACCAATTTTCTTGATTTTAATTTGTCCCATGGTATTATTTAAACTTAAGTTCTTGTAATTTATGGATAGGACATACATTATGGAAATCATCAAACTGCATCATGAGACAAGCATTAACTTGGAATGTTGTTGGGAATAGGAGAAGAAGAAGACCATAGAACACACTGCGTCGAGTATTGGAAGCAGATATCAAAAGGAGAAACAGTAACTAGAAACAACTGAAAGGGATTGCTCAGGACAGAGTTCAATGGAGAATACTGGTGAGCAGCCTATGCTTCTCTGTGAAAGGTAACGGGCGTAAGTAAGTAATGTAATTAAGTTATTATTATTTTCTGAAGAAACAGGTTACAATTAGTCGCCAGACGTCAGAAATCTTAATTACTACTCATTACTTTATTATTAATATATTACATAATTTTTGTTTTTTATAACTGAAGAATACATCAATTGAACATATACACTGACATTCAATTATTCATTAGATTGTTTGTAGATTAAAGTAATGAAATTAAAACATCTCAATGAATAACGTTACATTACTACTATTTGAAATGATTTCAAAGTGTCTTCACAATAATGAAGTTATGCAATGCTCTCAATATGACGATTTGTAAGTTGACTATAAATTTGGTAGAATAAAATAATACAAAAAAAAACATTAGCCGAATAGAAGTGGATTATAACTAATAAAGAAGTTTGAAGTGTATTTCGATGTGAATCATGTTTGTGTATTTTTGAAGGTTCATTTGTTAATTGTCTTTGTGTATGAAAAATGTGGTGTACGGGATGAGGAAAATATTTAGAGATAACCAGTGTTTAGTCTATGGAAAATATGACATTTAATTGTTGCTGATCGGGTAGATAGACTATGTTGGATAAATGATAAGGCTTTTCTTTCTATTAACTGCAGAGGGGTTTAGCAAAATATGAAATGCTTCAGCTACACGCTTCTCTTTGTGGTTTTCAAAACCTTTGTGGATGATTTTGCTATTATTTACGTCAATTTTGTGGTTGTTATAAATGGCTTGCACTGCTATTGTTGATTTGATCCGCAGCCTTTCAAGCTCTACAGGATTATTGGGAGGTCGTTCATTCGCACGAGTCATTATTTCTCAAGAAAACTCACCAAGGTAGAAGACATCACAACTGACACAACCTAATCTGTAAATGCAGTTTCTGTGTAGTGATGAAGAAGATCCTTTCTTTTATTTTTACAAAAGTGCCTCGAATCGTGCTAGTTGTTTTGTAAAAAGCTTGAATTCTATGTTGCTTTAGAATTTTTCGCAATTCTTATGTCGTGTTATGTTAATACGGTAGAACAACAGTATCAATCCATGACATTCCGTTTAATTTAATAATAACAGGTCACTATTTTTTGTATACTCTTAATGATATTCACATGGAAGTTACTAAGCTGTAAGATGTTGATAATATTTTTAATTCTTGTTGTCTGTGTTCTTCTGACTTAATCATTTTACCAGCTCTTCTGACCTAGTGAAATCTTGACACTAAATGGATGTGCTGAATTGTAGTCAGCTTAACGGTTTTAAAAGCGTTGGCTTACTATAGATGGTTAGATTAAGAGTTATGTTTGAATTTCCTTCAACCAGATAGTCTACAAACGGTAACTCATTGTGTTCGCTTTCAGTTTCTAAAGTGAATTTTATTTAAGTTGACAATATGCGAATCAGTCTTTGTCTAATGCTCAATCTATTTACAATTACCAAGTCCAACCTTGGTAATGATGTTTATAAAAAGAAGAAAAATCCACACAGCCAACCCTCACCCCCCCCCCGTTTTTCTAATTTATTGTTTTGTATACTAAACAAGTTACATAATGCTCATTATTTGTCAGAATTAATGTTTTAACTTTATTTTATTTATTTTTTGGTAAGACGAAGGGGGAACAGAATTATATATTGAACTAGTTTATGGTTTTTATTTAAACAGAAAATTATTTCCTAGTAATTGGTTTTTCAATTTGATATCACAAATTGGTCTGAATTAAACAGCCACCTAGATGTATCACCTAGAAGCACTAGACGACTGTTTCGTTCTAGTATTGATCTCTTCGGCGGTATGTACTCACAACCACATCAGGGATCGAACTTAAGACCCTCTAGCTCCGAGGCTGAAGCTTTATCACTAGGTCATTGAGTCGACTTCTAGTGGTTGATATTTTTAATTCAGTCAATTTGTGATAAGTCTGCGTGACTTCATCCATCGGTGGTTAACTACCTCGCATCCAAACTAAATGGTCCTAGGCTCAATACCTGATAGTGACGTTGAAGGACATTGCTGAAGTCTAATACTAGAACGAAAAAGATATTCAGTGCTTCCTGGTGATCAATGGTTGTCTAATTCGGATCAATTTGTGATGTCAGATTGACATTCAGCAATTTACACTATAGTTAAGTATAATACTCTGACTACGAAATGGTTTCCTGATAAATGTTCTAATGCTCCACCGACACCACTGCATTAAGCAAATTGTACGAATAAAAGCTTAGAGTGCATGATGAAAGACACCCTAAAATATCTTTTTTAATATTAGTATATTACTTAATACATTTTCAGTAGTTTATAACGAATACAAAATACTGTATGCAAACAACACTATGTTTACAGTGTAATAAACGCATCAAACACATCAAATTACAGTATAGATCCACATATACTGAATAATTAAGTATCAGTAAGGTATTCCAAGTGTTTCTAGATTGTTAACATTGAAAATGGAGAGCCATGATAAAATTCTACGTTACATGTAATGTTGTTATATGAGAATGAAAAAAACAGTAAATAGATTTATTGCAGGTTACAGATATTGATGTGATTTCCAGTAAAAGATTTAAAGCGTATCTAACTATAAATTAAGTCATGTCTGTTAACAAAATCATAATTACTACTGAATTAAGATATACGTAACCTGTTTTTTGATTTTCGAATGATGATTCATGACTTTATTGGAATGGTGGTATGACGTGGATGAAAAGTTGTAAATACAGTAAACTACGTAGCGTTATCAATTCACTGAATAAAATATCAAACAAAGAATAATTATAACTTAAATTAACTCGTATCTTTTGATTGATATTGTTACGGACTGTGGTTGATCAGTCTCCATTCCCATATTTTCATTTTTAGAGGATTGCCTTGATACAGTAGTAATTCAAGAGTGTGAATTAGAATGAACCGTAGCCGTTATATGGAATATGACACACGACTCGTCATCTGAGGTCAATCGATTTCTGTCAATTTTAAATCGACACAAAAGTTCAAGTGCCTTCAAATTATATGCACAAATGTGCCTGTCTGAGCTCAGTAGTCTAGTGGTGAATTCTGGGGAGTCTGACAAGAAACTAAGTGACTTTGTGTCCCGGTGTGAATATCAATATTGCGTGTAGGTGGATTAAGCAGGCATGTCCCAAATAGGACAAAAAGAGTCTCCTGGATTCCACTTACCAACCACAGTTCAACCTAATTCAAAAAATAATTATATTCTGTCATCATCGTTGTAACCTATACTCAAATTAAGAAGAATCTCAACAACAACACTTTAATATAATCTTTGAAAAGAACTAGATTTAACTAGAATTCTTCGTTCTAATTATACTTTTACAACCTCGATTGAAGTCACTAATAGTGATCATCATTTATTTACAATACTCCTTTGATTATGGATAACATTTACGTTATAACAAAGTAGAGGATGGTTCAGTTAACTAAGGTAGTCTAGATTTATGATGTAATAATAGAGACTTGTGTATTACGTTATCACCAACATGGTATGAACGATTATTGTTAGTAACTAAATGAATATACACAATCAGTTTTCACATTCACAAATTATCGGTGACAACAAGGAAATTGATAACACTATTAGACTACCCAACATCAGTAAGCAGAGCAAGATTCATACTTACAATGTAGTCGTTGAAATTCAAATATCTTGACTAGTATAACTAACTCTCATAGTCTTGCCTTATAGACTTGAAAGCCTGCGTTTAGTCTACTTGTTGAACTCATTGTTAATATTACATTTAAATCTAGACAGTATGTTTTGAAAGACGGATTTCCTTCTTAATTGAAAATACACTTTACAAAATTGTTGCTTTTTATAAATGATTTTGTTGATAGAGCTGGCACAATAACTATTATTCATTCATTAGTGATTAACTTCAGTCGAAGTAATGTTAATACAATAGTGAGATGATTTGACCAATGAATTTTAATCATGTCCCTTGTACTGCAGTTACCTACCAACAACAGTAGATGAGGCCTCACTATATATCACGAATTGACTGAAATTAGAGATATTACCCAATGAATGCCAACATACTAGTCAAAATGTAATGTGTTCTCAATGAAATATAAAATTTCCTGGCTCGATCTACTGGTTAGATAGTGAGTTCACAGATAAAAAATACACGTCAATCAGCTTTATGAAATCAGAGTACTTTACATGTACATTAGAATATGTAATAAGATAAGATGATATGATGTTGGGCTCAATTAAATGCCATCAGAGTTTTCATATTTTCCAAGCTAAATAGTCTAAATTATAAAGCTTTGATTATCACCCTAAACATAATTATCAAAGCCTTTATTAAGTTCACTGAACAACATTCTCTTTTCAATGGATTCATAGTAAATACATAAGAAAATTAATGTAATATGATAACACTTTATTGCATAATACTTGTGTTCTAATATACAAATGAATAACTACGTGTTGCATAATTCCATAGTCCTTTCTTAATTAAATAATTTCTATGTTTATTATAACTTTCTGAAGTGAAATTTGGATGAATTGTAAAACTTGGTATTGGAATTTTAACAGTTGGTTGAAAGAATGTTTCAATATTTTGTTTTATCATTTTTGGCGGTTGAGGCAATGTTGGTTGTAGATGTAATTTCACTGTGTATGGTAAACGTTTAGGTAATAATTGTGATCTAAAATAAACAATAGAATAGTAAATATATTGTAGTATTAGCTTTTAGAATATAGTGTCATGTAACATCAGTGATGAAATATAATCGAAATTGATCCGGATCAAATTGTTACACTTTGAACTATAAAACATTATAATTATGACATAAATGACTAGATTAGTATATAGTAATTATGGAATTGTTCCTTTCTCATCCTAAATGGTCCTACAAGAAATATTAGTTAGAAATAGGTAAAAGAATGTTTTTTACGTCTTATCTTTATCAATTATTAGTTTAGCTACATCCAAATTCAATATGATCACGTTGTTTATATTAAAGTGTTTCATTACTTAAAGAAATCCACTTCTTATATGTTGATTTTAAGTGTTTGGAAGTGATTGGCTGTTAATCCTGAATCTTGGTTTAATGCCAGTGGATACATATCAGAAGGCTCTACTTTGCGAGTAGTAATAATTCTTATTGAATTAACAGACTGAAATAACAACACAGGATCACTAGGACTACTGTTCAATATCAAATCAATAAAAATATCTTACTCCGACTGAAATAAATTATAACCTAAATAGCTTAATAATGATAACTCATCTTGTGAACCTAAGTAATGTGTGTTCTAATTTAATGGGAACCACCAGTTCCCTCAAAACTATACATAAGTCTTACTATTGAACTTATCTACATTTAACCCATACACCTTGACACTTTATCATCAAATATTTTGTTTTCATTGTGTGAAAACAGTATTCCAAGAAAACTGATCATTATTCTGAAAATGTTTAAATAATCAATCATCAATTATTCCATGTTCATCAAACACCTTTCAGTTAAACAAATAATCATTTGATAAATTGAAGACTATTTCCAAGAGTTATTAGCTTAGTGATGTTTTAATAAGTTTAATTATATGCGTGTCTTTCGTAAATTGTTAAGTACTTTCAAAATGCATTTTACACTTCGTTAAAAGCATCTCTTTAAATGTATAAGCAGTTGTTCAGTTTCTTGTAATGGCTAAAAGTTATTTGTTTATTCATTATGAGCATAAGAAGTATGTGAAGATTGATGAATTTTGTAGTCTGTACCCCTCATTAAGTTTGAATGTTTAAACCCTAGACAACTACCTCGTTCTAATGTAAGACTACTCAAACATGAGAATCTACGCTTCTAACAGGTGACAGTCCTAAACTTGTCAAGACTGTCAATAAGCAACTAATTAATAGTTTACAATAAACCAAACTACTAGTCACGCAAAATCTCAAATGGCATATCAAGTAACTATAGTTATTTACTATAGTTAACTTATAATTTCATTTTCCCTTAAAAAGCTCAAAAGTATTATAATATATGTATAAAAACTCAATTCAATTTCATCTATAGACGATATTACTGACAATTTGGAAACCTGTGACATAATGACTGACTTAGTCCTAGCCTAAACATTTAGTTTGTAATAGTATATCATTCATATTACCAATACCGTCTACGTGAAGTTAAGTAATTATACAGTTGATTTCCTGCAAACCTATACCAGACAATAGATAATCATCGCGCTGTACATCACAAATTAATGGAATAGGAATCCTACCATTAGATGCCGAACTAGTTGTGCAGAGGGTTAATCGATCATTTCAGCCTAAAGCCCTTGGTGTTGAAACTGGGGTGCACTCTACTGGAAAGTTCCATACTATAAGGAAACAGCTGTCTAGTGCTCCCTGATTTTCAGTGACATTCCACCACTATCATTTTGTGACCTAAGTTATTAAATGAAATTATCACAAAGTCGAACATTATAATACAACGAAATGCAAATGCGTTAACAGGAAATAACCGAACCTAAAATGATTAGTTGTAGCATTGAAATTATGAAGTGTAGGTCCCTTTATCAAATAAACAAATCATCACCTGTAGATTGCATAATAACGAAACTCTATAACTGTCTGTCAATTACAAAGACTAAATCTGTTATTAAATAAATCATTATTTTCTTACTTCAAGTTAAGAGGATCACCAGGAATTTCCATTCTCCATCCATGATATTTTACAGCTTGATCATATTCATCTTCCAATATAATCTTACATTGTTTTAATAATTTCTTATCAATGATCATTTGAGAAATTGTGGAAACTTTATTTATATTTTCTTCACTCTCTACTGGTGTATGTTCTGTAGTTGGTAAATTTTGTTTAGTACTATCGTCATTTAGTACAATTGACTCAGTTTCCACTATATTCTTTTCCAATTCTGAAGTAATTAATCTAGTTTTATGATATTCTTCTAGCTAAAATGAATACTTTAGGTTAATCTTTGTTGCATATTGTTGAAAGTAAGTTCTAATTCATTCATTTAGTTACACTTAAGTAGTATTTACTCCCACATAAAATACATTTAGCTATTAACACTATTTCCTAAAACGTATGATTATTTTTAACCCAGTAAAGTATTTTGAT
Organism: Schistosoma japonicum; assembly: GCA_025215515.1. NCBI lineage: Eukaryota > Metazoa > Platyhelminthes > Trematoda > Strigeidida > Schistosomatidae > Schistosoma > Schistosoma japonicum. Next base: position 12,625,962 of record CM046063.1, on the reverse strand, counting down.
GATCTACTTATGTAACTTAGTCTGTAATAATGATTTATCTTAGTTAAATTTATGAATATGATCTTTTAATCAAACTTCATATGTTCGTATAACTATTAGTTACATAATTCAAGCCATTATGGTAACAAGAGGAAATCATACCTTAATCCGAATAATGACTTTTTTCATTAAAGTAACAGTTCAATGTACATGATTGAGATTACACGTTCATTAAGCTATAAATTAGTATTCAAGATGTATTCTATCAACAGAAACATTCAACACTTTTAAAAACGTAACAACTATGGTCAAGATTATATGCATCATTTTAATTGTTAAACAATATTTTTGTAACTAGAATTATCAACACTACTTATTAATGTGTGCATATGATTAAAGAATTCAACTTATGCTCATATTTTAAGGCATCAGTAGAGTTAACTAATGTCGTGAGTGAGGTAACTACCCACTGATGGTAATGAATGAGATCATGTAATATGTTTTCAATTGACTGAAGCTAAGATTATCAGTTATTGGAAGCAAACTGGCTACAAGGTCTAACAGTTATGCGTTATCTAAGAAACTTAATGTATCTGGGCTAAAATCCTTGATATAGTTATTAATGTAAATTGTTGACATTTTCCGTACGAGCTCAAAACAGCTGTGTTAACACTTCATGATTTTGATTAGTTGTGTAACACAGGTCAATTTGTGACAGTACATCCAAATTTAACGATCTCTGTAACACTTAACCCCTTTTAAAATATATTTGAGTTTTTCATCAGGCATATAAATGCGTGTATCGCCGATATGTCAACAGAAGTCAATTTCATTTATCTCCAAAAGTTTAAAATGAAATTTTTGAAGAAAATTACATTTTACTGTAGATCAAGCGCTCATTTACTAAATGAATCAGAAAATAATCAGAAGGTACTGGATACAACATACTTGTTGAACAATGACACCTATCCCTTAATGCTAGTCTTAGATGAATAACAAGAATTATTTGGGCTTCGAAATGAATCTGTTTTAGATAAATTCGAAATTGCAAATACTTGTAGTTACTTACAGTGCATGGAGCGCTACTTGGTCGATCAACTTTCTTCATCATAAGGGATGTTTTAGATGAATATTGAAATGGCTTATTTACTTGTGAACACGTAGGCAATATATTTGTGTCATTGTCTGAATTATTTGAAATCGAAGGTCTCGAGTAAGTCTGTAAATCAAAATATATATTTAGAACTTTATTATTACCTGCCTATATTAGTCACCTTAAACTATAAAACACACGACAACAAACTATGTTTTCCGGTAGATATCCTTTGTTACTAATTTACAACATTCATGAAATGATGTTCAGAAGCATTTTTGATGACATAAATGTCTGACATTCAGTTCAACTCAAGAAAGTATCATACCACGTTCCTTCATAATATCATACTATTCCTTAATCAATTAATTTTGTTATGAATGCAATCTACAATACGTAGAATGAGCAAACTACAGAGATTATTTAGACTGTTCCAATTGACAGATTTTTACAATGGAATAATTAAAGCGAAATTACAAAATCCAAAAGTCTTCTCAATACTCTATAATTAGTATTCATTATATGCTAACTAGTAGCTAACTCTGAGACATGATTTCCACAGTCTTAAAGATGAGTTAAATGTGACCATGTCAAGTAGAATACAAATCTTGTCAATAGCAATAGATGGCAATAACTCAATATTACAAATTAGCTGAAGTCAAACATATAAACCAATGTATGATGACCCGAAAGTCAGAGAGTCCTATTGTCTAAATCTCCTGTGCTTGATTTTTTAATAGCTTCTTGGATGTTCACTATTAAAATATCTCATACCAGAACAAAACTTTTGTCTAATAAGTCTTGATTTCCAACTGTTCTCTAAATATGATATAAACATAATGTAAGTCATTCCAAATGTTTTTTAATGAAAAGTTCCTAAGGAGTCAGTTTCTTCAATTAACTACATATTCTAGTTATTATTACTGGTTAATATTAATCCAAAACAAAATTGACTAACTAACAGTTGGAACTGATTGTGGTCTTTTCATAGATGATTGTTTCAGTGAAGTAGATTCAATTCTTCTTTCTGTAGGAACATAACTATTTTTATCTACATTCAAATCATTGACTTGAAACATATCCATGTTTGGAGTTGGTAGAGTTGTTTTCTTATTAGATGAAATCATTGGCTGTAAAATAAATTTATATTGTATTATGATGAAATTTTAAATATGCTATCATTTTTGGGAATATGATCTAAGACTAGAAATAAGCCTTAACAATACTAAATTCAACTGCATTGTTCACATGTGAATTATTACTTCAAATACATCGACTAAGTTCATTTAGTACTTCACTTTGTAACACAATACCATCAAATACACGTAAATATATTAATCGTAAGATATGAAACTCTACAATAATAGAAATATCTTAAATGAATGTATCTGTTAGTATGACAGGTGGGTTCGAACAATAACATCAAGTAATTTTAAAAATACTCAACAATTTCTAGGATCAACAGATTCCAATTATTCAGTATTTACTAAATATGCTTATATAGATCTAATACATAAATATAATGGTCAATTATTCACATTATCTAATGTTAATTACACAATACAATGAAATGGAATAAAAGTTCACATAAAAATAACTTGCAGCGAATATCACCATCAGAATACAATAATATACCAATCGGATAGCATAATAATAATATCTTCAGTGTTACTTTATGCAACAATCAGCTCTTTATACTGTACATTAACGCTTAGTTTAGTATTAAATCATCTATCTTAGAAAGACCATGCCAGAAACAATCAGTTCTTCATCAGTACATATTAATATACTCTTTAACACTTAAACAAACAAATATCGGAATAACATTCATATAATAAGTGATATATATTAAGTTTGAATGTGTTGACTTATCGCATTGATCATTACAAGTCATGAGACTTATATCACTAAAATATCAGAAGACCAGATTACTGAATAAATTGAAGCTGGTTTACAATGTAGACAATGTTCTTTTATGTTACATGTTATGTAACATCTGCTAACATTCTTACTACTTTGAAAGATTTCTGACATTTACAATAACTATTCTGAGCAATTCGTTGGTTACCGATATACTAATTAATAACGTAACATTATTATTAATTCAAGTATTCAATTACATCAAACCAAATGACATTAGGCTAGACCCTTCTTGATTTTAGCGTGAGATTGAAAACTCCATGGTAGCTTCTATCTTATTTAAACTTAAATAATGAAGTCAAGTGTATTTAATGTACAGCTATGAAAATGGTTTCATTAACAAAGAGAATTCTTTATTGGAACATATTCTTCTTTATCAATGGAACTTATAGGTTCTTAATATTCAAATTCAAAGAGTTATCTAAATTTACATTTGCAGATATGACTACGATAGCATTCTTTAAATTAAACACAGAACCTAAACTACTAACTTAAAATCTTAATTCTAACCCTATATTACAGTCCTAATTATACTATTGTCTTCAACAGTGTAATTACAATCTTCGGAGACATTCATAGACAATACTCATTTTTTGACATATGCAATCACGAAATGGTTTAAACATTAATGATTAGCTAATGTCTTTTCTTAGTGTTTACTGATTAATCATGTTAAAACTAATTATTCATTGGATTATGGTGGTTTTGTGAAGATAGGAATCTAGTTTAGTTGTATGTATTCGTTACAAGTCAATGTTTACTGGGTGTCAATGAGAAACAGGGAGAACTGGACAGCCGTTTCGTCCTAGTAAAAGACTTCTTAGCAGAACGATTATCATCCCCCCTCGAATTCACCTGGGAATCCAACCGTGAATCTTTAGGTTAACTAAAGCTTAATTACCTGCACCATTGGACTGACTGGCGTCCAGTGATAAAATTCTCGATTCCATCTGTTTCTGAAATGTCAAGGTGATCATTTAATGCCACTGATGATAACTGTTTCACTATTGATAAGTCTGAACTCCACTAGTTACTAACTGGTGAAAGTTTGATCAAGAGTTTCCACTGTTAAGGAGTCCCATGTTGGGACGAAGCAACTGTCCAGCTCTCTCCGGTTTTCACTCACACCAAGGCAACTTCAATCTTTAACGAACAAAAACAACTAAACTGACTAACTATTTTTACAAAACTACCTTAATTCAATCACAATAAGTCGTGATTGTGGAGGGGGGAAAGTTGAGAATCGTCCCAAGTAAAACAATCATCATTAATAACAATAGATGATCATTGGGCTATAGCTATTCATTATAACTTTCCTACTTTTATTTTATATATCCTATTGCAAAGGAATGTTAATTTCTGATTGACTTGAAAGTTGTTAGTAATCAATTTCTGTTATGTTTACCTCTGATCTGCTGGACATTTTAACTATTGCATATTTATAAAACAACCAAAGAGGTGTGTCTGAAGCTTTATATGCATCAAACTTTCTGAAATGTCTCAGAATGTCAAGTTGAGGTGGTTTTCTTATTCTCATGAGATTGATATTTAATTTTGCTGTTTATCGTCGTTCCAGTACCATGAAGTAATTGAAGATGGGAATTCTATTATTAAGGCACCAACCCAGTACTATTGATGTTTAAGCATTCGTTGTGATAAATTAAAGTCTTTCGTTTGATTCTCTGGTGTGCTTCGACGAGGAGTAGTATAGTGTAATAAAACAACTACCTAATGTTCTCTAATTGTAAACGTCTCATAACCGAGATCAATCTCTGGTAAATAATAGTATTCTAAGATCTGTTAGATATATGTTAAAGAAGAGAACATCGTTAAAACTTACTCTTGGTACTAAATTAATTTTCGATGTTAATAACCTAGTTTATTCCTACATCATCTTGTAATTGTTTTTTAATTGTTTCAAATGACAACTTCTTATTCAACTGATTTCTTTTATCAGAATTTATTTGTCTTTTATGTAATTTTGGATATTTTTGTATATGTGATTCATTGGAACATGATGAAGAAGAATTCTTTGTTGAACAATTGTCTGATTTATTATTATCTAGTGAATGAATATCTACACAATTTTCATGATGATCTTTCAATGGAGTACCTTTAATAGAAGTAAATATATTTAAGAAATTGTTTACATAGTACTTCATTATATTCACATATCTTTCTGTATCGTCATATCTTCACTGGTAAAGATACTAGACAGTTATTTTATTAACTGAAAATTGTTTTCATGTATGAAAATGTCTCATTTTGTATTTGTTGAAATTATTTATAGAATTTATCAAGAATATTACTGTCAAAGTATATAAGTAGTATAAATTAAAAGTTCAAAAAATCTCTTTTAGGAAGTTTATAAGTCTATCATTCAACTGTTCGCCAATGACATTATTCATAAACATAACATTAATAGCAATTCTTAGAAATCTATGGTTGAATACATTTCAACTTGAAATGCATTTGTAAACATTTAACTGTATCAGAATTCATGTTTATACTTTGAATGATTGATTCTATCTTACATTAGCTACAACAGTATACAATTACAACGAATGTGTGATCTTAACTTCTGTTATATTGAACAAATAAAGAATAAGTAACTTTCGTAAGTTTTCTTCAGGAGACCATTTCATTTATTTCGAGCATATGTAAATAGATTATTTTATTCCTATCTTTGTCATACTAACCTAGCCTTAACCCCCATCTAGACCTATGAACTGTTGCCATATTACTTCCCATTCAGCAATAATAACTAAATATGCATTTGTTCCATCAGTTCCTTGTTATCATTGTCTTTCCTTTGTACAGATGCACTTCTTATTATTAGTACTTTGCGCGGTCAGGTTTCGTGTGTGTATAAATGAATGGGTAAAATATAGTTTGATTGGTAAGTTACTAGCTCATTAATTTTGTCTTCTTTTATCCGGGTTGGTACTAGGAATCATGAGACAACATGAGAGCACAGAACCACGGCCCTGATGTTTGAGTTTCTCTGTATTAGTTTCAATAATGGTTACTTTTTTACTGCATATCAGCGATAGACCTTAGTTCAGATAATAACACTTCAATTACAGTACAACGTATATATGCTAAACAAGCATACTTTAGAATTTATCATTTTCATCTAATGAAGTAAGTAGTGAAACGATAAACTTTTTAAAAAGGTTGACTACAGGAGATATGTGTACTACTACTTCAAAATACAATAATCTAGCGACAAGCACTTTATTTCAGATAACTGAAGCTATATCTGAACCTCTCAGTCTTGTCTTCGAAATGTTAGATTAGCTAAGTGACGGACTATATTTATCAATCCATTAAATCCCTAAACAACACTCTATATTCCATAAGTTTCTTAAATTTTTTCTAAGTTTCACGTAAGAATAAAGTAAATATCTTGGAAATAAATGAAAATTTTCACTAATATTTACAAATAACTCTAGCCACAACTGAAAGATACTGTCATATGAGTCTTTCAGTTAAGTTGTTTACATTGTGTTATCTTTCAACACAAATGAATTTATGTGATATACTGCGTCAATTGTCGTTGTAGCTCGACTATAGATTATGTTTACACTTAGTATAATGAAGTTTTAGAGATTGTTAAATTGATCAGTTTATAACACTGAATGATTATTGCTGGATAGTCAATAAAAACTTTCATAGGGCCTCACAGCTGCAATGGACGTTGGGATTAGGATAATACAGTTCTGTAGAACGAGCACTTAGTCTTCATACCGTTGAGCTGATATCCAAAGGTTTGCAGTCCTACCACTTATCAACAAGGCTATCTTTGATGATATCATTATTTAAATCAGTAAGAGGACTTAAACTGGAAGAATATATGTATTGAAATAACATAATACAACATTAGAATACTTTAAGTTTTCATTGTTTGTAAGAGTTTACTTACTGTATGTGCAGTATCGCTTTGTAACTTGGCACTTCATATGGATTATGTACAATAGGATATCTAGCATACGGTTGACTTCCAAGTATAGGTTGACATATTCCGTTAGGAAGTTAGAGTAATTTTCGCAAATATTAAACTTCTTTAGATTATAATTCGTTTCGATGTATCACAGAAATGTATTTTTGAATTCATACAAACTGAATATGATAATATTTAAAAGATGAGTAAATATTTTATTACTTTTGAGTTATAAGTAGTAATATGTAATATTAATAAAATGGAAGATAGATTGTATGTAACATCGTATACAAGACTTGTCTCCATTGAGTTTATTCCTAATGCAAACTTATCACTACCAACATTTCTGGTTCCTTTATTTAGTAGTATTTTTTATTTTGCACATTATCGAATTAGGTATCTCTTTGAGGTTACTAATATTCAATATACGTGTTGTAACAAACATCTGAGGTCACGTTGTGGTTTATTTAGTAACTAAACGCCAAATATAAAAATGCGATTATCAAGAGAAAGCGCATTTCAATACCTAACTGGCAGTTTATCTGCTTTTTGTTCATACTGTGTTCTCTGAGATGGATGGTTTAACTGGGAAAGATTCGTCGTTATTCTGGACAAATTCATTAACACAACACTTCTGATTAATGTGAAATATGAGGTCTCCTCCACAAGTGACTAACAACTTATTCTGTTCACGTTGAATTTAGTTGGTTACTGTTGACACTTGTTCTGTTATTGTTCCCACATTTATTTCGATTGCCTCCTCTCGTGATCTGAATTTAGCACTGCAATTATCTAACGGATTTTAAGTTGGTTAATAAAATGAATTTATTCCAGTGTCTTTACTAAAAAGTAAGTGACCTAAACACAAAGTTTTAAAGTGTCTTCTTGCCTGCTTTATATTTACTTTGTCTAAAATCACTACTTTTTCTAATCAAATGAGTAATCATAAGTATCGGCATGCACTGATACAACAGAACATATATTGTGGTGTTTGATGTCTAATTTTTGTTGATGTAAGTAGAGATGGGGAGGCTGTTTGCTTTGTCCAATGTAACCTTTATCACAGTTGCTGCAGTTTATTTTATATATTAAATTTTGGTTTATCTTCTTTCACTATTTTGGTCACCATGAAATCAAATGAATCGATTTTGTTAGCTTGTGAAAGATGCTTACTCTGAATGGCTTCAGTAGTCTAATTGTAATTTCTGGTATTTTTTTCATATATACCAAAGTGATGTATACGTTGGTCTTCATACTCGATTTTGATTGTTTACAATCTTTGGAGAAAATTTTGATGAAGTTGCATCAATAGCTATTCTTCTGAAAGACAGTCATTAAGTACTTTTCTTCAATTATTCGTGAGGTAGGTGTGCTGCAGTGTGTTTCCGACCTATGGAACAAAGTTTGAATGGAGCTGATATTATGAGGCATTGGAATGTTAATATTGTAATTGAGAATGCGGCTAGTTTTAACTGGTTTTCGACTAACCTGAGTCTCCAGGTTTAACAGATTATTATCACTGTTGAAGAGAAGGAGTGTAGCATCCTTTCCTAGACTTTTGTTCAGGTGAACTCAATAGAACTGCAACATCTATGGAGTGTATCATGTATTCGTTGTTGATTTGAAACACGAAGAAAACCAGAGAACGTTTTGTAGCTACGAGTTCAGGTCAATAATTAGTCGGTGAACGCATTGAAATAAATTTAATTTATTTATTAGAGTGCTGAGTTTAGATCACGAGAGTAAGGCAATCGAAATAAATCAGTGGGAACAATGACAGAACAAGTGTCAACAGTAACCAACTAAATTCAACGTGAACAGAATAAGTTGTTAATCACTTGTGAAGAAGACCTCATATTTCACATTAATCAGAAGTGTTGTGTCGACAAATTTGTCCAGAATAACGACGAATCTTTCCCAGTTAAACCAGCCAGCTTTGATAACACAATATAATTTAAATAATTCTCCAGAGATAAAAAATGATTCCGTGTTCACGTTTTTCTTTAGGAGTGTCGAATTTCATACATAACGACTTGTTCATATTAAACTGACCATTATACCCTAAAATACAACTTACATTCATCCATTAAATGAACTATCAAATGACCGAATGTGTTGAATACACCATATTCATTAATCAATGAGAGAAAAAAACACTGGATATACTCAGACATCCTATTTCAATTTTGTAATTCATTCTTAAAGTGGATATAATGCTTGAAGCTACATATCAATGAATAATTAAAATCCTAACTAAGAATGTATCGTATGAAATGCATATCGATTTGAAATTATTAACTAGTTTCTAGGGGCTAATAAATTGTTTTTGTATTTTAAAACAGATTATTCTTTAGACGGATACTCGTCTATTCAACAGGTCATCTTATGCCGAACCTCATTAGTAAACTAAAATACTTTCGTTAACTATTTTTAACTTCATTCACATCATTGATCCATAAATATTATGAAGTGAATTCTTTGACATTGAAATTTCAGATGATTTTCAGTAGTTTGTACTACAAAGAATTACCTACTGTCCAATTTGTCGATAACTGCATAAGTTAACTCAGTGTATCATGATTAAGAAGTATAGAATATCTCTTCTTCTAATCAAATCCTCACTATAGGAAACAAATTTCGTGGTATTTTCCTTCAGTATCATTTTCTTTATACTTTACAACCCTTCTTATCCTCAATTCGATATGATCTAATCACAAATAAAAATATTCACTACGGTGCCACAATGATAATATCACTTTAATGTTAGGTCGATAGTCGTTATTTTAAATGATTGATAGTCAGCAGTAAACTTGTTAACACTCAACAAATGAGTATACTTGAGCTTTTGAAGGAAACAATCCATTCTAATGGATTCGTATCGTTCCTTATGTATACCAACTTGAATAGAATCTATAACTTAGTTTACCGATTGACTTCTTTCAACTACTTTATCAAAACATATTGAAAGATAGCTAACACTAAATAAATATGAAACATAATACTAGTTATTCATGTCATACTAAACAACTATTTCATTTTACTCTTGGGCTTTTAACCAGTTAACACTTATAGATCTCTTAGTTGAATCGAATTCAATCAACATTATCAATTCATGAAACTAACCGGAATCATCTTGTAAATATATTCCATACATAGCAATATCTAAATTAGTTAACTAACTGAAGCCTACAGTGTTTGATACTACAGTTTCGACAGTAATCAATAGTTTAAGATGATTGGATTCAGAAATTCACCAATAGTAATCTAGGACAAAGTTGACAACAAGTGTATGTAGTTATGATCGTATATATATATATATATATATATATATATATATATATATATATATATATATATATATGAGTAAAATAGATGAACACAATAACGTGAACCTATATGATCTGAGAAATACAAGTTCATAAACATACACATACATCGAAGTACATTCTATAGTGCGTATGTTTATTCAGTCCAGATAATAATAATAAGTAGGTTAGGTAGTGAGAGAAGGATAGTGTAAATGTTACTGGAAGTACATCACTTTTGTACTATTCAAATAGTAGGTTATACGGATGTACTAAATTAGAAAGTAATCGTTTATTTTAAGTGGCTCTCATCATTTGAGTTAAGGTAGGTCTTGTATTCGTCAGAGATTAATCTCTGTTAAATTCCACTGGACCATAAGTATGCGACTCCGTAGTAATGCTTACTCTTGATTCTGTTAAAGTACTAAACCAATGACCTTCAGGTTTTTGCGACTAATGCTTAACCATAGCATCACTAGGCTGACACTCGTTAGAAGAATTTACACTTCGGTCAGATCCACTAGTGAGTAACTTCGAAATGTTGTTGACGTTCTAGTGAGTAATCTTGTCTATTGACGTCCATACATACACAAGTGAGGCAACCATCATTAATGGCAACCGATGTTCGAGCTATATCACAAATTTATTGAAGTGAAGATTTTACAATAGGACGCCAGATTAGTAGAGCTAGTGTTTAGGCATTTATTGCAAGACCTGTAGGTCCTGTATTTGACTGTCTAGCAGAACTGGGGGGGGGGGTAATATGCTACTGAGGAGCCCTCCTGACTGCTTAGTTGAATTATTATCATGATAAGTTAAATCCATTTATGGTTTTCTTGGTAGTCCTGATTTGAAGGTGGTATTAAATTAAAAATATGCACAGTTGAGCAATGTCAATGCGGAATGAATTAGTTGTCTATAGTACATTTACCTCCAGTGACATTCTAATAGAAAGTAATCCAACAAGATAACTACTTTCAAGGTTTCAGATCGTTATTTCTTGTAGAATAAATATTAGTTAATGGACACGTAATTATTTCAATTATCATTGATCTCTAATGTCTTCCACTTATTCAACAATGAAAATGTATTTTGTTGAACTGATACTCAATTCATTTGATGCAGACTTACTTGAATATCCTTCATAATATGTTACTCAATCTATGTTGTAACAAACATCAGACTTACTTTAAAAGAATTTCCATAAATTTCACTGTTTACCCTATTGTTTGAATTATTACATCATAGTATATCACTGACAGTAAGCGCATGATCTGTTTGAATTTATATTAGAAATTGGCTTGGGTAAGAAAATCAATAAAAACAAGAAGCTGGTACAACCAATTAACTGTATGGAACTTTTAAGTACTTCTCAAACACGTCCTTACCCTAAAGCTTTGCTGTGAACACTTTATCTTCATACCCTTGAGCTGACTGGCATCCAAAACTGGTGATATTTCTAATTTTAGTCACTTTGTGAAATATTTAGGTGACCCTGAAAAACGGTTTCCGATTCATTGAAAATGTTAATGGATATCTTAATCTAGATGTCTTGCTGATAATACTATTTAGTGTTTGGAATGAAAATTATTGAGTTCAAGTCACTGTGTGAATATCAACGTCGAAATGCAAGTATATCTTCTGTTGACATGCTTCAAATTAGACTAAATACGTCCTCTTAATTTCGTCGTTAGTCATAATTAAAGTCAACTAATATTCATGCTTCAACGAAGTAAATTTTGTCTTTTCGATAATTTCATTGTTAGTAGTGGCACAGTACTAATTTATGTAAAATAAGGAATATAATAGACTAAGTTTTGTTTGTTGATATATATTTATATCACAAGCGGAACTCACAGAGTGTATACTAAGAATAACAAGCCTAAACCATGTGAGTTTTTTTAATGATTCAGCTAGACGAATGTATTGTTGAGGCTGTAGACTTAACGTTATTGAGTGACGTGGTGAGTGCATGAAGTCAACCTCATAGTAACATGTGCGTTACAGTACAGCTATCCACGGAACCGATAGGCTCATTGGCTTCATGCAGGTCTTGAAGGTATTGGTTGGTCGCATTGACACAAGTTTAGCAGTGCTAAATGTATGAGAAGGGAGCTGAAAAATGGTGGCTTACATAGTCTCTGGTTATCGTATGACTTAGGCAGCTTGTAACCTAACCAGGAATCGCTGTAAAGGTCTATTTTGCTATCGTTGACAAGTAGAAATGTGGGTAGGAGCTTTATGGGAAGCATTGAGTCGATTATTAACAGCCAACATACGGATACTTGATCAAGACTCTACTAACCGAATATTCAACGATTATGTTGGCTAAAGTATTTAGTATGTATGTTCGTCTTAATGAAGATGATTTCTTCTTTTTGGTTGCTACGAAAACCTACTTAATAAGAAAAGCAATTAATATACACATGTAGAGTATAGTACTGGGTAACTTTAAATATAACAAAGTAAGTTTGATGTACAAAATATACAACTAAGGTAAATTATAGAAGAAACTAAAGTCTTGATAACAAAGGTGATCTTATAAACTGTTTTATAAGCATAGATCTGACTTTGTATTAAGTAACACTAAGGCTTCGATAATACAAAACAGATTGCACGAATGGGTTTTAGTAGATAATGTTTTTGCGTATAATCTCAAAACTTGATTTCGATACTGCTTAGTTATGATAAATCATATGCTGTAGAATAGTTAATTATATTCTGTCTTTGCTACTCCTTGATGAGCTATCTTAGCAGGTGACCTTTTAAGTCTGGAGATTTACGTCATTAAATGATCTACAAAAGCAGGCAAATTAATAGGTGCACAATGAAATGGTTAGACATGTGTGTCATAGTGAGCGATTAGTGTAAGTTACTCGAGGTTATGATACATTGAATTTTTTTTGTTATCTTGTCAATTTCATCATCAGCTTTACGTTTAAATTGCAGATTGATGTATGCATACATTTTTCTTTGGCACTTTTTGTATATATGTCAATGAACTTAACATGGGTAACTAAAGTCGAAAGTTGTTGTCAGGAGACTAAAGTCGCTCACTAAAGCTGACTTCTATACATAATTATACGGTACGTGTACTGAGTGATAGGATCGAAATCCTTTAAACACTCATCGGTACAAAGTTATGAACTTTCGTCAGTTGTCCATTCCATACAAATTTCCTACAAATATTCATACATTAATTTAACCTAAATTCGTTGGTCTTAAACTATTATATAGCTTTCATGAGGAGGGGAGAACGGGGAAAGGATTATCATTATTTTTATTGGCGGAAGAAATAAATTGTTTAGCGAAGAAAATTCTCTTTACAATGATGTTACTAACGAACGCTGGACAATCGTAATTTATGCCAATTTTTTTGTATAAAAATAGTCTTACCTGAAATGGAAAATGAGTTGTATCATAAAATGATTGAGTTGATTGGATTTATTACTAAACGATGTTGGTAGGGTACCACTGAAAACCTGGAAGCACTTGAACGACGTTTCGTCTTAGTATATGACTCTTCAGCAGTGTGAACCCTTTATTGTGTATCAGAGGATTTAGGTTGGCAAATGCCTAGCCGTCTTAACCACTGAACCGGCCCGATTTCATTGGTAGAGTTCTTACTTTTGTCAGTTTGTAACATAGCGTGACGACCATCAATTGTCATTGGTGTTAACTATCTCACTCCTGTTAAGCCCTCTTATTTCAATAAAACAAATTAGCCAAAGTTATAACAAGTTAGTTTGATAAGCGTAATGAAAGCAAAATGAAATCGTGACAAAATGGCCTGGAAACAACAAATATAAACAGGTCATGTAATGAACAGAATGATCTGAAAACAACAAATTATGCAGATAGTATTGCTTGATGAACAAAATATTTTCGAGATATCAAGTTGTAAACATGAAGTTACATAGTAAGTACATTACTAATGAAAAGGTTGATGCGCAATTGAGTAGGAATAATAATAATAGTTGTCATAGTAGCTGATAAACAGATGAGAAAAAGAATGGCGTGTAAATTATTGATTATTGAGAAACGAAAAAGTGTTAAGGGAATAGTAGAATAAGGAATTAAACGTAATCCTTTTGTACACAGAGATGACGTTTAAAAATGTGAATCGCTAAAGCCTGTAGAGTGTATAGCACATTCATTTGTAATCCCTTCGAATTATTTCGTCTGACTGAATGGATGACTGTGAAGAATGGTTTTGGTGAAGCAATACAACCAGAACTAAGCTGTTATGACCCGAGAAATTTGGGGTTGGGTAACTGAACATCAATTAGGTGTACTTAATCGATAATTGCGCTGCCCTATGCCCGCTGAGTCCCAAGCCAGAATAAGAAGAACACGAGCCGATAGACCAATCAGATAGAATCGAATTATATTTCAAACATTCGTTTATATATACATAAAACCAGGCCACATAGTCAACCAATTAGGAAATTAACATTAATACAGAACAAAGGAAATAGTGGCAGTGAATAGGGACAACTTGCATATAATCAATTAACTGTAGTTCATAGTAAGAGACAATATACGAAGAATAAATATACTAATCAGGAGGATAGGGTAAAAGGAACGTAACAATCATAGAAACAAAATGTTTAAATTACCCTTAATTGGAATAATTGAAATAGTGTTCTAAAACACAGTACTAATAGTTTGTTACTCTTTTTCAGTGGACTTACATAACATAACCCCTTGATCTAAGAGCCGTTGATAGACTTGTACATACCTTCGAATAGCCAAACCAAGAAAGTTTCGGAGATGCGTTTTGAGTTATTGCATTTGAAGTCGTCAACGTTTTCGGCACCACAGGAGCAGGTGAACTTGTAAATACATATTAATTTGGCCGAAAGCAGAAGCTTATATTTGACACTGGAGAAAACGACACAGAGTTCGACTAAGAAGGTTTTCTTTAAAGATCTGAAGAGTTTGTTCTTCATGATGTATGCAGCAGCACCTTTTAATTAAATGCTTACGAAATCTCCAGTGGCATATCTGATGATTTTCCCCATAATCCTTTCGGTTTTTTATTTACATCAATGAACATCGAAGGATACCAATTCGCCATAAATATTCTTCTGATTTTCTCCAGTTCATCATAAATGGTGTCTTCACTGCAGATTAATCTTGTTCTTGAGGTGAAAGCGTTAATCATATTTCTCATTTGGTTCACCTGGATCTTGTTATAACATAGAAAATGATTGTAATATCAAACGCCAAAGGATGCCTAGTCGATCACTGCGTGTCTGACGTGTGACTATTCAGTCCCAAGCGGGAGACAGAAGAACACAAGCCAACAGACCAACCAGACAGGATTATATTGTATTTCATACAATCCTTTATATATAAATAGAATCAGATCACACCGTCAATCAATTAGGAAACTAACATTTATGCAAAATAAGAGTAATGGTGAATATGAACAAGATTAACGCACACACAATGAATTATCCGTAGTTCATAATGAGAAATGATATGCAAATATTTTATGCGTCAAATGGGAGGATAGGGAAGGGGAGCAGTGAACAATAATAGAAATAAGATGTCCACCTGGAATACAACCAAAAATAATGAAACAGTCTACAATAAAAGCAGTTCACGAAGATACTCATTCTTCTTCAGGTCCCCAGCATATCAGATCCAACTGTGAAAACTATGTTATTGACCATTAGTTTTAATTGTTTAATTAAAGCAATCTAAACTACTAACTCAATATGAAAAGAGGAATTAAGGAATAGCAGATTAAGATGGATTCACCTACTACTCGGATTCTCTTCATCTCTTTTATAAACTAGAAACAATCCATAAATACTTTATATTAGAAGGGTTTTCAAAGTTAATAGAACAGTAGATTAATGAATTATCACAACAAAGTGGAAGCATTAAAAGTATTTTAAGCTGTTACCTATCGTAGAAATATACTGATGTTCTAGAAGGAGAAATTCAGATGTCAATTAGATACTAAAATGTTTTAATAAAAACAACAATACATCGTAGTTACGCAATAGCTATGAAAACACTCAACAGATGATCAGTGTTTAAATATGAAAAGGAAAAAGTAAATAAACTTGTAAACTTATTAAGGTTATAGGAATGCAGTCCCATTGTAAAATTCTTAGAAAGTGGTCATAACAGATCCTTTTTTATATGTTGTTATAGCTCGTACTTGATAGTTTGACCAACCACGAACAACTGCCGCACTCGAACACTTTGAACCCTCCTAGTCCCAATTCAGACGACAAAAAACAAGTAGACATGAATCTTTACTCCAGGAAGAAAACGAGTTATGCACAAAATATTCTGATATTTATAGTTTTCTTTAAGAATAAAATCATCATTATAATTCATCCAATCAGCTGTTACCCAATCTCTAAATACCACATCGAAATTCTCTTAATTTCTGGCAATCAGCGATTGGATGGAACGTCTCCGGATATTTCAAGGGTTCTGAACTATTCGTTGAGGCTTTTGAGAACTATCCCAACATATATAATCGTTCCGGTTAAAATATTTAATCAAAATTGCCTCTTCAAATAGAAACAAGTTGATCATCCTTTATTCATTGATTATCTTCAAAGACTTTCATACATCAACTACATGTTCACTGTCAAGCAAATGTCTATCTATTATACTAATGAAAATTTTTTGACTTGTTTCTGTTAGCCGATATAATTTGCTTCTAAGTTATAAAATTATTGAAGAGAATCTATGAATTAAATGAATTCACTTCATTCTACTACTATTATTATCTTTTTCTTATTCAAATTTATCAATGGAAAGAACTGCATGAAACAAGATTTCTTTATATTATTGATTGTTTAATGTCTTGCTAATATCAAAAAAGGTTTCTCATTTAATATATTATATGAGGCAATTACGCAATTCTGGTATTACTAAACACTCATTATTACAGTAGTCAGTCACTGCATATCACTGATTGTTTTATATTGTTCCCATTATATTTTTCTCGGACTTTTAAGAAAAGACTATGTACTATTGATTAAAGTGTTAATAACTGTGGAGTAGAATGTGCAGTGATAACTTCGACGTCATTATGAACATGTATGGAGATAGATATATGAAACCCTACAAACAAATATCTAGTGTTATTCTGTCTGCTGAACGAGGAAGAAACCACTATAAAGGACAACTGGAAAGGAATCAAAGAGGCACTAACTTCAACTTGTCAAGAGGCTCTGGGCTGCAAGAACTAAAATCATAAGGAATGGATTTCCACAGAGACCCTTAGCAAAATTCAACAAAGGAGGAACAAGAAGGCAGAAATCAACAACAGCCGAACTAGAGCAGAAAAAATCAAGGCACAAACTGAATACACAGAAGCAAATAAACAAGTAAAGAAGAGCATTCGAGCCGACAAAGGTAAGTATATTGAAGGCCTTGCAACGACAGTGGAAAAAGCTGCAAGAGAAGGAAATATGAAACAGCTATATGACACAATGAAGAAACTGGCAGGTAAATATAGTAAACCAGAGCGACCGGTCAGGAACAAAGAAGGCAAGCTAATCACCGAGATTCAAGAACAAAGAGACAGATGAGTAGAACATTTCGAGGAACTCTTGAATAGACCAGCTCCACCGAACCCACCAGACATCGAAGCAGCGCCTACAGACCTCCCGATTGATGTCAATCCACCAACGATGGAAGAAATCAAGATAGCCATCAGACAGATCAAAACTGGGGAAGCAGCAGGACCTGACAATATACCAGCCGAAGCACTCAAGTCAGATATAGACATAACGGCAAGGATGCTCCACGTTTTATTCAAGAGGATCTGGGAGGAAGAACAGGTGCCGGCAGACTGGAAAGAAGGATACCTCATCAAGATACCAAAGAAAGGGGATTTGAGCAAATGCGAGAACTACAGAGGAATCACACTATTGTCAGTACCAGGAAAAGTCTTCAACAGAGTGTTGTTGAACAGAATGAAAAACTCAGTGGATGCTCAACTTCGAGATCAACAGGCTGGTTTCCGTAAGAATCGGTCATGCACAGATCAAATTGCAACACTACGCATCATCGTTGAACAATAAATTGAATGAAACTCGTCATTGTACATCAACTTCATCGACTATGAGAAGGCGTTTGACAGCGTAGACAGGAGATCATTATGGAAACTTCTTCGATACTACGGTATACCAGAGAAACTCGTCAACATCATCCAGAATTCTTACGACGGACTACAGTGCAAAATTGTGCATGGAGGACAGCTGACAAATGCATTCTCAGTAAGAACCGGTGTCAGACAAGGCTGTCTGCTCTCGCCCTTCCTCTTCCTCCTAGTGATCGATTGGATCATGAAAACCTCTACATCTGAGGAGAAGCACGGTATTCAATGGACAAGTAGGATGCAACTTGATGATCTGGACTTCGCGGATGATCTAGCACTTCTATCCCATACAAAACACCAAATGCAAGTAAAGACAACCAAAGTAGCAGCAACCTCAGCATCAATAGGCCTGAACATACAAAAGGGAAAGAGCAAGATCCTAAAATTCAACACCGAGAGCACCGACCCAATTGAACTTGATGGTGAAACTCTGGAAGAAGTGGATACCTTTACATACCTTGGGAGCGTCATCGATGAACAGGGAGGATCCGATGCAGATGTAAGGGCAAGGATCGGCAAAGCAAGGGCAGCGTTCCTACAGTTGAAAAATATATAGGAGTCCAAACAACTGTCTACCAATCTCAAAGTTAGACTCTTCAATTCGAACGTCAAGTCAGTTCTTCTGTATGGAGCTGAAACGTGGAGAACTACTGCAAACATCCTCAGGAGAGTACAGGTATTTATCAACAACTGTCTACGTAGAATATTGAATGTCTGTTGGCCGGAAACCATCAGCAACAGCCTACTTTAGAAAAAAACAAATCAGCTTCCAGCTGAAGAGGAAATCAGGAAACGACGTTGGAAATGGATAGGACACACATTGCGCAAATCATCAGACTGTATCACTCGACAAGCACTAACTTGGAATCCTGTTGGAAAACGGAAAAGAGGAAGGCCAAAGAACACCCTGCGTCGAGAATTGGAAGCAGACATAAAAAGGATGAACAGTAACTGGAGACAGCTGGAAAGGATTGCTCAGGACAGAGTTGAATGGAGAAGACTGGTGAGCGGCCTATGCTCCTCCGAGAGGGGTAACAGGCGTAAGTAAGTAAGTAATTCTGTCGTATATAAATCTCCTTCTTCATTTACATCTTCCTGTAGAAAGCAACGCTGCAACATAAGAATTCATACAAGTAAGGAAAAGTATAAATGTTCGACTATTCTGTATTTAACACATGTTCCATATGGTGAAAAGTTTTAGAAGCTAATTTAATTAGAAATCTGTGTTTTTAAAATGGAGATTTTTATGTAATGCAATAACTTCTGGTTTTTATGTAACCGTCATCTCACTTTTACACAAGAACACTTGTTGCCTTTATCTCATTTGCTTTGACATTATATATATATATATATATATATATATATATATATATATATATATATACCTTCTTTAGAAGTGTGCATGGAAACACAGTAACTTATTGAAACACTGTATGCTTAATATGCATATCGTACTAAACATATTATTGAGTAAAACTATTATTATTAAAAATTATTATAATAATAATAACAATGATAATAATAATGTTGCATCTTTAAAGAGGCTTTCATTTTCACAATAAAATTGTTCTGTAAAAGTTGTGTACTGATGAACTTGAATTCTTATTGTTTTTTTGTTTCTTCATAATTTAAAAACATCCTAGTTACAATAGAAGTGAACATTTACTTTTGTAAAATGCATAGAAACTACATATTAGCTTGTTGATTAAAAGTAAATGAGTAAAGTAACATTTATAAATTGATTGTTGCTTTTTAGTAAGTAGAAATACAATTGTAGTATGCATAAAAATACTCTACTAGTTGCTGACCATAGTAAGAATTATTTTTCATAAAGTTGAATCAAGTCATTTATAAGTTTGAAAGAAACCTTCTGAAATATGAAACAGAACTTCTGACCGTTAACTGAACAAGTGTTTTATTTAAAATTGAATTTTGTTAAGATTATTGAATGTTAGTTTGATATCACGAATTGCTTTGAGTTAGACAACTAATGGAAAATACAAATCATTTAACAGTTTTTTTAGTATGGTACTCTTAAGCATTGTTTATCCATGAATCACCTACAGGTTCTTCGGTTGACGCTTAACTACTCGATTAATGAATCGGCTGACGACGATTGATATCTCTAACTTAATCAGTTAGTGATATATTTCTGCGACCTCATTCTTCGCTATTGATGAATAACCGCTTCATACTTCACATGATTTAACTCCACTGGTCATATCCCTTTAAAATTCCATGATTTACCTCCAGAAATTAATCACTAGTGAACTGTTATTTGTTACAATTGGGTGTAGTAGAGATTGTTGAATTTTAAATTGTTATGGATTGAAACTACTTAACAAGACAATTGTGATCATATACGAGATCACACAATAAATAAGATGTAGTTCAACTAATTAACAGGAACTCAACTCCTTACATTACAAAAGCTCACTTAATTAGCATTAGATTGAATCTATCTCATACTTAGTAATTCTTTCCTACAGCTAACTTATGACTGGTGAAGTATTACTCACTAATGATTCAATAGTTAGTGACAATTTAAAACACTTAAAAGTATATTTTGTCAGTAACTAAATAATGTCAGAATAATATATTTTAATAATAATGACAATTTAGAAATAATTATTTAAGTTGGATTGTGACTGACAAGTAGAATCCAGGACGAGCGTTTCGTCCTATTTGGGACTTGTCAGCTGGAAGTACCTGCATCCCAGTGTTGATGTTCACAGTGGAATTTAAACTCAGTTCGTTTCGTGTCAAACGCCACCGAGTTCAGCACTAGACTACGGAGTCCAGACAGTCACACTTGTGCAGTGGGCGCATTGGTATCAAGGTGAATTTGTATATTTCGAATGACCAGCTTCAGTCTATAACAAATCAACGGGAATATACAAATTCATCCTAATTTAGAAGTTATTGTTACCAAATTAATTCAGTGTTAATGTATATGCATATGAATTCACTGATGACGTAAACGTACACTAATAATCTCAAAGATTTTAAGTAGTATACAATTAGAAAGAATAAAATTATTACCTGACATTCATAAGATACATCGACGACACATCACCATAGGCGATTATATAAGTCAAGCAAATCAACTACTATAGAAACTCTTAATTAAGTTAATTCAAACATCAAATTTACACTGGATTCTGAAAACGATAAGACTTTTCAATTCATAGATCTAGAAATTTCCTGAAGGAATGATGAGACCTGACAAAGATTTCTATATCGAATCGAAACATGGCGTTTACAATTTCTTCACTTTCTTAGTTTCTGGCTACTAAATTATAAGTATGATCTGCTCAAAGTACTTCCCTACAGAACTCAAAATCTAGGCTTATTCGATAAACCTAAAGACGAATGTAATACAACGGAAAAATTCATACAATAAAATGGATATCTTAGCATCATTTTAATGAAATATGGTAATCTGTATCAGTCAAACAAGGCAACTTATACATCAGAAAAAACTTGTGTTCATCAGATTAACATTGAAGAGGGATTAGGTAGCAAAAAAAACTATTCATCAACTAAAAACAATAATGTATCATACATTTCCTACTTCAAGACTGATCCAATTACATGCAACATAATGTCCAATATGTCAAATGAGAATTGACAAATACCTGTCATATGTCACTTCTCATTGTGTTCACCAATTTAAATGTACTCTCAAAAGTAAGCACATTCGAAAGACATGAAAACGTGCCTTTTTCAATCACTATACATCTAATAGACAAAGAACATATAGTGAACAAGATGAGTATCTTTAGCACAAAATATAAACATTATTGAGTCTTGTTAAAGCCATTTTAGTTAGAAATATAAGACCTGACCTATGTATCAAAAAGGAATAGCTAATGAGTAGTCGATTGCCTCGGTAAGTGACACGAACGGTGATAATTATTATTAGTCGATTATTTATTTATAAACACCAATCGCTTTCACCTTTATCTTTCATCTCGACATGTCCTTATTATTTATTACGTAATCAAGTCACATAGAATTTATGCCGGATCTAACACTTATGTGTTGAAATTTAATCTGTTTTAGTAAATTATATTGTGTAACCTAATTGTTGATATCCTAGAGATTTTCCAGCCCTATTTGACCCCTTTTCTGTTTTGATTAATAAACCCCCTTTTTTACATTACATGGTCAATTCAGTCTAAACTGTTTTTAAAACTATCGCTCTTTTTATTAATTAATATTGTATTGAAAACTCTTCTAATTCATTTGATAAATAATACATAGCCATTAGATTTAGAATAATGATTACATGTTGCGCCAATTACAATGAATTCCCTGTATTGTTATCTTGGACGACTGAAGAAGAGTAACAAACTCCAAGAACTGTGTTTCAATTAATTTAACAATAGGTAATGTAGATATTTCATTTCTATCACTGTTACGTTCCTCTTACCCTATCTTCCCGTTTAGTAGATCCAGTCAACACCCGACATCGAGATCAGCAGTCCGGATTCCGTAAAGACCGATCCTGTATCGACCGAACCGCTACTCTACGATTCATTGTTGAACAATCAACTGAATGGAATTCACCACATTACATCAAATTCCTCGACTACAAAAGAGCATTCGACAGAGTGAATAGGAAGATATCATGGAGTCTTGTTAGACATTATGTCGTACCCGAGAAGATAGTCAACACTATAATGAGTTCTTAATACGAACTACACTGGAAAATCGCGCAAGAAGGTCAGCTTACAGATTAATTCGAAGTGAAGACTGGTGTTTGACAAGGCTGTTTAATCTTGGTCTTCCCCTTTTAGTTGGTGGTTGACTAAATTATGAAGACAGCAATATCTCAAGGCGATCTCAGAATATAGTGGACAATTGCTAAGAAGAGAAAGAACTAGTTATTTTTCATGTAAATAATCTTATTTTTGTTATTTTTTATTAATTGTAAAGTAGGCGGTACCCTGTACTGGCCTTCGTTTCCTCCTATCTGACCTTGCTAATTGTGATTGGTTTTAGTGTCTTTTTAGTGTGCCAGTTAATCTAATTGCTACAAGGTCGCTTTTGTAACTATATATACAGAGTTTAGATATAATAGAATTGAATCTTCCTAGTGCTGTGTTCGTGTCTTCTTGATTTTGGCTTCAGGTGAGTAATCAGTTGTCGAGTTGTTGGTCACGGTTGCCATTATCAGTTAGCGTAGACAAATTTGCAGAGATGCAGATGGATCTCTGCGTATAACAGTAGGCGTTTCTTCCGTTATA
The DNA here is from genome assembly GCA_025215515.1 of Schistosoma japonicum. Classification (NCBI taxonomy): domain Eukaryota; kingdom Metazoa; phylum Platyhelminthes; class Trematoda; order Strigeidida; family Schistosomatidae; genus Schistosoma; species Schistosoma japonicum. The sequence continues at coordinate 12,602,330 of CM046063.1, read as the reverse complement.
ACAACAATATCAATGCACCTAGATGACTTAGACTTTGCACTTGATCTAGCTCTCCTATCATACAAACAGTATCAAATGCAGATAAAGGCAGACAAGGTAACAGCAGCCTCGGCAGCAGTATGCCTCAACATACACAAAGGGTAAAGTATAATCCTCCGATACAAAACAGAAAACATTAACCCAATTGCACTTAATTGATAAATTCTGGGAGATGTAGAAACCTTTACATACTTGGGCAGCATCGTCGATAAACAAGAAAGGTCTTGTGCAGATATGAAAACGTGGATTGGAAAGGCGAGAGCAACATTTCTACAACTAAAAAACACATAAACTCAAACAAACTGCCGGTCAACATTAAAGTTAGAATTTTCGATACAAATGTGAAGACAGTTCTGCTGTATGGAGCTGAAACTTGGAGAACTACTAAAAGCATCCTTCAGAAGTTACACCTATTTATAAACAACTGTCTGCATAATATGCTTCGGATCCGTTGACCAGATGCCATTAACGACGGTCTTCTACGGCAGAGAACAAACTAACCAGCCTCCAGCAGAGGAAGAAATTATGAAAATACCCTGGAGGTGGATAGGACATACATTGAGAAAATCACCAAATTATGTCACAAGACAAACTTTAACATGGAATCCTGAAAACCAAAGTAAAAGAGAAAAACCCAAGAACACGTTGCTTTGGGAATTTGAGACAAACGTGAAGATAATGAAGAGCACTTTGGAAGAACTGGAAAGGAAATTCCATGGCAGAGTTGGTTGGAGAAGGCTCGTCAGCGGCCTATGCTCCACATAGAGTGACAGGCATTGATTGATTTCTCATCACTAACTTTTTTACTCTGTTGTCAAAACCGTTAATCACTTGTCGAATACTTTATATTCCATGAATGACTATTTATGATTAACTATGTCAGCATATAAAATTTGATGCGCTAATAAGTTACTCTGAATAGTGATACACTAGCAGGAAAATTTTTAAAAAGAGACGACTCTTAAGGATAAAAATTCGCCCTTTCACTTACTGATCAGAGCTATTACTTTATTTTTATAACCAAAAATACAGACAAACGCAATACAAATAAAAACAAAACCCAGGCTGTTCCCTATTTTGATTATACTCATTGTTAATTTGGTATGTAAAAGAGAGTTCTAAATATTATGAAAGTACAGAAGCCGACCTTCTACAGAAGTCCTGGGGTATCTGTCAAGGAAGTTGAACATTGGTACCATTGAATGTTGTTTGGTTGTATCGAGTTCGATTGTTAGCAGCCATTGGTTCCGGAACGATTGAGCGAACGTTCTGTTACTGTCGGAGTCAATATTATTCTGAAGTACACTTCGAATTACTTTCTGTATTTAATGTATTGTTTTAGACTATTGTTATTGTGATCGTTATTATTATTGCTGTTACTGCTGTTATTGTATTCGGTGTAATTTAAGTAATTAATCGTTTTTGGACGACTTGTTGTTATTTCTTTGGGTTGTGGGGATAATAATCAAGGTCTGTACTAGATTAATTAGGAGTACTTGGTCCGTAGAGGATACACAGTAGTATTCTGAACTCCGGTAATCCCTCATTTGTAGCCTTTCAGTCGGCTGATTCGACAGCATCTTTAAGTTTTTCTATACGTAGCTACGTCCTGAGTGTTTACGAATTTCCCGAATACGACATCAATATTAATTAATATTGGATTTAATACAAGAATATATTTAGACGACCTAAGGCCTAACCACTACACTACATAGAGTAATAAATACATTCTTCTCATTAGGTCTCTTCGTATTTCCGTAGTCATCAAGAACCATTTAACAGATGCATCTGCCTTGCCCAACAACACTATGTAAGCTTTAATGAAACCAGCATGCTGACTATCGAAAGTCTGGACTTAACTTAAAGACAACATTACCAATCTAAGACAGAAATCTGAACGAATGGACTGGGTTAATAACCGGTTAAACGTTGACTACAAAATGTGCGTAAATTAACCCAATATATTGATTGGTTCGATGAATGAAGGTAGAAACCTGTCTATATTTCTAGCACCAACAAACCAAGGGCGTCTGCGTTATTTGTAAAGAAAATTTTATAAATATTCTTAAATGATCAACAGATCGCATGAAGATGAACATAAAGAGTGAATCGTTTTGTTTTTGATAAAAAAAG